>CM071837.1:21008874-22208874 GCA_036507285.1 Trichosanthes cucumerina
AGAAGGGTTAGAGTTTTGGTATGAAATTGAAGTGTTCAATTTCACTTAAAGGGCATTTATGTCATTTATATAAGATATGAAAGATATAATATATAGTTTAATGTGAATGTGATTCATAATAAACTATAGGTTAGCCTAATTGTTGAATTAGGGCTAATTGGAGAAATTAATTAAGAGAAATTAAATTGGATGTGATTCGATTTAATTAATCCACAATTATTGCAAATGTAATTTGCAATATGAGATATGAGATATCTTATATTATATGGTTATGCAAATATGATTTGCATAACCTATGGTTATGGTAAAATGGTAATAATGTGGAGATTTTAACTCCATGGTTATTCAACTATTTAATCCCTTCTTGCAAGAAGGAAATTACATTAACACTCTCATTTTTTGGATTCTCACCCAAAAATAAGAGTTTTCTCTCAACCTTTTCTCTCAATTCTCCTGCCTCTCCAAAACCAAAAGTCCCACCACTTTCCTTCTTCCAAAGGAAGAACAACCGAGAAGGTCGTTGGTGGTGTTCGATTTTCATTCGAGAGAAGCATTCGTTGAGATCGAGAAGCACGAAGTGTTCGTGAGCAAGGAAGGAACTTTGAAGAACAGTCTACAACAAGTAAGTACGTTCTTCTTACTGTAATTTCTTCCTACTTTTATATGTTTAACTTAGATCTAAGTGTTAGATCATTTTGACAAAATTCTAGTAGCGTAATGATACCTTGACGATTCCATCGTCTTCCGTTGCGCGGAGATTTTCATTCCCTTCAAACATATGCATATTTGGCGAGTAACTATGACCACCCTCACCCGTAGTAGTCAAAGGACAAACCCCCGTAGACAGGAGTCCGTAACACGCTCAGGATTCAGGTCGAGTCACTAATGGTCATCTACGAAGTTCTTAGTCCCATACTTTTAACGGTGTTACATCAGTAGGTCCAATAATTCACGGTCTGATCTTGTACAATCTCATTGCACCAGGATGCCCCCACTCGCATGTCAACCACATGAACGTGTCAGATCACCTCGTTTGTATCTTATACAAAGCGGGCCGCAGGATTAGGTCTCCAACCCTATCCATATATTGTAGACCGTTCGGGTCATTAACTCGAGCGTGATCCTCCCTATGTGTCCACTACACACCGTTCAAGTTCTAGTTCTCTCATAAATTCAATGACCCTGGAGCTTAGTTTATTGGACAAAGTTTGTAAAATTGCGAGACACAAAATAATGAAGAAAATAACTCTTATTTATTTCAAATAGTAATATTACAAACAAAACGAAATTAGGACAGACATCCCAACACCAAGAAGGCAGGCATATTGGGTGTATCCATACAACCCTCACCCGTACTAGTCAAAGGACAGACCCCCACAGACAGGAGTCTATGACACGCTTAGGATTAAGGACGAGTCACTAATGGCCATCTACGAAGTTATTAGTCTTAGTGTTAACGGTGTTACATTAGTAGGTCTAATAATTCACGGTCTGTTCTTGTACAATCTCATTGCACAGGATGCCCCCACTAGCATGTCAACCACATGAACGAGCTAGATCACCTCGTTTGTATCTAATACAAAGTGGGTCGCATCCACAGTTTAACCCGGATGAGGTTTCCAACCCTATCCATGTACAGTAGACTGTTCGGGTCACTAACTCAAACGTGATCCTCCCTGTGTGTCAACTACACACCATTCTAGTACTATAATATGACCCTGGAGCTTAGTTTATTCGATTAAGTTTTATAAAATGCGAGATACAATGTTTGGCAAATCAATAATTTTTATTCATTTATGATAATTGTATTACAAACTACACGAGATTAGGGCAAACACCCCAACATAAGGTAACAACCCCTCTAGTTTCGTTAGTTCGGGAACAAGTGAATTCCTTCTTGCATAGTTAAGTTCTCAGCTCCCCACAAGGTTCTGTCCCCAAGACGATAAGCATATTGGGTGAGCGCTTAGGCCTCCCTCACCTGTACTAGTCAAAGGATAGACTCCTACACACATGAGTCCGTAACATGCTCAGGATTAAGGACGAGTCACTAATGGTCTCTACGAAGTTATTAGTCCTATACAGCTAACGGTGTTACATTAGTATGTCTAATAATTTATGGTCCGGTCTTGTACAATCTAAGTCCACAGGATGCCCCCATCGCATGACAACCACATGAATGAGCTGGATCACCTCGTTTGTATCTAATACAAAGCGGTTCACATCCACAGTGTTACCAGGATTAGGTTCCCAACCCTATTCATATACTATAGACCTTTCGGATCAATAACTCGAACGTGATCTTCCATGTGTGTCCACTATACACCGTTCAAGATCTAGTTCTCTCAAATATCATTTGCATAATATATGGTTTATGGAAGTAGTGGGCTAAATGGGTGGAGAATTTCTCTCCATCCTCACCCACTATAAATAAATGCTATGTGAAGTATTTTGTAACACTTTGAGTCATTTTTGGAATTGAAAAAAATTTTAAACTCTCAACTCTCTAGAATTCCCTTTCCCAAAAGCATCTCACAATCCTCCCTCTTCCTTGAGAACAATCGAGAAGACGATGTGGAAGTGTCTACCTCGTTAACGGTTCGAGATCGTAGAGATTGTTGAGAACGTGAGATCGTTGTAGAGGATTACAAGAAGAAATAGTTTCTTCAAAAATATTCCATTTCCACTTCTGTTTTATGCTTAACCTATAGTGTGCACGTTTGAGTTAATTCTTCTAAGCAATCGGGGCAATCACAATTCAATTTTCTTCTGCTGCAGGAATCCATCCCTACACACAATCCCCTGCATGATTGGAAACACAGATGTAGGAAGGGAACTATGCGATCTAGGAGCAAGCATTAACCTCATGCCCTTATCAGTCTTCAGGGATTTAGGAATTGGTGAGGCAAGACCTACTACTGGAACATTGGAGTTGGCAGATAGGTTGATAAGTTGTTCAATAGGAAAAATTGAAGATGTGTTCGTTAAAGTAGATAAATTTGTATTCCTTTTTTACTTCGTCATCCTCGACTATGAAGCTGATAAAGATGTCTCAATCATTCTAGGAAGACCATTCCCAGCAACCGTTAGAACATTGATTGATGTGGAGAAAGGAGAACTCACAATGCGAGTAAATGATGAAGAAATCAAGTTTAACATATTCAATGCATTGAGGTACCCAGGGGAGATGGAAGAATGTTCAAGGATCGAGATTGAAGAATTCTTACTTTTGTATGAGTTTCAAGGGAAATCATATGAGCAAGAAGATTCAAAATAAAAGATGAAGAAATGACACTCTTAGAGAGTCTTAATGATCAAATTTCAATGGAAACTCCTCTATGCAAAACTAAAGTTAGGACAAACAAGGCTTGTGGTCATTCAATTGGAGTTATGGATTATCAAGGTGGAGCAGAAAACACTCTCAAAGTCATTGGTTAAAGAATCAAGCTTTATTGGGCAAAAGACCTAAGGAGGGCAAGGTCAATCACCCTAATCAAATGTGAGTGGAAGATCAAAAGGCAAAGGACCCGTTCTCCTTAAATTTTCAGAAATCATTCTTCCACATCCAAGAATCCTGAGGCGACTAATGGGAATAATGTCACATTCTTCTCCACATGGAAGTTTCTTTCTAATTTTTCTTCCGAGCTTTTATTGTTTGGTGTTTCTTTTTGTTTTAAGGTTTAGTTAGGTACTTTTGTGCTTTCTTTAATTATTTGTTTAAAAAAAAAACAAAACAAAACACAAAAAAACTAAAATAAAAATAAAATCTTTATTTTTTTAATTGAAAAATTATTGGGCAAATTCTTCCTAAGGAAGGATCCTGTCTAGGTTGAAGTACTAAAGCTGACCGTCTAAGGAACACCTCTACCTGGGGATCTACCTGGGAAATTATCTGAGAATTTCAAAAAATCAAAAGAAATAAGGCAAAAATAACAAAAAAAAAATATTGACTTGTTCAAGTTGCGAACACAATTCTTATGAGATTTCTTTGAATTTCGTTCTTGTTGAATACCCTTGATGATGAAATTTTGGTGTATGCTCAATTCACTAAATACTTATAATCATTACGTATATGCTTCCCAAACAAACAACTTAATGATTCCTTGTTTTTATAAAATACCCAAGTCTCAACTCACCTAAGTTTGTACACAGAGTCCCCTTAGGAAAGTCTAGCTTAGATGTTTTACCTCCTGCGCTATACTCAGTCAATGGGCATTTAAGTTTGGGGGTGAGTCATGTAATGTATGTTATTTTAAGTATGTTGTTATCATATTATTGTTGTAACAATATGTTGGAACAACATCTAGGATTTGAAAAAAAAAAACAAAAAAAAGGGTACTCCTCCTTCCGAAGGTTGACTAAGTAGCCAGGAGCGGTCATGATATCCATGATTTCCTTTGCATGAAAGGTTAACATAGGAAGTGAGTATGTGAAAATGGTCTTGATGTGATAAATGTTCGTAGCAAGATACTTTCACCAAAAAGTGTTAGTAAGATAGAACGAAGGCACAAATGAAAAAGGTCCCCACTTGAGAAAAAAATAAATAAATCATCCTAGTAGTGAAAAACAAGTTTGAGGGTCATTGTTAGTTGAGAAAGGTGTGTAAAATAGCTTGTTTAGCAGCTAAGTTAAACTTGACTAGAGGCAATAGGTAGTATGAATTCAAGGTGAGGTTAAGAGAGTAAAGTATTTTGTTTAGGCAAGGAAAGCATGGAAGTTGCATGTAGTGGAAGTGTTCAAGTAAAATAATGTGTTATGAGCATGAGACCTCTCCTTATAGGTGTATTATTCAAAATAAGTATTCTTAGGATCGATTTTGACTTGTGTCTATTTTGGAATTGCTTGAGGACAAGCGATAAATCAAGTTTGGGGGTGTGGTAATTCTCATGTATTAGAATTATTTAGCCATTATACTTAGTTATTCTTGTTAGTTGATAAAAAAGGCTAGCAAAATATTGGGTTAAATTGAATTATTATTGAAAGCCTTTTAAATTAAGTAAGTGGATAAATGAAGTAAAAGAAAATAAAAAAATCCACTTACTTGATGTTTTTTTGCACGAAATCAAGGATTGCAACATATTTGAACTTCTAAGGAAAATCTACAACTCGACCAATAATATTAGAATTTTGTGGGCTATTGTCTGCACAATTTTAGCTGTCATTGATGGCATAATGGTGCATCATTCAAAAAGGAAACCCTAGCTCACACTCTCTATAAATAGGGGAGAAGAATCCACAAGTAGGAGCATCGTTTTCCAGTCGTTTTCAGCCTCAAGTGTTGTTGTTTTCATGATTTTCTTATGTTTTAAAAAAATTTCTATTATATTTTTTTCCTGTATTTCTATTGTAAGTTTTGTTTTTTTAAAGATTAGGAGTTGTTATTTCAATTTTATTTTCCGAACCAATTGAACGTCCAAAAAAATTCAATCATTCCTTAATGAAAGTTGAAGGAAGTAAAGACTCGATTTTCTTTGAGAAAAGAGGATTAAATCGATTGAAAGAGATGTAAGATATGCTTTTATTTGTCTTTTGTTTTAGAATTTAGTTTTTGCATTTATCTAAGTTATTTGGTTCAATTTTGAGATTTCGTTGTTGCAGTAGCTTTAATCTTTTAGTTTTTTTTTTTTTTGAACGATTTGTTAAAGTTCATTAAATCTAGACATTGTGTTTGTTTATTTTAATAATTTTTATAATTTATTTTATTTCTTTCTTTTTACTCAAGTTCTCTAGTTTATGTGTCTTTAAGTTTAGCTTAATTTATTTTTATTATTATATTTTGATTTTTTTTACCTTTTAAATTCAATTATGTGTTTCTATTACTTTAAAACTTTGTTTTTCAATTTTCTTATAATGAGCTAATTATCTCTTAGAGATTCAAGATGTGAATGCACTAGAGGAAAAATGCAAAGCTCCAAAGCAAAAGCAATTCAACTAACTTTTAAGCGGCATTTATTTTTGGTGAATTTAATGTCAGTAACTCTACCTGACCATCTAGAGTTGTTTGTCGAGCTTAAGCTTAATACCGAAAGGGTTAAGTGAAGTGGAGGGCACAACAACAATAGAGGAAAAGGCTTAGACATAAGTCCTGAAACATCAACCCTTGACATAGGGCAAGACTCGAAAACCTTAGAGTTGTAAGCCAATTCACTGAGTTAGATTAGTCATAGACATATAGGTTTAATCACTCAGCCTCCTAAAGATACTTCAGAGAAGTTCGAATAGGAGGATAACTTGGTTTACTCAATTTGAAGTTTGTGAGAATCACAAGTATATTGCAATTGTGTTGCAGTTGCAGTTTATACATTTGCATTGTAGTTACCATCCTTGCAATTGTGTTGGAGTTGCACCGTCTTTCCAAAAAGAGCATGAGCATTCTTGAATCCCTTAACTTACCTCTGTTTTTAAATGTTTTTTATTTTAGTCAAGACCACCCCTGCAATCATTTTATCTTTGGTTACCTTCTAATTGCAATTTTCTAACAAGTCGTGTTTTTCTCAAATGATTTTATTAAAATTAAATCCCTTGGGCTCGATACTCTAGAATACGCAAGTTTAATATTACTTCGATCACATGCACTTACGTGTAGTGTTATCAACTCATCCATCTACTTTGATGTTTTTTGTTGCAGGTAAGTAACCATGAGACGGTTGGCGACGACGACAACCTGATGAAGCTGAGGAAACTTTCTTTTCCCTGAACCTAGGCTTAGTTCTTATTTTCGTTTTGGTTGTATATGTAGGGAATCGAATCCCGTAGCGGAAGCGATTGCGAATCGCGCGTTCTTAATTTCGTTACAACGATCTCATTCAAGAATTAATCCAACTAGATTAAGCATATAAAAGTAGATGGACAGTAAGAACTATACCTTTGAAGAACTCTTTCTTCAAGTGCTCCTCCTCTCTAAAGATCAAGATCTCAGCAACACGAACCCGAACAATCACGGACACTACCACCGGATCTTCTCCGTTGTTCTCTAGGTGAGGGAGGAAAGTGAGTTCTCTTTAGAAGAGGTGAGGTGTTTTGTGAAATTGTAGTTGGAACTCTTTCCAACACAATGTGAGAGAGGCTAGGGTTTCACCAAGTGCTTAGCTTCACTTGCTTAACCTACTTGCATCTAATGCAACTATATATATAGGCAAATAAGGTAGAAATGACCATCCCTCTATTCTCTCATTAGTATATGGTTTATATGTGAATCTAATTCACATTAAAACTATATATTATATCAATCATATCATATATAATTGATGTAACACCTCGTATATGAAATTGAACACTTCAATTTCATTCCTAACTTTATACCCTCAATATTTCCATGTTGAGCCAAGGGAGCAAATGGACCTACAACTCATGATCTCCAATGATATGAGATTAACTGATCAAACTCTTTGATCAAGTTAATCAATATTCATTAACTACAAGTCACTCCACTATAGACTTGTAGTTGCACTCTCCTCACTGTAGATAATATTGTGTCCACTGATATAGTCATTACCCATGAATCGACCCTTCACAGGTTGTTCGTGATCATAGCTGGGTCAAATTACCGCTTTACCCCTATGATTACCTCTTTGTTCCTTAAGCACCATTGATCCTCTAATGAACAACAAGTCTAAGGTCCTACCATAGACTCATACTCTCATAGAGAGCGGGGCCCCATTGTTCAAAACCTGGAGTCAGTTCTTAAGGGAAGAACCTATCTAATTCCTTAATGTAGGAATGAGTGAATTCCATTTTGAACAGTTAAGTTCCCAGGTACTTAGGAGGTTCTGTCCCTGAGAAGGTAGGCTTATTGAGTCGGCTACTGGCCATTCTCACCCATACTAGTCTAAGTACAAACCCCTATAAGCAAGAGTTCTTAACTAGCTCAGGATTCAGGTCGAGTCACTAATGACCATCTATAAATTACTAGTCTTATCCTGTTAACGGTGTTACACTGGGTTAGACTAATAATTTGCAGTTCAATCTTGTATGAACTCTTCATACAGGATGCCCCCACTCGAATGTCAACTACATGAATGAGTTTGATTGCCTCATTTGTACTAATTACAAAATAGGTCGCTTCCATGGTGTTACCAGAATGAGGTTTCCAACCTTATTCTTATACCATAGACCATTTAGGTTATATTCTTGAACACAATCCAAATAGTCTCCACTACACTGATGTTCAAGATATATATATTATCAAGATATATGTTATAACCTTGGAGCTTAGTTTATTGGATTTATAAAGCAAGACTGTAATTTTATCAAAACAAATAACTCTTTATTTCTTTGATCACAATTACACAAGTTTTAGGGCATACATCCCAACAATCACCCACTTGACCTAAAGCTTGTGGAATACTATTATAGTGATGTAAATACAATAAACTGGGGCATTTAAACCCTTTGTTCAAAATACTCCCACTTGCCCTAGTTGGGGAAGACTTGTAAACCTAGACCTTCTAGGTGACTCTCAAATACTTTAGCCGTGAGAGCATTTGTAAAAGGATCAGCAACGTTGTGCTCTGAGGTTATATTCGTGACAATCACGTCTCCTCTATGCACGATCTCTCGGATGAGATGATACTACCGCTTTATGTGCTTTCCCCTCTTGTGACTTTGGGGTTCCCTCGAATTTGCCACTGCACCACTGTTATCGCAATACAGTGTGATGGGCAGAATCATATTTGGAACAACTTCCAAATTTATCATGAATTTCCTTAACCAAACGGCCTCTTTAGCTGCTTCACAAGCTACCACATATTCGGCCTCCATGGTGGAATCTCCGATGCATCCTTGCTTGACGCTTTGCCATACTTCAGCTCTTCCGTTAAGAGTAAATACTGTCCCTGATGTAGATTTCCGAGAATATTTATAAGTCTGAAAGTCAGAATCCATGTATCCTGTAAGGATCAAATCCTTAGCCCCATACACAAGCATGTAGTTCCTTGTTCTCCGAAGATACTTAAGAATTGTTTTAACTGTTGTCCAGTGTTCAAGTCCTGGATTGGATTGATACCTACAGACCATTCCAACTGTAAAACAGATGTCAGGCCTAGTACACAACATGGCGTACATAAGGCTCCCAACAGCTGATGCATGAGAAATCTGTCTCATATCCTCAACTCCTTGAGGTGTCTTAGGACACTGTTCCTCAGACAAATGGACTCCATGTCTAAAAGGCAACAAGCCTTTTTTGGAGTCTTGCATCTTAAACCTTGACAACATGTTTTCTATGTAAGATGCTTAAGACAAGGCTAGTGTTTTATTCTTGCGGTTCCGGACAATCTGAATCCCAAGAACAAACTGTGCATCACCCAAATCTTTCATTTGGAATTATGTAGCTAGCCAATCCTTAATGTCAGTAAGATAACCTACATCATTTCCAATGAGTAGGATATCATTCACATAGAGAATTAGGAATGCAACAGAACTATTGATGATTTTCTTCTAGACACAAGGTTCATCATCATTCTGGTCAAAACCATAAGATTTGATCCCCTCATCAAATCTTATATTCCAGAACCTAGAGGCTTGTTTCAGTCCATAAATTGACCTTTTAAGCCTGCAAACCTTTTGCTCTTGTCCTAGTTCAATGAACCCTTTGAGTTGGTCCATGTAGATGTTTTCCTCTAGACTGCCATTCAAAAAGGTTGTCTTGACATCCATTTGTCATACCTCATAGTCATAATATGCGGCAATGGCAAGTAGGATACGGATAGACTTTACCATAGCAACAGGTAAAAAGGTCTCCTCATAGTCAACTCCTTCAACCGGGTATAACCCTTTGCTACTAGTCTAGCTTTGAAGGTTTGCATCTTCCCATCTATACCACGTTTTCTCTTGTAGATCCACTTACAACCGATAGGTTTTACCCCATTAGGCTTATCTACAAGATCCCAAACAGAATTGAAGTACATAGACTCCATTTCTTGGTCCATGACTATGACCCATTTGTCTTTGTCTTCGTCAACCATTGCTTGATTATAAGTCAATGGATCCTCATGATTGTCATCATCGGTATAACAACTTGGGTTTCGTGATAAACCCATGTAACGGTCGAGGTTGTGTTATAACCCTCCCACTACGTCGAGGCATACTCAACTCTTGAGATGGACTCTCTTAACTACACAAACTAGTATCATCAACTCTTGTTGACGTACTAGTTTTATTAGCAACCTTTGTTATTGTTCTGTCTAACTCACTCAACACTACTTTACTTTTTGGTTTGTGGTCCCTTATGTGGTCCTCCTCTAAGAAAATGGCATTTGTCGACACAAAAACCTTATCTTCCTTAGGATCATAGAATAAACCACCTCTTGTTTCTTTTGGGTAGCCTACGAATAGGCACAATTTTGAACGTGAATCCAACTTTTTTGGATTTGTCACAAGCACATCGCTGGACAACCCCAAATTCTGAAATTACATAAATTACCTTTACGTTCTTTCCAGAGTTCAAAAGGTGTTTTAGAAACACTTTTTGAGGGCACATTATTCAAAATGTATATCTGCGATCTCTCTTTGCGTAACCCCAAAAGGAACTAGGGAGATGAGCATAACTCATCATTGATCGAACCATGTCTAACAAGGTTCTATTTCTCCTTTCTCATACACCGTCTTGTTGTGGTGTACCGGGAGCTAAGAGTTGGGATGTAATTCCATGTTCTATCAAATAGTTCTTCAATTTTAAATCCATGTACTATCCACCTCGATCCGATCGAAGTGTTTTAATAGGTTTACCTAATGAATTTTCAACATTGGTCTTGAATTGCTTGAACTTTTCAAGTGCTTCAAACTTGTGGTGCATTAGGTAAATATGCCCAAATCTAGAATAATCATTTATAAAATAGATGAAATATTCATATCCTCCCCTGGCTTTAACATTCATCGGACCACAAAGGTCTGAATGTATAAGCTCAAGAGGGTCTTTCGCTCTATAACCTTTTCCACTAAAAGGCCTTTTAGTCATTTTGGCTTCTAGGCAGGATTCACATACAGGTAAAGTATTTTCTTCTAACTCATTTAGAAGTCCATTTTTTACCAATCTCTCAATTCTATTGAGATTAATGTGACTCAATCTTAGATGCCAAAGATGAAGGAGAAATTTTACGTTTCTTAGTTTGTGTGTTTGCAGTTTTATATAATTCAGTGTTCAAAACCATTTTGACTGAATTAGGCCTTAAAACATACAACCCATTTGCTAATGAACCTGAACATATTTCTATACCATTTTTCAAAATAAACACTTTATTCATATAGAAGGAAACAGAAATACATTGTTCTATAAGGCAAGAAATTGAAATAAGGTTTCTAGTAAACTCTAGTATCACTAATATAATTTCCAACAACATATATTTCTTGCCAAAATAAAGCTTCATCGTGCCTACTGGTACAGCTGAGACGACTTCTCCAGTTCCAACCCGGAGTGTTATCTCTCCTTTCTATAACTGCTGCTAGGAATCAATTCCCTGAAAAGAAGAGCAAACATGATTAGTGGCGCCTGAATCAAGTATCCAAGCAGTTTTATCATTATCCACTAAACAAGTTTCTAGGGAAAGTAAATCATATTTACCTTCCTTCTTCTTTTCTGCAATGTACTTCGGACAGTTCCATTTCCAATGTCCGTCTTCGTTGCAGTGGAAACATTTTCCATTGTCAGCAACTTCTTTGACTTTTTTGCCCTTCTGGACAGCAGCTCTGTCAGCTTGTTTCCCTTTACCAACCTTCTTCGCGTTCTTCTTCTTCTCTTTTAGGTTAGAAGAAGATGAAGTCATTGTTTTTGTCCCAGAGGTCGAACCTCTGTGATAAATCCTACTGGCAACATTTATCTTACATTTCGATCCCTGAATTTTCATCAAAGATTGAAAGGTATGGAATTCATTTAGAAGGAAGGTAAGGTTAAAAGTAAGCTTGTTCATAATAACATTACTTCTAAACTGTAGGAAACTATCTGGAAGGGTTTCCAGAATGAAGCTGACCTGACTCGACTCATCGATGGAAGCATCATTCGACTCCACGATGTTAAAGTGAACCATCATATCTAGGACATGATCCCGAACAGATGTACCCTCTGGCATCCTTGAGTTAAATATGTACTTTAGGGCATTATGTCGGGCTTGTTATGACTGTTGTCCAAACATACCCTGCACAGAATCCATGATTTCCTTGGCGGTAATCATGCCCTCATGCTTCTTGGCTAATATGTCAGACATACTTTCCAGCATGTAGACCTTTGCCTTATCATTAGCCTTGATCCATCGATCATATGCATCACGAACATTTCGTGACGCATTCGAGCCTGGCACCAGAGGACACTCCTCAGTGAGCACAAACTTCAGATCATTCACTACCAATATAGTGTTGAGTTTATTTTTTCAAGTCATCATATTCTCTCCGGTTAACTTTTCCGCACCCAATAAGGAAATAATAGAGCTAGGCCTTTTTGCGAAAAAATTTACAAACGAACTTATATGAGTTTCTTGCTATAACTCTAATCCAATCATGTTTTAGCTAATTATCAAATGATTCCTAGGCCATTTATAATTTGTAATGATACTCCAAAGGTTTTGAATGTATGACACCGAAGGGTAATCAAAAACACTCCTCCTTTAGATCAAGACACTCTTGACCAAAACCTAATGCCAGAATAACTCTTATTCCTATAGGCTTTAGTTACCATTTTTTGGTCAAGATACATACACAACTTATGTACCCTGTGAGTGTAACCTTTTGTCTTTAGATCCCAGATTCTCCATCCAATAAAATCCCGGAAGGGAGGACTAGATTGAAAAAACAGACTAAGGAAAATCTTTATCCTTTTAAGGGTGTCTCTGTGTTCGATCCCCTATGATCAAGCCCTCCGAAGGGATTGTGCAGTCCAGAGCCAAACTAGCGGTGACCATAGTAGTCTAACGGTGTAAACCGACAAAAGAGACCGTAGGTTTTCTTTTTCACTAAACCTGCTCCCACTCACTATAAGTACCCTCTCCATTCACCTTGATATTGACTCATACAAACACCATCCGAAGGGGGACGCTCCCGTTTGCGCCACGAGGCCAAGTATGAGTCTCACGGTGTGAATTTCCCGGAGATAACGTAGGTGAAAAAATATGTATCATATACACTTTTCCTCCCACTAGATACTTTAAAGTTATAGGAATCTTACTTAAGCTAAAACCTGGCTAATGGTTTTACCTAACTCTATTAATATAACTCTTACATCAATAATCAATATAACTCTTATATTGATTTTATCCTAAGTATGTTAATATAACTCTTTATATTAAACCTAACATTTCTAGTTTATTAACCCCTTAATAAACCCGTTGACTCTACTGTAATTTATAAACTCTCTGATTAAATTTCACTACCAGGTCAGTTTCTAGGTAGGCGTGTTCCGTTTTCGTCAGCTTAAATACCCCAGCCTAGACAGAACCTTCCTTAGACAAAGTTCCTCTTTTAATCATAACTTATGAATTATTTGGTTCCTAATTATAATCTAATTCGAACTAGATAACCTAAGGTCTATTATTTCCAAGTTCTAAACATTTTAAAACTAATAATTAACCTTAGGTGACATGCATACTATTTTATAGTGCTTGATCATTCATCACATGAATAATAAGACATTCATAGCATAATCATCTCATGATATATAATGCATGTCAATGTTGTCCATAAATTAATATAACAACTTTATATTAATTAATTATGCAAACTATATAATATAACTCTTGATATTATAAATGATGCATGAAAATGCTTAACCTAAGGTGGGATTTCTAAAATAAAAGCATACATTATGCATGGAAATAATTACACAACAATTGCATAATTTAAATAGCAAAATTGGACTAATTTTGGGACCCTAAAATTAATTTTAATTAATATAATCTAATTATATTAAATTAAATTAAATTAAAAAAATATAAAAAAAATTTATATTTATTATATATAATAAATACAAAAATATGAACGTTGCTCCTTCGCGTGAAACGCATTAGGCGTTGCAACGTTGATACCAGCGTCGCAACGCTACATCTTGTACTCATCTAACGGTTGAAGCACGCCTCTCGTCTAGCGTTGCGTAACGCCTCAACGTTGCAACGTTGTCGTCTTCTACAGCTGCGCGCCTGCCGCAGTGACGTTGCAACGCTATTCAAAGAACAGCAACAATCTCCATTGTTTTGGCTCGTTCTTGCTCCGTTCTTCTTGGGAACTACCTTGCCTCGATCGACACGGACTTACAAACTCAATTTACATAATAAAATGCCCAAAACAATAGGCCCTTACATTGAAGAATTCAACGAAATTATGTAAATCTAAGTTCCAAAATTGAAAACGTCTAAATTGCAAACCGTTCATACATCTCATTCAAAACAGTAAATCTCACCTCGTTCTTGAAAAATCCAGAACGGAAATTAAGAACGCAATCGGGCTCTGATACCAATTGTAGGGAATCGAATCCTGCAGTGGAAGCGATTGTGAATCGCGCGTTCTTAATTTTGTTACAACGATTTCATTCAATAACTAAACTAACTAGATTAAGCATATAAAATTAGATGGACAGCAAGAATTATAGCTTTGAAGAACTATTTCTTCAAGTGCTCCTCCTCTCTCACGATCAAGATCTCAGCAACACGAACCCGAACGATCACGGACACTACCACCGGATCTTCTCCGTTGTTCTCTAGGTGAAGGAGGAAAGTGGGTTCCCTTTAGGAGAGGTGAGGTGTTTTGTGAAATTGTAGTTGGAACTCTTTCCAACACAATGTGAGAGAGGCTAGGGTTTCACCAAGTGCTTAGCTTCACTTGCTTGACCTAGTTGCATCTCATCCAACTATATATATAGGCAAATAGGGTGGAAATAACCATCATACCCCTCCTCTATTCTCTCATTAGTATATGGTTTATATGTGAATCTAATTCACATTAAAACTATATATTATATCAATCATATCATATATAATTGATATAACACTTCATATATGAAATTGAACACTTCAATTTCATTCCAAACTTTATACCCTTAATATTACCATTTTGAGCCAATAGATGGACCTAATTGACCTACAATTCATGAGCTCCAATGATATGAGATTAACTGATCACACTCTTTGATCAAGTTAATCAATATTCATTAACTACAAGTCACTCCACTATATACTTCAAGCTGTACTCTCCTCCATGTAGATAATATTGTGTCCACTGATATAGTCATTACCCATGAGTCGATCCTTCAAAGGTTGTTCATGATCACAGCTGGGTCAAATTACCGTTTTACCCATGTGATTACCTCTTTGCTCCTTAAGCACCATTGGTCCTCTAATGAACAACAAGTATAAGGTCCTACCATATACTCATACCCTCATAGAGGGTGGGGCCCCGTTGTTCAAGGCCTGGAGTCAGTTCTTAAGGGAACAACCTATCTAATTCCTTAGTGTAGGAATGAGTGAATTCCATCTTGCACAGTTAAGTTCCCCACTACCTACGAGGTTCTGTCCCTGAGAAGGTAGGGTTATTGAGTCGACTACAGTGCA
This sequence comes from Trichosanthes cucumerina, assembly GCA_036507285.1. Classification (NCBI taxonomy): domain Eukaryota; kingdom Viridiplantae; phylum Streptophyta; class Magnoliopsida; order Cucurbitales; family Cucurbitaceae; genus Trichosanthes; species Trichosanthes cucumerina. The sequence continues at coordinate 21,024,399 of CM071837.1, forward strand.
CTCTCACTCATACTAGTCTAAGGACAAACCCCTATAAGCAGGAGTTCTTAACTCGCTCAAGATTCAGGTCGAGTCACTAATGACCATCTATAAATTACTAGTCTTATCCTCATTAACGGTGTTTTACATTTAGGTTAGACTAATAATTTCTTGATCCTGGTCTTGTATGAACTCTTTATACAGGATGCCCCCACTCGCATGTCAACTATATGAATGAGTTGGATTACCTCATTTGTACTAATTACAAAATGGGTCACATCCATGGTGTTACCAGAATGAGGCTTCCAACTTTATTCTTATACCATAGACCATTTAGGTTATATTCTTGAACACAATACAAATAATGTCCACTACACTGATGTTCAAGATATATATATTATCAAGATATATGTTATAACCTTGGAGCTTAGTTTATTGGATTTATAAAGCAAGACTGTAATTTTATCAAAACAAATAACTCTTTATTTCTTTGATCTAAATTACACAAGTTTTAGGGCATACATCCCAACAGTATAGTTGTTAGCTCTTGAACCTTGAGAATGTCTTTTAGTTCTATTTTAAGTGTTGTTTCCTCTGCTCGACCCTTAGTTTGTTGGGATCAATTTGTTGAACTCTTTCGTTTGTTTCTTTTAAATGTTTATTCTTGTTTAACTTCTGTTGTTGGTCGGAGCCAAGCCTCGAATTTGGATGAAGTTTGGTGGAGGTTGGACGTTTGTTATGCGTAAGAAGTGTGTTCTTGTTGCTTACAGGTCTTAGGAAATTTTTGGGTTTCTCCAAGTTACTCCGTTATGCTACCAAAATTTTGGCGCAGATGGTGTGGCTAAGTAACCTCCCTAACTAGCTTCGTCCCAAGTAATAGGGTCGTTAGAGATATAATATATAGTTTAATGTGAATATGATTCATATTGAACTATATACTATATTTGGATTATTATCCAAGTGTTTTAATTTGAAATAGTTTCATATTAAACTCAATAGGGAATTAGAGTGAATAAATGTAAAAATTTAATATGATTCAATTTATAAACTATATGATACTTTGTAGTATACATTATGAAAATATGATTTGCATAATGTACCATTTATGCAAATGGTAGGTGAGTGGGTAGAGGAAGTTACTTCCACCAATGCTCACTACAAATAAATGCATAAGGATGCATTTCAAGGTTCATCTCTCATTTTTTGGTTTTGCATCTCCAAAGACCAAACGAATTCTCTCAATCCTCAAATTTTCTCCCAAAGTGAAAATCTCCCAAAAACTAAAAAGGAACTCTCACCGTTCTCCCTCTCCTAGAGAGCAATTGAGAAGACTTGTTGGAGGTATTTGAGATGATCATTGAGAATGGATACAAAATTGGAGAAAGATTACAAGAATAGGTATCTTCAAAGGTAAATTACTCTTCTTCTCCTTTATACTTAACCTTAAGTAGTTTTTGTGCAAAATTCATAGCGTAATTGCGGGCAAAAGCAATCCCTTCATGAAGAAGATGTCAGTTATAACAACTTAGCTGATGTGGAAGTATGTGTCTCTCTTTTTCATTCGGGAGAAAGATCCACGTAGCGAACTCATGCCTGAGGCTAAGTATAGAAAAACTACTGTTATTTTCTGATGGTTACCTTTTTTCGTGATTCTTGATTGTTTTTCAAGTTTTTTTTAACCTTGGATTTTGCCAATGAGATCAGAATTAACAGCGACAGTAAGAGTTAACTCACTGCAGTGTGAGGTAAATTTGTAATTTGTCTCTAAGTCGGAGATGGTGAAGAATATTGAAGTCAAAATAACCTACCTCAATGAAAATTTTCCCTATGCGTGCACGTTGTCCTGTTTACTAAAATACTAGGGCTTAGGACCATTTGCACGGCTCATTAGTTTCTTTAGGTTTATTTGCTAGTTCTATATAACCGAGAAGAAAAATAAAAAGAAGCATTGACCATTGAGTTTTGATAGAATACAGCGAGTATTTTTCTTATATTTTTTAGTTTGGCAATGAGTAATGTTTCTGAGAGAAAAATATTTCTTTTTCTCATGGGTCGAAGGTTGTCCTTTGTTATCCATTCTAATTTATCGAATTGTGATACTTGAAAGTCAATAGCTATTGTTGGGTTATTCAAGGCTTGTTTGAAGCACGAGTTTGAGGGCTTCTTGTAATCTCCCATTATAGTAAAACTTGACGTTGTAGAAGACTAGATGCAGTCTTGAGTTTGGAGCGAACCAAAATAGATTCTAGTGTCGTTCTCTTTTTCCCTATCTGTTAAAATTATTATTTGTGACTCCTTTTTTTTGTTGTCTTCACTTATAAAGTAGAAAATTAATATTTTAGTTTTATCGCTTTTGCTTGCATATTATTATATTATTTTTTCTCCCAACAAGATTCTTAGCATAAATGAAGAATTCAACTTGCATAAATTTTTGTAACTTAGTACGTGATTTTGAGTTAAAATATAGGCTAATTCATTTACTTCCTGTTTTTTTGTGATTGCACAAGTGAAGACCCTCACATAAGCTACATGTTACTTGGCATTTTTTTCGTAAAAGTGTCAAGTATTTAAAAGTTGCAAATGTCAAGTAATATAGATTTTGTAGTAGTGAATGAAGAGTCTTTAAGGAAGGTAGCTAGGCGTATGTAGTCTCGATCGAATCGACTGCCTAATTGGTTTAGCTTATCGATATCCTTGAGTCGAAGCAAATTCAAGGCTTCTGTTAGAACTCCTTGGACCATTGGAAGGCTTATCAGATTAGGCAGTTGGAAGGACTGGGATAATAAGTTTTGATTCATCAGTTTTAGGCCTAATACGAGTACAATAGGAGATGGTTTGTTTCCCTCATAATTAAGAAATGCACCACTTCTAAAAAAATTAAGAGTTAGGGACAAGGAGAAAGAGATAAAAAAAAACATTAGAGAGAAAAAATTTAAAAAGATACGAAAATTATAAGGGAGAAACAAAAAAAAATAGAAATAAATAAATTTAAAGAGAGTTAAGTGAAAAAAATGAATCAAAAGAAAAAAGATAATAAAGTAAGATACGTATTTTAAAAACTTTAGAGAGGGAAAATTGTCATTTTATAAACAATGGCAGGTGAACATAATATAAGACAGTTTTGAGAAAATTGAAATTTATGAATTTTGACCGAGATGAAAGTTTTTACCCGTCATTAAAAGTAAGCTATTTCCCAAAATGAAATAATAGTCATTTTAAATTAGAATCACTTGACAAAAATAACTTGGGAATCATGTCTCAAGTGATTGATAGGGAATCACTTCAAATGATTTTAGATTATTCCAAAATCACTTGTTTAATATTGTCAAACATCATACTTTTAGTACGAAAGTAATTTTAAACATGTCAAAAGTGATTTTGGTCACTCTAAAATTACTCCCAAACATGTCCCGAGTAGATTGTGTTTTAGTACTTCTATGAGAGGTTACTACAGACGAGTAAAGGCATAATAGTTGTAGTTACAGGAGAAGCACTGATAACAGACACCTGCAGAGGCTAAGCAGCTCGTCTCTAACAAGGGTGAGAACTCATCGGTAAAAGTTTTCGATAACCTTAAATAAATAATAAATATTTTTCAAAAATTTCTTATAATCTTTAATCAAAGTAGATAATTTTCAAAAGTTTTCGATGTAAGCTAAATCGTTTTTTCAAATATTTTTAATAATGGATGATAAAATGTAGGTTTTTTCACAGGTTTTTTTTATATACCTTCATAAAAGATAATATATTTTTTATGGTTTTTAATGTGTTTTTAACAACCTTCATAAAAGGTATGTCTTTTTTAAAGGATTCATAAATGCATTTGATAGAGAATAATATAGTTTTTAGATGTTTTTAATGCCCCTTGATAAATATATACCTATTTTAAACGTCTTTAATAAGCTTTGATAAAAGGTAGGTCCTTTTCAAAAGTTTTTAAAACAACTTTCATAAACGATAATATATTTTTCTTAATTTTTTTCTTATTTTAATATATATATTTTTTAAAAGGTTTTTATAATATTCAATAATAGAGGGTCGAAATTGACAAACTTTATTTTGTAGTGAAAGTAATTCTGGGTGTATAAGTAAAAAAAACTATTTCCATTTGTACGAGGCCTTTTAGATGAATTAAAAGGAATACCATAAGGACTTATGTCTAAAATGGACAATATATCATACTACCGTGGAGATAGATGGAAGTTGTGTTGTCTTTATTCACAAAGAAAATTAGATGAAGAAGCATAAACCCGTACGTTACTTCTTTTAATTTGTATTGTATCACAAAAATTACATGAATTGATATCTTACCAAACTTTTATCACTTATAACTATAAATAATCATTAGCGTGGCTTAGGAGATCATCCCAAGTTTTCAACACACAAATGGAACAATCCAATCTCTTGCAAACTTTTGGCATTGTTTTGGGGTTTTTTATGATTGTGTTTTGGTTTCTAAGGAAGTTCAATGAAATATGGAGTTTAATTAAGTTAGGAAGGAAGGTTTACAAAACTCTTCCTCCCGGTGACATGGGATGGCCTTTTATTGGCTTATCGTTGTCCTATCAGAAAGAATTTTCAGCCGGCGGTGATCCTGACTCTTTCATTAACCATATTCTTTCAAGGTATTTCTTTCTTCATTCTCCCATCAATCTCTTTAAACGACTAGAGATATACTGACCAGTAAACCAGAAGACTTTTTTTAAAGTTACCATTTGATATTATGCAGAAATAGAAGAGTGGGGATGTACAAAAGCCATCTATTAGGGAAGCCATCAATCATAGTGAAAGATCCAGAAATATGTCGACGCATATACTTAGACGATGAACGGTTCAAATCGAGTTATCCAAGACCGGTGGAGATATTACTAGGGAATGGTTTGTTTTCAACGATGGATCATAAATATTGGTATAGACTGATAGCCACTCCCATAAAGGGGAATGAAGCTTTGTGTTGTTATGTGGATTATATTGAGGAATTAGTGGTGAAAGGGTTGGAGGAATGGAGCAGCATGAAAGAACCTATTGAGTTACTAAATGAGATGAGGAATTACACTTTCAATGTCATTTCACATATTTTCATGGGATCTAATACTCTTACAAACTCTCAAATGGAAGAATTTAGGAGATTGTATGACATGTTTTCCCTTGGACTTGTTTCTAATTTCCCTTTTCCCATACCTGGCTCCACTTTCCACCAAGCACTCAAGGTATATAGGTTTTTTTTTTCCAAATTATCTTTTATGTAATTCTTAATAAAATCTAATCTTTCATTTACGCCATGTTTGATAACGATTTCATTTTTACACCACATTTGATAACCATTTGATTTGTTGTTAGGCTTTCAAAATTTTTCTTCTTCTCTACATTGATTTTTATCTTTCTCAGGGACCAATCTATATATTTCTAGCCAAATTTCAAAAACCAAAACAAATATTTGGAAACTACTTTTTTTTTTTAGTATTCAAAACATTGCTTGATTTTTGAAGACATGTGTATAAAATAGATAAGAAAATAATAGAAATACATTGGTACAACTAGTATTTTTAAGCTCAATTTTCACATACGAGAACAAAAGCCAAATGGTTATCAAACGTGGGGTTATTTTTTTGTTTTTTTTTTAATAGTATACTTGTTTTGTCACCATTTCTCTATGCTAGTTTTCATATTCCCTACAATATTTTCCATCTTTTTCAAGAAAACACTTGAATTCTTAGCTAGATTTTCAAAACAAAAAACAAGTTTTTAGAAAGTACTTTGTGTATTTTTCAAAATTTGGGTAGCTTTGTTTTTGCACACACATTTAAAAAGTAAGATAAGAAACCGTGGAATACCATAGGTGTGGAAGTAGTATTTTTAAACTTAATTTTTAAAAACTAAAAACTAAATAATTATCAAACGGGATTAGTTATTTTTTTTTATTTACATATTTGGATACATAAATAGGTAACTAGACACTACCACTTAAAAGATATTGATTTTCTAAATGAAACAATTGAATTTCATGGGTAAAGCAGTGAATGAGTATCAAAAAATGTCAACAAAATAGTAATTTAATATTACATCAACTTTTCCCTGACAATTTTTAAAACTTTTAAACATTAAAGATAAATTTGAGAATTTTAAGACAGGAAGGACAAAATAGATTAGAAAGTTTTTTTGTATGTTTAGCAAAAAAACAAAAAATTAAAAAAAAAAAAAAAGAAGCAAAATCAAAGTTAGACTTATATATAGTACTGTGAATGATATTATTGCAGGCAAGAAAAGAGATAGAAAAGAAGCTCCAATCAATAATAGAGAAGAAGAGAAGAGCATTAGAAAAGAATGAAGAGAGAGAAAAGTGTCAAATAGAGGAATTCATTGAAGCCAAAAATGGGAATGGGGAAAAGTTATTAAATAATAATTCAATTATAGAAATGATGCTTGAAATATTATTTGGTGGTCATCATACCTCAGCTCATGCTGCTATGTGGGCTCTTATACACATTTCAGAAAACCCTCATGTCTTGGAAATGGCCAAGGTGATGATTCTCTATTTCTATCTAAAACTATAATTACAAATTTTTTATTTTTTTTATTTTTTTTTTCACTTTCAATTTTTCCTTTCCTGTTCATATTTGTGATATGATTTCATTTTGGGTGTTTCATAGGAAGAGCAAGAGGCGATCATAAAGCAAAGACCATCCACGCAAAAGGGATTAAATTTTAAAGAAATCAAACAAATGAAATATCTCGCAAAGGTATGCATTTCATATTATTTAATATAATAAAATATAAGTTCAAATATTAGTGATAATTAAAAAATAAATAAATAAATTTTAAGGGTACTAAACTAATTTTTTTTTATTACAACATAAATAGAGATATAGAAATTTGAACCTCCTATCATAAATGAAGGAGTACATGTCAATTAGTGTTGAGTTAGGGTTACTTTAAATTGATAGATACATAGTGATTAGAATTAATCAGTGTGTTAGGTATATTATTTATTGTTGTTATTATAATTAATCAATATATATATATATATATATGTGTACGTATATTAATGACTGATATGCATATTAATTTGTGATTTTGGATTATCAAAAGTATTTAGAATATTTATAAATAAAAAGTACGTTATAAAATAAGATTAAATTAAAAAATTTTAAAATTAGAAATTATACTTTAGAGATAGAGATAGAGTATAACAAAAATAAACAACTTCAAAGTGATTAATCGACTAAATATGCCATAAGAAAACAAAAACGTGTTTTGCAATTACAAGAATTAGAAAAGAAAAGTAATTCATAGATTTTTTAAGGAATATGAGGTAAGATATACAAATATTTTTTTTTAAAAAAAAATCTTAAATAAGAAAGTATTTCAAAGACTCTAAGAAAAGTAGATATAACAAGTTATTATTACCTAATAAGTGATCCATTCTGAAAAAAATGTTTAAATTACAAATTTGGATCCTAAAGTTTCAAGTTATATCTAATAGTCTTTAATAAGGGTTTGTTATTATAAATTGTTGAATTGTCCTTATATTTGAACTATTAAAGACATGTTTGGGAGTGATTTTATAATAGAGACAAAGTGATTGAATTGTAATTACACTTGTAAAAAAAAAAATTATAAATAAATTTAATTTTGATTTTACAATTTTACAAATAATCTTGATATAATTAGTATTATTGAATGATTTTAACAATAGGGTAGGATTTGAATCGTGACCTTTAGGTCAATGATATAAAAAATCAAGCAGTTAGTCGTTTTTTTAATTTTTAATGTTTGTTTAAGATTTGATTTTAGAATCACAAATTTACTAAAAACAATATATTTGAGAGAAAAAAATTGAAAGGGTGAGACAAATTATTAGAGAGAGAAAAAAAGTAAGAGAGGGAGTGATGATAGAAGTTCAATAAATAGAGAAAAGAGTTAGAAAAATGTTAGAGAAAATTAAAAGTGAGAAACAAAAACTTTAGAGTGATAAAGAAACTCAGAGAAAGAGAGGAAAATTATTTTAGAAAGATGCGACAAAAAGTTTGAAAGAAAAACAAAAATAGGAAGAAATAAAGTTAGAGAGGGTGGACAAAAAAAAAACATCAAAGAAAGGAAAAAGTAAACTTTTCTCAAAACTTAGGCTTTTAAACGTGATTTTAGTCATACCCAACCTATAATCACTCTCAACACATGTCTTAAATTTTTATTTGGTACGATTTATTAAACTTCAAAAGAAAAAAAAAATCTCATAATCACGGTACTGCATTAAATTGGAATATTGTGGAATTATTAAATATAAAATTGAAAATTTAAGAATTTAAGAATTTATAAGAAATTTTGTGTTTGTTGAAAAACTTATTGGACATGGAATGCTAAAAAGTTTAAAGGTTTATTATACTTTTTAAATTTTAGAAATTATTAGACACAACTCAAAAAATTTAGGTCTCAATTGACAGTCATTTAGGCCCGTTTGATAACTATTTTATTTTTTGTTTTTAGTTTTTGAAATTTAAACCTAAAAATAGTACTTTTACCGATGAGTTTATATGTCATCTTATCTACTTTGTACCTATGTTTTTAAAAATCAAACAAATTTTTGAAAACTAAAAAAAGTAGCTTTCAAAAACTTGACTTTATTTTTAGAATTTGGCTAAGAGTTCAAATACTTACTTGAGGGAGATGATACCTATTGTAGAGGAATTAGGTGAAAATAAGCTTAACTTTCAAAAACTAAAAACGAAAAACAAAATGGTTATCAAACGGGGTCTTAATTTTTGTTTTTAGTTTTAAAAATTAAGCCTTTATACACGACTTTAACCTTTATGATCCTTATTTTGTTGTCTACCATTTATGTATATTTAAAAAAAAAAAAACCAGCCAAATTTTGAAAGCTAGAAAAAAACAATAACTTTTAATAATTTGTGTTTTGTTTTTGGAATTTTGTTAAGAACTCAAATATTTCTTTAGTGAAGATGAAAACTATTATCGATATATATGGTAAGAAATCAAGCACAATTTTCAAAACTAAAAACCTTGAAAAGTACAAAGAGTAGTTTTTGAAATTTTGTTTTTGTTTTAGAATTTAACTTTGAATTCAAATGTTTCTTTAGAAAGATGAAACAGGCAGAGAAGTTGAAAGAAAACAAGTTTAACTTTTAAAATTTTTTAAAAAACATCTAGTTATCCAACCCTGATAATCAAACAGAACGGTAGGGAATTGATTTTTAACTAAACCTAAAAAAATTGCAACCAAGTAAATTAAAATATGAGATATATTAAGGAGCAGTTGCAACAACGACCAAAAAGTTTGGCCACAAGAGTGTCTCTTATTTATCCTCTTTGCAAATGTAGCAAAAAAGTCCGTCCAACCCAGCAGAATATGCAAAAAGTCAAAATGGTCTTTTATTTAATCTTGTTTTATTAATCGCATCAACGGTCTATCAATGATATACGATTGATATATTTAATATGAAGAATATCAGTAATATACTACGGATATACTTTATATAAAGTGTATTAGTAATATACTACGAATATACTTTATTTAGCATCAATGAAATGAAATTTCTAATATTTAATATATCAATAGTATATAAAAAATACCTAATATGAAGTATATCAAGAATATAATAGTAACTTGAATTCAATATATCAAATATACTTAATATGAATTATATTAGTGATACACTAATGATATACTTTGTTTAGGTATGTTAATGAAATGACATTCTTCATATAAAATATATCAATAGTTATTGGTAGTTCATAATCAAGCGTATACCAGTAATTCACATATGAGATATACATGAAGTATATAAGTGATATACTTGATTTTCGTCCTTGATTGTATTAGTGGATTTTGATTACTGCTTGTTTGTTTATACACTGATTTTTAGTTGATGCATTTGTCTAATACTATATCAGTAGTGAAAGAATTATATAGTACTAATATAATTCATTTTAGCTATATACGATCATTGATATACCTAATATGAAATGTGCCAATTATATAATAATACTACATATTCATTATACTCTATGTACTACCGATATTCTTTGTTTTAGTTTTTGATTTTATCAATAGTTATTCGTCAATTAAAGTGAGAAAGCATATCATTGAATGAAGTATATCACTAATGTACTATTGATATACTAAATATCGTTAGGTATGTTAGTGATATACGGAATATGCAAAATATTCATAAGAGCATTTGCATGAATAACAAATATACATATATATATATATGCAGTCGTGTCACTCCTTAATTCAGTTTACAAAAATAGCAAAAGAAAAAGGCTCAACCCAAACAGATGGAGTGAAAAGTAAAAATTTCCTTTATGTTTTTTCTCACTGTGTTTTTCAATCTGAAGTATATCAATAGTCTATCAATTATATACTGATCATAGACTAACGATCTACTTAACAAAGAGTAAATAATTGATGTACTAATAACTCGTTTAAACTTAATATAGAGTATATCACTAGAGCACTACTCATATACATTATTTCCCAAGGGCATTGTTCAATATGAAGTTTGTCAGTAGTTTATTAATGATATACTGTTGATAAACCAACCATATATCTTACATAGGGTATATCATTAATATACTATTGATATACTTATATGATGTTTTTTAAGAGTATATTAGTAACTCTTATATGATATATGTTTATTTCACTATTATACTATCAATATACTAAATGTTAGATATATTCGTGAAATAACTATATCTAAAATGAAGTATATTAGTGATATATTAATATAAAAAATGTAACGACCCTAAATTTAGGAACAAATCTTTTAAAGTGTTCACCAAGTCACACTACCTTTGTCTGAACTTTCGGCAGTATAATGGTGTAACTAGGAAAAAAAAATAAAAGATTTGTAAAACCTAAAACAAAACACTTCTTAAATTCAGAGATGGATGTCCAACCTCTACCAAATTTCAATGATAAAGCACGTTGGGCCTCAGGATCACTAAGTTACGAGGAACAACATCACACTAAATTATTAACCGAAGGAAGCAAGAACAATCTCATGACATACCAAGGAATCTATAACCAACTAGGAGGGCATCTATATAGTAACTAAGTTATTACAATCAAAGTTCACAACATTAAAACAAAAAGTTCAGAAATCAAAGTGACAACTTGGATGAATCAATAGAGCTTAGGGATGGAAGAAAGTCTTCATAGTCTCGTTAGGTCTCCGTCGCCACCAACCACCTCATGGTTTCGCTCTATCTGCGACAAAACGTTAAAGTAGTAGGGTGAGTATAAAAATACTCAATAAGTAGTCCACTCATGTCCAAACTATAACAACATGATCCTAACAACCTTGCCCTCACATAAATCACACCACAAGACAATAAAACCACCATCAAGAATCATGCACCTCACGCCTCTAATTCTACCCTTGGCCCCATAACCTAGGTTCGCGACTGGCGGTGAAAGGAAGTGACACACGTCCAGATATACCACTAACACAGATCCATGAAGGGAAGCCACCTTCACGCTCCAAACAACGGGGATTCACCCCCATGTCAACACACCAGACGAAAGGGCACATCTAACATCCCACACTCATCGTGGACCACCCCCTAAGCCATCACACTGAATGATAGAATGCATCCAACCATCGCACTCTCGTCGGAGACTACTCCTTGAGCCATCACACCGGATGATGGATCACATCCAAACATCCCACACTCTTTAGAGAATCACCCGTTGAGCCATCTCACTGGATGATGGAACGCCTCTAAACATCACACGTTTGACGTAGAGACATCCCCTAAGCCATCACACTAGTTGATGCAGAGCATCCAACCATGCCATGCTTGTCGGGAAATCACCATCTGAGCCATCTCACCGGATGAAGGAACACATCCAAATACCCCACGCTCGTTGAGGACCACCTCCTGAGCCATCACACCAGATGATGGAACACATCCAACCATCTCACGCTTGTCAGGGAATCACCTCTTGAACCATCTCACTGGATGAAGGAACACATCCAAACATCTCACTTTGGTCGTGGACCACCCTTTGAGCCATCAAACCAGATGATGAAACGCATCCAAGCATCCCACACTTGTCGAGGAATCACCCTTCAAGTCATCTCATCGGATGAAGGAACACATCCAAAACATCCCAAGATCGACGGAAATCACTCATTGAGCCAACACGCTGGATGAAGAAACGCCTCTAACATCACACTCAAGCTTCGCCAACCCAAAGGTTTGGACCTGCCAAGGGTGACAGAGGCAGGTGGAACATGTTTGACAGGATACAACTCCACAAACAACTATAGTCTCCTTAGGATGACTCATTCAACCCTTGTGCTTACCCCTATAGAGTCCTAACTACGGCTTGGTTCCTAGTCTAGCTACACACTCAATAGCAAACTCGACATTACAATTCAAAAGCATGCTAACCAACATGTTTCCACAACAGGCTAAGTCTCAGGAGTAACAACGCTAGCATCCACACAACAATCACAAACATGTTCATAAGCTTACATGGCAAGTTAACAAACTATACATTCACCCAATCAGACAACACAGTGATAGTGCAACAACTGGAATACACCAGAATTTCACACAACAAGCTCTTTCACTTATGAGCTTAGTGCAAATCCAACTAACTACTTACCTTTCGTCGTGGACCCAACAAGTCGTCTCTTCCTACCTAACAAGAGACAAGCGTGCCCATGAAATCATTCCAAGAGAACCATACCTTGGATAACCACTTAACCATTTAGGCATTCTGAGCTCGAGAAACAACCCGACGCCTCAAGTAGTTATTTATTTGTCGTTCTTCCTAATAACTCAAGTATTCCCCATTCTGCAGCTAACCAAACCTTTCAGATAGCTCAACAACCATCAATACACCAATGCCTATAAGGGAACTACATACAAGGTCATTCATAAACTTCACCCTCGACTCATCTATGGTTCCACACATGAAAAATAGGCATAAACTATTAGCTTGAAACCTTGAACCCTTAATAAGAATGGGTCACACGCTTAGGCGACCATAAGCCCATCAAAAAAATGTTCAGGTTGGTTCAGTCAACTACACCGTGTCCCTCACACCCATACTTAAGCAAGCATGTTTATTCCCAAAACTCCACAAACATAATTCAACTGAACCAACCTCTAAAATAGGAAAAATCGTAAGGTACAATGCAAACTCAAAACTTTAAGTCGTTAACTTCATTGTAATCACATACTTGAGTCGATTTAACCCAAAAAACCTCCATACAAATCTTCTAGCCATCACAACAATCATAAAGCAAAATTTCCAAGCATGTTTTCCCAATTCGCAAAAGTTCTCACAAAATGAATCAAGCAATAGCTTAAAAGACTTGAATCCAAATGACTACTTACTTCAAAAACGAAAAATAAAAAATTAATCATTACTCCAAGCAAGACCAAAACATTTTCCCTTGAACGCTTAGTACCACCTAAGAACAATTTAAAGCAACAAAATATTAATCCATTGTATGAAGATAAAGTCACCCAAAACTTTCTAATACTAAAATGGGGTTTAACTTGATAAGGATGGTAAAAAGTCTCACCTTTCAAGTTCACTCAACTGTAAACGAGCTTGCTGTAAATTTGGTCAACACAAACCAACGCTAGTTACCCGACCTCACCACACCATTTATTAACCTTTAATTAAATCCAAAAAATATAAAGATATAATCTTAGAAATACTAAAACAGTCCCTAAAGTCCACAAAAAATCCTAATTCATGAGCCAATTTAATTCCATCTAAGGAATAGACTTAATTGTGGCCACAACTTATCAAAGCTAAATCAAACTTACCCCAAAACAGTGTTGGTCATTCTTGGACAGCAGCTCAAGAAAGCTTCAAAAGCACTTCAAACAACCTTCAATTGTGATGGTGTCCTAACATTAGGTCCAAAGCATTATGGGATAAACATAGAATACCAAAAAGATAATTAAAACCAACTCTAACCATCCAAATCTACTTTGTACCAAAGTCGAGACTTATCCAAGTAATTCCAAGATTTATGAAACTTGGAGCTTCAATACTTATCCCAACCCATTAAAAAAAATTCCAAAATACTTAAGTTGGTTTTGCTATATTTGAAAATCTCCAAAAATTAAGGCTAGATTTCTATATATCCTAATATTCTTTGCTATCCACTACAATTATCCATATATTAGCCATCTGGTGGGATAGAGAAATTATTCGGTGAGGCCGCCACAATGTGGCCGAGAATTTTTCACCGTTGGATGAAGATAGAGAAGTATTTCGATTTTATATCCAATGATTATTAGGGGGCATGAAAATTATTTGATTCACATCTAACGATTATTAAGAGACAACCACATTGTGGCTACCTCATTGAATAATTGATGGAGTCTTTAAATACATCTGATTAAAATAATCCTAATAAGAAAGTTAAATAGTTAACCATCACATTTGTGTTTTTTTTTTTTTCCTTTTTTCGGAAGATAACCCTCTCATTTGTTCATTGTTACCATTATTTGGAATGAAATACGATTCAAAGTTTCATTTTATTTATTATTTATTTCAGGTTATTAATGAAACGCTTAGAAGAACTACCATTGCACTGGCTAATTTTCGTGAGGCAAAAACAGAAATAAATATTGGTGGTCAGTTATTTTCTTTTTGTCTTCGTTAATATTTATCTATATATGTGCATGCATGAATATTCTTTTCTTTAATATAATAATATTAGCTTTCACGCGACTTGAACGAGTTTTTAATCTTTGAAAAGTATCTTTCATCCTTTGATGATTAGATTTAAAAATTATTCATTAAAAATACTAAAGATGACTTTTAAATTATAATAATAATTAATTTATGAAATAAAAAAAATATTATTTGTAAAAATCTTCTTTTTCAATAAAAACAATGGTAATATTATAAGTGTTATAGAGAAAATTTGACCACCAACACCGGTTGAGAAAAAGACTACAATTAAAGGCTAAATAGGAAAATCAACCTAATATAAAATCAACACAAACGAAGACAAAGCAGAAACCAAACTATGGAGTCATAGGAAGAAGAAATGGGTTTGGGCCAAAGCTCAATCCTGCGGTCAGGCGAAGGCCGACCATATGGCAAGGCTCTTTCTTGGCTTGTGTACCCTCGATTTTGTTCTTTCAACCCCAATTCGATGTGAAAACTCACGAAAAATCCTAGGAATTACATATTTAAGTTATTTTCTTAGGAGAGGGCGTAAGGTAATTTTATCCTCATTCTAGCCACCTATCTAAAAACTCCTAAATTCTCTCTAAACTCTCTTTGACTTCTGGATTGGAGCATATTGATGTGAAAATATCGTGTGCCTTAAACTAAGGCAAACAACAAGAATGAGACTCCGACACTTCTACGACGTGTAAGTATACACGGTCGTGTGCATTAACTGATAAGTTAAGTATCGATCCCACGGGAACTAGTTAGTCCTAAATGAATGAGTGTCCTAGCAAATTTCCTTTATTTTTGTGCAATGCATGGGCATGCAATTTCTGTTGTAAATAAATAAACGCACGGATAGGAATTGGATTTT
Source organism: Trichosanthes cucumerina (assembly GCA_036507285.1). Taxonomy (NCBI): domain Eukaryota; kingdom Viridiplantae; phylum Streptophyta; class Magnoliopsida; order Cucurbitales; family Cucurbitaceae; genus Trichosanthes; species Trichosanthes cucumerina. Next base: position 21,039,932 of record CM071837.1, read on the forward strand.
TATTTTCTTTTATAAGATAAAGATAACCACAGTTGATGCGAAAAGTTAAAATAATGAAAACAAGTTGCAAGAATTCAATTAAAATTAACAGGAGGCCGGATAGGAAAATGCAAACAAGAGGAAAGATGCAAGAGATGATATTTTTAATGAAAAATAGGTTCGGGTAAGGTTGGAGTTTTCATGTTCAATTAGAATGAATATTTGAGTGATGCCTTGAATTTACCTACACACGTATTCAAATGAATTTTCCAAAGTCATTAAGTTTTAAAACCTACAAGTTCCAATTGTGATCTAAATTATGGTCACTATTTAAGGTTCTAAGTGGGCTAATTATTCCTAATCAACTCAAGAATCCTAAAATGAAATTTTAGTTTCCTAATTAATTAACTTTCCCAAGTTCATGAATTCTAGAGAAATTAAAGTGGCCAAATTTTAATTCTCATGCACTATAAAAATCAATAAATTTCATAAATTCAAGAATGACATCAACTATAAATTTGTTCCAAAATTCACATGGAAAACAACCTAACCCTCGCCTAAGGTAATTTAGTTCATGATTTAAATCAACTCACAAATCTCTAATTTATGCATGCTTGTGTTGTTCAACAAATTTAAGTAAACGTGTTGTAACGACATGACAAAGACGACCTAAATCAACCACAATTTCAGCCCAAAAATAGTCATGAATTTAGTTATAACAACGAGTAAAAATCAACCCAATCAATGTCAAATCACAGTGACAACAAGCAAAGACAAGTAGAGAATAGGAGCGGTTTACGCGAGACAGGTGACACGTGTTTTGCTTCAGCAAAATGCCAAAAGATCCCACTGAAAACAACAGGCAATAGCAACAGGTTTCAGTTTTTGCAGGTTCTGTCCGATACAAATATCTGATAAACCGAAGCTCATAATAGCGATCCCACCGTTCAAAACGAAGCCCTGTGAGTCCCCAACAAGGTGACACAATTTCAGTAAAATCCAACGAAACTCCAACAAACGACACCTTTGTGAACGCAGTCTGTGAAAAACCGAACAACACATCTCCCCTTGTAGCTCTCGATTTTCATCCCCTTATTTTCTTATTTTCTTATGTTTTGCGGCAACTAGGGCTCCCTCGATTGCTTCAGCAAAGACACACCCTTCCTCCCGAAAGCGGCAACCTTACTTCAGCAAAACGAGCCTTCTCGATTGCTCTCTCCAATGCATGCCTCTTTATCCTCTCGTTTTTCTATCTCCTCTTTCCCTTGTAAACCCGAACCTCCTTATAAGATGATGTTGCCCTAACTCCACAAAATTATAAAAATGCCCTTAAGGGTAGAAAGACCATCTTACCCTTCAGTTAAAATATCTAAAATGCCCTTGGAGACTCCTATAATTTTTATACATCTTCTACACACAGAAAAATCTCAAATAAATTCATGAAGTCAATTATAAATAAAACTAAATATGCAAGGATTTTTTGAGTTAAAAAAAATCTCAAATTCGTGTTTTTATTAACCGTTAGCTTATTTTCCTAAATTTCTTAAATTGAAGCACAAAAACATAAAAATTAATTCTTTTCGAACCTAATGCTTAAATTCAAGATTTTTAAGCCAACACACACAATTTAAGGATAAATTAACATGAGGCTCAATAAATTAAATGCAATTCAAGTGTATTATGCACTAAAATTCTAGAAAAATAACTCTCCTATGGTGAGTTATCACATATATGATTGCACCAAACCGGTGTCCAAGTTTTTCTTGTCTTGCTAGCTCTATTCTTCCCTGCAAAAATAATTTCACCATCGTTGTCACGTCGAGATCAGGTGAGAATTTTTCTAACAAAAAATTGGCAACAATAATTATCGTCGTCTTTGGGAGCGACAATGCTTGCTTGAAAAACCTTAGCGCGCATGTTTAATTATTTAAAACGATGAATAGAATCCTTGGAAACAAGAAGGGACTACTTAGATACATCGATAAGAAAAACAAACTTCCTAGGTTTAGTTCATAACTATGGCTAAAAAATATATGAGTGTTAAAAAGTTGAATGAATGAACAAAAGTTACATCTGATCGATAATGATGTGGCAAGCATGAAAAACAGAGAATGATCGAGAAAATCACTTCCTCAGCTAAAAAAAGAGGAAGGTCGAGGAGGGTGGTCGAGGCCGACATAATTTTTGGATAGTCCTTGGCCACCGATTTGATAGATACATCTCCACAACTCTCCCTCCTGAGAAAATCTCGATGAAAATTCACCATTGGAACCTATTAAAGTTTTTTAGAAGAATGAGAACTCCATCGAAAAAAAGGATAATGATAAATATTGCTTCACAAAAATCATGGTCATGCAACACAGAACTGTTTTAACTATAAAACACAAGATCAAAACTCTAATTATAGAAGGACACATGGAGGAATGTATCAGATATGACACAAGATCAAGGTTGACTAGAGAAAGAACCCACATAAGGCAAGACATGTTTAGAAGACCAGTAGGAGGGGACTCAAGCAGAAAATGAAAGGTTATTGCTTGTGAAGCTATGCACGACCAAGACTATGAAGGTATCTATTATGTTAATTTTCAAATAGAAATGTTGAACGAAAATAAATGTGATAATAGAGCAAAACAGGAGAATAAGAATTAAACAAATAAAACAAGATTTAAGATGAATGAGCTAAAGTAAAGATTTAGATGAGAGGAAAATAGAGCTTCAATTAAATTATCACATGAGCACGAAAATAATCGACTCGACCCACTACAGATGACACGACATTCTCCTGAATTACCTAAGATTGTTGTTTCATTTTCATTAATTTAGCACAGTTTACCCCACTGTATATTGTGTGCATTAGATGAGCGATTAGCACTAGTCACCTCACTTAGTTAGCTACTAACTCTAACTCGGGGCTAATGTGATTTTTAAGCAATTTGGCCCCTTTATTCTTCTCAAACATCAGAGGAACAAAGCTATGAAATGGTTGGTCAAACGAAATCGAGCTACAAAATAAATACACTTGAAAACAAAATCGAGAAAATGAAGCATATTCAACTATTCCATCAATCGAAACCAATCATTCTCTAATCCTCACCTTTAGGTGATTTAGTTTATAATGTAAAATAACAAACAACCGAAAATTCAGAGTACAACCGTTAATAAAACAATGTAGGAGATAAAAGCTAAACAGAAAGAGAAGGAGAAGAAAAGAAATCAGAATGTTGCCCCAAATAGTTTGTTTCAGCATCAACATCCATATCTCTAGGAGTAAAAACTTCCTTATCGAGGAAGCCCATCACCCATGCCCATCATCTTTAAGGTTTCACCTCTTATCTCTCCTTTCAGACCTTCATTTTTGTTCTTTCACCAAAAGTGTAGTTTCCCAACATATAACACCATATTTCGTGCAAATAAAGATTGATTGGATGAGACTCATGACGTGATACACTTCTATTGGTTGGTCAATGTTGCGTAAATTTTGGAATACAGCAAGTGTACAGGTCAAGTTTTAATATAGTGAGCTTGAGTACGAGTATCACCCACAGGATTGAGTTTTTAGTTCAATTAATTTCCATAAATATCACCACTCAATTTTATCTAGAAAATCAAACTTTAAGTGAAGGAAAACAAAGAGTGAAAATTGAAAACAATCAGGAGAGAAAAGTATCTTAGAAACTAGATTTCACCATTCAATGAACTGTTTCATTAAGGTCATGCTAATGGATAATTGCACTGCTTTTATAAACCAAGAAACTAACATAACAAATGACTCTCTCAAAGCAACTGAATCTCAGGCATGAAAATAAAGTTAACATCTCTATCTAGCTTTTAAAAATCAAACATGGCTTTAAGTTTAGTTCTTTTATGATTTCTAATAGCACCCTAGCTATTCATTCTCATGTCAAAGTAACTTTCAGTCATGCAATTGAGATCAAATGTAAACTATCTTTTTCAAGAATAAATTTAGATCTAAGAACAAATAAACCGTGATCAAGAGTCTATAAGCATTAAGGATGCAATTACATGAATAAAAGCAATACAATAATCCAAAGCAGTCAAATCAATAAAATAGTCTGATCGAAAGGCTACATCTATCCCTAAGATAACATTTTAGCTACTCATGTCCACTATAAAAAAAACTACACATAAATACAAAACCATTGTTCAAAAAAATAAGTAGAAGAGGATGAAGAAAGAACTATCGTGGTGTGAAAGGCTTCGTTCCCGACACCTATCACGAACCTCGAGCTTCAGAAATCTCTTCCTTGAACTCCCAAGTTGGCTCTTTACAGTCCCTCAAACTCAATTTTCGACAATGGTATTGGTCCTTTCTAAAAAGTTCTTCAATTTGAGGCAAAACTCTCTTTTTATAGCAATCGGGACCGCCTTGCAACGTTGGACACAACGTTGCAACGCCATGCCCTAAGCGCTCGTTTGAAAAAAGGAAATTGGGTGACATTGAGACGCTAGTGTGCAGCGTCTCAACGTCACAACGCCATGTTGCGTGCATGTGCCTGCATGGCGTTGCGACGCGCATGCGCACCGTTGCAACGCCATGTTTGCAGGTTGTGTGGCTTGATATGTACCAGCGATGCGACACCATTGAGCAGTGTCTCAATGTTGTTGCCTTGACCTTTTCTACTCCATTTTCTTCTTCTAAATGATTCTTTTTCTAATCTTTGCCTTGTTTTTGGCCATTTTTCCCCTCCGTTTGGTTAAATGACTATGTTTACCCTCGAATTCCCGAGTCCTACAAAATGGATGGAAATATAAACATAATTAATCATTTAAATCCTCAAACTTGCAATATTTAAGTATAAAATAAGCTCACAAAGTGCACTAATAAGCCAACATTGATTGTTCTCATAAATTCTAGCTCAATTGATAATATCTAGGAAAATCATGCAAAGCATAATAAATCTAACAAATTGATGACTAAAACCAACTCTAAATAACTCTCTTATAATAACACACCGAAAACCATACCCCAATGGATCATTAGAAGGTTTTTTTTCTTTTTATTTCTGCTTTGGTTAGAATTGCTTTACTTATCTTCTAAAATTCATTTAAGATTGGCATTTTATTAGCAATAAAATTCTTTTTTTCCCTTAAGCTACAAAAGTGTGTTACACAAGCATGACTTCAACAAAATTTCTACTTGAATAGGGGCTACTAAGGGGATAACCTTCCGTATTAAATAAAACGAAAAAAAAGCTACTAACAAAATATGGCTCTCAATTAAACAAAAAGAAAAACTACACAAAAAACGAATAATGAAACGGTTCAGAAAGCCAAAAGGCAAAGAAGATTGAGGTCAAGTGTCACGGTCGCACCTCTCGCACTGTGTGGCGCCATGAATCATCCCTCGAACATGGCCAGCCTTAAGGGGAACTTCCGCCCCATCTCTATGATCGCAATGCTTTGTGGCTTCGTCGGGCCTTAGGCGAGGTTCTTCAATCCTCAACCAAGCATCAAGTAAATATGCAGTGGAATATAACTCGGCCGTACACGTCGCCCGTCCGTGTCTTGCACTCGGTCATTCCCATTAGTTGACTTTTCCGGGACTGGCCGCTAACAACCCCTATATCTGAACCTCCAAGCCATGGGAAGGGGCGCAATGTGGGCACACCTGTGTCGTTCGAAAATACACCTTGAAAACCTGTTACAAAGGAAACGCCCAAGACACTTCTCTTGTGACGCTCGACCCAACCATGACACGCTAACGTGCCATGGGGTGACTCACTTAGGCCCTCAAGCCCAGGGGTGGTGGAAAGTCGACACCATGGTACCCCCCTATAGTATATTATGAGAAATATTAGGTTTTCCTCCCTTGCACGTTATTTTGGCGAGGAGTCATACGCTCATACATCGACCCCTCCGACGACACAATTGGCCCTAATCTCACTTGTTCTCATATTAGCCATCAAGCCCATCGATCTTGGTGTGTTGGATGATGCACCGTCCTCTCCAGTCGCATCATGGCACGTCTCAACACTGTGAGCTTCACAAACATACGTTCTTCTAGTATGATTGTGACATTCTCCCCCACTTAAACTCGTCATCGTTCTCGATGACATCGCTAAGGGGCACAACCCACTTTCGTTACAAATGGATTGTGACACCCTCCCCCACTCGAACTCAACATCGTCTCGATATCGTCTCAATGCTAACAGGCTTGCTTGAAAATTGTGCCTCAGATGGATACGAAAATTTCACATCAACTACTGTTGGTTTGTGGGCTATCCCCTACGGGCCCCCCCTCATCGCCCAACTCCTGGGGCTTCGGCCCGAGACTCGCCAGACAAATCACGACATCAAATCTGGGCTTCCTCTCGCCTAGTTACGAGAACCCGTCCCAAAACTCACTCGGCCACCTTGACCACAACACACGTATGCTCTGAGCGACATACAACTTCAGCAAAGTCGGAAAGCTTCTCACTCCGTTGGCCTTACGCTGGCCAACTCACCGCAACAGGCCACACCACGTGGCAACTCCACAACACAACGCCTCTGCACTTCTCCTCTTCCCACAACGTGCTCACTCCGCATGAGCACTTGAACGCTGTCACTTCTGGCCAAACTCACAACTCGCGCACTCTTGCGCTTCACTCGGGCACCACTGCACACAAAACTCACTCGTTGGCTTGCACACGCCAACTACTCAACTTGCCCCTCTTGGGCCTTGTTTGGAAGTCGCGTCTCGTTTGACAACTCTCTCAAACTAAGCCAACGCCAACATTGTCCTCATACATCAAACTGTTGCCCATACTTGTTTGACATACGATTTCTGTTGCTAACGCCAATTCAATTCAACTAAACATCGATTTCGGGCAACTCGAACAAACATCACTCAGGCTCCATCTCAAAAGTGATTTTTCTGACTCGTCCAAGTCTCGCAACCGATACCACCTTGTGTAAGTGCTTAAACATTGCCCAAGTCCTTCATCGAAAGTCAATGTCAAAATGGTCTCGATTTGCACAATGCCACCCAACTGGTTCACTCCACAAAAGTCACAATAATTGCCACAACAGACCCCATTCGACTCTTGTCCGACTGCGCGCACAAAGGTTGGCTCTGATACAAAGTGTCACGGTCGCACCTTTCGCACCGTGCGGCGCCATGAATCATCCCTCGAACATGGCATCCCTTAAGGGGAAGTCCCGTCCCATCTCTATGATCGCAACGCTTTGTGGCTTTGCCAGTCCTTAGGCGAGGTTCTTCAGTCCTCAACCAAAAATCAAGTAAATATGCAGCGGAATATAACTCGATCGTACAGGTCGCCCGTCCGTGTACTTGCACTCGGTCTTTCCCATGAGTTGGCTTCAACGGGACATTCTCGGATCGCTGGCCGCTAACGACCCCTATATCTCAACCTCCAAGCCATGGGAAGGGGTGCAATGTCGGCACTCCTGTGTCGTCCGACACTGTCCCTTGAAAACTCATTACAAAGGAAACGCGCAAGACACTTCTCTTGTGACGCTCACCACAGCCATGACACGCTAACGTGCCACGGGGTGACTCACTTAGGCCCTCAAGCCTAGGGGTGGTGGAGAGTCGACACCATGGTACCCCCTATAGTATGTTATGAGAAATATTAGGTCTTCCTCCCTTGCATGCCATTTTGGCGAGGAGTCATACACCCATACATCGACCCCTCCGACGACACGGTTGACCTCAATATCACTTGTTCTCATATTAGCCATCAAGCCCACTGATCTTGGTATGTTAGATGATGCACCGTCTTCCTCGGTCGCATCATGACATGTCTCAACACTGTGAGGTTCACAAACATACGCTCTTCTAGTATGATTGTGACATTCTCCCCCACTTAAACTCGTCATCGTCCTCGATGACATCGCTAAGGGGCACAACCCACTTTTGTTATACAATGGATTGTGACACCAAGCACCCTACAAATTAGTGTTTTCGTTGGATTTTTTTGTTAGAGTACATGGATGAGGAACTTTTTACTCTATCTTATTATTATGACTTATTCTACTTATTCAAGCTTACGTCCTTGAAGTAAAATTCATTAAAGAGAAAAAAGGAAGAGAGGTAGAAACTTTGACATTCATTAAAAAGAAGAAGTCTTACAGTAAAATCAAGGATAAAGAGTTTAAGCAAATATAAGAGAAAACATTTTATAAAAGACTAGTGATTCATGTCCACTTCATCACTTCCATTAGAGTCATTTGAGTTAGGGATGACATAAGGATCTTATTTAAAAGAAGAAATGTTCTCTCGAACAATCTCACAATCAACACCCTTATTATGCTCGAAGAAACGTTTGAGAGTCCAATTGAATCCACCATAAAAAACCTCATTTTATATTGTGTTATATTCTTTCATCTTTGTAAGCACTTCAACCAAAAAATTCACATTTGTGAAGTGAGTTTTTGCCTCATCTGATTGAGAATGAACTGACTCAAGCTCGATCGTCGTGGATTCTAGTTCATCTCTAGCTTCAGATAAGAGACGATTAGCTTGATTCACACTTGCTTGGGCTTAGGGTAAGTCTTTCTTTCGAACATTAGTCTGTTGGAGAGGCTGACATTCAGGAGGGAGAAGGTGAACGATAGGGGGGTCGATTTTCACAAGGGTTATTCTTTTTTTTAAAAAAAAAGAAAACTAAAACTGGGAAATAGAAATATAAAAAATAAAAGAAAAAGGAAAAGAGAGGAAGTGCTTACCAAAACATTCCCACCCGAACGCTTATTGCACGCTTTTGGGATCGACGGTGGCCTGAATTTATAGTTAAAATCAGTTAACTCAGGTCCTTGTAAATTACCAAAAATGGCCCACCTTCCACAAAGAGTCCAAAACTCATCTTCGACCCGATTTTCTGAATGTTTACTATTTGGACCAACGAAATAGTATTACATTAGTTCGAGGATTCACCTACTTGACACATGGACGCCACAGATGGTATCAGAGCAAAACCTCTCCCAGTAATATATGATTTAGGGACTAACCAAGGCACAAATGCTGGCAGACATGTGATGCCCGGGGTAAGGTGAGTTATATAAATGAACTGAGACTACATCCAAATGAGAAGGAGACTGAGGATATTTAAGTATGGTTGAGAATGGCTTAAAGGAATTGATAACAACTTCCTATACCAACAAGGTGCACTTTCTTTTCGGTGGCTCAATCATAGAAACTCCAAAATCAAGCTTGTTTGGCTAAGATCAGTAGGTCTTAGGGGAGGCAAAAGAATGTCGATGCCAAAAAGGTCGGATCCGAACTTTGAATCCAATCCCAAATTTTGGTGTTGGGACATTAGAGAGATAGTTTAAATGACGATATTTTTTATATTGATATTTAAGTTATAATTTACAAAAGATAACTATTTATAAATTTATATGATTTAAATAACATATAGTTTGGTTTAACCTAAATTATTTCATAAAAGTTTAAGGAAAATATTTGTATAAAAAATTAAATCAATCAAAATTTTGTTGATATAAGAGACAATAGATTTGAGAACGCGTGTGTATATATATATACATATATATGAAAGGATTGAATTTAGATTTTTAAATTGATAGAAAATGTGACAAATTTTTAGGAAAGCGGAATTTAAATACTAGAACCTATCGATTTTTGGACATCAAAGTATTTTTTTTTTTTTTATGTTAACAACATTTGAGAATGAGAGGTTTTAAACCTCTAACCTTTTAGTCATAGATCATACTTGATGTTATCAAATAATTGAAATGTTGTTGTTGAAAAATTAATAAATAATTTGGTTGACCCATCAACGTAGCGGTTAAAAATTCCCCCAAAATTGGTTTTGATACATGCAAATGCACTCTAATATTGGATCTAGGTGCCAACAAGAGCCTATCTCAACTGATATTAAGTATGACTCATGATGAATAGCCCAAGGGTTTGAATCCCTCCTACTACCAATTTGTTGATATAATCAGAAAAAAAATACATCTAGGTCACCTCATTTCTTTATGTGTATACATATATATTTTGTGGGAGGAAAGTTCTTCTATTCGTTAACCCACTTTCTGTATAGATATATTTATTTATTAAAATAATATTTTTCCTGTTTCTAAAAAATGATGTTTGCATTTAAAATAAATTAAAGCAAGAATAGAAACAATATAAATAATTAGTAGAAAAATATAAAAAAATTAAAATTATTCCTCTCAAGTACCTTCAAATTTATTTTTTTTAAAGAAAAAAAATAATAAATGAACTAAAGATAAGCCTTGTACATCAGCATGTTTATTTTTTTATTTTATTTTATACTTTTTTTTTTAAAAAAAAAAGCAAATGGGAGCGATTTTTTTTTTTTTTTTGCTTATCTTTTAATATAACCAGTTTTAATATATATTTTCATTTTCCATTTAATATTATTGTTAAATTGTATGTTACTTTCGTTACTAACTCATATGTTCACAAAAGATTGATTGATTTTATTTGTTTGTTTGTTCCACAGGAGGCATGATAATTATTTATTTGCTTGGTGATAATTAATTTTTTTTAATTTATATTATTTTTTAAAAATGCTATATGTTTTTAGGTTACACAATACCAAAAGGATGGAGTGTACAGATCTCTATTAGATCTGTTCATATGGACCCTCAAATATATCCAAACCCACGAGAATTTAATCCTTCAAGATGGGATGTAAGTCTATTTTAAGATCCTAATCAACATAAATTTATTTAAACTTAAAATTTCCTTTTATTTATTTGAAATTTGTATGTCTCATGTGACCTTATTGCATTGTTTAAAAATTGAACTTAATAAATCCATAACTATTTTTTTTTTTGTTTTTTGTTTTTGAAAGTTAAACTTATTTTCACCTAATTTTTCTACCATAGAAATCATCTCCCTTTAAACATTTGAACTCTTAGCCAAATTCTAAAAACAAAGTCAAGTTTTTGAAAAATACTTTTTTTAGTTTTCAATAGTTAACTTGGTTTTTAAAAACATAGGTACAAAGTAGATAAGAAAGCATATAAACCAATTAATAGAAGTAGTATTTTTAAGTTTAAATTTCAAAAACTAAAAACCAAAAACAAAATGGTTATCAAACGGGACCTTAATGGTTAGATTTTCAGTTTTTAAAAAACTTTTGAAATTTAATAACAGATTTCATGACAAATATTTCAAAGAATATGAGGTTGATTTCAAAATTGTTGATAATAAGAATGATTTTGTCAGAAAAATAAATATATTAAGTTATAGTTTTAATATTTGAAGTGTTGTAAAACGTTGTGAGCAGAATTATACACCAAAAGCAGGGGCATTCATCCCATTTGGAATGGGAAATAGGTTTTGTGCTGGGAGTGAACTTGCGAAGCTTGAAATTACCATTCTGCTTCATCACTTTCTCCTAAATTACAAGTGAGTCTCCTTTCACTTTTTTTTTTTCCTTTTCTGGTGAATTTTTTTAAAAAATATAATTCATGAGTGTATTTGTTTGTTCAAATTTTTATATTATGATATCACACGTTTACAAAAGGAAAAAAAAAGGCAGCCGACAAATATAAAACCTTAATGCCCTGTTTGATAACCATTTTGTTTTGTTTTTTTTTTTAGTTTTTAAAAGTTAAGCTTATTTTCACCTAATTTTTCTATAATAGAGATATCTCCCTTAAGTAAGCATTTGAACTCTTAGCCAAATTCTAAAAACAAAGTATAGTTTTTAGAAGAAGCTACTTTATTTAGTTTTCAAAAGTTGGTTTGGTTTTTTGAAACATAGGTATAGGTACAAAGTAGATGAGATGACATATAAACTCATTGGTAGAAATAGTATTTTTAGGTTTCAATTTTAAAAACTCAAAACCAAAAACAAAATGGTTATCAAACAGGGCCTAAATTATCAAAAATACCATTGAATTATATGGTTGGGTTTCAATTATACCCTACAACTTTGAAAATATTGTATTTGCATTTGTATTATTGTTTATATGAACATATACGTTGAAAAAAAATAAAAAAATATGTAAATATGTAATTTTTTTACACATAAGTTCAAGAAAATAAGTCTCGAAAGATTATTTGAAACAAACTTTAAAACACAAGAGTTAAAATTAAATCTGATAGTTGAAGGGTATATAACATTTGTTTAACGCTGTAGCGTCTCAGTCTTCGAAATAGTATTTGAGGCATGATTTTTATTCTAAAGTCACACTCTTGTTGAGGTAAGGAGTTGGTTATACACTCCAAACGCATTGTTTCTCTTACTTCTAGAATGAATCCACTATTTCTCTCTCATTTTTTATCATAATTTTGGTGTCACTTATTATTTTTCTTTTATTTTTCTCATTATCTTAGTATGTTCCATCATTTTTCTTTCAATTTCTAATATAGTTTTTTTTTTATTTATCTATATTTGAATATATATAACTTTATAATTTTAAGATATGAAAAATATATTATAAGATGACTTAACTTAGTACTGTAGGCGACGAGTTGGATTGGAGATGTACTCACTATTTTTGTTTGTTGAGGAACTTTTCATCTCGATCCCACTTCCCCTTTCCCATGTAGAAAAATGGGAGTCGAGCTTTGAGAATCCCTATTTCGAGATCGGGTTCCCGTAGAAAAAATTCAAAATTGTCATCTTTATTTTTTATATTTTGATAGTAGGTAAGAAATAATAAATATATTATAATTATATATACTTTTCTAACGACTCTAGTTTTCAACCCAACTCCAACTAGGGACGTCACTAGATAACACCCTCTGCGCCGAAATTTCGGCGGCATAACGACACTATCCGGACGAAACCAAAAATTTTATTTAACCTGTTTTAAGCAAGAAACACTTCTAAGAACTTTTTCAATCCCCGACCTCCTCCAAACTACAACATAACAGGTCGGGCTTCAACAAGACCACACAACAGAGGCAACAGAAGCACTGCACAACAGTTTAACGAGAATGCTGAACAAGGAAACTAAATGAATAAATAACATGCTCGACAACACGAGTTCAGTAAATCCAACAAGTACAAATAAAGATCAATGAAAAACTCAGAATTACAAGGAAAAAGCCTAAGTTCAAAAAAAAAAATAATGAAAGATTCCTCCAAGACAAAAGGAGTGTCCCATAGCCTCGCCAAGTCACCATCGTTGCCGTCCAACTCACTGTTTGCCCTTACCTGCAACCAAAAACATTAAAGTAGACGGTGAGTATAAGAATACTCAGTAAGCAACCCACTCACGTCCAAGCTACAAATTGCACAACTGCACACACAGAGATAAATCGAGCTCGCAACCAAAGCATCTTAGGGACTCATGGCTAGACGCTCACGTGCATACCTCACCCCGAGACTCACTGACGATCCAGAAACCTAGGCGGCCACAGACGGGGACGCACCCCAACGCGAAAGAGTAATCACTCTGACGCCCACACAGAAACGCATTAGAGCCTCGACTCTATAGCCCACATAGATCGCACAAGGTCGGCCCACCCAAGTGTCCACACAGCTTACAAAAGGGTGCGCTCGACCCTAATGCCCACACAACTCGCAAAAGGGCGCACTCGACCCTAATGCCCACACAGAGATCACAAAGGGCGGTCGACCCTATATCCACACAGCTTGCAAAAGGGCGCACTCGACCCTAATGCCCACACAGAGATTGTCACACCCCCTCCCGAACCACTTGCTAACTTAGCCCGGGAGACGGCATGAAGCCAACAGACATTGTTACCTCTTAACAATACCTGCTGACACTACTTTACCTGAAAACAAACTATGTTCGCATATGGAACACTTTAAACTTAACACAATGAAACTGGACATCTCTAAGACGTACATGAGGAGAAACTCTTCTTAAGTCTCTCCTGAAAACTAAAACGAGCAAGAACATCGTAACCACAAACAAATCCAAACCACTAATTAGGCAACCACAACCTCTAAAGTATATACGACTATAACAACATAGTTCTCTTAAAATAATTTACAAACATATGGACTTGCTAAACTACACCAACCACGTACAACATATCAAACATGAGAAGCTTCCAAAGTGATTATGACAAAGTTATCGTGCACCGGAGCTCGATCTCACCAAAAATGGAAAAACATCGAAAGAATGAGCTATAAAGCTCGGTGAGTGACTTGAGTTTAAAAGAAAGCTATTAACTCGTAAATCATATCACCGCCATCTATGAGCATATGCATCTATAATCAAGCGTTAAAAGTAATCGTGTAATCATTATAGCTTTTCATGAAAACTAGCAAGACACCGTTAAAATCTCGTAAGACAAGTAAATGATATAAACTCTTTTTAAAACATGTCACAATCTACGTTGTGTAGGGCACGCCCAGTACACCAACGTTTATTCTACGATGTAGTGGGGCCCGCCCAGCACTCCCATCGTCTTTGTCGTAGTGGGGCCCGCCCAGCACTCACGACAAATACTGTTGTCACGAGTACACTCAACGCCGACAACAGAATAAGACCTGTGTGCACACGGTACTACATAGCCTCGGGCTCAATATCTCAGAAGATCACATGAAAACATTTGAACATGCCAGCTTATCTTTTCTTTCATAAAACTCAAGCTTACTTAGCTTGTTCATAAAACTAGAAATCTTTAAAACATACTTGCTAGTACATGCTTGCTTGAAATCATCACATTTTCATAAGTTTTAGCAACCATTGGACATATGCTCATGTATAAACTTTATAAAGACTTTTAGGCTCATCATGAACACTTTAAAACATTTCTAAGAAATCATGAATGCTCATAAACAAGTGTTCAAGAAAACAATAAACATCTAAACCATTTCGTTTTAGCAAAACCTTGCATTTCATAAGCATAATACAAGCCTATAAACCATTTTCAAGGTTCGTTTTGTCACTCACAGTGTTAGAACTAAAGTCTTGACCCGTCCACTCAACCTTTTGTTCTTGGCCTGTCAAACAAACCAAAACCATGTTTTAGAACCTCGAGCTCATGGTTTTAACTTTAAATCTACAAGAAAACACTCCAACAAAAATTTCAGCATTTAACAGATTTTATGCCCTGTATTCAGACAGCTATAACTTCTTCATTACTTATCCAAAAAGAATGTACTTTATACCAAACTCTTCCTTTTTGAATCCTCTAAAACTCTTATGAAGACATGAAAATGAGATTCCCAATAGATTGGTTCAGAAATACCTCGAAAGATCCTTTCCCCGGAACTAACTTCTGCTATTCCAGATTCGATTTTCTGCTGCAATCCGAAATTTGACCTGCTATTTACAACATCTTCCAATCATTTGTCTATTCACGAATTCTTCACGAAAGTTGTAGGAAATTCAATAAGCTTTCCAAACATACCTAATAGAGCTTCTGATTCCAACTCTACAGGCCAGTACAACCAAAACATCAGAGACTTCTCGGATTTGACAGTAAATTCTGTGTTCTGTCTTCCTCTTCACAAATCAGTAGCTTAAGATCCGAATTTGCTCGAGCTTCCTTCACGAATTTTGTTCCCATATGAGTTAACTTTCATGAAACAAAATTTCAGCTCTTACCTCTTTCTGTGGAGCTCGAGATAAACAAAATAGCAGAACATGGCAGAGTGATTACCTTGCTGTCATACTAATTGCTTGAGTTCTCTCCCTCTCTTCTGCAAATCCAGCTCCAAAACGACCTTCTTCTTCTTCCTTAAAACTTCTCCCATGAAAACCCTTGTCTTTACTTCATAAAATGAGGAGAAATCGATGGGGAAAGCCTTTTTAAAAAAAGAGAAACAAGGTGGGGTCCCACCATCCACCATCCATCTTTCCTTTCCTTTCTTTTCTTTTCTTTTCTTTTTCCTTCCTTTATCTTTTCATTTCTTATCTTTTCTTTGCAAAACAAAGAAAACTTAGTATATTAAACATTGTTTCATTTCCTTTTCTTCTTTTGTCTTAAAAGCAATCCAAACCAAAATGGTTTAAACCTTCCTTCCTTGTTTTCCTTTTGCCTTTCACTTCATTTCTTTCCTTTTTAAAACAAGGAAAACCAAGTTTTAAGCATTCATTTCTTCCTTTCTTTTGTTGTTTGATAAAAAGGAAGTTCCAAAGAAAGATCTCGGGTTTACAGAGATGCCAGCCTAGAGGTTTTGTCCCGCTCGGGGTCACTTAGTGGGTTTGGTGATGCTAGCCTAGAAAGTTAGACTCCAATGCCTCTCCTAGGCTTTCCCCTAAACCCTTCCATGGTCGTCTTGAAACCGAGTCCCTAACCATCAGCCTAACCGACCCACCACACAACCCGCCAACCAACTTTTGGCCCATCCATAAAGCTAACCAGCCACTCCTAGCCTAAACCACCACACAACTCAACCTGCTCCGTTCCAGGAGTCAACCACACAACGCGCTCTACCACACAGACTCGAGTCTCATTCAACAACCAACCACGAGTCATAAGAGCACATTCATGAACTAAGCAACACATTAAGGTGTTGGGAGTGCGACCAAAGTCCCACATTAGCTAGAGAAGGGGAAAATCATGTGTATACAAGTGAGAGATAGTATCTCCATTGGTATGAAACCTTTTGGGTGAAACCAAAAGCAAAGCCATGAGGGCGTATACCCAAAGTGGACAATATCATACCAATGTGGAGATATGTGGAGGGTCGCTGTCCCTAACAGTTGTATCAGAGCAATGCCCCTGAATCGTGATCGGTAAAATCCTCGGGTGCCGGACAAAGGAGGTGAGCCATGAAGTGTAGTCATGGTGGAGATTCGTGGTAGAGAGCTCTATCGGATAGGCGATGTGCTCCAGGTAAAAGGAGTTGGCACAGGTCAAGTGTGTGCTCCGGCAAAGGAGTTGGCCAGGATAAGAGCTAGACGGATGGATGACTATTTGAGTGGAGGCTCGGTTGGTACTTTGTTCGAGGGGAGGATTGTTGGGAGTGCGACCAGAGTCCCACATAGGCTAGAGAAGGGGAAGATCATGGGTATATAAGTGAGGGATAATATCTCCATTGGTATGAGGGCTTTTGGGTGAAACCAAAAGAAAAGCCATGAGGGCTTATGCCCAAAGTGGACAATATCATACCAATGTGGAGATATGTTGAGGGTCGTTGTCACTAACATCAGGGCACACAGGAGATTCAAGCACAAAACTTACAAGCAGTACAAGGTAAACACAGCCAGAACAGGATATTCAGAGTCTCATGCACCTGCAACAATCTAACATCCACACAACAGTTATAAAGTCAACCACAACGACCCTATATTTAAACTCGTTCGCTTACGAGCTTGATGCTTAAACCAACAACTACTTACCTCGAATAAAGTGCGCAAAAGAGAGGTCCTTTCTCTTGCTAGAAGCCCTAAGCACCTACACAACATCACAAACGATACACTCGATCAGCTGGGACCCAACCTTTTGGCTCTACCCTTAAGGCACACTACAAAAACGAACCTAACTGAGCTAACAAAACACCTTTTACTCATCCAACAGGAAATCACAGCCAAAACAACAAATCTAAGCCTAAAACCAAGACCAAATAGGTTCGAGATCGGATCCTACCCACAGTTTACAAGCTGAACCGGTTCTCCGCTCGATCTTAGCCTCGAGATTCCTCCAAGGCTCTACTCCTTCGCCAAAGGGTTTGATCCTGCTCATCAAAACCAGCACAAAACTGAGAGTGAGAGACACGAATCAACTTGGAAAGGGGGAGTTAGGCAAACTGGTTCGGATCCGGGAGAGAAAGGAACTGATTTGAGAAGGTGAGAGAGTCGGATCCGAGGGTGGGAAGGAGAGCACATACCGAGAGAGAGAGATGGTAGGAGATCGCGAGACAGAACGAGAGCGAAAGACAGACAGGGAGAGGGAGAAGACTGAGGGTGGGAGAGAGAAGGACAGAACAGAGAGGGAGAGAGATCGACGACAACGACTTCTCGAACGGAGGTAGGTCAGCGGTCGAGAGGGAGAGATAGAGAAAGGCGAACGGAGTGTGAGAGACGACGAGGGAGAGGCGGCGGACTCCTCCGGTGGCTGGCGGCTGCAAAAAAGGGAGAGACGAAAGGGAGGGGACGGACAGTGAGGGGGAAGGGGGAGAGGGAGAAGAACGGTCGGACGGAGCAGAGAGTGAGATAGAGGCCGCCGGCTCGGCTAACGCTTGCGAAGAAGAGAAGACGAAGGGGGAGAGGGGTTGCGGCCTCCTCGATCCCTCCCCCCTTCCCCCCTATTTTTTATAAAAAACTAAAAACTAAAACATAAAAAAGAAAGAAGGAAAGTCCAAAGTTTACCTCGTTTCCTTCTCCAAAGACGTTTGATGTGAAACTCAAGGTTGCCACCCAATTTAAAGTGAGATTTAGAAATATTTGGGTCCCTGCAAGATCCAAAAATTAACTTCGTGACCCAAAACTTAAAGAAAATCACGACATGAGCCCGGAATTAACTTTGGAAAGAACTAATAACTTACTTGAAATTACCGGGCGTCACAACTTTTATGTTAAATATAACATTATTATTGTTTTATTTATTTACACAATTTATTTTGAAAATATTTAATATTTCATTATACATTTAATGTAAAAATTAATATGTTACGACATTATATATATTACCTTAGAGTTCCATTAGATATTAAATTTAAATTTATATCCGATCCATCAGTTAATTTTTAAAAACTCCTGACTTATTAAACATAAAATTGAATTTCTAGGAACATATCCAAGACAAAATTGAAAGATTAAGAACCTATAAGATACTTCTAGGAGTTCAAGAACTAATCAGACACAAACATTAAATTTTAGAGATTAAACTTGCAATTGAAATTAAATAATTTTAAAATTACACTTAACTTTAAGCTAATGTA
The DNA here is from genome assembly GCA_036507285.1 of Trichosanthes cucumerina. Lineage (NCBI taxonomy): Eukaryota > Viridiplantae > Streptophyta > Magnoliopsida > Cucurbitales > Cucurbitaceae > Trichosanthes > Trichosanthes cucumerina. The sequence goes on from CM071837.1 coordinate 21,058,693, forward strand.
TTAAAATTTAACACACATATTTTATATTTTCAAGTTAACAATATTCATAATAAAAAATCAATGGTATATTTAATTAAAAAACAATGATATATTTAACTTTAAATTAAAATTTTACATTAATGTAACACAAATATATATTAATTTATTTTTATTTAGTCATGTTTAAACAACCTATAAAATGTTGTTCAAACAACCTATAAAATGTATTTTATTTTTTTATTGATTAAATTAAAATTACAAAAATTATGCAAATCTTACTCTCTATGTAATTTTATGTAACCTAACTTCTTAGGCTGGAATTTTTAAGGTCGCTACTATATACTTACAAAACAAAGACTTTTGAAAGAAAACCAGAAGCTCAAGTAAACAAGAAAACACATTTCATTAATAAAACAGATTGAAAATCAGTTACTTTAAATTCGAGGTCCCAATAAACATTTTATTACTAAATTTAATGAATAAAAAGTATTTAAATAAATACAAGTGAAAGTGTTAAATTAAAGATGGAACATAGAACATGAACCAGGAATTTCATATATTCTAGGAACCTCTGGTTGTACGTTGTCTCCATAACCTCGTCAAATTAAATATCCCTCGCCACATGCCTCGTAAGTCATGTACTATCTAAAAGGAAAAGAAGAGTAGCATGGGTGAGTTTAACTCAATAAATAACCGACCGATCTTGAAGACAAATTATTCAATGAGGTCGCCACAATGAGAGGTTATCTAATAAGAAACCATTAGATGTGAATTCAATAATTTTCATCCTACATAATAACCATTGGATAGAAAATTGAAATACTTTTTTCGAATGGTGAAAAATCCTCGTGAATGCTTGGCTGCTCAAGTGTTCTCTTCTTAGGCCCATTCAACTGTGTCCCACTTCTCAAGGTGATGGCTTCGCTCCTCTTTTGGCTTCACTTGAGTATCACTAGGGAACTTACCTTTCTACATAGTATTTAAGCTAGTGGCCTTCTGATTAATCTGAACCTCCATATTTTTTATGGCAGCTCCTTCACTACTCACTGTGTTTTTCAATTGTTCTCCCATTTCTTGACCGAGTGATAAATGCTCCTACAATTTCTCCGAGAGAAAATTTCTCTCTCTACTGCGATGAAGTTGAAAAAATTGGGGGAGGCTTTAAAACCATTTTTTTTGTTAGCATAAAAATGTTCTCATAATTTCTCAAACCTGAATTTTCCAATATAGCTAAAAGAGCTAAAAGTCCTGTATCGGTGCACTGGACTTACTTTGTGCACTCTTCATAGATTCTAGGAGCATTAGAAACTGTTACGGATGCAACTAACCAGAACTTTTCTCTTTTTGCAAGATTATTCAAGGCATTCGCCAAAGATAGACCTTTTGGGCCTTAAGAGAAGTAACTTAATCGATCTCATAAAGACAAACAACTACTTTAGATATTGAACACTTAGATTGCCATTGATAATTGGTTGTAGCCATCTCCTCTAGTAATGGTCGAGCCTTCAGAGCAGTTTTAGCTAAGAAATGACCTCTCGCATAAGCATCTAAAATAGTTTTGTATATGGAGCCAATAAAGGTATCCATGTTGTGGGTATTTCCTTAGCATGATCTCCTTATAACGCTCTCATGCCACATACAACTACTCATCATTGTGCTATGTCTGAATGTTTTAATCTCTATTTGCTAATTTGTCCTACATAGTAAACCGCTTAGGTACTAAAAACTCTAACCAATCCTTCACCTTGTCCTATAAAGCAAAAGGAAAAATGGCATAAGTGAATTGGATAAGATGAAACTCCACTAATTTTTGATGTTCTAAAGATTATAAGAAAAGAACGAAAGTGAATGTGTAGATCTACTTGAAATACTATCTCAAGCGATCTTAATTAGACTGCTTTTTTAGTTGAAATTATTGGTGTTGATGGAAAAAGGTCATACATAAACTTTTGACATTTGTGTTGCAGATTGGAACGTGTCAATCCAAAATGCCACATCACTTACTTACCATTCCCCAGACCTGTGGACAATTGCCTTTGCAAAATTTCAAGGCTTCCAAGCAATTAGTTCTTTTTAATTACAGTACTAAATTATTATAAATAAAGAGCCTAAATTTACTATCTAAGATGACAGACAAAGTTTCCTTTTCTTGTTCAACAAATTTGGAACATATAATTAATATCGACATAGTTAACGTTGTCTTATTTTAGCCTATATAAAAAGTACCAATTATCTTTATAGTTAACAATATTTGTCGAATTTAGATAAGACTGATAATATGAGAGCAACTAAATCATATTTGTTCATTATCATAAAGAAATATATGTCTAGAAATTAATCATCCAACAATTCCGATGCATGATGAATAGTAAACTTTAAGAGCATTATCGTCTTTTTGAAAGTTAATTTATATATAAAAAAGTATTCATGACAAAAGAGTAAAAATCCATCTTAGAAATATATTAATTAACCATTCATAGTAGTCGTATTACTCCAATCTTCTCTTCTCCATCAAGATTTCCTTAGACTCCGATGGATAATGATTACGTTTTTTATTTTTGGTTTTTGAAAATTATACTTGTTTTCTTATAATTTATCTTTATCTTCTCTACAATAATTTTTATTTTTTTTGAGATATCATTTAAGTTCCTACCCAAATTTCCAGCACAGAAACAAGATTTTGAAAATTAGTTTTTTTAATTTTCAAAGCATAGCATGGTTTTTTAAAACATTGGTACAAATCGAACTAGTATTAGGCCTAATTTTCAAAAACAAAATAAATCAATAAATCAAATGGTTATCAAACGAAACCTTAATGCTCTCCTCAACTGTCTTCTCTTCTTTTGTCACCTCCTTTCCTTTTTTTTTTTTTTTCCTATTTTATTTCTTGCAGCTCTCTTCTTCTTTTTAGGCGAACGATTTCTTTTATCCTCTTTTCCATGTTATCTTCTTCCTTCTTACTTTCATACATCATTTTCTTTTCTCCCTCATGAGAAGATGTTTTCTCCAATTTACATAATCATCCTTGACTACAAAAAAGATATTCTATATACTTATCAACAATCTTTTAGAATGCATATATGAGATATATGTAAAGTGTATTATGAATATATTCCTTGTGATTATTTTACCGTGTCAAAATTAGAGTTGAAACTATTGATATCAATGGTCAAATTATTTTATCATGAATACTTGATGTTAAAATTTATTTGGGTGTCATATATATATTTAAATTATTCTCATGTCCATGAATGTTTGAAAAATTGAAAGCATGTGTGTAACGACTCAAAAAAACTTGGAACAAATCTAGTTAGGGAAGTTACTCAGGCAGATTGTCTGCGCCAAAATTTCAGCAACATAATGGCGTAAATAGAAGAAAGCCAAAATTGTTTTAGGACTTGTACATCTAAACAACACTCCTTAAGGTTCAATAAATTCCTAGGCCTCCACCAAACTTCAATCAAAGATTAAGCTGAGCTCCAAACTATTAATCCAACATGAACAAACACTTCTAAGCAGGAAAATAACATAATTCAATAAAAATAGGACCTAACAAACTAAAAGGCAAACACCAGAAGTTACACACAAACATTCAGAGACATTCTAGTGGTTCAGAAACTAACAACTACACAACCAACACGAAACAAGAACTAAGCCTAGGTCCAAGGGAGGAGACCCTCCACAACCTCGTCATGTCATCACCGTCATTAGTTGCCTCATGATTTCTTACCTGCAACCAAAACATCAAAATAAATGGGTGAGTATAAACATTCTCAGTAAGAAGCTTACTCACGTCCAAACAAAGCTAGCAAGCACCAATCAACAAAGTCTTCGCCTAGGACGCAACTCCTGACAACCAAAGCACCACGCCTTAAACCCGACAACTCTAATTTTACCCCATATTCCTGTAATCTAGGTCCACGAATGGTGGTGGGAGGAAGTGACTCGCTCTCACGCCCTAGCAATGGGGATTCACCCCTCATGTAAAATACAACAGATGGAGGAACACATCCAAACGACCCTCGAGCTCACCGGGATCACTCCTGAGCCCCTTCGTTGGACTAAGGACCATGCCCCACCACTCCTACTCGTCGGGGTAATGCTCTTGAATCATCTCGTTAAATCGAGAGTCTTGCCCAACCACCTTTGCTCGTCGGGGTAGCGCCCCTCAGCCATCCTGTCGAATGGAGGATCTCCAGCTAATATTTTGGCGGCTAAAAGTAATATAATTGTGCAAGACATTTTGTTGAAATAAAATAAAATCTTGTATTAGTTACTTGCAAAAACTTTATGTCGTATCCAATCAATTTTAGCGAAATTAAACATTAATCCCTAGGTCAATTAATTTGCAATGATACTCCAAAGGTTTAGAATAACCGCCATCGAAGGGTAGTCAAATAATTCCTTCTCTCGCGAGACTATCTCGACCAATCCCTATTATCAGAATAATTCTTATTTCTATAGGTTTTAGTTACTGTTAGCACACAAAATGTGCTATCCTTAGGGTTATTCATTGCTAGTTTTTTATGATAATTTTAGAGCTTTTATGTGTTTAAATCATTTAATTTCAGGTTTAGAGCTTAAACAGTTCATTTAGAGACATCATGGATCACTTGGGTTCGAATCAAGGCTTTTTGGAGCTTAAAATAACATCAAGAAGAAGAAGAATGAGCAAACCAAGCAAAAGAATCCGAGGTGAAGGCGTTGCAACTCCCTGCAGGGCGTCGCAATGCCGTTGGTGCTGCTTTTGTGCGTCATAGACACGTGAAGGTAGCATTGCAACTTTACAGCGTCTCAACGCTATATCGATAGAATGAGCGCGCGTTAAGATAGCGGCGTTGCATCGTCGCTGGATTTTTCCATATTTGTTTCACGCCTAGGGCACAACGTTGCAGTGCTACCCCTAGCGTTGCAACGCTATGCCGATTTTTAGTATAAATAGAACATTTTGTGCTCTTTGCAAGGGGAGCCGAATTTGATAGTTTTTAGCCTTAATTTCGAAATACACACTCTAAGGGGAGAAAGAAGAGCAGTCCTTAGGAGCCAAAGCGTTTGTGGAGGCTCGAGATCGTGACGGGAGCTCGGGAACGAGGGACCGACATCGACACATAGAGTTTTATTTCTCTTTCTTTTAGTTTGTAACTTAGTTTTAAGACTATTCTATGACTTGAGTTTGTTTTTATGGTGATTTTGAGTAGCTAATTGTTGTAGTTAGAGATTGAATGACATATTTTGAATTTATTTAAATATGTATTGAACTTTGCTGTGTTGTTTATTTTTGGTAACTCTTTCTTAAATTCATTGATCTTGTTTGTTTTAGTGGATTTGAGAGAAAGAAGCTTATATTAGAGAAAAGTTGCCAAAACTCTTAGAAATCTGGTACGAGAGTAACTTAGAATTCTCTGGGAAAGATTTAAAAAATTGCTTAATGTCGTGCACGCTTTTAAAATTCATAAGGAAACTTTAGGATTTATCGCTGTGCCCGAGGCTCACCATGGGTCGAGAGATTCTTTTGAGTATTTTTACTTCTTGTTTATAAATTCGCAACCATAGTTCATTGCATGTGTTAAATAAGGAATTAATTTGTGAAATCAATTTTCCTACAATTCTATCATATTTGTGTCTCCACTTGTATATGTATTTTTCTATCTTTGTTTTCACTTCCTATCAAAGTTTTGTTACTTTAGATAAAATGTAAAATTAGTATCTTGGTCTTTAATCAATATAGAAACCCATTCCTGAGGACGATACTCTGTACTCAAATCATTAAAACTTGCACTACTACAAATTAGGCCTTTATTGACGCGTTCTTTTTTCAAATTGTTAACGGTTGGCTAAAAAAAGTGTCAACAAAAGACGAAAATTCATTTTAAAAACCATTATTAATTTTGAAACATATATATTGATGGTTATAAAACGTCATTATATGTATAAATTAAAATTTTTGCAATTAACCGTCAATAAATGCACTTTTATTGACTTTAATTACGAAATTTTTGCGTAAAAATTAATAAAATCTCGTGTTTTAGTTTTCTTGACGGTTAAAAACCGTCATTGTTTGGCGACTTTATTGACAGCAAGGCAGACACTTTCATTGACGGTTAAAAATCGTCAATATATGTTATTTTCATTGACGGGTAATGCCCGTCAACAAAACTTAAGAAACGACATCGTTGTTTGGCAGCTTTATTGACATGCAGGCGGATACTTTCATTGACGGTTAGGAACCGTCAATATATGTTGTTTTCATTGACGGGTAATACCCGTCAACAAAACTTAAAAAACAACGTCGTTTTGAAGCAAAACGACATCGTTTATCTTTCTTAATATTAAAAAAAAAAATAACGCAACAATCTGGGTAAAACGATGTCGTTTTACATTTTCTATTATTAAAAAAAAAAAGAAAACCAAAAATCCAACGAATAACCCTAACGTTTTTCCCATTGATCGATCTTCAAGTCTCTCACATCCCTCGTCTGTTAGGATGTATGTCCTCATCTCGGGTAGTTTGTAATATTCCAAGTTGTAAATAAATAAGAGTTATTTATTTGAGCCTTGTGATATAAATAAGAGTTATTTATTTGAACTTTATGTCTAGCATATTTCATAAACTTAATCCAATAAACTAAGCGTCAGAGTCATTGCATTAATGAGAGAACTAGAACTTGAACGGTGTGTAGTGGACACACAGGGATGATCACGTTCGAGTTAATGAGCCGAACGGTCTACAGTATATGGATAGGTGTTGTGGGATATTTATGATATTGCAATACCGCAGTGTACGGGTCAAGTTTTAGTATAGTGATTTATGAGTCCAAGTATCGTCCTCGGGAATGAGTTTCTAGATTAATTAATTACTAAGGTACTAATTCTCAATTTTAGCTAAAGAAACACAACATGGATAGTTGATTTGAAAGTAAAAACAAGCAAACAAACAAACATGTGGAGATACGAATTGATAGAATGGTGGGAAGTGATTATACAAGTTAATGACTCAATTAACACATGCATTAAACCAATGAGATGAAATTATAAACAAGAAGTAAAATACTCAAGAAAATCTCTCGATTCTTAGTGAGCCTCACACATGCAATAACTTCATAGTCTCCATATGAACCTACAACATGCATGGCATTAAGCAACTTCTTTATGTGTTTCCCTAAGAATTCTAAGTCATTCTCATGTAAGATTTCTAAGGGTTTTGACAATTTTACTCTAATTTAACCTTTATCTCTCGAGTCCACTTAAACCAACAAATTCAGAAGTAAAGAACGAATTGTCAAAAATAAAGGCAAAACAGGCTTCAATACATAGCAAGAAAGTCATAACAAGCAAATCAACTCCTAACTACAATGTTTAGCTACTCTAAATCACATGAAAATCACACTAAACAAGTAGAAAACGTCTTAGAACGCTATTACAAATTGAAAGAAAAGGAAATTAAACTTAGGTGTCGATGCCAGTCCTTCGTCTTCGAGCTCCCGTCTTCGATCTCGAACCTCCACGAATGCTTTGGCTCCCCAAAACGCTCTTTTCTCTCTTCTTACAAAGTGTATTTCGAAAATAGGGCTCAAAACTATCAATTTCGGCTCCCTTTGCTCAATTGCATAATGTTGTATTTATAGGCATAATTTGCACAGCGTTGCAACGCTAGGGACAGCGTTGCAATGCTGTTCCCTATACCCGTGGTAAATAAGGAAATACTCGATGGCGTTACAATGCCGCTATCCTAAGCGCGTGCCCCTTATCGATCTGGCGTTGCGACGCTGCAAGGCAGCATTGCAACGCCCTCTGTGCGGCTTCTCACGCGTGATTTTCTATCGAGATAGCGTTGTGACGCTGCAAGGCAGCGTTGCAACGCTATCGGCAGTGGTCTTCAACGCTTCCAAACAACAAGCATGGCGTTGCAACGCCATCACCTCGGGTCATCATGCTTGGATTGATCCTTTCTCTTCCAATTGGTATTATTTTTAGCTCCAAATAGCCTCATTTTGATCCCGAGTGATCCAAATTGTCTCCAATAGTTCTGTTTAAGCTCTTAACTTGAAATTGAGTGATTTAAACATGTAAAAGCCCTGAAATCATTATAAAACTAGTAATTATTAAGCCTAAGGATAACACATTTTGTGTGCTATCAAACACCCCCAAACTTAAACTTTTGCTAGTCCCGAGCAAAAACAAAATTAAACATCAGATTGTTCTTAAACATACATTTGATTCAAGACTAAAAAATTTAAGAGAAAATCTAGCCATCACAGAAACATTCAAACATAACACTTTAGCGAGGAATTTAAAACTTTTCCTAAGTGTTCCTGCTTGTGTGTGTGATTAGCTGTTGCGTAAAATTATATTGCAATACCGCAGTGTACGGGTCAAGTTTTAGTATAGTGATTTATGAGTCCAAGTATCATCCTTGGGAATGAATTTCTAGATTAATTAATTATTAAGGTACTAATTCTCAATTTTAGCTAAAGAAACATAACATGGATAGTTGGTTGAACTAAATACAAACAAACGAACAAACATGTGGAGACACAAATTGATAGATCTGGGAGAAGTGATTTTACAAGTTAAAGACCTAACTAGCACATGCATTGAACCAATGAGATGAAATTATAAACAAGAAGTGAAATACTCAAGAAAATCTCTCGATTCTTAGTGAGCCTCACACATGCAATAAACTCATAGTCTCCATATGAAACTACAATATGCATGGCATTAAGCAACTTCTTTATGTGTTTCCCTAAGATTTCTAGGTCACTCTCGTGCCAGACTTCCAAGGGTTTTGACAATTTTGCTCTAATTCAAGCTTTATCTCTCGAGTCCACTTAAATCAACAAATTAAAAAGTAAAGAACGAATTGCCAAAAATAACGACATAACATGCTTCAATACATCGCAAGAAAGTCATAACAAGTAATTCAAATCCTAACTACTATGTTTAGCTACTCTAAATCAAATGAAAAACAAACTAAACAAGTAGAAAACGTCTTAGAACGTTATTACAAATTGAAAGAAAGAGAAATAAACTTAGGTGTCGATGCCGGTCCTTCGTCTCCGAGCTCCCGTCTTCGATCTCGAACCTTTACGAATGCTTTGGCTCCCAAAATCACTATTTTCTCTCTTCTTACAAGGTGTGTTTCGAAATTAGGGAAAAACTCTACCAAATTGTGCTCCCCATTGCAAGAATCATAATGTTGTATTTATAGGCATCAATGGGGCGGCGTTGTAACGCTAGAAAGCGCCACGTTACAGCGCTTTGTACCTAAACGCGCCCTATCGATCACGGCGTTGCGACGCCGCAAGGCGGCGTTGCAACACCCTCCTCTTGCGCTTCTCATGCGTGCACCCTTATCGATATAGCGTTGCGACGCTGCGCAAAGCGCGTTGCAACGCCGCTATCGGCGATGATCTTCAAAGTCGTTTGGTCGCACGCTTCGGCGTTACTGTAACGCTCTATATGGCGTTGCAACGCCACCACCTCTGGTCTTGACTTGGTTTGGTCTCCTCTCTTCCTTTTGATGTTATATTTAGCTCCAAATAGCCTTGTTTTGATCCCGAGTGATCCAAATTGTCTCCAATAGCTCCGTTTAAGCTCTCAACCTGAAATTGAATAAATTAACCACGTAAAAGCCCTGAAATCATCATAAAACTAGCAATAATTAAGCCTAAGGATAACACATTTTGTGTGCTATCAAACACCCCCAAACATAGACTTTTGCTAGTCCCGAGCAAAAACAGAGTTAAACATTAGATTGTTCTTAAACATACATTTGATTCAAGCCTCAAAGATTTAAGAGAATATTTTGCAATCACAGGAAACACTTAAACATAACACTTCAACAAGTAATTTAAAACTTTTCCTAAGTGTTCCTACGTGTGTGTGTGATTAGCCTATGTTCCCTTCATTTTTACTAAGCCCGGATCAACTTTATTAGGTTCTCCATTCAACTTCCCCCTACACTGGTCTTGATTACTAATCTTTGAGCCTCCCCACATTCAAGAAATAAACAACTTTACTCAGCACTTAATCACTCTTTTAATGCTACTTTTTCTATTTTCTTCTTTTTTTTTTATTTTTTTTGTGCAAGGACACTAGCTTTCACACATTCACTGCAGGGACCCTTACCCAGAGCACTCGCTCAATGAGTGGCCTAACTGATCACAGTGAAGGCAGCTCTTTTTGTCCTCACGATTTTTTAACAAACAAACAAAAAAAAACTATATCACATAATGCACATACTATACAGATCATGCACTTCATATTGTCATTCACCTTATCCTACAGTTTAACTTTCAAATCAGTTTTCAGACCTATCGAGGTGACATCAAACTTCTAACCCTAATAATTTTATTCTAAGCACTTCAAAACTATAGGAACACAGACTATGTGTATAATAGTGCAGGAAAACTCAAGCAAATTTTTAAATTAACTCAAATTCATATCATGCTCTCAAGTTTCAGCAGAATCACAGAAATCTTCAAATACATCTCATCCTAGGCTATCATGATCATACTCATGTAAAGGAACAATCACCAATTCAGCACATACTCAGGACATTCATAATAATTAAACAACATCCCACCCCCAAACTTAAACTAAACATTGTCCCCAATGTTTGTAGAAATAAGCATAAATTAAGTATAAGGGTAAGAGTGAACAATCATCTCCGGGTAATGGAGATCTTTCTGAGATTCTTGGATAGCCAAAGCATGTGTGTTGGAGTTCCTCAGAACGGGAGCATGGATTTCAACGAAGAAGGGCATCTCCACAACCTACGAAGTAAAATAACAACTAACTAAGAATTGAAAAACAACAAAAACAAACTAAAGCAAGCTAAAGACAGGAAAACAAAAGTAAGTAAAGCTTGGGTTGCCTCCCAAGAAGCGCTTTGTTTAACGTCTTTAGCTAGACTGTACTCCCTCAAGGTGTTTCTTTCCTTGCTTGCGATTACACGGAGTGATGTGTTCATTTGGCCAATCTGGGTCTCTATATTCTTTATTGTAGCTCCATGACTGGTCACTATACTAGATAAGCTGGTGACTGCATTCTCCAGCTAGTTATACCGACTTCTGGATTCAGCTATGAAGGAGTGCAATGTGTCTTCAAAGATGGTTTCCTCTCTGATGTAGAAGCATGCCCTGTAGGGGGATTCAACACATTTTTGTTGTTAGCATAAGAAAAACCTGGATTGTAATGTGTTGGGAGGTTGTTCTGAGTCTGATTGCCTCCATAGGTGTTGCTTCTGTTGTTCAGATAGTGCAATTGCTCCATAGTGGATTCTCCAATTGGCTGGGAGCATTGAGAGGACATCCCTGTCTGTGGTGATCCTGCAAAATTATTCAGGGCATGAGTGAGAGATGCCACATGAGATCTAAGAGAGGTTACCTCGTCCAGTTGATACAATCCAGCTACTGGCTTAGATCTATCATTGTCTGTAGGCCACTGGTAGCTGGCAGTTGACACTTCCTCAAGGAGGGCACGTGCTTCTGGCACAGTCTTCGCCATGAAAGCCCCTCCAGCAGTAGCATCCAGAATGGTCCTGGTCTTACCTTCCAATCCATTATAAAACAGCTTGTACTGGAGCCGATCCCAGGTAGCCATGCCGTGGGCACCTCCCGAGCATGTCCTTGTACCTTTCCCGTGCCTCAAATAATCGCTCTCCCTCTTCTTTGCTCGAATGTTCCTATCTCGGTCCTCCTTAACTTTGTAGCTTTAACAGTGGAAAGAATTTGGTCATGAAGGCTTGGGCCAACTCCTCCCGTGAAGTGATACTCCCGAGGGAAGGGACCCTAGCCATTCTTTGGCTCTACCTGCAAAGAAAAAGGAAAGCGATGTAGCGAATACTATCACAGAGAGATACCATTCATTTTAAATGTACCACAGATTTCCAAAAATTTTGAAGATGAGAGTTAGGATCTTCTGTGGCTAGGCCTCTGAAAGCACCTTCCTAACCATTTGTATTAGCCTGCTTTTGGTTCAAAGTTATTAGCATTTATAGGGGCATGGACTATTCCATTTGCTCGAATTAAACACAAAGTTGGAAATACTCCCGATAGGTTTAGGATTATTGATGATCTCTGATCGGCCATAGTCCGAGCTTCGCTTTTCCTTCCCTTAGAGTCTCCTACAGTGTCCTCTCGATCTCGGGATCAAAAGGGTGCAAGTCTGCAGCTCTCCCTTTGGGCATACACCTGGAGGTACAAAAGGAAAGAAATTAGAAAAAACAGACACACACAAACAAAAATTAAAGATGCAAGACATAAAACTTGGGTTGCCTCCCAAGAAGCGCTTTCTTTATCGCCTTCAGCTAGACGGTGACTTATCAAGGCACATAAAACTGCTCATATTTCTCTGGGCCCTTCTTGCTTTAATCAATATGGCCCTCTAAGTCGAAAAGGCTATCTTGCTTTTCATGGGCACCAGAGACATAATTATTTTTGGTATTTTTGTTTAATAAAATGAAAGAACTGAAATCAAAACAAGACTCGTGAGTGTATGACAAATGGTTATCAAAAATAAAGGAAATCTCTGGGGATAAAAGAAAAGAAGACTTCTGAGCCTCTAACTCTATCACTTGGATCTCCCCTGTGGAACTAAGTGTATCACCAGTGTCTTCCTCACTAACCTGATCATGATGTGCCTCAGTCTCCCCCAAACTATCTTTAGTAACTTCTAAAAAAACCACTACTACAAAAACTAATTTTCTTGACGCTTATAAAATGTCGAATATTGCTTTACTTGACGTTTTTCAAAGCGTCAAGGAATCCACTGTCAAGAATAATACAGAATACTTGACACTTATAAAGTGTTATGTATAGTCTTTTTTGACGCTTATAACGTGTCATTTTGAACCTACAATCTTGACACTTTTTATTCGTCAAATGTAGTGTTATCTTGACTTTCAAAAAGTGTCAAGTTTATGTTAATACTTGACGTTTTCGCTCTATCAAAAATAGGTTTATCTTGACATTGCAGAAATGTCAAATAAAAGTTACTTGACGCTTAAAATGTGTCAAATATAAGTTTTTCTTGACAGTCCTAAAACGTCAAATAAAAGAAAAACCTTGACAATTGTAAAGTGTCAAATGTAATGTTCTTTTTTGACATTTGAAAAGTGTCAATTTGAATGAAATCTTGACACATTATACATGTCTTGTTGGTTAGTGATTTTATTTTTCAATCAATTATTCCCTAAAATCTGGAATTTTCTGCATTGCATTCCAATAAATTATATTGAACGTAAGCTCATGAACAATTGTAAAATTACAAGAACTTATCAAACCTCATGTCAACAATTCAAAAATTATAAGAACTATTGTAACGATCCTAAGCCATAAACTCAACTAACACTTCAAGCAAGTTTACAATACAAGAGAACTTTACATTCATTAACCTAACACCTCAGAAATGGTTTAAACATGAAACTTATTGGCAACATTATGACCAAAACTTTGAAAATGTCACCATAATTCGCAACAACACCACTTTGTCACCCGCCAAGTAGTTGAGTATTACCTACAAAACACAACATTAAGCAACAAGGGTGAGCATAAACATACTAAGTAAGCAACCTACCTCTAATAATTAAGAACTCTAAAACATGCAACAAGTGAATTTACTCAATCATGCCAACCCCTCTTAAAACACAACGATCTCGAATACTGACTACCCATCTTCCTACTCCACTAACTCTCTTACATCCCGAATAGTGAAGGAAAGTAACCCTCACACTAATCCTAAGAAGCATGCAAAGTGTAACGACCCTAAATTCTGGGAGTGAACCTAACTTGGGCATAACTTAAGATACGTTGTTCACTCCAAATTTCAAGCAAAGATAACAACGCTTACTAGGACTTTTCCAAAATTTCAATGACCTGTTTTAACATCAGAAACACTTCAAAAACAAACCATTCTTCCCAACCACCCACTAACTTCAAATACACAAGGGTTGGGGTTAAACATTAATGTTGAAGTTCTATCAAATGTTAATTACATGCACAAGCAAAACAAGTTTATTTCACTCAATGAACACATTCAACGAACTGAGAATAAAACAGATGTTCAAATTGCATACACAAATAATGGTGTTGTTTCGTTCTTCTAACGTGCATATAACATCTAATTTTAGAAGCGGGAGTTTTACTGCTTTTTGTTTTTAGAATGACCATAAGCGCCCCTCACATTATTTTCTATTGTGTTTTAATCTAATGCTTTGACTAAATGTTATAAAAGAAACCAACCGTTGATGCTACAAAAGTGTCTTAAAGGCGCTTAAGCTAATTTTAAGGACTAAAATAACTCAAAACAACATAAAAGTGTAGTATTCACCCATTGTTCAGAATACAATTAAATCCAAATATATCAACTCCTATTCTAAAATTCTTCCAATATACCCACATTCACAAAGATCAATACATATATCAAAGTTATATTCCAGAAATCTTCCCATATACACATATAAGTATATAGTCAATATTCATCTCAAGTTAGTTTTTGAATAGAACAAGCCTTATTGAAGCTCAAAATACAAATTTAACCTCTTGAATTCTCTCCCAAATGAAAAAAAATTAATTAATACATGTTCAAAATCTGTTTGAAGTATCACCAAGATTGCAAATATTGTTTTAGTAAATAGAAGCAACAATGAAGCTACCATAATGCAAAAGGTTGTCTTCAACTTATAGAAGTGGCAAACATATCAATTCCATAATTGTCAAGGTTTTCAGCTTAACAAGATGTCTAAGTTCCATCTTCTCTTATTTCTATACTAAAGTTTGGATTCAATTCCATTCTAAGCCAAATAATTAAAAAAAAAAATCCCAAATGAAAAGCATATTCATTTTTAACAAATATAAAGAGTGCACAAGAGACTAAACCAAATCAACCTTACAGAAAACACTAAACTCAAGAATAGGCACATGACAATATATAAGTCTTAAAACAAACAACAAAGTGAACCTAACAAGCATTTTAACTTCAACTCAAGGATTACCAAGAAGTCATAACCAACCAACATTCACCGCCTAAAACATAACTACACTCTTTCACTAACACTAACAACACAAACCATAAAAGATAAGACAACCTAACAAGCCCAATAACTAGTGAATAACAACCTTACTTACAGAAACAACAACACTAAACTCAAGAATAGGCACATGACAATATTTTGGTTTGTGCATCTCATTGATCTACATAATACTCCAACTCCTAGAATTAAAACACTATGAAATCAAATCTAGTCACAAAATTTCAAAACAAATTCATTATTCAATAATCTAAAGATAAAATTCAACAACCATATTCCATTAAGGCAATATTTGATGTTGTAGTTAATAACCGGAACACAAAGTACAATCATCCTTACCTCAAACAAATATTGGGGTTGAATTATGACAACCAATCAAACACCACCAAAGGAATCTCACAATATACCTCTGTAAATATGTTTAAATCTCTCTTCTACGCCATGTAGGTCCTTGGCAATAAGCTCTTGAGATAGCCTAAGTTGAGTGTAATTCTGCAACAATCATCAACCTCACTCAGAATATACCTAAATAAGACAATCCAGATAAAACTCAATTCATTACAGTTTAAGAAAAAACTGAAAATAAAACATAAGAACGCTATCGCAACCAGAGAAAGGAAAAATTGTTCATCAGCTCTGCGAAGAACAGAGAATCCTCCATGGGTGCTCATGTCGAGACGTTGTGAGTGTTTTGCAAAACATGAGAGGTGTAGGTTTAGTAGGCGACCCTCCACCCCCATCTCCATTAGCTCCATTCAACGCCAATTCCTCCAACTCTTTGTCCTTTAGACCACTGCTTAATAACTATAGAAATACCAAAATTTATGGTAAGCCACTGTACGATTCGCCTCATCTTAAACCAAATTAAATAGAAGAAAACGTACTAGTAGAAATTTAGGGTCCGATTAAGAACAAACTAAACAAAGCTACAAACTTCATGAACCTTCTCAAACCTTAATTTGAATAATTAAGAGTAACGTATTATAACAAAGTCATTGAGGGAACACAACCCTTATCAGCTTCCTTTCTTTGTACACTTTTGATAGTAATTTCCATCTCCCTTAAAACCATAATTCACCAACAGGGTAAAGAACACAAAAAAACTAATACTAATTACACTGCATCAGAATTACTTGAAAACATTTAAAATGGGATTGGAAAAAATGTTTTTCTTACTTGCTCCACTATAATTAGAGAACAAATCGAAAACAACTTTATTTCTCTCTGAGAGAGAAGCCATAGAAACAAAAATCAATCACGACATTACAAAGACCAATTACAGACAAAGCAAACAGAAACAAGCAGAAACTAAAATTCGAAAGCAAAATAAAACGAAGAAATAGTCCATATACCTTGAATTTCGAAATAGGCCAAAAATTGCGATCTGATTGCGATTGTGATTACGATTAGGGATAATTAGATATAGATGTGAAGTTGAAGACGAAGGCGAAGAGGCAAATTACGACGATGAAGATGAGGTAATGGATGAAAATGAAGGTGTCGCTGGTCTGTTGAACTCCACAAATTGAAGAGACGAGAATGAAAACGAAATTAGGGTCTGAAATGTGAGAAGAAGAAGAAGAAGAAAAAGAAGAAGAGAAAGTCGCGTGAAGGAACTGAAATGTGAGACGAGGATGAGATGGTGCTTACTCATAATAGCGGAGAGAGCACCAGCGAGGAATCGTGGCCACGTTCCGTCAAGCTTTCGGCGGCTCGGTCGGCGTTCAAAGGTAACGTGAGGTTGGCGGCGAAATTCGAAGGGGAGAGGAGCAGATGAAGGGTCTTGCGTGCGGCTGGGAGCGTGAAAACCTTTGCTTCTCATTATTATTATTTTATATGAAAATTAGATTTACACTTGACGTTTTTAAAGTGTCAAGTTTTATCGTAACGAGAAAAAATCCGAAAAAATTCGTCAACCTCCGTTTTTTTCATTTTCTTGACGTTTTTTGTGTTTAAAATCTATTTTACTTGACATTTTTTCATAAAAACGTCAAGTAATTAAAAGTTGCAAACGTCAAGAAATGTAGTTTTTCTTGTAGTGAACCCTCCTAGGTGGCATCTCCTGAGTGGTAAGGATAAGAAATTGCTCCTGTAAGGCATTAAGGGAAACTACTAGCTGGTTAAGATATTGAGCTCTATCCTGTACTATTTTCCAAAGTCCTACCACCTCAGTTTCTAACCTATCCATCCTCTCTAATTCACTATGGATCAAATTTTTCAATTTCAATTCTAATGTAATTCAGCCAATTGGTCCATCAGAGAAGATTTTTCTAAGGGTTGGTTAAGGTATGAAAAATTATGGTTCCACGTGCCTAAATAACTACCCTCATGTGAATTTTCATATATGTCAGGTACAGAATGGTAAAAATTAGACACATGGTATTAGAAAAATCATGATGCACAAAACTAGGGTCCTGAGAGGGACAATAGAATGGTGGAAACTCAAAATTAAAAAAAGTCATACTTGAAAAATCAGTAATTTCACAACCAGACTTCACACAATATCAACACAACCAAAACAAGAAACAAAGACTCAAAAACACACAAAACTAAAATAACACAAATAAGGAAACAAACAATCACACAAAACAATTAAGGAAAGACAAACAAACAAGCTTTAGTCTAAAATTTTAAATTTTCTCCTAATATTAATTAATCTAAATAATCGCCATTCCCAACAACAACGTAAAAAAAACTTGTTATGTGTAATTATATTGCAATATCGCAGTGTATGGGTCAAGTTTTAGTATAGTGATTTATGAGTCCATGTATCGTCCTCGGGAGTGGGTTTCTAGATTAATTAATTATTAAGGTACTAATTCTCAATTTTAGCTAAAGAAACATAACTTGAATAGTTGGTTGAAGTAAACACAAACAAACGAACAAACATGTGGACACACAAATTGATAGATTTGGGAGAAGTGATTTTACAAGTTAAAGACCTAACTAGCACATGCATTGAACCAATGAGATGAAATTATAAACAAGAAGTGAAATACTCAAGAAAATCTCTCGATTCTCAGTGAGCCTCACACATACAATAAACTCATAGTCTCCATATGAACCTACAACATGCATGGCATTAAGCAACTTCTTTATGTGTTTCCCTAAGATTTCTAGGTCACTCTCGTGCCAGACTTCCAAGGGTTTTGACAATTTTGCTCTAATTCAAGCTTTATCTCTCGAGTCCACTTAAATCAACAAATTAAAAAGTAAAGAACGAATTGCCAAAAATAACGACATAACATGCTTCAATACATCGCAAGAAAGTCGTAACAAGTAATTCAAATCCTAACTACTATGTTTAGCTACTCGAAATCACATGAAAAACAAACTAAACAAGTAGAAAACTTCTTAGAATGCTATTACAAATTGAAAGAAAGAGAAATAAACTTAGGTGTTGATGCCGGTCCTTCGTCTCCGAGCTCCCGTCTTCGATCTCGAACCTCTACGAATGCTTTGGCTCCCAAAATCACTATTTTCTCTCTTCTTACAAGGTGTGTTTCGAAATTTGGGCAAAACTCTACCAAATTGTGCTCCCCATTGCAAGAATCATAATGTTGTATTTATAGGCATCAATAGGGCAGCGTTGCAACGCTAGGGAAAGGGTTGCAACGCTGTACCCTAAACGTGTGGTAAATATGGAAACTATCGGCAGCGTTGCAACGCTAGCGACAGCGTTGCAACGCTGCTATCTTAACGCCGCGCGCTCTATCGACCGGCATTGCGACGCAAGCAAAGCGGCGCTGCAACGCCTCTATCGCGCTTCTCATGCGTGTGCCCTTATCGATATAGCGTTGCAACGCTATCGGCAATGATCTTCAAAGTTGTTTGGCTGCACGTTCGGCGTTGCAACGCTCTATATGGCGTTGCAACGCCACCACCTCGGGTCTTCAGCTTGGTTTGGTCTCCTCGAGTGATCCAAATTGTCTCCAATAGCTCCGTTTAAGCTCTCAACCTTAAATTGAATAAATTAACCACGTAAAAGCCATGAAATCATCATAAAACTAGCAATAATTAATCCTAAGGATAGCACATTTTGTGTGCTATCATTAGCCTATGTTCCCTTCATTTTTACTAAGCCCGAATCAACTTTTTTAGGCTCTCCATTCAACTTCCCCCTACACTGGTCTTAATTACTAATCCTTGAGCCTCCCCACATTCAAGAACTAAATAACTCTACTTAGCACTTACTCTCTTTTTATCCTTATTATTATTTTTTATTTTTTTATTATTTTTTTTTGTGCAAGGACACTAGCTTTCACACATCCACTGCAGGGACCCTTACCCAGAGCACTCGCTCAATGAGTGGCCTAACTGATCACAGTGAAGGTAGCTCTTTTTGCCCTCATGATTTTTTTCTTTAGCAAACAAAAAACAAAAACAAACTATTTCACATATTATATAGATCATGCGCTTCATATTGTCATTTACCCTATCCTGCAGTTTAACTCTCAAATCAGTTCTCAGACCTATCGAGGTGACATCAAACTTCTAAACTTAACAACTTTGTTCTAAGCATTTCAAAACTACAGGAACACAGGCTATGTGCATAATAGTGTAGGAAAAACTCAAGAAAATTTTTAAATTAACTTAAATTCATGTCATGCTCTCAGGTTTCAACAGAATCACCAAGATTTCCAATTATATCTCATCCTAGTCTATCATACTCATACTTATGTAAAATATCAATCAACAATTCAGCACATACTTAGGACAGTCACAACAATTACATCCCACCCCCAAACTTAAACTAAACATTGTCCCCAATGTTTGCAGAATTAAGCACAAATTAAGTATAAGGGTAAGAGTGAACAATACTGGCTTGGGTATTGGAGACCTTTCTGAGATTCTTGGATAGCCAAAGCATGTGTGTTGGAGTTCCTCAGAATGGAAGCATGGATTTCAACGAAGAAATGCATCGTCACAACCTACAAAGCAAAACAACAACTAACTAAGAATTGAAAAACAACAAACTAAAGCAAGCTAAAGACAGGAAATCAAAAGTAAGTAAAGCTTGGGTTGCCTCCCAAGAAGCGCTTTGTTTAACGTCTATAGCTAGACTGTAAGCCCTCAAGGTGTTTCCTTCCTTGTTTGCAGTGCCTGGAGTGATGTGTTCATTTGGCTAATCTA
The DNA here is from genome assembly GCA_036507285.1 of Trichosanthes cucumerina. Taxonomy (NCBI): domain Eukaryota; kingdom Viridiplantae; phylum Streptophyta; class Magnoliopsida; order Cucurbitales; family Cucurbitaceae; genus Trichosanthes; species Trichosanthes cucumerina. The sequence continues at coordinate 21,078,836 of CM071837.1, forward strand.
GGTCTCTATATTCTTTATTGCAGCATCATGACTGGTCACTATACTAGATAAACTTGTGGCTGCATTCTCCAGCTGGTTGAACCGACTTCTGGATTCAACTATGAAGGAGTGCAACGTGTCCTCTAGAGATGGTTTCCTCTCTGATGTAGAAGCATGCCCTGTAGGAGGATTCAACACATTTTTGTTGTTAGCATAAGAGATATTCTCATGATACCTCAAACCTGGATTGTAATGTGTTGGTAGGTTATTCTGAGTCTGATTTCCCCCCATAGGTGTTGCTTCTGTTGTTCAGGTAGTGCAATTGCTCCTAGATTCTCCATTAGGTTGTGAGCATTGAGAGGACATCCCTGTCTGTGGTGATCCTGCAAAATTATTCAGGGCATGAGTGAGAGATGCCATATGAGATCTAAGAGAAGTTACCTCATCCAATTGATATAATCCAGCTACTGGCTTAGATCTGTCATTGTCTGTAAGCCATTGGTAGCTGGCAGTTGACACTTCCTCGAGGAGGGCACGTGCTTACAGTACGCTTCTTATGGGAAGCCCTCCAAAGAGCGATGGCATCCGAATGGTCCCCGGTCTTACCTTCCACCATTATAAAACATCATGCACTGAACCATTCTGGGTAGCCATGTTGTGTGAACCTCCTGAGCATGTCCTTGTACCCTTCCCATGCCTCGAATAGCTGCTCTCCCTCCTGCTGCCTGAATGTTCCAATCTCATTCCTTAACTTTGCAGCCTTTACAGGTGGTAAGAATTTGGTCATGAAGGCTTGGGCCAACTCCTCCCAAGAAGTGATACTCCCTGAGGGAAGGGACCCTAGCCGTTCTTTGGCTCTACCCTGCAAAGAGAAAGGAAAAAGGCGTAAGCGAATACTATCACAGAGATATCATTCATTTTAAATGTACCACAGATTTCTAAGAAATTTTGAAGATGAGAGTTAGGATCTTCTGTGGCTAAGCGTCTGAAAGCACCTTCCCTAACCATTTGTATCAACCCTGTCTTAAGTTCAAGATTATTAGCATTTATAGAGGGGCATGGACTATTCCAGCCTGCTCAGAATTAAACAGAGGTTGGAAATACTCCCTGATAGGTTTAGGGTTATTGACGATCTCCTGATCAGCCATAGTCTGTGTTTCTGCTTTTCCTTCCCTTAGGAGTCTTCTACAGGTCCTTTCGATCTCAGGATCAAAAGGGTGTAGGTCTGCAGCTCTCCCCTTGGGCATACACTTGGAAGTACAAAAGAAAAGAAATTAGAAAAAAACACAAAAGGAACTAGAAAAAAAACATAAAAGAAAAAAGAAACAGAAAATAAAAATACGAAACATAAAACTTGGGTTGCCTCCCAAGAAGCGCTTTCTTTAACGTCTTTAGCTAGACGGTGATTTATCAGGGCACATAAAATTGCTCATATTTTTTCGGGCCCTTCTTGCTCGAATCGATATAACCTTCTAAGTCTAGAAGGCTATCCTGTTTTTCATGAGCACCAAACAGATAATTATTTTTGGTATTTTTGTTTATCAAAATATAAGAACAAAAATCAAAACGAGACTCTTGAGTGTCAGACAATTGGTTATAAAAAATAAAGGAATTTTCTGGGGATAAAAGGAAAGAGGACCTCTCAGTCTCTAACTCTATCACATGTGATTCCTCTGTGGAACTAAGTATATCACCAGTGTCCTCCTCACTAACCTGATCATGGTGTGCCTCAGTCTCCCCCAAACTATTCTCATCATCATCTAAACAAATCCTCCTAGGTGGCACCTCCTGAGTGGTAAGGATAAGAAATTGTTCCTGTAAGGCCTTAAGGGAAACTACTAAATGGTTAAGGTACTGAGCTCTATCTTGTACTATTTCCCAAAGTCTTATCACCTCAGTTTCTAACCTATCCAACCTCTCTAATTCACTATGAACCAAATTTTTAAATTTCAACTCTAAGGTATATTCTGCCAATTGGTCCATAAGAGAAGATTTTTCTAGGGGTTGGTTAAGGTCCGAAAAACTATGGTTCCAAATGCCTAAATAACTACCCTCATGTGAATTTTCATATATGTCAGGTACAGAATGGTACAAATTAGACACATGGTATTCAACAAAATCATGATGCGTATAGCTAGGATCCTGAGAAGGACAATAGAATGGTGGAAACTCAAAATTATGCAAAGTCATACTTAAAAAATAAGTAATTTCACAACAAGACTTCAACACAATATCAACACAACCAAAACAGGAAACAAAGACTCAAAAACACACAAAACTAAAATAACACAAATAAAGGAACTCACAAAACAAATAAAGGAAAAAATACAGAAACACACTTTAGTCTAAAAATTTAAATTTTTTCCTAATATTAATTAATCTAAATAATCGCCATTCCCCGGCAACGACGCCAAAAACTTGTTGCGTGATATTTATGATATTGCAATACCGCAATGTACGAGTCAAGTTTTAGTATAGTGATTTATGAGTCCAAGTATCGTCCTCGGGAATGAGTTTCTAGATTAATTAATTACTAAGGCACTAATTCTCATTTTTAGCTAAAGATACACAACATGGATAGTTGATTTGAAAGTAAAAACAAGCAAACAAACAAACATCTGGAGACACGAATTGATAGAATGGTGGGAAGTGATTATACAAGTTAATGACTCAATTAACACATGCATTAAACCAATGAGATGAAATTATAAACAAGAAGTAAAATACTCAAGAAAATCTCTCGATTCTTAATGAGCCTCACACATGCAATAACTTCATAGTCTCCATATGAACCTACAACATGCATGGCATTAAGTAACTTCTTTATGTGTTTCCCTAAGAATTCTAAGTCATTCTCATGCAAGATTTCTAAGGGTTTTGACAATTTTACTCTAATTTAAGATTTATCTCTCGAGTCCACTTAAACCAATAAATTAAGAAGTAAAGAACGAATTGTCAAAAATAAAGGCAAAACATGCTTCAATACATAGCAAGAAAGTCATAACAAGCAAATCAACTCCTAACTACAATGTTTAGCTACTCTAAATCACATGAAAATCACACGAAACAAGTAGAAAACGTCTAAGAACGCTATTACAAATTGAAAGAAAAGAAAATTAAACTTAGGTGTCGATGCCGGTCCTTCGTCTCCGAGCTCCCGTTTTCGATCTCGAACCTCCACGAATGCTTTGGCTCCCAAAAATGCTCTTTTCTCTCTTCTTACAAAGTGTATTTCAAAAATAGGGCTAAAAACTATCAATTTCGGCTCCCTTTGCTCAATTGCATAATGTTGTATTTATAGGCATGATTAGCACAACGTTGCAACGCTAGGGATAGCGTTGCAACGCTGTGCGCTATACGCGTGGTAAATAAGGAAATGATCGATGGCGTTGTAACGCCGAGGCGCGTGCAGTTACGCGCCGCTACCCTAAGCGGGCGCCCCTTATCGATCTGGCGTTGCGACGCTGCAAGGCAGCATTGCAACGCCCTCTATGCGGCTTCTCACGCGTGATTTTCAATCGAGATAGCGTTGCGACGCTGCAAGGCAGCGTTCCAACGCTATCGGCATGGGTCTTCAATGCTTCCAAACAGCAAGCATGGCGTTGCAACGCTCTGCATGGTGTTGCAACACCATCACCTCGGGTCATCATGCTTGGATTGATCCTTTCTCTTCCAATTGGTATTATTTTTAGCTCCAAATAGCCTCGTTTTGATCCCGAGTGATCCAAATTGTCTCCAATAGTTCTGTTTAAGCTCTTAACCTGAAATTGAGTGATTTAAACATGTAAAAGCCCTGAAATCATTATAAAACTAACAATTATTAAGCCTAAGGATAACACATTTTGTGTGCTATCAATAGGGTTGGAGACCTAATCTTGGATACGCTGTGGATGCGACCCGCTTTGTATTAAGATACAAACGAGGTGATCTGAATCGTTCATGTGGTTGACATGCGAGTGGGGCATCGTGTGCAATGAGATTGTCCAAGACCAGACCGTGAATTATTAGACTTACGGATGTAACACTGTTAACAGTATAGGGCTAATAATTTCGTAGATGACCATTAGTGACTCGACCTTAATCCTGAGCGTGTTACGGACTCCTGTTTGCAGGGATCTATCCTTTGACTGGTACGGGTGAGGGTGGCCACTTTTGCTCGCCCAATATGCCTACCTTCTCAGAGACATGACCACGTGGGGAGCTGGGAACTTGACTACGCAAGAAGGAATTCACTCGTTCCCGACTTAGGGAAACTAGCGGGGTTATTTCCTTAAGTGCTGTAAACCCGAGAATCATTCTTTAGAATTTCCTTATAAAGAAAAAAAACAAAAGAAAGGAAGAAATGAATGCTTAAAACTTGGTTTTCCTTGTTTTAAAAAGAAAAGAAATGAAGTGAAAGATAAAAGAAAAACAAGGAAGGAAAAGCTTAAACCATTTGGGTTTGGTTTGCTTTAAGAATAATGAAGAAAAGAAAATGAAAGGAATGGTTATTATACTATGTTTTGTTTAGGAAAGAAAAGAAAAGAAAAGAAAAGAAAAGAAAAAGGAAAAGAATGAAAAGGGAAAGTGGGAGGTGGGACCCCACCTTTGTTTTTCTTTTTAAAAACTCTTCCTCCATCGATCTTCTTCTTCATTTATCAAAAGGGAAGGTAAGGGTTTCGTGGGAGAAGCTTAAAGGAAGAGGAAGAAGGTGATTTTGGTGTTGGAATTGCAGAAGAGAGGGAGGAGAACTCAAAGTTTGATTATATAGCAGCAAGGTGATCAATTCAACCATGTTCTGCTATTTTGTTCATTTTGAGCTCAACAAGAAGAGGTAAGGGTTGAGATTTGGTTTTCTCGAAAGCTAATTCATTTTTAAACAAAGTTGGTGAAGGGAGCTCGAGCAAATTCTGAAGTTAACTTACTGTTTTGTGAAGAGGAAGGCAGATGACAGATTTTGCTGTCAAATCCGAGAAGCCTATGATGTTTTGGTTGTCCTGATCTGTAGCATTGGAATCCGAAGCTCTAATAGGTATTGTTGGAAAGCTTATTGAATTTCCTACATCTTTCGTGAAGAAATCGTGAATAGAAAATTATTGGAAGATGTTGTAAATATCAGGTCAAGTTTCGGGTTGTAGCAGGAAATCGAATCTGGAATAGCAGAAGTTGGTTCCTGGGAAAGAAGACTTCGAGGTATTTTCGAACCAATCTGTTGAGAATCTCAACTTCATGTCTTCATATTATTTTTGGAGGATTTAAAAAGGAAGAATTGGGTATAAAGTACATTATTTTTGGATAAGTAATGAAGAAGTTATGGCTGTCTAAAAACAGGGCATAAAATCTGAAAATGCTGGAAATTTTGAAAGTGTGTTTTCTTGTAAGTTTAAGGTTAAAAAGCATGAACTTGAGGTTCTAATGGTTGAATTTGGTTTGTTTGACAGGCCAAGAGCAAGTAGGTCGAGTTTACGGGCCAGGGTTCTAGTTCTAACACTGTGAGTGACAAAACGAACCTCGAAATGGTTTATAGGCTTTTATTATGCTTATGAAAATGCAAGGTTTTGCTAAAACGAAATGGTTTCAATGCTTATTGTTTTCCTTTGAACACATGTTTATGAGTATTCATATTTTCTAAGAAATGATTTCAAGTGCTCGTTGTGAGCCTAAATGTCTTGATGAAATTTATATGTGAGCATATGTTCTTGTTTGTCGAAATTTATGAAAATGTTATGATTTCGAGCAAGTATGTACTAGCAAGTATGATTTAAAGATTTCCAGTTTTAATGAACAAGCTGAGTAAGCTTGAGTTTTATGAAAGGAAAGATAAGCAGACATGTTTAAATGTTTTTATGTGTATTTCTGAGTAAATGACTGAGACATTGAGCCCGAGGCTATATGGTACTGTGTGCACACATGTCATTTTCTGTTGTCGACGTTGAGTGTACTCCGTGACAACAATGCTGTCGTGAGTGCTGGGCGGGCCCCACTACATCGTAGAGTAAATGTTGGTTGTACTAAGCGTGTCCTGTGCAACGTAGAATGTCATACGTTTTTAAATGATTAGTAGTATCGATATGCCTTACGAAATTTTAACGATATACTTGCTAGTTTTCATGAAAAGCTATTATGATTACACAGTTACTTTTAACATTTGATTACAGATGCATATGCTCATAGATGGCCAGGTGATATGATTTACGAGTTAATAGTTTTTTTTTAAACTCAAGTCACTCACTGAGCTTCATAGCTCATCCTTTCAGTATTTTCCCACTTTTCAGGTAGAGATCGAGCTCCCGGTGCCTGATAACCTGCCATAGTCTGCTGGAAGCTCCAAGAGTTTGATACTTTGTACGTGGGTGGAGATGTATAGGAAGTCTATATGTATTGTAGAAGGACTATAAGGTTATGTTTATGTGTACATTTTAGGTTGTCGTTGTGTGATCCATGGTTGGGTATGTTTTTGGTTGTGATGTTCATATCTCTTTCAGTTTTCCAGAGAGTCATAAGTAGGGTTACCCCTTTACGTAGGTTACGTAATTGTCAATATTCCGCTGTGTTATGTTTAAGTGTTTCTTATACAAGTCTAGTATGCTTATTAGGTAAAACAGGGTCAACAGGTATCGTTAGAGAGGTGAACGATGTCTGTTGGCTTCACGCCATCTACCGGGCTAAGTTAGCAGGTAGTTCGGGAGGGGGTGTGACAAGTGCTGTCTCTAAGGCTTGAACAACGGGGCCCCACTCTCTCATTGGCCTGAGAGGGTTGTTCTTTATGGTTGGACCATGCAACGTAGTTGTTCATTAGAGGAGCAGTGGGACTTAAGGAGCAAGAGGTAGACACAGTGGTAAAACGGTAATTTGACCTACCAGTGTCTACGAACAACCAGTGAAGGGTCGACTCATGGGTATTGGTTATATCGATGGACACAACTTGTCCTACAGTGATGAGAGTGCAGCTACGGGCTTTAGTGGAGTGTTACCGTAGCTAATGAATGTTGAATAACCGGGTCAAAGAGTTTGACAGGTTAGTCTCGGATCATTGAAGCTCGTTACGTGTAGGTCCATTAGGTCCCTCGGTTGGCTCAAATTGGACAAATTGAGGGTTTAAAGTTTGGTGTGAATTTGAAGTGTTCAAATTCATTATTTGGGTATTTATGTTGTTTATATGAGATATAGATGACATAAAATATAGTTTGATGTGAATGAGATTCATAATAAACTGTAGTATAGCCTAATTGATTAATTAGTGCTATTTGGAGAAATTCAATTGAGAGAAATTAAATTGAATGTGATTCAATTTAAAATTCCACATTTATGCAAATGAGATTTGTATAATAAGGTATGATATACCTTATATTATGTGATATGCAAATATGATTTGTATATCATATACTTGTGGTAAAATGGTGAATTGGTGGAGGTTTTAACTCCACCACACACCATTATAAAAGGATGCATTCAAAGGCATCTCATAAGCCTTTTTGCCATTTTTTGGATTTTGATCCAAAGAGAGCAAGACAATTCTCTCTAGAACTCTCTAAATTCTCTCTAAGATTTCTCCTCACTCAAAACCAAAGGGAGTCCCACCTACTCTCCCTCAACCTCCCGAGAACAATCGAGAAGACCCTGTGGAGGTGTCTTGCTGTTCGGATCGAGGTTCGTCGTCGAGGAGATCGTCCGTTCGAGAAAGATTGTGACCGGAGGAGGAAAGTATTGAAGAAGAGTTCTTCAACAAGTAAGTAGCATATACCTTACTGTTTTCTTCTCCTTTTTATGCATGTTTAGCCTAGGATCTATGAGATAGATTCAATTTTAAGATAGGAATTACACAACGAAACAACGACGTTTCATAACGTCTTCCGCTGCGGAAATTCCAAATCCCTTCATCATCTTCGTCGATATGTGAAGACGAAGCTCTCGCTGCCGTCTGACTCACCTGAAGTCGGAGCTCTCGCCGCCGTTTGAGTCGCCTGAAGTTGCTGAAGCTCCTCGTCGACGACCGAAAAAAAGCAAATCGCCTTCGTCTCCATCGACTGACCGAAGCCAAGCTCTCGCCGCATCTTAGTCACCAAGTCGATCTCACCGCCGTCGATTTATCAAAAAGCAACTTAGTCAGATCTCACAGCTGGATCTCGCAGCCCCTCGTCGACAATCTCACCGTCGTCTGAGTCGAATCTTACATTCGGAGATCTCACCGCCGTCTGAAGCAACTGAGTCGGATCTCACAGCCGGATTTCGCTGCCCCTCGTCGACGATCTCACCGCCGTCTGAGTCGGATCTCACAGTCGGAGATCTCACCGGCGTCTGAAGCAACTGAACTGGATCTCACAACCGAATCTCGCAACCCCTCGTCGACGATCGAAAAAGCAACTGAGTCACTTGAAGTTGTCGACCTGAAGCTGGAGCTGTTGTCGTTGTCTAAGTCGCCTGAAGTGGTCAGAAATCATTCTCTGCCACCGTCTGCAAGCCATCGACGATTGGATAAGCAACCTCCACCATTTTCAAGCCGTCTGTATTCGGGTAAATATGCATGCCTCTAATTTATGAAGATTTTTTTAGGATTTGAGACACTGTTTAGAATATTTGAGAATAAAAAGTTCCAAATTCCAACATATATTTCTCGATTTTCCTTGTGACTCTGTTTAAAATTTTATGAATTTTGGTATTGTGTGTTTGCCCAAGGGTTGATACAAGCATGTTGCCCTCAAGTGTTGTCAATTAGTTCTCGATAATTAGAAGAATTTTCAGAACATTTACCTTTAAGTTTAATTCTTAGCACACACTTTATAAGTGATATTATTTGAGAGTTTTGTTTTGCTATGCTATTTTTGTGAGAAACTTCAATATCTAAGTTAATTTTAGTAGTAAAAGGTTGTTGGGTGTTGTCAGTAAAGTTAAATAGGACTACATAATTTCGAGAAAGACGTGGACTTTAGAGTTAGCATGCATTTGATAGTTTAATCCAAAAGGTTCATCACGTTAACGTATTGCATTCTGACCTTTCCTCTACCCTAGAACACTGGTTCTTTGGAGACTTCCTTTGAGGCTTTCAAGAGTCGTTTGATCTTAACCATGTATTAACTTACAATTTTGAGTAGTTATATGACGAGCACTGTCTTCAGATATGTGGCTTTTGGTTATTTTTCTTTTCTTTGGTTTATATGTTTGATTGATCCATCTCTTCGTTGACTTAGGAAGCTTTCGAATTTGGAAGAATCATTCGAAGTCGTTCGATCTCCAGGTTGGTCCAACTGTTGGAGTTATTCTCACGCCGAAATCTTCCCTCACCTCTCGTTGGAACATCACATCGGTAAGTAAAGTACAATGACTATAAGTTGAATTTGAACAATTACTATTAGTTGGGTTTCTTGATATAGAACTATGATTATGATTTTCTTATATTTGATTGCATGATTACAATTTATGTTCCATTTTAGGGTGGATTATTTTGTATGGTAGTGGACCACTTTTTAGTTTTACCCAACTTCTTAATGAATTATATGAACTATTTATCTAAATTAGAAGAGCATTAATGAATGTGATACTGATAATTTCAGTACACCGTTCCATTCTCAGACAGATGGTCAATCAGAGAGGACCATCCAGACCTTAGAGGACATGTTAAGAGCATGTGTCCTTCAGTTTAAGGGAAGTAGGGATACCCACTTATGAATTATGGAGTTCGCTTATAATAACAACTATCAGTCTAGTATCGCATGACACCGTTTGAGGCTCTATATGGAAGACCATGTAGAAGGCCCGTGTGTTGGACGAGGTGGGGGAGTGGAAGCAAATCGTTCCTGAGTTGGTACAAGTTATGACGGATAATATTAAAGTGATTAGAGAGAATCTGAAAGTGGCCCAAGATTATTAGAAGAGCTACGCAGACAAGCGACGAAGAGACTTAGAATTCCAGGTCGGAGATCAAGTTTCCTTGAAGTTATTTCCATGGAGAGGTGTCATTCCGCTTTGGCAGGAAAGGTAAGCTGAGTCCTAGATATATTGGTCCTTATCAGATAACAAAACGAGTTGGGCCAACAACCTACAAACTTGAGTTGCCAACAGAACTGTCTCGAGTACATGATGTTTTTCATGTGTCCATGTTGAGGAAGTATATTCCAGACTCGAAATATGTGTTGCAATTACATAGACGATGCAGTTCAAATCTTTGATAGGAAAGAACAAGTTTTGAGAAACGAGACGATCCCACTCGTGAAGGTTCTTTGGAGACAACACGGAGTGTAAACCCGAGATCTCTCCTTGAAATTTCCTTAAAAAAAGAAGAAAAGAAAAAAGAAAAGAAAAGCTATGTTTGATATGTAATGTTTTGTTTTAAAAAGAAAAGAAAAGAAAAAGACAAAAGGAAAAGTTAAAATGGGTATAAGACAAAAGAAAAAACAAACTCAACTGTCTATCTTTTTAAGTAACTCATTTCTCTCCATTTCCTTCTCATTTTAACAAAAAAAAGCTGAGGGTTTCGTGGGAGAAGGACGAAGGAAGAGGAAGGATGGGTTTTCTAGAGTTGAAGTTGCAAAAGAAAGGAGGAGAACTCAATGTATGTTGGTATAGCAACAATGTAATCAATTCTGCCAAGTTCTGTTATTTGAATCACTTAGAGCTCCACAAGAAGAGATAAGAGGTGAGGTTTGATTTTCTTGAAATTTAATTCATGTTGGAACAAAATTTGTGAAGGAAGCTCGAGCAAATTCCGATCTTAAGTTACTGATTTGTGAAGAGAAAGGCAGAGGAGAGAATTTGCTGTCAAATCTGAGAAACCTTTGTTTTTTGGGTCGTGCTGATCAGTAGGATTTGAATCAGAAGGTCTAATAGGTATGATTGGAAAGCTTATTTCATTTCCTACAACTTTCACGAAGAACTAGTGAGTAGAAATCGACTGGAAGATATTTAAAATTTTAGGTCAATTTCGAGTTGCACCAGGGAAACGAATCTGGAATAGCAAAAGTTTATTTTTGGGGAAGAAGCTTTCAAGGTATTTTCGAACACATTCGTTGGGAATCTCAATTTTATTTCTTCATATGAATTTTAGAGGGTTCAAAGAGGAAGAGTTTGGTATAAAGTACATCCTTTTTGGCTAAGTATTTTAGAAGTTACGATTGTCTGAAATAAGTGCATGAAATTTGTAAAATGCTGGAAAAATAGTAGAGTGGTTTTTGTAATTTTAAGGTTGAAATTCATGAGCTCGACGTTCTAATACTTGGATTTGGTTTGTTTGACAGGCCAAGAGGAAATAGTTCGAGTGTACGGACAAGAGTTCTAGTTCTAACACTGTGAGTGACAAAACGAACTTCGAAAACGATTTATATGCTTAAATTAAGCTTAAGGAAACGCATGATTTCTCTTGAATGAAATGGTCTTAATGCTTTATGTTCCCTTTTGGAACACATATTTATAAGAATTCATGTTTTCCTACTAATGATTTTAAGTGCTCGTTTTGAGCCTAGATGTCTTGATGAAATTTATTCGTGAGCATATGTTTATTGATTACCGAAATTTGGTGAAAATGTTATGATTTCAAGCAAGCATGTACTAGCAAGTATGATTTAAAGATTTTTAGTTTTTATGAACGAGCTGAGTAAGCTTGAGTTTTATGAAAGAAAAGTTAAGCAACATAAAAATTAAGCAGACATGTTCAAATATTTTTATGTGATTTCTTGAGACTCGATTGAGTAAATGACTAAGATATTGAGCCCGAGGTTGTATAGTACCGTGTGCACACAAGTCATATTCTGTTGTCAACGTTGAGTGTACTCCGTGACAACAATGCTGTCGTGAGTGCTTGGCGAGCCCCACTACGACAAAGACGATGGGAGTTTTGGGCGGGCCCCAGTACATCGTAGAATAAACGTTTGTTGTATTGGGCATACCCTACACTACGTAGATTTTCATATGTTCTATATAGGTTAGTATTATCGATATGCCTTGCGGAATTTAAATGTCATGCTTGTTGGATTTCTGAAAAGCTATTATGATTCCACGTTTACTTTTAACGGTTGTTTACACATGCATATGCTCATAAGTTTCAAGGTGATATGTTTTACAAGTTCTAGATTTTAAACTCAGTCACTGATTGAGCTTCATAGCTCATTCTTCAGTGTTTTCCAAACCTTTCAGGTAGAGATCGAGCTCCTTGTACCTGACATCCTGCCATAGTCTACTGGAAGCTCCACGAGCTTGATATTTTGTACGTGGGCAGAGTTGTATAACAAGTCCATATGTGTTGTAGTTAATTTTGAGGGGACTATGTAGTTATAGTTGTATGTGCTAGTGGTTGTGGTTGTGTAATCACTGGTTTGGCCTGTTTTTGGTTCTGATGCTCTTTCCTGTTTTAGTTTTCAAGAGAGACTTAAGAAGAGTTTCTCCTTATGTATGTTTAGTAGTTGTCAGGTTTTCGCTGTGTTATGTTAAAGTGTTCCATATGCGAGCATAGTATGTTTATCAGGTTAAAAAGGGTGAACAAGTATTGTTAGGAGGTAAAAAATGTCTGTTGGCTTCATGCCGTCTTCCGGGCTAAGTTAGCAGGTAGTACGGAAGGGGGTGTGACAACTTGGTATCACAACAGTTAGCTCCATGGGGAATGTGATAGAGCAAGTTAGCACTAAGAAGAAAATGTGATAGAGCAAGTTAGCTCTAAGAAGAAACTAAGGAGTAATAGAAAGTTATTGAGTTTGTTCAGAAAGAACTAGTAGAGTATGGTCCAAGTAATGATAAGATTAAGTCCAGTTAGGGATAAAATGTGAATAGAAGTTTAGTATATTGTGTATTTGAGTTAAGTATCCAAAGTATGTCGAATGTGTTGATATATTATAGGAGTCATGCCACCACATACTAGTAGACGACGTAGGCAGGATCAGGGCGGGACGCAGGATCCTTCCCAAGGCCAATTTGAGAGGGGATCTAGTGCCCTGAGGGTCCAGACTAGGGCCAGAGGTGAGCAACATGCTAGTTCTTCACAGGAGGTAGGCAGACCAGAGAGAGCCAGACCAAGTGATCCCGAGAAGACGTATGAAATAGAACGTCTGAAGAAATTAGGAGCCACAGTGTTTGAGGGTTCAATAGATCCAGCTGACGTCGAGGTTTGGTTGAATAAGCTTGAGAAATGTTTTGATGTGATGAGTTGCCCTGAGGAGCGGAAAGTAAAGTTAGCCACATTCCTTCTAGAGAAGGAAGCATAGGGATGGTGGAAGTCAATATTAGCTAGGCGCAGTGATGCACACACTCTAGACTGGAAAACTTTCAGAAGCATATTCGAGGATAAGTATTACCCTAGCACGTACTGCGAGGCAAAAAGGGATGATTTTTAGAACTGAAGCAAGGGTCACTTTCAGTGGCTGAGTACGAGAGAAGGTATACTGAGCTATCACGGTATGCTGATGTGATTGTGGCATCTAAGAGTGACAAGTGTCGAAGATTTGAAAGAGGATTACATCCCGAGATACGTACCCTAGTCACAACCATTGCTAAGTGGATTGATTTTTCTCAGCTGGTAGAGACTGCTCTACGCGTTGAGCAGAGTATAACAGAGGCGCAATCAGTAGTGGAGCCTACTCGTGGGCCTTCAACAATGAGCAGTTTTTGGGGTCGTGAGCAGCGAAGATTCACATCCGGAGTAAATGTTTGAAGTCATCAGAACTTTAAGAATCGAGCTGGTGGCCAAGCATCGAGGCAGATGAACGTGGGTGGTGCCTATCAGAGACAGAGTCAAAGACCACCCAGTCAGTCGGCTAGATCCGCAACAAGACCGCAGACAGTGCAAGAGTGTGTTGCCAATGTAGCAAGGAGAACTCCATGTGAAAATTGTGGCAAGAATCATCGAGGTCACTGTCTTGTTGGTGTTAATGTGTGTTACCAGTGTGGACAACCAGGGCATTTCAAGAGGGATTGTCCACAGCTGAGAGCAGCGGCACAGAGGGACCAGGGAGTTGGGTCCCGCATGCTTGATCACCGAGAGTTCCAAAGAGCAAAGGGAGAGAGGGCACTGCAAATGGTGCTAGATAGAAGGGAGTTGTAGGGAGACCTAGGCAACAGGGAAAGGTCTACGCTATGATTCAGCAAGAAGCGGATGATGCACCAGATGTGATTACTGGTACAATTTTTATTTATAATGTACATGCACGTGTTTTAATAGATTCAGGTGCTATGCATTCCTTTATTTCCAATATGTTCCTAACTAAGTTGAATAGAAAGTTAGAGCCTTTATTTGAGAGGTTAGCTATATACACACCAGTTTGTGATGCATACTAGTTGATGCATTGTTGCGGGATTGTGGGGTCTTTGTAGAAGGTCTCAATATGTTAGTGGATCTTCTTCCACTAGAGTTGCAGGTGTTAGATACAATATTAGGGATGGATTTCTTATTTACTCATTATGCTTCCATGGATTGCCATAGAAAGAAGGTCGTTTTGAGGAAACCAGGGTTGGTTGAAGTGGTTTTCAGAGGTGAAAGGAAGATTATTCCTACGAGTTTGATTTCAACATTAAAAGCTGAGAAGTTGTCGAGGAAAGGTTGCACGACGTTTCTGGCACATGTAATAGAGGTGCAGGAGGTAAAGCTAAAACTAGAAAATGTTCTTGTTGTGAACGAATTTCTTGATGCTTTTCCAGCGAACTGACAGGGTTGCCACCTGATAGGGAAGTTGAGTTCACTATTGAATTGCTACCAGGAACAACACCTATTTTGCAAACACTGTATAGAATGGCTCCAACCGAGCTCAGAGAGCTGAAGATGCAGTTACAAGAACTAGTTGATAAGGGATACATCAGACCTAGTGTATCGCCTTGGGGAGCTCCAGTGTTATTTGTGAAGAAGAATGATGGTACCCTTAGATTATGCATTGATTATATACAGTTAAACAAGGTCACGATACGTAACAAGTATCCTTTACCCCGAATAGGTGACTTGTTTGACCATTTACGAGGAGCATCAATGTTTTCTAAGATTGATTTAAGAACAAGATACAATCAGTTAAAGGTAAGGGAAACAAATATTCCTAAGACAACATTCAGAATGAGGTACGAGCATTATGAGTTTTAAGTAATGCCATTCGGTTTAACAAATGCACCAACAATTTTCATGGACCTCATGAATATAATTTTCCATCAGTATTTGGATCAGTTTGTGATAGTATTCATTGATGACATACTAGTTTACTCCATTGACAGGAAAACCCATGAGGAACATTTGACGATTATTCTACAAACACTACGTGATAAACAGTTGTATGCTAAATTCACCAAATGTGAAAATTTTGGTTGAATCAGGTAGTGTTTTTGGGGCATGTTGTCTCAGCAAATGGAATTAGTGTGGATCTGCATAAAGTGAAAGCTATAGTCAATTGGGAGAGACCAGTTAGTGCGACATAAGTACGTAGTTTCCTAGGCTTGGCAGGATAGTATAGACGATTTGTTGAGGATTTCTCACGATTAGCATTACCCTTAACAACTCTAACAAGGAAGAATGCTAAGTTTGAATGGTCAGATAAATGTGAACAGAGTTTTCAAGAGTTGAAAAAGAGATTGGTTACAACACCTATTCTAGCACTTCCTGTAATGGGAAAAGAGTATGTAATTTTCTATGACGCTTCGAGGCAAGGATTAGGGCGTGTGCTCATGCAAGAAGGAAAAGTACTAGCTTATGCATCAAGACAATTGAAAAAGTACGAGTGTAATTACCCTACCCACGATCTTGAGCTAGAAGCAGTTGTTTTAGCATTGAAGATCTGGAGACATTACTTGTTTAGTGAGAGGTGTCACATTTTTACAGATCATAAGAGTCTGAAATATATCTTTGATCAGAGGGAGTTGAATATGAGACAGAGAAGATAGTTAGAACTGATTAAAGATTATGATTGTACCATAGAATACCATCCAGGTAAGGTGAATGTGGTAGCAGATGCATTAAGTAGGAAGTCAAGACTTCCTAGGGATGCCTTGTGTAGTATTCGAGCAACCTTTTTAAGTACTCTAAGGGATTCTAAGGCAGTTGTGAGTGCAGAGAATTTAGGAGGCCTCTTAGCTCAATTCAAAGTCAGGTCTTTGCTCGTAGCAGAGATTGTGAGAAGACAACCAGAGGATAGTAACCTACAGAACATGTTTGGAAAGTCCAAACAGGGCCTAGAAGAAGAATTTAAAATGAGATCAGATGGAGCCATAGAGAGGCATGGAAGACTATGCGTTCCAAGTTTTAGTGCGCTTAAAGATGCTATTCTAGACGAAGCTCACAGTTCAGCTCACGCTATGCATCCAGGAAGCACCAAGATGTACAAAACTTTGAAGGAGACGTATTGGTGGCTTGGGATGAAGCGGGAGATAGTTGATTATGTTGATAGATGTTTGATTTGCCAACAGGTTAAACCAGTTAGACAGAGGCCAGGAGGACTCCTTAATCCACTGCCAGTGGGAGAATTAAAATGGGAGCATATCACTATGGATTTTCTGTTTGGATTACCAACTACTTCAAGTGGACATGATGGTATTTGGATAATAGAGGATAGGCTTACTAAGACAACACGATTTATACCGATTAAAGCGATGTCTACACTTGATCAGCTTGCTAAGCTTTACGTCGACAGAATTGTGAGTCAATATGTAGTGCCAGTGTCCATTGTTTCAGATAGGGACCCGAGATTTACTTCTAAGTTTTGGCCTAGCTTACAAAAAGCTATGGGGACAAAGCTGAATTTTAGTACAACATTCCATCCTGAGAAAGATGGTCAGTCAGAGAGGACCATCATGACCTTAGAGGACATGTTGAGAGCATGTGTCCTTCATTTTAAGAGAAGTTGGGATACACACCTATCACTTATGGAATTCGCTTACAATAACAGCTATCAGTCGAGTATTAGCATGACACCATTTGAGGCTCTATATGGAAGACTGTGTAGAACGCCCGTATGTTGGAATGAAGTAGGAGAACGAAAGCTAGTCGGTCCTGAGTTGGTGCAAGTTACGACAGACAATATTAAGGTAATCAGGGAGAATTTGAAGGTAGCACAAGATCGTCAGAAGAGTTACGTAGATAAGCGACGAAAGGACTTAGAATTCCAAGTCGGAGATCAAGTTTTCTTGAAGTTATCTCCGTGGAAAGGTGTCCTTCGCTTTGGCAAGAAAGGTAAGTTGAGTCCTAGGTATATTGGTCCTTATAAGATAGTGGAACGTGTTGGGCCAACAACCTACAGACTGGAGTTGCAAGTAGAACTATCTCGAGTACATGATAATTTTCATGTGTCCATGTTGAGGAAGTATATTCCAGATCAGACTCATGTGTTGCAAGCGCAACCATTTGAACTGAAAAAAGAAATGAGTTACATAGAGGATGCAGTTCAAATCCTCAACAAAAAATAACATGTTTTGAGAAACAAGACGATCCCACTCGTGAAGGTTCGTTGGAAACATCACGGAGTGGAGGAGGCAACCCTGGAACTAGAGGACCAAATGAGGAGGAAGTATCCGACGATTTTCACTTAAAGACTACTAAATTTCGAGTACGAAATTTCTTAAGGGGAAGGTAACTTGTAAACCCGAGATCTCTCCTTGAAATTTACTTAAAAAAAAGAAAAGAAAAGTTATGTTTGATATGTAATGTTTTGTTTTAAAAAGAAAAGAAAAGAAAACGACAAAAGGAAAAGTTAAAATGGGTAAAAGAGAAAAAAAAATAAACTCCACTGTCTATCTTTTTAAGTAACTCATTTCTCTCCATTTCGTTCTCATTTAATAAAAGAAATCTGAGAGTTTCGTGGGAGAAGGACGAAGGAAGAGGAAGGAAGGGTTTTTTTTAGTTGAAGTTGCAGAAGAAAGGAGGAGAACTCAAAGTATGTTTGTATCGCAGCAAGGTAATCAATTCTGCCCAGTTCTGTTATTTGAATCATTTCGAGCTCCACAAGAAGAGATAAGAGGTGAGGTTTGATTTTCTTGAAAGTTAATTCATGTTTGAAAAAAACTTGTGAAGGAAGCTCGAGCAAATTCGGATCTTAAGTTACTGATTTGTAAAGAGAAAGGTAGAGGAGAGAATTTGCTGTCAAATTCGAGAAACCTTTGGTTTTTGGGTCGTGCTAATCAGTAGGATTCGAATCAGAAGCTATAATAGGTGTGGCTGGAAAGCTTATTGAATTTCCTACAGCTTACATGAAGAACTCGTGAGTAGAAATCGACTGGAAGATGTTTAAACTTTCAGGTTAATTTTGGGTTGCAACAGGGAAACAAATCTGGAATAATAGAAGTTTATTTTGGGGGAAGAAGATTTCGAGGTATTTTCGAACACATCTGTTGGGAATCTCAATTTCATTTCTTCATATTATTTTTAGAGGGTTCAAAAAGGAATAATTTGGTATAAATTACATCCCTTTTGGCTAAGTATTGAAGAAATTACGATTGTCTGAAATCAAGGCATGAAATTAGTAAAATGCTGGAAAAATGATAGAGTGGTTTTTGTAATTTTAAGGTTGAAATTCATGAGCTCGAGATTCTAATACTTATATTTGGTTTGTTTGACAGGCCAAAAGGAAGTAGTTCGAGTGTATGGGCAAGGGTTCTAGTTCTAACACTGTGAATGACAAAACGAACTTCAGAAACGATTTATATGCTTGAATTAAGCTTAAGGAAACACATGATTTCTCTAGAATGAAATGGTCTTAATGCTTTATGTTCTCTTTTGGAACACATATTTATAAGCATTCATGTTTCCCTACAAATGATTTTAAGTGCTCGTTGTGAGCCTAGATGTCTTGATGAAATTTATTCGTGAGTATATGTTTACTGATTACCGAAATTTAGTGAAAATGTTATGATTTCAAGCAAGAATGTACTAGCAAGTATGATTTAAAGATTTCCAGTTTTTATGAACGAGCTGAGTAAGCTTGAGTTTTATGAAAGAAAAGTTAAGCAGGTATGTTCAAATATTTTTATGTGATTTCCTAAGACTCGATTGAGTAAATGACTAAGATATTGAGCATGAGGTTGTATAGTACCGTGTGCAAACAGGTCATATTCTGTTGTCGACGTTGAGTGTACTCCGTGACAACAATGCTCTCGTGAGTGCTCGGTGAGCCCCACAACGACAAAGACGATGGGAATGCCGGGTGGGCCCCACTACATCGTAGAGTAAACGTTGGTTGTACTGGGCGTACCCTACACTACGTAGATTATCATATGTTCTATGTAGGTTAATATTATCGATATGCCTTGCAGAATTTAAATGTCATGCTTGTTGGATTTCTGAAAAGCTATTATGATTCCACGTTTACTTTTAACGGTTGTGTACACATGCATATGCTCATAAGTTTCCAAGTGATATGTTTTACGAGTTATAGATTTTAAACTTAGTCACACACTGAGCTTTATAGCTCATTCATTCAGTGTTTTCCAAACTTTTTAGGTAGAGATCGAGCTCCTTGTACCTGACATCCTGCCATAGTCTACTGGAAGCTCCACGAGCTTGATATTTTGCACGTGGACGGAGTTGTATAGAAAGTCCATATGTGTTGTAGTTAATTTTGAGGGGACTATGTAGTTATAGTTGTATGTGCTTTAGAGGTTGTGGCTGCGTAATCAATGGTTTGACCTGTTTGTGGTTCTGATGCTCTTGCCTATTTTAGTTTTCAAGAGAGACTTAAGAAGAGTTTCTCCTTATTTATGTTTAGTAATGTCAAGTTTTCATTGTGTTATGTTAAAGTGTTCCATATGCGAGCATAGTATGTTTATCAGGTTAAACAGGGTCAACAGGTATTGTTAGGAGGTAAACAATGTCTGTTGGCTTCATGTCGTTTTTCGAGCTAAGTTAGCAGTGAAGGGAATGAAACTCCCACGCAGCGGAAGACGATCGAATCGTCGCGGTGAAGTTGTGCAACTATTATTCGTTAAAACAGTCTAACACTTAGAACTAGGTTAAACATGCATAAAATGGAAAGAAAAAATAGCAAGTACTTACTTGTTGAAGACGTGCTTCGAATTTTCCTTTCCGTTCACGATCACGAACTCTTCGTGTTTTCCTCGATCTCTACGATCTCGAATTCTTCTCACGAACAAGAACAAACACAACCACTTGGCTTCTCGGCTGTTCTTCTTTTGGAAGAAGGAAGATGGTGGGATCTCTAGATTTGGTTAGGGAGTTGAGGAATTCGAGAGAGAACTTGAGAGAGAGCTTTTGCTTCGTTTGGTGAGAAATCCAAAAATGAGCAAATTGTGTTCCAATCCTTCTTGCAAAAGGGGTTTAAATAATGGAGATATGTGGAGTTCAAATCTCCACCTATTTACCATTTTACCACAACTATAGGTTATGCAAATCATATTTGCATAACCACATATTATAAGATATCTTATATCTCATATTACAAATCACATTTGCAATATTGTGGATTTATAAATTGAATCACATCCAATTTAATATCTCTCAATCTAATTTCTCCTAATTAGCCCTAATTCAACAATTAGGCTAACCTATAGTTTATTATGAATCTCATTCACATTAAACTATATATTATATCATTCATATCTCGTATAAATGACACAAATGGCCTATAGTGAACTTGAACACTTCTATTCACACCAAAACATTAAACCTTCTTTTATCCCAGTTTGAGCAAATCAAGGGGCCTAATGGACCTACAGTGACGAGCTCCAATGATCCGAGATTAACCTATCAAACTCTTTTGTTGGGATTTATGCCCTAAACTTGTGTAACTTTGATCAATAAAATAAAGTGTTATTTGTTTTGATAAGATTACAGTCTTGCTTTTATAAATCCAATAAACTAAGCACCAAGGTTATAACATTTATCTTGAAATCAGTGTAGTGTTCACTATTTGGGTTGAGTTCAAGATTATAACCTAAATAGTCTATGGTATAAAAATAAGGTTGGAAACCTCATCCTGGTAACACCATGGATGCGACCCACTTTGTAATTAGTACAAATGAGGTAATCCAACTCATTCATGTAGTTGACATGTGAGTGGGGGCATCCTGTATGAAGAGTTCATACAAGACTGGATCGAAAAATATTAGTCTAACCAGTATAACACCGTTAACAGGATAAGACTAGTAATTTATAGATGGTCATTAGTGATTCAACCTAAATCCTGAGCAAGTTAAGAACTCCTGCTTATAGGGGTTTGTCCTTAGACTAGTATGGGTGAGAGTGGCCTGTAGTCGACTCAATAAGCCTACCTTCTCAGGAACAGAACCTCGTAGGTAGCTGGAAACTTAACTGTGCAAGATGGAATTCACTCATTCCTCTACTGAGAAATTAGATAGGTTGTTCCCTTAAGAACTGACTCCAAGTCTTGAACAACGAGGCCCAACCCTCTATGAGGGTATGAGTCTAAGGTAGAACCTTAGACTTGTTGTTCATTAGAGGATCAGTGGTGCTTAAGGAGCAAAGAGGTAATCACAGGGGTAAAACGGTAATTTGACCCAACTGTGATTACGAACAACCTGTGAAGGGTCGACTCATGGGTAATGACTATATCAGTGGACACAATAATATCTACAGTGAGGAGAATGCATCTAGAAGTCTACAGTGGAGTGACTTGTAGTTAATGAATATTGATTAACTGGATCAAAGAGTTCGATTAATTAATCTCACATCATTGGAGCTCATGATCTGTAGGTCCATTAGGTCCCTCCGTTGGCTCAATATGGTAATATTGAGGGTATAAAGGTAGGAGTGAAATTGAAGTGTTCAATTTCATACATGAGGAGTTATATCAATTATATATGATGTAATTGATATAATATATAGTTTTAATGTGAATTAGATTCATATATAAACTATATACTAAAGAGAGATTAAAGGAGGGTTAGAATGGTCATTTGCATCCCATTCCCCTATATATATGGTTGCATGGGATGCAACTAGGTTAAGACATTCTATGGTTTGATAAGCTCTCTTGTTGTGTTGTTGGAAGACTTCCAAGACACACACATCTCTCTCAAAATATCTCACATCTCCTAAAGGGAACCCACCTTCCTCCCTCACCTAGAAAACAACGGAGAAGATCCGGTGGTCGTGTCTTCGTACGTCGGAGTTCCTGTTGCTGAGATCGTGACCGTGGGAGAGTGGAGCACTTGAAGAAAGGTTCTTCAAAGGTAAATTCTTGCTGTCCATTTTACTTTTATGCTTAATCTAGTTTTGCATGTTCTTGAATTTATCGATGTAACTAAATCAAGAGCGCGCGATTCGCAATCGCTTCCGCTGCGGGGACTTCGATTCCCTTCAATTGGTATCCGAGCCCAATTGCGTTCTTGATTTATGTTCTGGATTTTTCAAGAACAAGGTGGGATTTACTGCTTTTGCATGAGATGTATGAATGGTTTTGCGAATTTAGATGTTTTCAATTTTGGCACTTAGATTTACAATTTCCATTGAAATGTTCAATGTAAGGGCCCGGTGTTTTGGACAAATTTAATTGTAAATCGAGTGTGTAAGTCCGTGTCGATTGAGGCAAGGTGGTTGCTGAGAAGATTGGAGCGAAAACGAGGAAAGGGATGGGATTCCTAGTTGCTGTCTGTGTGCAGCGTTGCAACGCTGTTCATCGGTGTTGCAACGCCGCGCTTGCGGGAGAAGGCGCGCGCAGGAGGTAGCGTTGCAATGCTCGGTAGAAGACGACAAAAGCAGCGTTGCAACGCCAGATACGTTTCACGCGAGGAGCAACGGGCAGAAACTGCAATTCTATTATATATTAATTTTAAAAATGTTTTATTTTAATATATTTAATTTTTTTAATTTTAATTAAATTAGATTATATCAATTAAAATTATTTCTAGGGTGCCAAAATTGGTCTAATTTTTGCTATTTTAATTATGCAATTGTTGTGTAATTATTTCCATGCATAGTGTATGCTTGTATTTTAGAAATGTCACCTTAGGTTAAGCATTTTCGTGCATCATTTATAATATAAGGAGTTATAATATATAGTTTGCATGATTAATTAATATAAGGTTGTTATATTAATTTTGGACAACATTGACATGCATTATTTTTCATGAGATGAATATGCTAAGAATGTCTTATTATTCATGTGATGAATGATCAAGCACTATAACATAGTATGCATGTCACCTAAGGTTAATTATTAGTTTTAAAGTGTTTAGAACTTGGAAATAATGAACCTTAGGTTATCTAGTTCTAATTAGATTATAATTAGGAACCAAGTAATTTATAAGCTATGATTAAAAGAGGAACTCTGTCTAAGGAAAGTTCTGTCTAGGCTGGGGTATTTAAGCTAATGGAAACGGAACACCCCTACTTGGGAACTGACCTGGGGGTGAAATTTAAATCAGATAGTCTTATAAGTTACAGTAGCGTCAGCGGGTTTATTAAGGGGTTAATAAACTAGAAATCCTAGGTTTAATATAAGGAGTTATATTAACAAACTTAGGATAAAATCAATATAAGAGTTATATTGATCATCAATATAAAGAGTTATGTTGATAGAGTTAGGTAAAACCATTAGCCGGGTTTTAGCCTAAGAAAGATTCCTATAGACTTTAATTATTCAGTGGGAGGATAAGTGTATGAGATACATATTTTTCCACCTACGCTATCTCCGGGAAGTTCACACCGTGAGACTCATACTTGGGCTCGTGGCGCAAACGGGAGCGTCCCCTTTCGGATGGTGTTTGTATGAGTCAATATCAAGGTGAATGGAGAGGGTACTTATAGTGAGTGGGAGCAGTTTAGTGAAAACAAAACCTACAGTTCTCTTTTGTCGGTTTACAGCTTAGACCACTATGGTCTGGACCAGACAATCCCTTCGGAGGGCTTGATCATAGGGGATCTAACACAGTAGACACCCGAAAGGGATAAAGATTTCCTTAGACTATTTTTCAATCTAGTCCTCCATTCAGCGGATTTTATTGGATCGAGACTTTGGGATCTAAAGACAAAGGGTTACACTCACGGGGTACATAAGTTGTGCATGTATCCAGACCGAAAAATGGTAACTAAAACCTATAGGAATAAGAGTTATTCTGGTGTTAGGTTTTGGTCAAGAATGTCTTGATCCAGAGGAGGAGTGTTTTTATTACCCTTCTGATGTCATACATTTCTAAACCTTTGGAGTATCATTGCAAATTATAAATGGCCTAGGAATCTTTTGATAATTAGCTAAAACATGATTGGATTAGAGTTATATCAAGAAACTCATACAAGTTTGTTTGTAATTTTTCAAAGAAAAATGTCCAAATTCTATAATTTCCTTATTGGGTGCGGAAAAGTTAACCGGAGAGAATATGATGACATGAAAAAACAAACTCAACACTATTTTGGTAGTGGATGATCTAAAGTTTGTGCTAACTGAGGAGTGTCCTCAGGTGCTAGGCTCGAATACGTCACGAAATGTTCGTGATGCATATGATCGATGGATCAAGGCCAATGATAAGGCTAAGGTCTACATGCTGGCAAGTATGTCTGACATATTAGCCAAGAAGCATGAGGGCATGATTACCGCTAAGGAAATCATGGATTACTGCAGCGGGGGTATGTTTGGACAACAGTCCACACAAGCCCGACATAATGCCCTAAAGTACATATTCAACTCGAGGATGCCAGAGAGTACATCTGTTCGGGATCATGTCCTGGATATGATGGTGCACTTTAACATCGCGGAGTCGAATGGTGCTTCCATCGATGAGTCGAGCCAGGTCAGCTTCATTCTGGAAACCCTTCCAGATAGTTTCCTGTAGTTTAGAAGTAATGTTGTTATGAACAAGCATACTTTTAATCTTACCTCCCTTCTGAATGAACTCCAGACCTTTCAGCTTTTGATGAAAATTCAGGGATCGAAAGGTGAGGCAAATGTTGCCAGTAGGAGTTATCACGCAGGGTTCGACCTGCGGGACAAAAACAAATGGCTTCATCTTCTTCTAACTTTGAGAGGTAAGAAGAAGAACATGAAGAAGGTTGGTAAAGGGAAACAGTGACAAAGTCGCCGCCTGAGAAGGGCAAGAAAGTCAAAGACGCGTTCTTGATAAAGGAAAGTGTTTCCACTGCAATGAAGACGGACATTGGAAACGGAACTGTCCGAAGTACATTGCAGAAAAGAAGAAGGAAGGTAAATATGATTTACTTTGCCTCGAAGCTTGTTTAGTGGATAATGATAAAACAGCTTGGATACTTGATTCAGCGCCACTAATCATGTTTGCTCTTCTTTCAGTGGAATTGATTCTGGCGGCTAATACAACAAGGAGAGATAACGCTCCGGGTTGGAAATGGAGAAGTCGTCTCACCAGTTGTGCAGATGAGGCACAATGAAGCTTTATTTTGGCAAGAAATATGTATTGTTGGACAATATATTAGTGATACAAGGGTTTACTAGAAACCTCATTTCCATTTCTTGCCTTATTGTGAAGGGAATGAGAATCCCGCGCAGCGGAAGACGATTGAATCGTCGAGGTATCAATATGCAACATAGTTTTGTTAAAATTGATCTAACACTAGATCTAGGCTAAACATGCTTAAAAGAAGAAGAAAATTACAGCAAATAGAGTTTACTTACTTGTTGAACACTTTCTTCAAAATTTCTTCTCGAACTCAACGAACACTTTCCACGAATGGAACCCGAACACAACCAAATGGCCTTCTCGGTTGTTCTCTTTTGGAGAAGGGAAGATGGTGGGATCTTTTGTGTTTTGGAGAGGGAGGAGAATTGAGAGAGAATTGAGAGAATTCCTCTTCTCTTCTTTGATGAAAAATAAAAAAATGAGAGATTGAGATGCAATCCTTCTTGCAAGAAGGGTTTATATAGTGGAATTGATGGAGTTAAAAGCTCCACATAATTACCACTTTACCACAACCATAGGTTATGCAAATCTCATTTGCATA
This sequence comes from Trichosanthes cucumerina, assembly GCA_036507285.1. NCBI lineage: Eukaryota > Viridiplantae > Streptophyta > Magnoliopsida > Cucurbitales > Cucurbitaceae > Trichosanthes > Trichosanthes cucumerina. The sequence goes on from CM071837.1 coordinate 21,104,622, forward strand.
ACCACATAATATAAGATATCTCATATCTCATATTGCAAATCTCATTTGCAATAATTGTGGATTAATTAAATTGAATCACATCCAATTTAATTTCTCTCAATCAATTTCTCCAATTAGCCCTAATTCAACAATTAGGCTAACCTATAGTTTATTATGAATCTCATTCACATTAAACTATATATTATATCATTCATATCTCATATAAATGACATAAATGCCCTTAAAGTGAAATTGAACACTTCAATTTCATACCAAAACATTAACCCTTCTTTTATCTCGGATTGAGCCAACCGAGGGACCTAATGGACCTACAGTGACGGGCTCCAATGATCCGAGATTAACCTGTCAAACTCTTTGACCCTGTTAACCAACATTCATTAGCTACGGTAACACTCCACTATAGCCCGTGAAATGCACACTCCGTCGGTCACGAGAATATTACGTGTCCACTGATATAACCAATACCCATGGGTCGACCCTTCACAGGTTGTTCGTAGACACGGTTGGGTCAAATTACCATTTTACCCCTGTGTCTACCTCTTGTTCCTTAAGTCCCCACTGCCCCTCTAATGAACAACATATTGTGATGGTCCAACCATACACAACACCCTTCTCGGGCTAGTGAGAAGGTGGGCGCCCGTTGTCCAAGCCCTGAAGACAACACTTAAGGGAACAACCCCTCTAGTTTCCCTAAAGGCGGGAACGAGTGAATTCTATCTCGCGTAGTTAAGTTCCCAGCTCCCTACTTGGTTCTATCCCTGAGAAGATAGGCATATTGGGCGAGTAACTGTGACCACCCTCACTCGTACTAGTCAAAGGACAGACCCCTGCAGACAGGAGTCCGTAACACGCTTAGGATTCAGGTCGAGTCACTAATGGTCATGTACGAAGTTATTAGTCCTTACTGTCAACGGTGTTATATCAGTAGGTCTAATAATTCACGGTGCGGTCTTGTACAATCTCATTGCACAGGATGCCCCCACTCCCATGTCAACCACATGAAAGAGTTAGATCACCTCGTTTGTATCTAATACAAAGCGGGCCGCATTCACAGCGTATCCAGGATTAGGTCTCCAATCCTATCCATATACTGTAGACTGTTCGGGTCATAAACCCGAACGTGATCCTCCCTATGTGTCCACTACACACCGTTCAAGTTCTAGATCTCTCAAAAATTCAATGACCCAGAAGCTTAGTTTATTGGAATAGTTTATAAATATTTGCAAGACACAAAGTAATGAAATGAATAACACTTTATTAATTTCAAGCATTAATTTACGAGCACGAGATTAGGGCAAAAATCCCAACATATATTATATGATATGATAGTTGTGGTAAATTGGTAAATTGGTGGAGATTTTACCCACTATATAATGGTGGAATGTGACACATTCCATAAGCTAAGTTCTCATTTTTTGGAATTACAAACCAAAAGAGATTTTCATTCTCTCAATTCTCTCTAGAGTTCTATCTCATTCTCTTCAAAACCGAATCCAAAGGGAGTCCCAGATACTCTCCCTTGTCTGTTAGAGAACAACCGAGAAGATCAAGTGGAGGTGTCCCCTTGGATCGTGTTCGGTTCGTGCTTTGTACAAAGGATTGTTGAGATCGTTGAGATCATGATCGAAAGAAGGAATCACGAAGAAGTGTTCTTCAAGAGGTAGGTACCCTATTGCTGTATATTTCCTTCTTCAAAGCATGCTTAGCCTAGATTTGTATGTGATACGTTGTAATTTTAAGAAAAATAGTAACACAACGAAAACAACGCGATTCACATCGCCTCTGCTGTGGGATCCAATCCCTTCAGCAATGATACCCCAAAGGTTTAGAATGATCTCCACCGAAGGGTAGTCGAATCACTGCTCCTCTGGGACAAAACTATCTCGACAAGACCCTAATTCCAAAATAACTTTATTCATATAGGCCTCTTGTTACTATTTTTTAGTCTTCATTCATTAACTCTTAATGCATCCCGTGATTGTAACGATCTATCTTTAGATTCCTGAGTTCCCATACAACAAAATCTGCCAAAGGGAGGACTAAGTTGAAAAACCAACTAAGGCAACCCTATCCCTTTCGACAATTCACGGTGTTCCAACCCTTATGATCAGGCCATCTGAAGAAATTGTCTGGTCTAGGCCAAACTAGCAGGCGGATCATAGGTGTGAATTGATAAAATAGAGTGTGGGACCCGTTGACACAAGTCCCATTCCTACTAACTATAAGTACTCTTTCCATTCACCTTAAATATTTATCCATACGAACACCATCTGAAGGGGGACGATCCCATTTGCGCAGCGAGACCGAGTATGGATCTCACGGTGTGAACTTAAGGAGATGCGTTGTTGGAAATTTAATGTATCATATACACTTCATTTCCTCCCACTAGGTACTTTATGTTAAAGGGATTGACCTTTATAAACCGACTATAATTTACCTAAGTCTATCAATATAACTTTTGTATTGGAATTACCTAAGTCTATAAACCTGAGTTTATTTATTAAGTCTTAATAAACGCCACTCACAAAATATGTTTTATAAATCTCTAGATTAAATTAAATCCCAAGTTTGTTCCCAGGTAGGGGCGTTTCATTTCCGTCTGCTTAAATACCCCAACCTAGCCACAACTTTCCTTAGACAGAGTTCCTCTTTAATCATAGTTTATAAATCACATTGGTTACCTAATTCTAATCTTATTAGAACTAGAAACCGATGTCTAATTAATTGCAGTTCTAAAACCCTTTTAAAGCTAATTAATTAATTTAGGTTTCAATTATTTCTTTTTTATAGTGTTTGATCATTCATCACATGAATAATTAAACATACATAACATATTCATCTCAAGAAAAAATACATGTCAATGTTGTCCAAAAATTAATATAACTATTATATTCATTATATCATGCAAACCTATATAATATAACACTTATATTATAATATGATGCATGATTATGCTTAATCTAAGGTGAGATTTTAAAACTATTTGGCATACCATATGCACATAAAATTCATACAAAACTTGCATAAATTAAATAGCAAAATTGAGCCACTTTTGGCACCATAAAAATTAATTAAAGTCAATTATATTTAACGGGATCAAAGAGTTTGATTAGTTAATCTCGTATCATTATAGCTCATGATCTGTAGGTCAATTAGGTCGCTCGGTTGGCTCAATATGGAAATAATGAAGATATAAAGTTTTGGAATGACTTTGAAGTGTTCAAATTCATATAAAGGGACTTTATATAAATTATATGTGATATAATTGATAAAATATATAGTTTGATGTGAATATGATTCATAATAAACTATATTATTGCTTAATTATGAAATTATGGCATAATTAGAGAAATTAATAGTGAAAGATGTGAAAAATTGAATATTATTCAATTTAATTCCACATTATGCAAATGTGATTTGAATATTAAGGTATATGATACCTTATATTTTGCAATTATGTGAATTTAATTTGCATAATGCATAATTGATGGAGTTAGTGCGATAATGGTTCTACTCACTATAAAAGAATGCATTGAGATGCATTTTGGCATAACAACTCTCATTTTCTGGATTCGATAATTCTAAAATCAAAGTGATCTCTAAATGTCTCTCTACAATTTCATTCCCCAAAAGAGAATTCTACCATTCACCCTCACCTAGAGATCAGCTGAGAAGACTCTTTGGAAGTGATTGGTTCTATATCGAGGCGAGATCGTAGATTACGTGAGGATCGAAGGAGGGATTACAAGAACAAAGAGTTTCTTCAAAGGTACTTTCTTTATCCCTTAAATGCTTACCCTAGATGTATGTTTTTAGTGCAATTCGTGTAACGTCATCGAGAGCAACGCAATTCAATTCGCTTTCTCTGCAAGATTTGATCCTTTCACAATCTCTTTTTTAGTTTCGGAAAACTCGTTTCACATGGTTTATTCCACACAAAGGCATTCCCTTTCTGTGTGAACTGAGTCAATGGAGTAGCAATCTTGGACAAATCCTTTAGAAACCATCCGTATATCCTGCCAAACCCAAGAAGTTGTGTGCCATTGTTACAGTATTGGGATGAGACCAATCTGCAACTGCCTCTACCTTAGCTGGATCCACTGATACGCCATCCTTAGACACCGCATGCCCCAGAAAAGGCACTCGCTGCAACCAAAACTCGGATTTTAAAAACTTGTTTGCCTTTAATGTTGTCAACTCCTTTCTCAAATGGATCTCATGTTCCTCGTTCGACTTGAAATAAACTAGAATACTGTCAACATCTACCGCATTATGTTCAATCCGAAATATTCTACAGTGGATTGACCAATAATTCACAAGTCTTGGCAGATACATCAACATGAGGGGCTTGCTAAGTAAGACTTACAATGAGGCATATGAGATATTTTCCAAAATGCCAATAAACAATTACAAATGGAAGACAACAGATCAAAGAAGGGGAATTGGAACAAGGAAACCATTGAACCCAACATATAAGTTGAAGGTAAAGAGAAGGGGTTATCAGATTGGAAACAAGAAGCTTTTAAACCGTTACCGCCATATCCAAATAGACTCAGAAAGAAGACTGATGTAAGACAGTTTGAGACATTCTTAGCAGCGTTGAAGCAGTTGCACATAAACATTCCATTGGTGGCGACATTAGAGTAGATGCCTATATATGTCAAATTTTTGAAAGATATACTGTCAAATAAATGTCATTGGAAAGAGTATGTACCAGTAGCATTAACAAAAGGATCTAGTGCCTTAGTAACAAACAAGCTAGAACCCAAGAAGATAATGAGATACATATAATCTTGGGGAGAGCATTCCTAGAAATGGGAGATTTGGTGATAAGTGTAAAAAAGGGAGAACTCGAGATGTGAGTAAATAATGAGGAAATTTCATTCAACATCATCAGCACACTTAAGTATCCTAACAAATTGGAAGAAGAGCATGTGCACCAAACTATCATTGCGGTGGACGTCTCGTTACAAGAGAGTTTCGAAGATGTTGAATGTGAAGATGAGTTAACCTCAACATTAGATAAAGCGATAGATTTTAAAGAAATGATGGATTACAAATAAATTAAAAGACCAGAGAATGAAGAGAAGCCGAAGAACCTTATTGTGGAAGAACTGTCAGCAGCGAAGCTTAAGCGGCTACCGCCTCACCTCAAATACCGATTATTAAGAAATGGAAGTACGAGGCTAGTTATTATCTCAACAAACCTCGATGATAAAAAAAGAAAGAAAATTATTTGAAGTCCTTAGTCCATAAGAAAGCAATGGGATGAAGCTTAGTGAATATGAAAGGAATCAATCCCTCCAACTGTATGCACGAGATATGGATAGAGGAAAGGCACAAAAGATTTATAGAGGGAAAATGAAGGTTGAATCAAGCAATCATGGAAGTACTAGGAGAGGAGATAATTAAAAGGATTGATGCATGAATAGTTTATCCTATTTCTAGTTTATCTTATTTCTGATAGCTAGTGAATGAGCCCTTGCAATGTGTCCCATAGAAGGGGGGAATGATTGTGGTTTAAATTAAAAGAACGAGTTGATACTGACGCACATGGTAACTCGGTGAAGTGTATGCATGGACTACATAAAGCTCAATGCAACAACGATGAAAGACTATTTACCACTTTCGTTCATCGACCAAATGTAGGGGAGATTGACAGGTAAAGCCTACTACTACTTCTTAGATTGTTATTATGGGTACAATAAGATCACTATTGCACTAAAGGATCAAGAGAAAACTGATGGATCTGATATACCCATTGCACAATGAAAGCCAATTGGGTCGTTAAACTCATTTTTCATTTGGAACAAGAATACCAATACATTGGACAAAAATCTATCGATAAGAAGTAAAACATGTTTGTAAATACAAAAGTATTCAAAATCGCATTCTAAACTAAAAGGGTAGGAATTTAGTTACATTTTGGCTTCTTGAAGCTTTACTGTTTCAAGTATTCTTCCGTAGATAGTCTCCAATGGCAAAAACCCAAAACTCCTTTTGATTAGAGAAATAAAGAGTGTTGGGATTTATGCCCGAAACTTTGGTAATCTTGATCAATTAAATAAAGTGTTATTTGTTTTGATAAGATTACAGTCTTGCTTTTATAAATCCAATAAACTAAGCTCCAAGGTTATAACGTTTATCCTGAAATCAGTGTAGTGGACATTATTTGGGTTGAATTCAAGATTATAACCTAAATAGTCTATGGTATAAGAATAAGGTTTGAAACTTCATTCTGGTAACACCACGGATGCGACCCACTTTGTAATTAGTACAAATGAGGTAATCCAACTCATTCATGTAGTTGACATGCGAGTGGGGGCATCCTGTATGAAGAGTTCATACAAGATCGGATCCCAAATTATTAGTCTAACCAAAGATAACACCAGCTTAATGTGGATAAGACTAGTAATTTATAGATGGTCATTAGTGACTTAACCTGAATTCTGAGCAAGTTGAGAACTCCTGCTTATAGGGGTTTGTCCTTAGACTAGTATGGGTGAGAGTGGCCTGTCGCCGACTCAATAAGCCTACCTTCTCAGGGACAGAACCTCGTAGGTAGCTGGAAACTTAACTGTGCAAGATGGAATTCGCTCATTCCTCTGCTGAGGAATTAGATAGGTTATTCCCTTAAGAACTGACTCCAGGTCTTGAACAACGGGGCCCCGCCCTCTATGAGGGTATGAGTCTAAGGTAGGACCTTAGACTTGTTGTTCATTAGAGGATCAGTGGTGCTTAAGGAGAAAAGAGGTAATCACAGGGGTAAAACGGTAATTTGACCCAACTGTAATTACGAATAACCTGTGAAGGGTCGACTCATGGGTAATGACTATATCAGTGGACACAATAATATCTACAGTGAGGAGAGTGCAGTTGCAAGTCTATAATGGAGTGACTTGTAGTTAATTAATATTGATTAACTGGATCAAAGAGCTTGATCAGTTAATCTCACTTCATTGGAGCTCATGATCTGTAGGTCCATTAGATCCCTCCGTTGGCTCAATATGGTAATATTGAGGGTATAAAGTTAGGAGTGAAATTGAAGTGTTCAATTTCATGCATGACGAGTTATATTAATAATATATGATATAATTGATATAATATATAGTTTTAACGTGAATTAGATTCATATATAAACTATATACTAAAGAGAGTTTAAATGAGGGGTAGGATGGTCATTTCCATCTTACTTCTCTATATATATGGTTGCATAAGATGCAACTAGGTTAAGGTTTTGGAAAAGCTCTTTTGTTGTGGTCGGAAGAGTTCCAAGACAACAAAAACATCTCTCTCTCAAAAATACCTCACATCTCCTAAAGAGAACCCACCTTCCTCCCTCACCTAGAGAACAACGAAGAAGATCTGATGGTCGTGTCTTTTCACGTTGGAGTTCTTGTTTCTGAGATCGTAACCGTGGAGAGAGGAGCGCTTGAAGAAAGGTTCTTCAAAGGTAAATACTTGTTGTCCAAACTCTTATTATATGCTTAATTCATGTTTACGTTCTTGAATTTTCTGTTGTAACTAAATCAAGAGCGCGCGATTCGCAATCGCTTTCGCTGCGGGGACTTCGATTCCCTTCAATTGGTATCAGAGCCCAATTGCATTCTTGATTTATGTTCTGAAATTTTCAAGAACAAGGTGGGATTTAATGTTTTTTGCATGAGATGTATGAACGGTTTTTTGCGAAATTAGATGTTTTCAATTTTGGCACTTAGATTAACAATTTCCATTGAAATGTTCAATGTAAGGGCCCGGAGTTTTGAAAAACTTTAATTGTCAATCGAGTCTGTAAGTTCGTGTCGATCGAGGCAAAGCGGTTGCTGAGAAGATCGGAGCGAAAACGAGCAAGCAATGGTGATTTCATGTGTTGTTCTGTGAATGGCGTTGCAACGCTGCCCTCAGCATTGCAACGCCACTGCGACAGGCGCGCTCGAGAAGACGACAGCGTTGCAACCCTGCCCTCAGCGTTACAATGTTGTGGCGTTGCGCAACACTCGGCAGAAAACAACAAAAGCAACTTTGCAATGCTGCTATCAGCGTTGCAACGCCGAATACGTTTCACGAGAGGAGCAACGGGCAGAAAACAAATTTTTGTTTTAATATATTTAATTATAAAAACGTTTTATATTTAATATATTTAATTTTAATTAATATAATATAATTATATTAATTAAAATTATTTCTAGGGTGCCAAAATTGGTATAATTTTTGCTATTTTAATTATGCAATTGTTGTGTAATTATTGCCATGCATAGTGTATGCTTTTATTTTAGAAATCCCACCTTATGTTAAGCATTTTCATGCATCATTTATAATATAAGGAGTTATATTATATAGTTTGCATGATTAATTAATATAAGGTTGTTATATTAATTTTTGGACAGCATTGACATGCATTATTTTTCATGAGATGAATATGCTATGAATGTTTTATTATTCATGTGATGAATGATCAAGCACTATAACATATTATGCATGTCAGCTAAGGTTAATTATTAGTTTTAAAGTGTTTAGAACATGGAAATAATAGACCTTAGGTTATCTAGTTCTAATTAGATTAGAATTAGGAACGAAGTAATTTATAAGCTATGATTAAGAGAGGAACTCTGTCTAAGGAAAGTTCATCTAGGTCAGTATTTAAGTTTGACGGAAACGGAACACCCCTACCGGAGGCGGCACTGGGAGTGAAATTTAATCAGAGAGCCTTATAAATTACAGTAGCGTCAGCGGGTTTATTAAGGGGTTAATAAACTAGAAATCCTAGGTTTTATTATAAGGAGTAATATTAACAAACTTAGGATAAAATCAATATAAGAGTTATATTGATTATCAATATAAGAGTTATGTTGATAGATATAGGTAAAACCATTAGCCGGGTTTTAGCCTAAGAAAGATTCCTATAGACTTAAAGTATTCAGTGGGAGGAAAAAGTGTATGAGATACATATTTTTCTACCTACGCTATCTCCGTGAAGTTCACGCCGTGAGACTCATACATGGCCTCGTAACGCAAACGGGAGCGTCTCCCTTCAGATGGTGTTTGTATGAGTCAATACCAAGGTGAATGGAGAGGGTACTTATAGTGAGTGGGAGCAGGTTTAGTGAAAACAAAACCTACGGTTACTTTTGTCAGTTTACACAGTTAGACCACTATGGTCAGCCTGCTAGTTTGGCCTGGACCAGACAATCCCTAGGGGATCTACCACAGTAGACACCCGAAAGGGATAAAGATTTCCTTAGACTATTTTCCAATCTAGTCCTCGCTTCGACGGATTTTATTGGATCGAGACTCTGGGATCTAAAGACAAAGGGTTACACTCACGGGGTACATAAGTTGTGTATGTATTCAGATCGAAAAATGGTAACTAAAACCTATAGGAATAAGAGTTATTCTGGTGTTAGGTTTTGGTCAAGAGTGTCTTGATTCAGAGGAGGAGTGTTTTTGATTACCCTTCGGTGTCATACATTCTAAACCTTTGGAGTATCATTGCAAGTTATAAATGGCCTAGGAATCATTTGATAATTAGCTAAAACATAATTGGATTAGAGTTATAGCAAGAAACTCATACAAGTTTGTTTGTAAATTTTCAGCAAAAATGTCTAGCTCTATGATTTCCTTATTGTGTGCGAAAAAGTTAACCGGAGAGAACATAGTGACATGGAGGGATGGACTCAACATAATTTTGGTTACACATGATCTTAAGTTCGTTCTCAATGAGGAGTGTCCTCAATGTCCTGCTCAAAATGCATCTCAAGCTGTTGAGGATGCATATGACCGCTGGATTAATGCCAATGAAAAGGCGAAAGCCTATATCATGGCTAGCATACCTGATGTTTTAGCCAGGAGGCTGGAGGGCAAGGTCTCAGCTCAAGAGATCATGGATTTTGTGCTAAATTTATCTAGACAATCGTCCAAACAAATTGGGCATGAAGCCCTAAAATTCGTTTATAACGCACGTATGAAGGAAGGTACATCAGTGAGAGAACATGTTCTCAATCTGATTGCCAACTTCAATATAGCGGAATTAAACGGAGCAGTCATAGATGAGAAATGTTAGATTTTGTTCATCCTAGAATCTCTTCCGAAGAGTTTTCAGCGATTCCATAACAATGCAGCGATGAACAACATAGAATATGATTTGACTTCTCTGCTACATGAGCTGCAGAATTATCAGTTTCTTATGGATGATAAGAGACAACAAAATGGAGAGACAAATTTGTTTGCTCATTCCAAAAGTTCTCAGGAGGATTCATCCTCTGGGACAAAGAACTGCAGCCATACTTCTGGACTTAAGAAGATACAAAGGAAGAGGAAAAGGAGCAGATAAAAAGCAAACGTCTGGCAATGAAAAACTGTTATTTGATAACATGTAGCTTACGGGTTTATTAGAAACCTCATTTCTTGCCTTAGCGAACATTGTACTTCTCTGTCTTTTCAATTGAATAAAGAGTTCATTTCCTTTGGAAAAGAATTGTACTATGTGTTGCTCTTCTTGAAAATTATTTCCAAATGGTTTAATTCAGTTAAAATAGTTTTAACAAGTGAATTTTTCAGAATTGCAAGTACATGAACTAATTTCTCCTAAAGAAAATGCTCATCTTTGGCATCTAAGATTGGGTCACATTAATCTCAATAGGATTGAGAGATTGGTAAAGAACGAACTTCTAAACGAGTTAGAAGAAAATTTCTTTCCAGTATGTGAATCCGGCCTAGAAGGCAAAATGACTAAAAGACCATTTAGTGGAAAAGGTTATAGAGCCAAAGATCCTCTATACCTTATACATTCAGACCTTTGTGGTCCGATGAATGTTAAAGCCAGGGGAGGGTATGAATATTTCTTCTCTTTTATAAATGATTATTCCTGATATGGGCATATTTACCTAATGCACCACAAGTCTGAAGCACTTGAAAAGTTCAAGGAATTCAAGACTGAGGTTGAAAATCAATTAGGTAAAGGAGTTAAAACACTTCGATCGGATCGAGGTGGAGAGTACATGGATTTAAAATTCCAGAACTATATGATAGAACATGGAATTACATCCCAACTCTCAGCTCCCGGCACACCACAACAAAACGGTGTATCGGAAAGGAGAAATAGAACATTGTTGGACATGGTTCGATCAATGATGAGTTATGCTCATCTCCCTAGTTCCTTTTGGGGTTATGCAGTGGAGACTGCAGTATACATTTTGAATAGTGTGCCCTCCAAAAGTGTTTCAAACACCTTTTGAACTCCTGAAAGGACGTAAAGGTAGTTTATGTCACTTGAGAATATGGGGTTGTCCAGCACATGTGCTTGTGACAAATCCAAAGAAGTTGGATTCACGTTCAAAGTTGTGGTTATTCGTAGGATACCCAAAAGAAACAAGAGGTGGTTTATTCTATGATCCTAAGGAAGATAAGGTCTTTGTGTCGACAAATGTCACTTTCTTGGAGGAGGACCACATAAGGGACCACAAACCAAAAAGTAAGGTAGTTTTGAGTGAGTTACACGGAACAATAGCAAAGGTTGCTAATAAGAACACTAGTACATCAACAAGAGTTGTTGATACTAGTTTGTCTAGTCAAGAGGGTCCATCTCAAGAGTTGAGTATGCCTCGACGTAGTGGAAGGGTTGTGATACACCCTGAACGTTACATGGGTTTAGCTGAAACCCAAGTTGTTATACCAGATGACAACTGCGAGGATCCATTTACTTATAATCAAGCAATGGTTGGCATTGACAAAGACAAATGGGTCATAGCCATGGACCAAGAAATGAAGTCTATGCACTTCAATTTTTTTGGGATGTTGTAGATAAGCCTGATGGGGTGAAACCTATAGGTTGTAAATGGATCTACAAGAGAAAACGTGGTGTAGATGGGAAGGTGCAAACCTTTAAAGCTAGACTAGTAGCAAAGGGTTATACCGAGGTTGAAGGGGTTGATTTTGAGGAAACCTTTTCACAATGTTGCTATTGTAAAGTCTATCCGTATCCTTCTTGTCATTGCCTCATATTATGACTATGAGGTATGGAAAATGGATGTCAAGACAACCTTTTTAAATGGCAATCTTGAGGAAACCATCTACATGGACCAACCAAAAGGGTTCATTAAACCAGGACAAGAGCAAAAGGTTTGCAGGCTTAAAAGGTTGATTTATGGACTGAAACAAGCCTTTAGGTCCTGGAATATAAGATTTGATGAGGCTATCAAATCTTATGGTTTTGACAAGAATGATGATGCACCTTGTGTCTATAAGAAAACCATCAATAGTTCTGTCGCTTTCGTAATTCTCTATGTTGATGATATCCTACTCATTGGGAATGATGTAGGTTATCTTACTGACATCAAGGAATGGCTAGCAACGCAATTCCAAATGAAAGATTTGGGTGATGCGCAGCTTGTTTCATGGGATCCGCATTGTCCGAACCATGAAGAATAAAACACTAGCCTTGTCTCAAGCATCATACATAGACAAAGTGTTGTCAAGGTTTAAGATGCAAGTTTCCAAAAAGGCTTGTTGCCTTTTAGACATGGAATCCATTTCTCTAAGGAACAGTGTCCTAAGACACCTCAAGGAGTTGAGGATATGAGACGGATTCCTTACGCATCACCGTTGGGAGCCCGATGTACGCCATGTTGTGTACTAGGCCCGACATCCGCTTTTGGCACCGGAATGGTCGTGAGGTATCAATCCAATCCAGGACTTTAACATCGGCGCTTAAAAGAATCCTTAAGTATCTTCGAGAACAAGGAACTACATGCTTGTGTATGGGGCTAAGGATTTGATCCTTACAAAGATACATACAGATTCTCGACTTTCGGTGATAAAGATTCTTGGAAATCTACATCGTGGCCGGGCCACTCTTAACGGAGGAGTCAGAGTATGGCGAAGCGTCAAGCAAGGATTCATCACCGATTCCACCATGGAGGCCGAATATGTAGCAGCTTGTGAAGCAGCTAAGGAGGTCGTTTGGTTAAGGAATTTATGCTAAATTTGGAAGTTGTTCTAGATATGACTTTGTCCATCACGCTGTATTGCGATAACAGTGGTGCGGTGGCAAATTCGAGGGAACCCCGAAGTCACAAGAGAGGAAAGCACATATAGCGGAAGTATCATCTCATCTGGGAGATCGTGCATAGAGGAGACGTGATTGTCACGAAGATAGCCTCAGAGCACAACATTGTTGATCCTTTTACAAAGGCTCTCACGGCTAAAGTATTTGAGAGTCACCTAGAAGGTCTAGGTTTACAAGTCTTTCCCAACTAGGGCAAGTGGGAGTATTTTGTACAAAGGGTTTAAATGCCCTAGTTTATTGTATTTACATTAATGTAATGTTTAGTACTCCACAAGCTTTAGGTCAAGTGGGAGATTGTTGGGATTTATGCCCTAAACTTGTGTAATCTTGATCAATTAAATAAAGTGTTATTTGTTTTGAATAGATTACAGTCTTGCTTTTATAAATCCAATAAACTAAACTCCAAGGTTATAATGTTTATCTTGAAATCAGCGTAGTGGAACTATTTGGGTTGAATTCAAGATTATAACCTAAATAGTCTATGGTATAAGAATAAGGTTGGAAACCTCATTCTTGTAACACCATGGATGCGACCCACTTTGTAATTAGTACAAATGAGGTAATCCAACTAATTTATGTAGTTGACATGCGAGTGGGGACATCCTGTATGAAGAGTTCATACAAGACTGGATCGCAAATTATTAGTCTAACCAGTATAACACCGTTAACATGATAAGACTAGTAATTTATAGATGGTCATTAGTTACTTGACCTGAATCCTGAGCAAGTTGAGAATTCCTGCTTATAGGGGTTTGTCCTTAGACTAGTATGGGTGAGAGTGACAAGTAGCCGACTCAATAAGCCTACCTTCTCAGGGATAGAACCTCGTAGGTAGCTAGAAACTTAACTATGCAAGATGGAATTCGCTCATTCCTCTACTGAGGAATTAGATAGGTTGTTCCCTTAAGAACTCACTCCAAGTCTTGAACAACGGGGCCCCACTCTCTATGAGGGTATGAGTCTAAGGTAGGACCTTAGACTTGTTGTTTATTAGAGGATCAGTGGTGCTTAAGGAGAAAAGAGGTAATCACAGGGGTAAAACGGTAATTTGACCCAGCTGTGATTACGAACAACCTGTGAAGGGTCGACTCATGGGTAATGACTATATCAATGGACACAATAATATCTACAGTGAGGAGAGTGCAACTGCAAGTCTATAGTGGATTGACTTGTTGTTAATGAATATTGATTAACTAGATCAAAGAGTTTGATCAGTTAATCTCACATCATTGGAGCTCATGATCTGTAGGTCCATTAGATCCCTCCGTTGGCTCAATATGGTAATATTGAGGGTATAAAGTTAGGAGTGAAATTGAAGTGTTCAATTTCATGCATGAGGAGTTATATCAATTATATATGATATAATTGATATAATATATAGTTTAATGTGAATTAGATTCCTATATAAACTATGTACTAAAGTGAGATTAAATGAGGAGTAGGATGGTCATTTCCATCCTACTTCTCTATATATATGGTTGCATGAGATGCAACTAGGTTAAGGTTTTGGAAAAGCTCTTTTGTTGTTGTTGGAAGAGTTCCAAGACAACAAAAACATCTCTCTCTCAAAAATACCTCACATCTCCTAAAAGGAACCCACCTTCCTCCCTCACCTAGAGAAAAACGGAGAAGATCCGGTGGTCGTGTCTTCGCACGTTGGAGTTCTTGTTGGTGAGATCGTGACCGTGGAGAGATGAGCACTTGAAGAAAGGTTCTTCAAAGGTAAATACTTTCTGTCCAATCTCTTATTATAAACTTTATCCATGTTTACGTTCTTGAATTTTCTGTTGTAACTAAATCAAGAGCGCGCGATTCGCAATCGCTTCCGCTGCGGGGACTTCGATTCCCTTCACAGAGAACCATCACTTGAGGAAATTCTATATTTTTTTTAGTACTCGAGATTGAGGTTTTGTTGGAAACTTATCTCTATTCTTTTTTTCTTTTTGAGAAAAAATTGAGAGAGTAACATTGATCTACCCTTATCAATAGCAAAATCATTAAACGATCTCTTCAACTTCCTTTTTTTTGTCCATAGAGAAAGGATAAGATATAGGGAGTGTGGGAGAGATTGTAGGAATGTGTATAACCCGTGTTCCTCATTAATTAACTATGATTAAAAATAATTATTAAATTAATTAATTTAATTAATCATTCATTAAATTAGTTTTCATTTACATTTAAATCATATCTTGTAATTTTAATTAATTTAATTAAATCAAATTTAACTAACTTAATTAAGCTTAGAAATTAATTAGTTCTCTAATTAATTAATTTATATATTAAACATCAAATATTTGAAGGGATGGAATCCCGCAGCGGAAGCGATATTAATCGTGATTACCCCGATTGCATTATGAAATGAAACTCAAACACATACATCTCAAGCATAGGTTAAGCATTAGGGAGGAAACGAAAATTACCTTTGCAGAATACTCTTTCTGCTTGTAATCCCTCATGCGATCTCTGCGTTCTCAATAATCACACGATCCCAAAACCACGAACCAGACAACTCCAAAATGCGTTCTCGCTTGTTCTCAAGGAAGATGGAGATTTGTTGGATTCTTTTGGGAAAGGGAATTCTTGAGAGAATTTGAGAGAGAGCTTTTCTTTTGAGTTCTCAATTTCCAAAAAAATGAGGTCATTAAGCTTGCAATGTTCTTCACCAAGCACTTATTTATAGTGGGAGAGGGTGGAGAGAAAATCTTTAACCCAGTATGCCACTTTCTCCACCAATTATGCATTATGCATAATTAAGTCAATAAATGCATTATATAAGGTATCTGCAAATCACATTTGCATAATGTGAAATTAAATTGAATCACATTGAATTTTAATATCTCTCATCATTAATTTCTCTACTTATGCCATAATTCCATTATTAAGCAATAACATAAGTTAATATGAATCATATTCATATGAAATTTTTATATTATATCAATTATACCACATATAATTGACATAAAATCCCTTTATATGAATTTTAACACTTCAAATTTCTTCCAAACTTCATACCCTCATTAAGTCCATATTGAGCCTGTAACGCCCCAGAACTTTAAGACCTTTTAAATTTGTGTTTTAGTCCAATTTCTTGGAATTTAAATTAATTGGACTTTGAAGTTACAAGTTCAAGATAATATCGTGTTATTTGAGAATTTTGGTTAATTAGAGGCCTTTTGAAAGCAATTAAATGTGTCAAAGGGGCATTTTAGTGGTTATGGTTAGACAAAGGGGTATTTTTGTAATTTGGTTAAGAGAGGAATTTAGGGTTACCTTGTGCACGTTCTCCAAGGCATCATCTTCTTCCTCCTCCTTCCTTTTCACGTGAGCAGCCACCACCCGACGACCACCCTCCTTGTTCAGCCTCGCCACCTGCCGAATACCCACGCCATCAGTGACTAGACGCCGACGGACACCTTCTCGCCGCTTCATCTTCGGGTTCGAGAGGCTCGTCCACCCACGGAGAACCCCAGACATGTCGTTCGTCAAGCCACGAATTGTCGTCGCCACAACCAAGATGCCGTGAACAGGGAATCCGCCCAACTCGCGCACCCCAAGTCGTTCACCGAAAGACTTCACGCTGCGCCACCCACTTCACCGAAAAGACTTCATGCTCGCGTCGACCCACTGCAAAAAAACCAATCCGTGTGATACTGGTCTGCCATGCTCACCGTCGTCTTGCCGGAGTTGCTTCATCCGAGTTGTTCGCCGTCAACAGCAGGTTTAATCCGTGCGGCGCCGCGTGTGAGAAGCCACCGGAAAACGTCCGAAAATGCCTGAACCGCCGGCAGCTAGTTCATAGCCAAATCGAATTTGGTTCAATCTGTTCATGATGTTTTCGACCGGTTCTCTCTAATCCGACACCGATTTCGGATAGATCGGGCCACGAGCTTTCCAACGGTATGCTCCACGCTTCGAAGCGCGATGCTGCACGGGCCGCAACTCGCCACCGCGACGCGCGCCTCCTCGCCGCCACGACGCCGCCGCCGCCAGAGTTTGCTTTCCGCCCACCTGCTTTGATCCTCGAGTTCGTTTTTAGCCTCCGTTAATGGTAATTCGACTTATCTTTTATCCGATTGAAAAATAAGTTCAGTCATTATGTGTTTGATTAGGAAAATGGGTTGGTTTGAAGGAATTCGAGTACCGAGCAAGTTTGAGAGGAACCTTGAATTAGGAACGAAGCTTGAGGAGTTCAAGTTATGCTAAGGTAAGGGACTTTCTACAAATGATCTTGGAAAGAGGAGTAAACACGGTTTCTGAAAGATTTATTTTAAAAAGTTGAAATTCAAGGATTTATTTCAAAGGGTGAATTTCCAAGACTCATGCTTAGGGCTTAAATTTAGAAAACAAATATTTCAAAGGGTTTTAGAGGACCTTGAGTAAATGATTTTCAAAAGATTTAGAAAGAACTTGATGATTTTAGTGTTTGAGAGGACCCGAGCCGAAATGATTTCAAAGTATTTAAAAATGAGTCTTGACACAGTTATGTATAGTTATACATATTGAGGTTTTCAGTTATGTCATTGTGTTAATTATGTATCTTAAATTATAAACGTACTTAGTACTTATGATTGATTGACTCTAGAATAAAGTTATGAAATTTATGCCATGATTTTATGTTTTATGTGATTGTTGAATCATTCTGAATGTATAGGTATATGTGTTTGAAGAATGGGACCTCATGCATATTGTATGTATATGAACATGTCATGTAGGCTGTAGCAATTGGTCTCCTGAGAATTTATGTATGGTAAAACATGCATCAGAGACCCTATGGGTTAAACTTATAGGGGTCTGTGAGGGACTCAAAACTTATAGGAGTCTTTGAGGGTCTCAAATCTTATAGGGGTCTGTGAGGGACTGAAACCTATAGGGGTCTGTGAGGGACTCAAAATGAAAATACTCAGGTAGACTCAATTGACCACGCATAGCCAAAGAGAAAAGTCATGATTTTATGAAAGGTGTTTTAGGTCCCACAACAGAAAGTTTTATGATTTCAAAAGTAACGAATCACAGTCATGTATAAAAGTCATGTTTAAAAGAAAGTCATGTTGCATGTGTTTGCATTTCCCGACCCCCACTTACTGAGTATTTTATAATACTCATCCCTCTACCTTTGTTGTGTTTTTTCTGCTTTAAAAACGGTTTCAGGTAAAGGCGAGGGCATACAAGGCGAGTGACAGGGATGCGGTACAGAAGTCATTGGAACCAAGTCAAGATTTTCCGCATACATGATTTAGAAAGTATTTTTAAAGGATTTTAGTTCCGCCTATGTAGTACAACGATTTTAAATTGAAGCCAAAGTTAGTTGTAAATGTTTTGTATTTATGGGATCCCAAATTAAACCGATTTTAATTATCCATTTTTACTTATTTAAAGTTATTTAAGGCCTCGAATGCATGCATGAGTAGTAATGTCCCTAGGAACTTATGTTGTAAAAGTAGGGGCGTTACAGTTGGTATCAGAGCCCTAGGTTAGGGTTCTGTAGACTTGCTTACATCATAAGCACTAGTAATCCCATGGCTAAGTAGCAGCTCCCAGTCATCGCCAGGTATGCCTTTGAAATAAAGTTCTGTTTTGTTTATGGACAAAAAAAAAAAAAATTATGTATGTTTTATATATAAAGTTATACGTGTATGAGATGTGAGCAAGATGTATTTCTAAGCTATGAAAGAATGAAAATATATGATTCTGACTCTTTGTTACAGAAAGAAAATGCATATATGTGAAGCTAAACGTATATATGTCATGAAAGTGATGTATTTTTGCGTAAAAAAAAATGATTGAGATTTCTACTATTAGTGGTAGAAAAGAAAGTAGAGTAAAAAAGGGGTCGATACTTAAAGGAAGTTTTATAAATACGAGACTTTATGTGTTACTGAAGATAGATATGGTGTGGAGTTTCGAAAGTGATACCATAAGCGTAATGAACTTCATAAGGACAGGTATGAAAAATAAAAGTAAGTAGTTAGAGTTTTAGTTTGAGAACATAAGAGAATTGATGGTCTGGACTCCAGGACCTGGTGCACACTTCGACAGCCACATGGTCATCTTCGTGTCCAAGCTTTTGGAACATGTATAAGGAACCTCGCCACTAATTTTCACCTGTTGGTTAAGATGTATATGGAGGTTTCAGGAGAAATAATATGAGGTGTTAATCTCAAATTCTTATGTAGGAAAGCTTCCCTTTTCCCCGATTAGAGGGTTAAGGGAAGAGGTTGGGTATTAAGGAAAAGTTCATTTAATCCCTTCTTCGTTATGTAGAAGTCAAACTAAGGAACTCTTGATTTAGAAAAGTGTATAGTTGTAGTGGTCGAGTGACCCTTGGAGTGAAACTGGAAGGTTCAGTTAGTAAAGGTTAGATAGATAGTTTCTCAAGTGAGGTTTTGGAGAATTTGAGATTAGAACCAAACCGATACAAGTAGTTGATAAAGTCCTCAATTTTACTAAATGGAGAAGGTCAAGTTTAAAGAAGGTAAGTGTGAGGGGCAATGCGTTGGTGTTAGGTAAAACAAGTTTTATCTTTTAAGGTTACCTTTAACACAAGAGATAGACTTAAACATGATTTTTTAAAGTGAAAACATCAATAACTTCAGTGCTCCTTACAGAATGCTCCAGTAAGGTTCAAAGAACGCAAGTTACATGTATGAGACCTTTTGTATACGAGCTAATAGTAGTATATTGCCTTAAAGAGTGTTAGTGTGAAGGAGAAAGGTGGACCTTTAGGTTTGTGCGTAGGTTATTGGGAGTGGAAGGAAATTGCTGCTAAGGATAAATATTTTCGTCTTTGGATGAATGACTTATTCCGCCAGCTACAAGGAGCACAGTGTTCCTTAAGATGAGTACGAGGTCCAGATAGTGCCTGCTAAGAATAAGGAATAAGATATCACGAGACAACTTTCAAATTATGTTATGAACATCGTGAAGTTATAGAGATCTGACTAGAGCACCCACAGAGTTAATAGACTTTCTGAATTTAGGGCTCAAGGAAATGTTGAAATATTATTGTGATTAAGTTTCTTGGGATATTCTAGTTTATTTCAAGTCTAAGAAGGGGCAGAAAAAGCACTTCGGAAGGATTGGGATAGAGAAAAGTAGGGAAGAGTAAGTCCTAATAGGTGAAAGTAGTCGAAAGGTCACTAAGGAGTTAAGTGCTCAAGTAAACTTCAAAAGATGAGCATAATGAAATTTGTTAAGCTAAGAAAAGACGAGTATGTGACCTCAGGTGTTTGATGTTAGAAAGAAAATGTCCGAGTTCAGGATGTAAGGCTTAAAGGAAACTTTGTCAAGATAAGACTCACTTGCGCGTTATCAAGAAGGGGTAGTTTGGACAAAAGAAGGAAAGAGTAGACATTACGAGGTGAAAGTCTTTCAGGAAACCTTGAACAACTAAGTTCGCGAGTAGAACCTTAACAGAGGAATATTGTAGTTCTTGAAAAGTTCAAAGTCTAGAGGTGTTGAATAAACTATTCGTATTCAAAGTTGAACGTTAGGGTTTCATGACAAAAGAGTCGGAACAGTTAAGAAATGTAGTGGGTACTATTATAAAGTATCCAACCCTATTGGTGTTAAGAAAATTTTCATTATATTCGAGTGATCACCGGAACAGGATATTTAAGGAGTTAGAAGGTAAAGGGAGAATGAGTTTTAAAAGACTAAATTCATTTTCGCGAGATAGCTTAGTATCGAAGTTGTTATCGGTTGAGTTATTTTAAAGGGGAGTGATATGAATGACTGTTGCGTTGTGCCATAGGCTGAGGAAAGGTTAAAAGAGATAGAGTACGAGTTGTATCATGAATAACTTGTTTTAAAAGGTTCATTCTATTTCCTAGAACTTGTAATGAAAATTTTGACACTTAATGCGATAACCTATAATTGTTTAGGCTCTAAAGCAAGGTAAGTCAATAGGATTTCATTACACTCTTTTAAAGTTTGTTTTAAAGTTGATGTCGCAACCTGATTGTTAGATTATTTTGTCTTTGAAGAATCATTGTTTACAATTAAAGAAACTTAGTTTCACTTATATTTGGTTGTTCAACATTCCTGTGTATTGTGTGTTTTTGAACCCTGAGTAATCCTGAAATGAAGTTTGGAGGCATGACTGGTTGGTTGTCTGATTTTAGAAGTGCAACTCCTATCAAACAGGTGTTAGAGAAAATTTTGGCATTGTTGTAGTTATGTCGTTATGCTGACGAAATTATTGGAGCATTTTCGCAATAAGATTGTTAAAGTTTTATGGAACATTCCATGTGTCGCAACAACCAAAGGAGACATAAGTTTGAGTTACTCCTACCATGATTCAGAACTTCCAACGAGATATTGATCTTAATAGAAAGCCCCAAAGTTAATTAAGTATGTGAGTGAGGTTGTCACTGCTACCTTTACTAAAAGGTCGTTGAGAGTAGCGAGAGGTTAACCAATAATGTAAGGAGTCTTGAACAACCGAACAAAGTTGCTAACTCTATCCTTGAAGTCACATCTCTTAGAAAGGTGTTAAGGTTATGGAAACGATGGTTAGACGGAACGATCGAGTCATGCCTTGAAATGGATGCTAGTAGCGGGTGCAGCAAACCTTAAAGGGGATTTTGAGGCTCAACAACAATGGAATCGATTTAGCAAGGAGTTCCATTCTAAAATCAAAAGACAGAAGAGACTAATTAAAGGACTAGAGAAGGAAATACGAGCTAAATATCCCGAGTTATCTTAGAATTTGAATCTAGAACTTTCCAAATTTAGAATCCGAGTCAAGGGCATCAGTTATGTAGGCCTTAGTAGAAAGACTCCAGTGAAGAGAACGAGCTCAAGTTAAAGTTATGAGGTCGCTGGGTAATAAGTTTACGCCAAGGTGTGATACTTGAGGAGCAACTAGTGCTAATTCTTGCACAAGAATAGAAGACTCGTCGTAATCGAGTGGAGCAGGTGTGAGCAAGCTTTCCCAAAGTATTACAAGATTAGAAACTTTCGAGGACGAAAGTTCTTAAGGAGGGAAGATTGTAACGCCCCAGAACTTTAAGACCTTTTAAATTTGTGTTTTAGTCCAATTTCTTAGAATTTAAATTAATTGGACTTTAAAGTTACAAGTTCAAGATAATATCGTGTTATTTGAGAATTTTGGTTAATTAGAGGCCTTTTGAAAGAAATTAAATGTGTCAAAGGGGCATTTTAGTGGTTATGGTTAGACAAAGGGGCATTTTTGTAATTTGGTTAAGAGAGGAATTTAGGGTTACCTTGTGCACGTTCTCCAAGGCATCATCTTCTTCCTCCTCCTTCCTTTTCACGTGAGCGACCACCCCGACGACCCACCCTCCTTGTTCGGCCTCGCCACCGCCGAATACCCACGCCATCGGTGACTAGACGCGTCGGCGGACCTTCCTTCTGCCGCTTCATCTTCGGGAGTTCGAGGCTCGTCCGGCCGCCGGAGAACCCCAGACATGTCTTTCGTCATGCCACGAATTGTCGGTTCTCACAACCAAGATGCCGTGACAGGAATCCGGCCAACTCGCGCACCCCAAGTCGTTCAAATTAAAGACTATACGCTGCGCCCGATCCACTTCAAATTAAAAAGACTTCACGCTGCGCGCCATCCACTGCGGTAAAACCAATCCGTGCGATCATCGGGTTCGCCATGCTCACCGCCGTCTTGCCGGAGTTGCTTCATCCGAGTTCTTCGCCGTCAACAGCAGGTTTAATCCGTGCGGCGCCGCGTGTGAGAAGCCACCGGAAAACGTCCGAAAAATGCCTGAACCGCCGGCAGCTGGTTCATAGCCAAATCGAATTTGGTTCAATCGATTCATGACGTTTTTGACCGGTTCTCTCTAATCCGACACCGGTTTCGGATAGATCGGGCCACGAGCTTTCCAACGGTATGCTCCACGCTTCGAAGCGCGACGCAGATGCATGGTCGCAACTCGCCACACACGCCGCCACCCACCACGCGCGCGCGAGTCGCTTTTACCCACCTATTTTTATCCTCGAGTTCGTTTTCAACCCTCCGTTAATGGTAATTCGACTTATCTTTTATCCGATTGAAAAATAAGTTCACTCATTATGTGTTTGATTAGGAAAATGGGTTGGTTTGAAGGAATTCGAGTACCGAGCAAGTTTGAGAGAAACCTTGAATTAAGAACGAAGCTTGAGGAGTTCAAGTTATGCTAAGGTAAGGGATTTTCTACAAATGATCTTGAAAAGAGGAGTAAACACGGTTTCTGAAAGATTTATTTTAAAAAGTTGAAATTCAAGGATTTATTTCAAAGGGTGAATTTCCAAGACTCATGCTTAGGGCATAAATTTAGAAAACGAATATTTCAAAGGGTTTTAGAGGACCTTGAGTAAATGATTTTCAAAAGATTTAGAAAGGAACTTGATGATTTTAGTGTTTGAGAGGACCCGAGCCGAAATGATTTCAAAGTATTTAAAAATGAGTCTTGACACAGTTATGTATAGTTATGCATATTGAGGTTTTCAGTTATGTCATTGTGTTAATTATGTATCTTAAATTATAAACGTACTTAGTACTTATGATTGATTGACTCTAGAATAAAGTTATGAAAGTTATGCCATGATTTTATGTTTTATGTGATTGTTGAATTATTCGGAATGTATAGGTATATGTGTTTGAAGAATGGGACCTCATGCATATTGTATGTATATGAACATGTCATGTAGGCTGTGACAATTGGTCTCCTGAGAATTTATGTATGGTAAAACATGCATCAGAGACCATATGGGTCAAACTTATAGGGGTCTGTGAAGGACTCAAAACTTATAGGAGTCTGTGAGGGACTCAAATCTTATAGGGGTCTGTGAGGGACTCAAACCTATAGGGGTCTGTGAGGGACTCAAAATGAAAATACTCAGGTAGACTCAATTGACCACGCATAGCCAAAGAGAAAAGTCATGATTTTATGAAAGGTGTTTTAGGTCCCACAATAGAAAGTTTTATGATTTCAAAAGTAACGAATCACAGTCATGTATAAAAGTCATGTTTAAAAGAAAGTCATGTTGCATGTGTTTGCATTTCCCGACCCCCAATTACTGGGTATTTTATAATACTCATCCCTCTACGTCTGTTGTGTTTTCTCTACTTTAAAAACGGTTTCAGGTAAAGGCGAGGGCATACAAGGCGAGTGACAGGGATGCCCTACAGAAGTCATGGGAACCAAGTCAAGATTTTCCGCATACATGATTTAGAAAGTATTTTTAAAGGATTTTAGTTCCGCCTATGTAGTATAACGATTTTAAATTGAAGCCAAAGTTAGTTGTAAATGTTTTGTATTTATGGGATCCCAAATTAAACCGATTTTAATTATCTATTTTTACTTATTTAAAGTTATTTAAGGCCTCGAATGCATGCATGAGTAGTAATGTCCCTAGGAACTTATGTTGTAAAACTAGGGGCGTTACAGAGCCAACCGAGGGACCTAATTAACCTATAGATCATGAGCTCCAATGATTCGAGATTAACTAATCAAATTCTTTGATCCCGTTTATCTACATTCATTAATTACGAGTAACTCCTCTATAGACTCGTAATGGTACTCTCGTCACTGAAGGAGAAGTTGTGTCCATCGATATAAAAAATAAATTTATTGCTTAATTGGAGAAAGTATCATATTATGGTAGAAGAGGAAATTGTCGAAGGACGTGAAATCTTGAAAAATGAATTCAACAAAACATGTTGCAAGGCATTCAATACCTTGAAGCATTAGACACATTACCAATCCTAGCCACACAAAATTAGGAGTTACAATTCGAATTGATGTGCGATGGTAGTGATATGTTAGTAGGAGCAATATTTGGCCAACGCATAGGAATAATCCTTCATCTGATCTACTATGCAAGCAAGACACTTAACAACGCTCAACATAACTACACAACAACACAGAATGAGCTTTTAGCCATTGTGTGTTGCTTTTGAAAAAAAATCAGAGCATATCTTATCGAAATTGAAGTGATTGTATTACTGACCATGCAACTATCAAATATTTGATGGAGAAGAATGATGCCAAACCCTATTTCATTTGGCGGATCTTGTTGCTTTAAGAGTTCGATCAAAGCTTAAGAGATAACAAAGGCATTGAGATTCAAGTTTATGACAATCTCTCTAGTTTAAGTAACATAGAGTTAACACGTGATTCAAAAGAAATCAAGTAGAGCTTCGAAGATAACCAAATAACAATTGTTAGTTGATAGATACTAGGGTTTGTGCCCTAAAACTAGTAGTTTGTAATTATGTTCTAATTATTGTAATAAAGTGTTATTGTTCGTTATTTACGATATTGCCATTGTTTTAACCCTAAATCCAATAAACTAATCATCCAAGTCTGTAAAATGTATCTTTAACTGAATGTAGTGTACATATAAAGGATCTCGGTTCGAGATACAACCTAAAGGGTCTATAGTAAGGGGATAAGGTTTGGGTACCTTACCCTGAAAAAACTATGGATGTGGCCCACTTTGTATATGATACAAACACTGTGATCCTAACGTGTTCGTGTAGATGACATGTGAGTGGGGATATCCTATGTAATGAGATTACATAAGACCGGACCGCGAAGTAGTAACCACTAGATGTAAGTCCGTTAACTAGTTAGGTTTCTATTTCACTAGGATTATCTAGGCAACTTGATCTCAATCCTGAGCAGGTTACGAACTCTTGTTTGCGAGGGATTGTCCTTTGACTAGTATGGGTGAGAGTGGCCAGATTCGCTGACTCAATATGCCTACCTTCTGGGGGGACAAGACCGAGTGAGCAGCTGGGGACTTACCCTAGCAAGATGAAATTCACTCCTTCTTGCCTATTAGGGTAAGTAGAGGAATGTTCGTTTAAATGGTGTCTCCGGGACTTGAACAAAGGGCTTGACTCTCTCATTGGCCCGAGAGGACTTCTGTTTGTTGGTAGGAACACAATTAACAAATTGTTTATTAGAGTAGCACTTGTACTTAAGGTAAAAGATGTAACCAAGGGGTAAAACGGTAATTTGACCAAGCTGGTGTTTCGAACATTCGTGAAAGATTGACTTGCTGTTATTAGTCAAAATCTGTAGACACAGAAATATATTTGCAGTGAGAATAGTGCAGCTGCGGGACTTTAGTGGAGTGTTCCAACAGTTAACAAATGTTGAATAGGAGGTTAATAAGATTAACCGAGTAATCTCATATCGTTGGAGCTTCTGATTTGTAGGTCCATTAGGTCCACCTTCTAGCTCGTAAAGGGTTCTTAGATCGTTTGAATTTGAAATGTTCAAATTCATTAGGGAATAAATTTAATGTATATAGATACGATGTAATATATAGTTTTGGAACTATATATTATAAATTTAATGTGAATATGATTCATATTAAATTATATGAGAGAATTAAATATTTGAAAGAGTTCAAATATTAAATTCAAATGTGAATGTGATTCATATTTGAAAACTATAGGTTATAATTTAATGAGCATAAGATGTGCATTCAAACTATAGGTTAGAGGAGAAAAATATTAAATATGATTTGATCTTAATTATTAATTAAATATATGATATTTAATTAATTAATTAAATTTGATTTAATTATTTTAATAATGAATTAATTAATTATTGAGAACGTGTCAGGAGGACACGTTCCCCTCTTCCCACCTCCCTCTTTATCGATAGGGAGTGGGGAAGCTCTCCTCTCCCATTCAACTTCTCGTTGGATAGAGGTTGAGAGGATCGATCGATTCATTCAGTGTTCTTGGTGAAAATTGCAAAAAGAACACTCTCTCTAATTCCCTTCTCACTTACTTCTAAAAGTTGGCTCCTTCCCACGAAGGAAAGATCTAAGTGAAACTTAGAGCCATAGGAGGTTTTCCAAGTGGGGTTGTCCTGTTGAAGAAAACAAAGAAGAAATCTTGGTTGTGATGGAGATCGGATCCTCTTGAGCAGCGGAATCGAATTTGGAATCGTAATTTGCAAGTTTTATTTTGCTTGAAATGCAGAAACCCGTACATTGATAAAAGAGAGCAAACATGGAATTCTAATCAAATTAGTCATGAATTAATGCATACAAACATACTTTTAGAAAAAAGAACAAACTAGAAAAGAGATTCAAAATACCTTTATAGTTTCGCAGAACAGCAACTCCGTGCTCCTAGAGAAATCAGCAATACAGCAACACAGGGACTACTCTGTAGTTTCAAGCAGGACAACACCAATATAGAAAGCCATGTATATCTCTAAGTTCTTCTTAGAACAAAATCCTTTGTGGGAAGGATTCCAACAATTGGAAGGTTTTGGGAAAGAGAGAGAGCAGAGGGAGAGAATTCTTGCTGTGTGTTTTTCAATCAAATCAGGCAATGATCGATAAAAAAAAATATATACTTTTGTCCAGCAGAAGAAGGTTAGAAATGAAGGGAATGAGAATCCCCGCGCAGCGGAAGATGATCGAATCATCATGGTATCATTACGCTACTCGATTTTGTTAAAATGATCTAACTCTTAAATCTAAGTTAAACATGCTAGAAAAGAAGAAATTACAGTAAGGTTAAGTTACTTACTTGTTGAAGACTCTCTTCAAGATTTCTTCCAAAGATCACGAACGATTCGTGCTTCTCGATCTCAACAAATGCTCTCCACGAACGGAACCCGAACACTACCACTTGGAGTCTCGGTTGTTCTTCCTTTGGAAAGAGAAGTTTGTGGGAACTTGAGGTTTTGGAGAGGGAGGAGAAAATGAGAGAGAGTAGAGAGAATTCTCTTCTTTTTGGGTGAGAATCTAAAAAAATGAGAGATTGAAGTACATTCCTTATTGCAAGAAAAGTTTATATAGTAGAATAATCATGGAGTTAAAATCTCCACATTATTACCACTTTACCACAACCATAGGTTATGCAAATCTCATTTGCATAACCATAAAATATAAGATATCTCATATCTCATATTGCAAATCTCATTTGCAATAATTGTGGATTAATTAAATTGAATCACATCCAATTTAATTGCTCTCAATTAAATTCTCCAATTAGCCTTAATTCAACAATTAGGCTAACCTATAGTTTATTATGAATCTCATTCACATTAAACTATATATTATACCATTCATATCTCATATAAATGACATAAATGTCCTTAAAGTGAAATTGAACACTTCAATTTCATACCAAAACATTAACCCTTCTTTTAACCTTGATTGAGCCAACCGAGGACCTAATGGACCTACAAAGTGATTTTGACTCCAATGATCTCGAGATTAACTCACAAACTCTTTGACCCTTGCTTAACCAACATTCATTAGCTACGGTAACACTCCACTATAGCCCGTAGCTGCACTCCCGTCAGTGTAGAATATTACGTGTCCACTGATATAACCAATGCCCATGAGTCGACCCTTCACAGGTTGTTTGTAGACACGATTGGGTCAAATTACCGTTTTACCCCTGTGTCTACCTCTTGTTCCTTAAGTCCCCACTGCTCCTCTAATGAACAACATATTGTGATGGTCCAACCATACACAACATCTTTCTCGGGCCAGTGAGAAGGTGGGCGCCCGTTGTCCAAGCCCTAAAGAAAGCACTTAAGGGAACAACCCCTCTAGTTTCCCTAAAGGAGCGAACGAGGGAATTCCATCTCGCGTAGTTAAGTTGTCAGCTCCCTACTTGGTCCTGTCCTTGAGAAGATAGGCATATTGGGCGAGTAACTGTGACCACCCTCACCCTTACTAGTTAAAGGATGGACCCCACGCATGTGGAGTCCGTAACACGCTCGAGATTCAAGTCGAGTCCCTAATGGTCATCTCACGGTTATTAGTCCTTTCTGCATCACAATGGTGTTACATCGGTAGGTCTAATAATTCACGATCCGGTCTTGTCCAATCTCATTGCACAGGATGCCCCCACTCGCATGTCAACCACATGAACGAGTTAGATCACCTCGTTTGTATCTAATACAAATCGGGTCGCATCCACAGTGTATCCAGGATTAGGTCTCCAACCCTATCCATATATTGTAGACCGTTCGGGTCATTAACTCGAACGTGATCCTCCCTGTGTGTCCACTACACACCGTTCTGAAACAATGAAACAATTTTGCTAAAACTTGATTGGATTTCAAAAAGTTTTTTGCGAGACTAATACCAAGTTTTTCTTATTTTTCAGCTAAAAATGTCTAGCGGAATAATAGCATTACTCGCATCCGATAAGTTAGTGGAAGATAATTACCAAAGTTGGAAAAACAACATTAACACGATTTTGGTAACTGACGACATAAACTTCGTGTTGTCTGAGGAGTGTCCTCAGATGCCGGGCTCGACCGCGTCGCGAATTGTTTGCGATGCGTACAATCGGTGGATCAGGGCCAATGAAAAGGCCAAGGTCTACATAATTGCCAGCATGTCTGATGTATTAGCAAAAAAGCATGAGCTGATGGTCTCTGCCAAGGAGATCATGGAGTCCTTGCAGGAAATGTTTGGACAACAGTCCTTTCAGATCCGGCATGACTCGCTCAAATACGTCTTCAATGCACGGATGAAGGAGGGGTCGTCTGTCCGTGAACATGTTCTAAACATGATGACCCACTTTAATCTGGGTGAGATGAACGAGGCTTCGATCGACGAGTCGAGCCAAGTTAGTTTTATTCTGGAGACTCTTCAGAAGAATTTCCTTCAGTTTCGTAGCGTTGCTGTTATGAACAAAATTAGCTACACTCTGACAACCCTCCTCAATGAGCTACAGAATTTCCAATCATTGAACAGGGTAAAGGAATCTGAGGCAAATGTTGCCTACAGGTCTTATCACAGGGGTTTGATCTCTGGGACGAAACCTGTTGCTCCTTCACGCTCGAAAGGAAAGAAGAGGATGAAGAGGGGTAAAACTGACCGAGATGCCGCCCAACAGGGCAAGAAGGTCAAGGACGTTGCAGAGAAAGGAAAGTGTTTCCACTGCAATGGGGGCGGACACTGGAAGAGGAACTGTCCCAAATTCCTGGCCGAGAGGAAGAATCAAGGTAAATGTGATTTACTTGTGACAGAAACATGTTTAGTGGAAAGTAGTGACTCTGCCTGGATATTTGATTCGGGCGCCACTAACCACGTTTGTTCTTCTTTTCAGGGGATTGATTCCTGGCAGCCGCTGCGAGAGGGTGAGGTGACTCTACGGGTTGGATCCGGGGAGGTTGTCTCTACTGTAGCGATCGACACGATGAATTTACACTTTGGCGGGAAGTACTTATTATTGGACAAATTGTTCATAGTTCCAGGGTTTACTAGAAACCTTGTTTCCATTTCCTGCTTAATTGAACATTGTATATCTGTTTCCTTTGAATCAAGTAAAGCGTTTATTTCTTTCAAAGGCAATCTTATTTGTTCAGCTTCACTCGAGCATAATCTGAATGTTTTGAAACCTAATTCGGTCAAAAGTGTTTTGAATACTGAATTGTTTAATACTGCAGCGACACGATCTAAGAAAGCGAAAGTTTCTCCAAAGGAAAATGCCAATCTTTGGCATCTACGGTTAGGCCACATTAATCTCAATAGGATTGAGAAACTAGTGAAGAGTGGACTTCTAAACGAGTTGGAAGAAAACTCTTTGTCGATGTGTGAGTCATGCCTTGAGGGCAAAATGATCAAACGTCCTTTTAGTGGAAAAGGATATAGAGCCAAAGAGCCTCTTGAGTTAGTACATTCTGACCTCTGTGATCCGATGGTTATGAGTATTTCGTGTCTTTCATAGACGATTACTCCAGAAGTCTTAAACTCTTGAAAAGTTCAAGGAGTATTTAAGTGTTCAATTTCACTTTAAGGGCATTTATATCATTTATATGAGATATGAATGATATAATATATTGTTTAATGTGAATGAGATTCATAATAAACTATAGGTTAGCCTAATTATTTAATTAGGGCTAATTGGAGAATTTAATTGAGAGAAATTAAATTGGATGTGATTCAATTTAAGTAATCCACGATTAATGCAAATTAGATTTGCAATATGAGATATGAGATATCTTATATCATGTGGTTATGCAAATGAGATTTGCATAACCTATGGTTGTGGTAAAGTAGTAATAATGTGGAGATATTAACTCCATCAATTCCACTATATAATCCCTTCTTGCAAGAAGGAATGTAACCATTCTCTCATTTTTTTGATTTTCATCAAAGAAGAGAAGAAGAATTCTCTCTACTCTCTCTCAATTCTCCTCCCTCTCCAAAACTCCAAAGTTCCCACAAACTTCCCTTTTCCAAAAGAGAACAACCGAGACTCTAAGTTGTGGTGTTCGGGTTTCGTTCGTGGGAAGAGTTCGTTGAGATCGAGAAGCACGAAGAGTTCGTGATCTTAGGAAGAAATCTTGAAGAGTATCTTCAACAAGTAAGTACCTTTAATCTTACTGTATTTTTCTTCCTTTTCCAGCATGTTTAGCCTAGATCTTTAGTAGATCGTTTTAACAAAACCGAGTTGCGTAATGATACCACGACGATTCGATCGTCTTCCGCTGCGCGAGGATTCTCATTCCCTTCACGTTCAAGTTCTAGTTCTCTCATAAATTCAATGACCCTGGAGCTTAGTTTATTGGAAAAGTTTATAAATATTGCGAGACACAAAGTGATGAAATGAATAACTCTTATTAATTTCAAACAGTAATTTACAAACACGAGATTAGGACAAAAATCCCAACAAACTCTCACTTGGACTAAGCTAGTGGAGAAAATACATTTCTGAAATGTACATAAGTTACAATGAAGTAGTACAATAAACTAGGACATTGAATACCCATTTACACATCTCCCACTTGCCCTAGTCAGGAAGCTCTCGAAGACCTAGACTCTCTAGGTGACCTCAAACACCTTAGCCGTGAGGGGCTTTGTAAATGGATCACCACGTTGTACTCCGACGCTATCTCGCGTGACCGCCACGCTCCGCGATGCACAATCTCCGTGTCGGATGATACTTGCGCTCCATGTGTTTGCCTCTCTTATGGCTCAGAGGCTCACGTGAGTTGGCTCTTTGCACCACTATTATCACGAGCGATTGTGATCGACAAGTTCATATTTGGAACAACTTCCAAATCCGTCATGAACTTCCTAAGCCAAACAGCTTCCTTTGCAGCTTCAAAAGCCGCAACATACTCCACTTCCATAGTGGAATCAGCGATGCATCCCTGCTTGATGCTTCGTCATACTACAGGTCCTCCATTCAGAAGGAAGGTTGATCCCGAAGTGGATTTCCTAGAATCCTTATCGGTCTGAAAATCAGAATCCGTGTATCCCGTAAGGATCAAATCCCCACTGCCATACACTAAGCTGTAGTTCCTCGTTCTCCTAAGATACTTGAGGATTGCCTTTACGGTGCCAAATGATCTAATCTCGGATTGGGTGATATCTCACGACAATTCCTCTCGTGCATAACAGATGTCTGGCCTAGTACACAACATGGCATACATCAGGCTCCCTACAACCGAAGCATATGGAATCCGTCGCATATCCTCTACATCTTGAGGAGTCTTACGACACTGATCCTTAGACAAGTGAACCCCATGCCTGAAAGGCAGCAAGCCCTTCTTGGAGTTCTGCATCTTATATCTAGACAACATCTTGTCAATATAAGACGCCTGAGACAAGGCTAGCGTTATGTTCTTCCGGTTCTGGACAATCTGGATACCTAGAATATACTGAGCTTCTCCCAAATCTTTCATTTGGAATTGCGAAGCTAGCCACTTCTTAATTTCAGTAAGAAATTCTACCTCATTCCCAATGAGAAGAATATCGTCCACATACAACACCAAAAATGCAACAGTTTTGTCAATGATTTTCTTGTAAACACAAGGCTCGTCGACATTTTGATCAAAGCCATAAGATTTGATCGCCTCATCAAACCTTATATTCCAAGACCTCGAAGCCTGTTTCAGCCCATAAATGGACCTATGAAGCCGGCAAACCTTTTGCTCTTGGCCTTGTGCAATGAACCCTTTGGGTTGGTCCATGTAGATGGTCTCATTAAGTTTGCCATTCAGAAAGGTTGTCTTGACGTCCATCTGCCATACCTCGTAGTCATAATACGCGACAATGGCCAAAAGGATCCTAATCGAGTTTACCATGGCAATAGGTGAAAAGGTCTCCTCATAGTCAACCCCTTCAACCTGGGTAAAACCCTTTGCCACTAGTCGGGCTTTGAAGGTCTGCACCTTTCCATCTACGCCACGTTTACGCTTGTAGATCCATTTGCAACCAATAGGTTTTACCGCATCCGGTTGATCCACAAGCTCCCATATAGAATTGAAGTACATAGACTCCATTTCCTGGTCCATAGCTTTAATCCACTCGTCTTTGTCAACATCAACCAGTGCCTGATAATAGGTCAATGGATCCTCACAGGCATCATCAGGAGCGACAACTGAGGTTCCAGCTAAACCCATGTAGCGATTGGGCTGTCCCACAGTCCTTCCACTACGTCGAGGAATTCCCAACTCTTGGGAACGGATTTGACTAGACGTGCTAGGATCAACAATACTTGTTGACGTACTAGTCCCATCAGCAACTCTTGCTAATGTACTGTCCATTTCATTCAACACAATTTTACTCCTTGGTAAATGATCCCTGACGTGGTCTTCCTCTAGGAAAGTGGCGTTTGTCGACACAAGCACCCTATTTTCCTTAGGATCGTAAAATAGACCACCCCTAGTCTCTTTAGGGTAACCTACGAATAAGCATAATTTCGAATGGGGTTCCAACTTTTTTGGATTTGACACCAACACGTGGGTCGGGCATCTCCAAATGTTGAAGTAATGTAAACTGCCTTTACGTCCACTCCAGAGCTCGAAAGGTGTTTCACAAACACTCTTCGACGGAACGTTGTTCAAAATATAAACCGTATTCTCCACTGCGTATCCCCAAAAAGAATCAGGGAGACGAGCATAGCTCATCATCGACCGAACCATGTCCAACAAGGTTCTGTTTCTCCTCTCTGATACACCATTCTGCTGTGGCATACCAGGTACTGAGAGTTGGGACGTAATTTGGTGTTCTATCATATAGTCCTGGAATTCAGTGTCCATGTACTCTCCACCTCGATCCGATCGAAGTGTTTTAAGCGATTTACCTAACAGGTTCTCAACCTCAATCTTGTACTCCTTGAACTTTTTAAGAGTTTCAGACTTCTTGTGCATTAGGTAAATATACCCATATCTGGAGTAATCGTCTATGAAAGACACGAAATACTCATAACCGTCTCGAGCTTTAACATTCATCGGACCACAGAGGTCAGAATGTACTAACTCAAGAGGCTCTTTGGCTCTATATCCTTTTCCACTAAAAGGACGTTTGGTCATTTTGTCCTCAAGGCATGACTCACACACCGGCAAAGAGTTTTCTTCCAACTCGTTTAGAAGTCCACTCTTCACTAGTTTCTCAATCCCATTGACATTAATGTGGCCTAACCGTGATGCCAAAGATGGGCATTTTCCTTTGGAGAAACTTTCGCTTTCTTAGTTCGTGTTTCTGCAGTTTTAAACAATTCAGTATTCAAAACACTTTTGACCGAATTACGTTTCAAAACTTACAAATTATGTTCCCGTGAAGCTGAACAAATAACAATACCTTTGAAGAAATAAACGCTTTATTTAATTCAAAAGAAACACAAATAGATTGTTCAATTAGGCAGAAAACAGAAACTTGGTTTCTAGTAAACCCTGGAACTATGTACAAATTGTCCAACAATAAGTATTTCTCGCCAAAGTGTAGGTTCACCGTGCCGATCGCTGCAGCAGAGATAAGCTCCCCGGATCCAACCCGTAGAGTCACCTCACCCTATCACAGCGGCTGCCAGGAATCAATCCCCTGAAAAGAAGAACAAACGTGGTTAGTGGTGCCTGAATCCAATATTCAGGCAGAGTCACTACTCTCCACTAAACAAGTTTCTGTCACAAGTAAATTTCATTTACCTTGATTCTTCTTCTCGGCAAGGAATTTGGGACAGTTCCTCTTTCAGTGTCCGCCCCCAATGCAGTGGAAACACTTTCCTTTCTCTGCAACGTCCTTGACCTTTTTGCCCTTGTGGGCGGCAGCTCGGTTAGTTTTACCCCTCTTCGTCCTCTTCCTCCCTTTCGGGCGTGAAGGAGCAACAGGTTTCGTCCCAGAGGTCGAACCCCTGTTATAAGACCTGTAGGCAACATTTGCCTCAGATTTCTTGACCCTGTTCAAGGATTGAAAATTCTGTAGCTCATTGAGGAGGAGAGTCAGAGTGTATCTAATTTTGTTCATAACAACATAGCTATGAAACTGAAGGAAACTCTTCGAAAGAGTCTCCAAAATAAAACTGACCATACTTGACTTATCGATCGAAGCCCCGTTCATCTCAGCCAGATTAAAGTGGGTCATCATGTCTAGAACATGTTCACGGACAGACGACCCCTCCTTCATCCGTGCGTTGAAGACGTATTTGAGCGAGTCATGTCGGACCTGAAAGGACTCTTGTCCAAATATTTCCTGCAAGGACTCCATGATCTCCTTGGCAGAGACCATCAGCTCATGCTTCTTTGCCAAGACATTAGACATGCTGGCAATTATGTAGAACTTGGCCTTTTCATTGGCCCTGATCCACCGATCGTATGCATCGCGAACACTTCGCGACGCAGTCGAGCCCGGCATCTGAGGACACTCCTCAGACAGCACGAACTTTATGTCGTCAGTTACCAAAATCGTGTTAATGTTGTTTTTCCAACTTTGGTAATTATCTCCCACTAACTTATCGGACGCGAGTAGTGCTATTATTGTGCTAGACATTTTTAGCTGAAAAAATAAGAAAATTTTGTATTAGTGTCGCAAAAAAAACTTTTGAAATCCAATCAAGTTTTAGCAAAATTGTTTCATGATCCCTAGGTCATTCAAAATTTCGCAATGATACCCTAAAGGTTTAGAGTGACCGCCACCGAAGGGTGAACAGAACACTCCTCCTCTAGGACGAGACTTTCTCGATCAGACCCTAATCCCCATAATAACTCTTATTCCATTAGGCCTCCAATTACCATTTTTTGGTCGAATTCATTAACACTTAACGAATTCTGTGAGTGTCACCCTCAATCTTTAAGTTTCCAAGCATCCGTCCAAACAATAGCCACCGTAGGGTGAACCAAGAAGGAAAACCAACCAGGAAATTGTATCCCTTTCGGAAATGCACGGTGTTCCGACTCCCATGATCAGGCCCACCGAAGGGATTGTCTGGTCCAGGCCAAACTAGAAGGCGGATCACAGGCGTCTCATGGTGTGAATCGAAAGAAGAGACCGTGGGTCTCGTTTTCACAAGTCCCGCTCCCACTCACTATAAGTACTCTCTCCATCCACGATGATATTGACCTATACAAATGCCACCCGAAGGGGGACGCTCCCATTTGCGCCACGAGGCCGAGTATAGATCTCACGGTGCGGACTTAACGAAGATTTGTGGTTGGAAATTTAAATGTATCTCATACACTTTATTTTCTCCCACTCAGCACTTTAATTTTAATAGGGATTGAGCTAGATAAACCGGCTAAAAATTTACCTAAGTCTACCAATATAACTCTTATATGGTATTAACCTAAGTCTATAATCACATTATAACTTAGGTCTATGTGAGTTAATTAAAACACTTTTAATTAGCGGCACTCACGATAAGTATAATCTCAGAATCTCCGGACCGAATTCACTCCCAGGTCGGTTTCCAGGTAGGGGTGTTCCGCAAGCGTCAACTTAAATACCCAAGCCTTAGACAAAACATTCCATAGACAGAGTTACTAATCAGTCTCCATTCATAGACTAAGCTTTAATTTCCTAATTTCTAATCTCATTAGAAAATAGAAAACCGAAGTCTAATTATTCAAGTTCTAAACTCTTTAAGACTAATAATTAACTTAGGTTGCATGCATTCTATGATATAGTGCTTGATCATTCATCACATGAATAACTATATACTATAATATAATATTATTCATCACATGAATATTAATGCATGAGCATACTTTAATCTAAAAAATATAACACTTATATTAATTAAATTAAACATGCATTTAATTATATTATAACTCTTATAATATAACCTATCATGCAAACTATATATTATAACTCTTATAATATAAATGATGCATGAAATGTTTAACCTAAGGTGGGATTTTAAATCTATATGACATACAA
Source organism: Trichosanthes cucumerina (assembly GCA_036507285.1). Taxonomy (NCBI): domain Eukaryota; kingdom Viridiplantae; phylum Streptophyta; class Magnoliopsida; order Cucurbitales; family Cucurbitaceae; genus Trichosanthes; species Trichosanthes cucumerina. Next base: position 21,141,802 of record CM071837.1, read on the forward strand.
TATGCACATAGAAATTAATTAAAATATACATCTCATGCATAAAATAATTAAATAGCAAAAATTGACCGGTTTTTGGCACCTAGGGACAATTATTTAATTAAATAATATTAATATAACACTTATATTAACATTATTTAATAAAATAATTAAATAAATAAATTAAATACATTTTGCAAATAAAGAAATTAATAAAATAAAAAAACTCGTAAAATAAACTGCCCACTATGAAGCTTGAATGTCGACGTCTGCGAAACTGCCGCGAACTGCTCCTCAACGCGTGCAGCGTTGCAATGCTGTCGCCTCCAGCGTCGACCCAACGTTCTCAAACCCACCGGCGTTACAACGCTGCTCTGCAGCAGGGCCTCCATCCGCAAGGATAGCGTTGAGACGCCGAAGAACAACGTCTCAACGCCATCGACAGAACAACAAACACCTTTGCTTTTCTTCATCGATTCTCGCCTGTTTCCGCTCCGATTTCTTCACAGCAACTCTTGCCACGAACGACTCGGACTTACAGACTCGATTTATTTTCTAAAATGCCTAAAAACACGGGCCCTTTACATTTGATCTCATCAAACAGAAAATAAATCTAAAAGTGCCAAAAACCGAAACATCCATTTATGCAAACCATCATTCATCTCATGAAAATTAGGGCAATTTACCAACCTATTTTAACAAAAATAGTGCATAATGAAGAACCATCGAAATGGCTCTGATACCAATTGAAGGGAATGAGAATTCCCGCGCAGCGGAAGACGTCGAATCGTCACGGTATCATTACCCTACTCGATTTTGTTAAACATGCTAGAAAAGAAGAAATTACAGTAAGGTTAAGTTACTTACTTGTTGAAGACTCTCTTCAAGATTTCTTCCAAAGATCACGAACGTTTCGTGCTTCTCGATCTCAACAAATTCTCTCATGAACGGAACCCGAGCACAACAACTTGGAGTCTCGGTTGTTCTTCCTTTGGAAAGAGAAGTTTGTGGGAACTTGAAGTTTTGGAGAGGGAGGAGAAAATGAGAGAGAGTAGAGAGAATTCTCTTCTTTTGGGTGAGAATCCAAAAAAATGAGAGATTGAACTTCATTTCTTCTTGCAATAAGGGATTATATAGTGGAATAATCATGGAGTTAAAATCTCCACATTATTACCACTTTACCACAACCATTGGTTATGCAAATCTCATTTGCATAACCATATAATATAAGATATCTCATATCTCATATTGCAAATCTCATTTGCAATAATTGTGGATTAATTAAATTGAATCACATCCAATTTAATTTCTCTCAATTAATTTCTCCAATTAGCCCTAATTCAACAATTAGTCTAACCTATAGTTTATTATGAATCTCATTCACATTAAACTATAAATTATATCATTCATATCTCATATAAATGACATAAATGCCCTTAAAGTGAAATTGAATACTTCAATTTCATACCAAAACATTAACCATTCTTTTAACCCAGATTGAGCCAACCGAGGGACCTAATGGACCTATAGTGACGGGCTCCAATGATCCGAGATTAACCTGTCAAACTCTTTGACCCGGTTAACCAACATTCATTAGCTACGGTAACACTCCACTATAGCCCGTAGCTGCACTCCCGTCAGTGTAGAATATTACGTGTCCACTGATATAACCAATGCCCATGAGTCGACCCTTCACAGGTTGTTCGTAGACACGGATGGGTCAAATTACCGTTTTACCCCTGTGTCTACCTCTTGTTCCTTAAATCCCTACTGCTCCTCTAATGAACAACATATTATGATGGTCCAACCATACACAACACCCTTCTCGGGCGGTGAGAAGGTGGGCGCCATTGTCCAAGCCACGAGACAAAGACTTAAGGGAACAACCCTCTAGTTTCCTAAAGGCGGGAGCAGTGAATTCCATCTCTCGTAGTTAAGTTCTCATCTCCTACTTGGTCTTGTCCTCGAGAAGATAGGCATATTGGGCGAGTAATCGTGACCACCCTCACTGCGTACTAGTCAAAGGACGGACCCGCGATCGAGAGTCCGTAACACGCTCGAGGATTCGTGTCGAGTCACTAATGATCATCTCACGAAGTTATTAGTCCCATCACAACGGTGTTACATCGGTGGGTCTAATAATTCATGGTCGGTCTTGTACAATCTCATTGCACAAGATGCCCCCACTTGCATGTCAACCACATGAACGAGTCGAGATCACCTCGTTTGTATCTAATACAAAGCGGTCGCATCCACGATGTATCCGAGGATTAGGTCTCCAACCCTATCCATATCTCAGAGACCGTTCGGGTCATTAACTCGAGCGTCATCCTCCCCGTGTGTCCACTACACACCGTTCAAGTTCTAGTTCTCTCATAAATTCAATGACCCTGGAGCTTAGTTTATTGGAAAAGTTTATAAATATTGCGAGACACAAAGTGATGAAATGAATAACTCTTATTAATTTCAAACAGTAATTTATAAACACGATATTAGGACAAAAGTTCCAACAAGAAAGAGTGAATAACTTCCCCACTCCCTATCAATGGGGAGTGGATGGAAATGGGGAGCGTGTCACACGTTCCCCTCATTTTATTTAATTATAAAATAATTAATTAATCAAATCTTATTTAATTAATTATAAATTAAATATCATATATTTAATTTAGATTAAATCACATTTAATCAGTTTTCTCTCTAACCTATAGTTTTAATACGCATCTTATGCACATTAAATTTTAACCTATAGTTTTCAAATATGAATCAAATTCACATTTGAATTTAATATTTGAACTCTTTCAAATATTTAATTCTCTCATGTAACTTAATATGAATCATATTCAGATTAAGTTTATAATATATAGTTCCAAAACTATATATTATATAGTATCAATATACATTAAGCTTATTCCCTTATGAACTTGAACATTTCAAATTCAAATGATCTAAAAATCCTTTATGAGCTAGAACATAGACCTTATGGACCTACAGATCAGAAGCTCCAACGATACGAGATTGCTCGGTTAATCTCATTAACCTCCCAATCAACATTCGTTAACTGTGGGAACACTCAACTAAAGTTCCGCAGCAGCACTCTTCTCGCTGCAGATATATTTATGTGTCCACGGATATTGACCAATAACAGCAAGTCAATCCTTCACGAATGTTTGAACACCAGTTGGGTCAAATTACCATTTTACCCCTGGGTTACATCTTGTACCTTAAGTACCAATGCTCCTCTAATGAACAATTTGTTTGTGGTCCTACAAACAAACAGAGTCCCTCTCGGGCCAATGAGAGGGTCGGGCCCTTTGTTCAAGTCCCTGAGACACCACTTAAGGGAACATTCCTCTATTTACCCTAGTAGGCGGGAAGGAGTGAATTTCATCTTGCGAAGTTAAGTTCCAAGCCGCTCACTCGGTCTTGTCCCCAAGAAGGTAGGCATATTGAGTCGGTGAATCTGACCACTCTCACCCATACTAGTCAAAGGACAATCCCTCGCAAACAGGAATTCGTAACATGCTCAGGATTGAGATCAAGTTGCCTAGGTCATCCTAGTGAAATAGAAACCTAACTAGTCAACGAAGTTACAACTAGAGGTTGCTATTTCGTGGTCCGGTCTTATGTAATCTCATTACATAGGATATCACCACTCACATATCATTTACACGAACACAATAGGATGAAAGTGTTTGTATCAAATACAAATTGGGCCACATCTATAGTTTTACCAGGGTAAGGTACCCAAATCGTATCCCCTAACTATAGACCCTTTAGGTTGTATCTCGAATCGAGATCCTTTATATGTACACTAAATTTAGTTAAAGATTCATTTAACAGCCTTGGATGTTTAGTTTATTGGATTTAGGGTTTAAATAAAGGCAAACTCGTAGATAATGAATAATAACTCTTTATTGAAATAATAACACTTTATTACATTATTTAGAACATAATTACAAACTACGAGTTTTAGGGCACAAACCCCAACAAACTCACACTTGAACTAAAACTCTAGTGGGGTATATCATAATGTAAAACAATGGTTACAAGAGATAGAAATACAATAAACTAGGGCATCCGTATACCCCATTACATATCTCCCACTTGCCTTAGATTATCCTATGTACATATCTCGTAGACCAAGACTTTCCAGATGACCCTCGAACACTTTAGCCGTGAGAGTCTTTGTAAACGGATCAACAATATTGTGCTCCGAAGCAATTTTCCTGACTGTCACATCTCCTCGTTGCACTATTTCTCGTATGAGGTGATACTTCCTCTCGATATGCTTGCCTCGCTTATGGCTGCGAGTTTCCTTTGAATTGGCTACCGCACCACTGTTGTCAAAGTATAAGGTGATGAGAAATTTTATATTTGGAACGACTTCCAAATCAGTAAGGAATTTCCTCAGCCAAACAGCCTCCTTAGCTGCTTCACAAGCAGCGACATACTCAGCCTCCATCGTGGAGTCAACGATGCATCCTTGCTTGATGCTTCGCCATACTATAGTTCCCCCGTTAAGGGTGAAAACTGATCCCGATATGGATTTCTAAGAATCCTTATCGGTCTGAAAATCAGAATCAGTGTATCCAGTAAAGATCAAATCCTTAGTCCCATACACAAGCGTATAGTCCATCGTTCTCCTACGATACTTGATGATATTTTTAACTGTTGTCCAGTGATCTAACCCTGGATTGGACTGGTACCTACTGACTATTCCCACTGCATAACAAGTGTCTTGCCTCAAGCATAACATAACATACATTAAGCTACCTACTACATAGGCATAGGGAATGCGCCTCATATCCTCAAGTTCTTGAGGTGTCTTAGGACACTGTTCTTTAGACAGATGAACTTCATGCCTGAAGGGTAATAAGCCCTCTTAGAATTCTGCACCGAATATCGGGACAACATTTTGCCAATATAAGACGCTTGAGACAGAGCTAGCGTTCTGTTCTTGCGATTCCTGAAGATACGAATCCCAAGAACATATTGCGCCTCTCCCAAATCTTTCATTTGGAATTGGGTCGCCAGCCAATTATTTATGTCAGTAAGGTATCATACATCATTTCCAATGAGTAGGATATCATCCACATAAAGTACTAATAAAGCTAATTTGTCGTTGATGATCCTCTTGTAAACACAAGGCTCATCAACGTTTTGGTCAAAGCCATACGACTTGATCGCAGTATCAAATCATATATTCCAAGACCTGGATGCTTGTTTCAACCCATAAATGGATCGATTGAGCTTGCAAACTTTTTTCTCCTGACCGTGGGTTATGAACCCTTCCGGGTGAGACATATAGAAGCTGTCGTCAAGATTATCATTCAAAAAGGCAGTCTTGACGTCCATTTGCCAAATTTTATAATCATAAAACGCGGCTATGGACAAGAGTATCCTTATAGACTTCAGCATAACAAAAGGGGAAAAGGTTTTTTCATAATCAACTCCTTCCCTTTGGGTAAAACCCTTTGCTACCAGTCTTGTGACGACCACAACCACAGGTACTAACTGTTTATCTTATTTTTGTTCTAGCAACCTTTTTAGTCGGATCGATTTAGTAAATTCGGTCAGGCTCGGTGTGAGTGAAAACCGTAATGTCAGGTGGGTTTAAGCGAATTGTTTCTCCTTGAGATGAAATTATTTATAAAATTAGAGGAAGAGGACGTGTCAATGGCACTTTAGTTATTATTGCCTAAATGAGGGTTATATTGGACATTTGAATTTTAACCTAATTCCTAGTATTTAACCTCCTTAAGTTGCAAAACAAAAGAAAGACCCTAACCCTAATTCAATCACCATCTCCTCCTTCCTTTACCTCATGCCCTAGCCGACCAACTCTCTCCCATTTGCCATTCAAACCCCTCCCGCCGGCAGCTCCACGAAGGAAGCTTGGTCGTTGCAACAGTTCGCGCCGGCAAGCCTAAGTCGAAGACTGTGCAGCAGCTCCCGCCGGCAGATCAACGAACGAGGCTTGTTCGTTCCAGCCGCTCACGCTCGCGAGTCTTCGCCGGACTTCACGTCGCCGTCCAAGCCGCCGACCAGAAGACCTCGTGCGCGCCGCGCACGCACGCAAGTCGAAACTCGGCCGTGCCGGCAGAAACGCGTCGAGCAGCCGTTTCGTCCTTTGCGCCAGACTTCACGAAACGCCCGCCGCTCGCGTCTGCACGCCGGAGGCCGCACGAGGTTGACGCCGCTCACGTCGAAGCTCCAGCCGCAGCCGTTCCTTTGGAGTCGCTCGTCCGATCACGATCACAGCAGCAGGTCTTGCGCCGGACTTCACGAAACAGCAGCCACGCGCGAGCTCCTTCCTTCCAACCGCTGCTGCTGCCGTCGAAACCTACAACGCCGGCCAGCACGTCTTCACGACCACGAGGAATACAACCGGTGGCGTTCGGGTTAAGTTTCGAATTTAATGAAGAATTATTCGTGACCTATTGACTATCTAAGCGTCTAATTGAGAGCTTAAGCTACTGTTTCGAACGCTAATTGTAGGGACCAAGTTTGGAGCGGAATTGAGGGTCAAACGTCAAGACGAACTAAGGAATATTAGGTATTCGCATCGAACTTGAGGTAAGCGGGGCATGAAATCTTAAGAACGTAATTTAAGTACCCTTACGATTATGGATTTGGTGAATGCTTGGAGAATGAACTTGGAATTGTGGTGTGAATCAGGTTCCACTAAAGAAGAGTACTCAAGGAGCTCGGGTTAGGTTTTGGAGTGGAATTCGAACTAAGGTAAGGGATCTTGTGCCGAATCCTTTTAAATGGGATTAAAGAAACGAATTTCATTATTTTATGTGAAATTAGTTCGTCATTTTACTTAAAAAGATTTAATGATTTTACGCGAGAATAATTCGAAGATTTTATGTAAGAATATTTTAATATTCTATGTGAAGATATCTCAATATTTTATGTGAGTATAATCCAAAGTTTTTATGTGAGAATATCGTTGTATTTTAAGTAAGTATATTCCATTATATCGTGGAGTTATTGCGATTACTTTATATGAGAATATTTCATGATTACATGCAAGAATGTTATTTCTAAATTGTTGTGAAAAGTCATGATTTGCATATCAATGATAATGTTTGTGGCATGTACACTATAGTTATGTTGAATGATGGGACCTCATGCATGTTATGTATGCCATAAAATGATTTGATGTAAAATGTGGAAATTGGTCTCCTGAGTGCATTGTATGCATGGTCAAACATGCATTAGAATGGATCAAGTTTACAGGGTGCATGAGGACTCAATCTATACAGAGTCTGCAGGGACTCAAACCATACAGTGTGCATGAGGGGACTCAAATAATTACAGGGTCCATGAGGGGACTCAAAATGAAATGACTCAGGATGACCAATTGACCACTTAAAGAAAAAGGAAGCCACGGACTATAGTCATGATGATATGAGAAAGTTTTAGGTCCCACATATGTGCATTTTGAACAGGTTTAAAAGTCATGATTGTATGTGTTTGCATATCCCAAACCTCGGTAGCGAGGTCACTTCACTCGGGTATTGTTTTGCAATACTCACCCTTTCTTTTCAAAATGTTTTTCAGGTAAGGCCAAGGACGTGCAGGGCGAGTGACGGAGGCGCGTTGTCAGAACCATGGGAAATGTCATGTTTTCCGCATATTTTCTTTAATAACTGATGTTGTCGTTTTATGGTTTTGAAGTTAAGTTAAATTTCCGGATTTTTAAGTAGGCCATGTTTAAACTGCTTCTTTTACATGTTTTGAATGTTTTAATGGGATCCCTAAAGATAATTTGTTTTGTATGGAGATTTAAAGATCATTTTACATCTTTTGGCCTAAGAATGCATGCATGTGTAGTAATGTCCCTAAGAGTTTTAGTTATAGAAAAGTAGGGGCGTTACAAGTCTAGCCTCAAAGGTTTGTACCTTTCCGGCTGCATCTCTTTTTCTCTAATAGATCCATTTACACACTATGGGTCTAATCCGTTTAGGTTGGTCTACAAGCTCCCATACTGAATTGAAGTCCATTGACTCCATTTCAAGGTGCATGGCCTTGATCCATTGGTCCTTGACTACAACATTCATTCCCTATTTATAAGACAATGGATCTTCTACGCCGTCATCAGGTTTGACAACTTTAGTTTCAGCTAAACCCAAGAAGCGGTCTGGTTCAGAAATAACCCTCCCACTGCGTCGAGGCATTCCCAACGATTGAGAAGGACGAGACTGACTTGAGGTGCTTGCTCCTCCATCAACTCTTAATGAAGGTCCAACTTGATCAACAACTTTTGTTGGTTCAGTTGTACCTTCATCTAGCACTAATTTACTACGTGGTTTAAGGTTTCTCATGTGATCTTCCTCCAAGAAAGTGGCATTTGTCGATACAATCACCTTGTTCTCTTATGGATCGTAGAAAAGAACACCTCTCGTTTCTTTGGGATAGCCAACAAATTGGCCACATCTTGAACGAGGTTCCAGTTTCTTTGGATTTGTCGCTAACACGTGTGTTGGACAACTCCAAATTCTGAAGTGTTGTAAACTAGGTTTACGCCCCTTCCATAATTCAAAAGGTGTTTCTGAAACACTCTTTGATGGAACAGTGTTCAAGATTTGAACTGCAGTCTCTACTGCGTATCCCCAAAACGAGGCAGGCAATTGAGCATAGCTCATCATAGAACGAACCATGTCCAACAAGGTTCTATTTCTCCTTTCTGACACACCATTTTGCTGTGGTGTATTAGGTGCTGAGAGTTGAGATTTAATTCCATGTCCTATCATATAGTCCTGGAATCTCAAATCCATATACTCTGCACCTCGATTGGATCGAAGTGTTTGAATGGTTTTCCCTAATGCATTCTCCAGTCCAGCCTTATACTCTTTGAACTTTTCAAGAGCCTCAGACTTATGATGCATTAGGTATAAATAACCATACCTTGAATAATCATCTATGAAAGAGATGAAATATTCGTACCCTCCTCGAGCTTTAACATTCACTGGACCACAAAGATCCGAATATACAAGTTCTAAGGGCTTTATGGCTCTGTAACCTTTTCCAGTAAAAGGTTGATTGGTCATTTTACCTTCCAAGCAAGATTCGCAAGGAGGTGAAGAATCATCTTCTAACTTATTTAGAAGTCCATTCTTATATAGTCTTTCAATCCGGTTGAGATTAATGTGACCAAGTCTAAGATGCCATAGATAGGTATTATTATTTGGAGAAATTTTTTGCCATTTATTTTGAGTATTAGCATTTTTAAACATCTCATGATTCAAAATTGCTTTAGTTCTATTCGGTTTAAGTACATACAATCCGTTTTTTCAATTTAGCAGAACAAATATTGACACCCTCTTTTAAAATGAACGCTTCATTTAATAAAAAGGAAATACAATATCCAAGTTCTATTAAACAAGAGATAGAAATTAAGTTTCTCTTAATCTTAGGAACTATATACAGATTTTTTAATAAAATAAATCTATCTCCGAAAAACAGCTTGGCATCTTCCACTGCACGAGCTGAGACGACGTCTCCCGTTCCGACCCTGAGCGTCATCTCACCCTTTTCGAGCTCCTTGAAGGAACTAGTTTCCTGAAACGAAGAGCAAACGTGATTAGTGGCTCCTGAATCAAGAATCCAAGTAAAATCATCATTTTCTACTAAACAAGTTTCAAGAACAAGTAAATCTAACTTACCTTTCTTCTCTTTGAGCTCAGCAAGGTATTTTGGGCAGTTTCGCTTCAAGTGCCCATCCACGTTGCAGTGGAAACATATTTCTTTGTCTGCAACCTTGGTTTTTCCCTTACCTTTATAAGCAGCAGGTGCCTTCCCTTTCCCTCCTATCTTCTTCTTTTTGGTCTTCTTAAGCCCAGAAGATGAACCACAGGACTTAGTCCCAGAGGATGAACCCTTCTGGAACCTTCTGGAATGGGCAAACAAATTTGGCTCTCCATAAGCCTGTCCCTTATTTTTCATAAGAGACTGGAAAGTTTATAGTTAAAGATTCATTAACAGTCTTGGATGTTTAGTTTATTGGATTTAGGGTTTAAATAAAGGCAAACTCGTAGATAACGAATAATAACTCTTTATTGAAATAATAACACTTTATTACATTAATTAGAACATAATTACAAACTACGAGTTTTAGGCCACAAACCCCAACAGGTTGTTGTGTTGCTGTCCATTTGGAGAAAGGTGTTGTTGAATTGAAACTACAAAGGTATCTATCTATTTCCTTTTAGTTTAATGTTTTACACAACATGTTTGCATGATTAGTTCCATGTCTAATTAGATTAGGAAATGTATGCTTGTTCTGTAATTTCTCCAATGTACTGGTTTTTGTTTTTCAACAAAAATAAACTTGCAATTATGATTCCAAAACACGTTTCCGCTGCTCAAAGGGATATGATCTCCATCAATTGGTATCAGAGAAATGCTTGTTTTTTTTTGTTGAAAAAAATTTGCATTTGATAGGTTTGAATTTCATTTTGGTTTGCTGTAAAACGGTTTAGGAATATTTTTGCCTTAGTTTCTTTTGATTTTATAAAATTAAATGTAAAGGCCCCTGTGTTTTTGGGCAATTAAGTGCATAATCGAGGTTGTAATCGAGTTATGTGTCGTTCAGGAATAGTTTCGTGCAATTTGGATGAGTATCGAGGGAGAATTTGGTGTTTGAAGCTGCAGTGTTCGAAGGTTTATTGCTGCTGCCGAAGCAACAGCGTTGCAACGCCGTTCATCAGCGTTGCAACATTGAGGAACGACGTGGCAACGTCAAAGCCCCTATCGATGTGGAAGCTCTAGTAGTTAGCAGCGTTGCAACGCTGCCAACGCTGCCCCTCAGCGTTGCAACGCTACCCCGATGCTAGGTGCGCCTGCAGATGAATTTAGGGACCAACTTATTCCGGTTGCCAAAACTGATGCCAAAACTGATGTTGCAGATCGGTCTGGGCGGTTCGATTGGTTTTTGGTCCGGTTAAAGGAGTTTTGGACCAGTTTTGTAATAAGATTAGTGTAATTTTATTATTTTTGCACTTTAGGGGCCAAATTATTCCGGTTTTACAACTATTTTTCTTTATGAATGTCATTTAGCATTTTTTCCACCTTAGCATAAGCATGTTCATGCATTTTATTTGTATAATTGTTATATAAATTTGGTAGAAATGCATGATCTAATTTATTTTTTATAAGTATTTATTTATAATTTTTATTATAAGATAATATGAAAAATAAATTGCTGGAGCATGAAATTACTTAGTTTAAAATAATTGTTATTTTATTTAAGTAATTTCAGTTATTCAATTAGTTGAATAATTTTTATAATTCCATTTTGGTTTTATAATATAGTTCCTTGTCATAAGTTAATTATTAAAATTTATAAGAGTTATAAATTAAAGGGGTTTTAGAAACCATAACCTATAACAAAGATTTGCATGCAAACATAGTATTTAAAATTAAATTAGTTTAAAATTGTTTAAAATTAATTTAGACCTAAATTTTAATTTCTAATAGGATTAGAAGTTTGTCTTACATAGTATTTTAAAAATAGTTTAAAATATAGTATGACAATAGAACTTTGGTTATAAGCGAACTCTACTAGTGAAGTTCTGTCTGAGGTTGAAGGTACTAAAGTTGACGGTTAACGGAACACCTCCTACTTGGGAACTGACCCGAAGCTTAAGTTGAATTAACCATAGTTCTGTTTTATATCTAGGTAACTTAAATGTTTATTCACCTAGACATAAGGTTAAAAGAACTAGTTATAATAGTTATAATAGGCATAGGCTTAGATAGATTCTTTTAGCAAGAATCCGACTAAGTTAAACCTACACCCTAACCTTTGGAGCTTCAATGGGAGAAAACGAGATGTTCGCATCAAGTTTACTCTCACGTCCTCAAGAGTTCACACCGTGAGTTCCATGCTCGGCTTCGTGGCGTCAATAGGGCGTCCTCAAGAGTTCACACCGTAAGTGTTTGCATGGTTTAATACCAAGGTGAATGAGGGAAGTATCCATAGTAAATGGGAGCAGGACGCGTGTCAACGTATCCTACGGTCTGCTCCATTAGGTCGCACCGTGAGTCTTCTATAGCCTGAATGCGAGGTTGTCTTGGAACAACCAAATCCTCGCAGGGCCTGACTATAGGGATCGAAACACCGCAAACTCCAGAAATCGATAGGGGCTCTTAGGTAATTTGCCAACAGTTCTCTTTCGAAATACTAGCCAGTTGGCTCGAACCTATTGGATCTGAAAATTATAGGGTCACATTTACGGGATAAGTTAAGCTAGTTAACAAGTCCTTGACCAAACAAACGGTAGCTAAGGATCATTGGGACACGAGATGTTTTGGTAGTGAGAATTGGCTGACATAGTCTCAATTCCGGGGAGGAGTGACTGACCACCCGATGGTTGCTTTTATTCTAAACCCTTGAACTATCGTTGCAAAATTAAAGCTTTAATTTAACACTAGGCTTCATTAATAATTTTTCTAAATTTGATTTGTTAAAATGGGTAAAAGGCATAACTAATTAGAACTACTTTTGAAATTTCAGCATGTCGTCGTCAATTATAGCCTTACTGAAAAGCGAACGTTTAACTGGTGAAAACTATACTACGTGGAAGTCCAACCTGGATGCGATTCTGGTTATGGATGACCTTCGGTTTGTCTGACTAAGGAATGTCCTCAAGTCCCTGCTCAAAACGCACCTAAATTAGTTAAGGATGCGTTTGACCGCTGGTTCAACGCCTATATCTTTGTTGGCATATCTGATGTTTTGGCCAGGACGTTGGAGGGAATGGTCTCAGCTCGTGAGATCATGGGTCATCTACAGAGTTTGTCTGGACAACCTTCTGAACAAATTCGGCACGAATCTCTCAAGTACGTTTATAACGCGCGCATGAAGGAGGGAAGCTTAGTGAGAGAACATGTTCTCGATCTTATAGTTCACTTCAACGTGCCCGAAATGAACGAAGCGATCTTGGATGAGCAAAGTTAGGTATTTTTCATCCTGGAATCTCTTCCGAAGAGTTTCTCTCCATTCCGTAGCAATGCGGAGATGAACAAAAAGGAGTATAACCCGACTTCCCTCCTAGATGAACTAATAACTTTCAAGTCTCTTATGGATAATAAGAGATAGGTTGATGGAGAGGCAAATGAGTTTGCCCATTCCAAAAGGGTCCAGATGCGTTCATCCTCTAGAACCAAGCCCTATGGTTCTTCTTCTAGGATTAAGAAGACTCGGAAGAAGAGGAAAGGAGGAAAAGGGAAAGCTTCTGCTACTGCAGACAAAGAGCTCAAAGAGAAGAAAGGTAAATTCGATTTACTTGTTCTTGAAACTTGTTTAGTTGAAAATAATGATTTTACCTAGATACTTTATTCAGGAGGCACTAATCACGTTTGCTCTTCTTTTCAGGAAACTAATTCCTTCAAGGAGCTCGAAGAGGGTGAGATGACGATTGGGGTCAGAACGGGAAACTGTTGGGTTTTATGTCAAAAATTCGTGAGTTTGTGCACTGAATGTATATTTATTTTGCAATAAAGATATTGTTGAGATTTATTCAAATAAAGGTGTTACTGAATAAAGTGAATTGTATATTTTGAAATCCTCATCCAATATAGAACCCATGGCTATAGTATGTATACTTGAACTTTATGTGTGACATAAAAGTGGATCAGGTTCAAGTTATAGCCAGAACGGTCTATAGTATAGGGATAGGACTGGGTACCTTATCCTGGGGACACTATGGACGCTGCCCACTTTGTAAAGTACAAACGATGTGATCCTGAACCGTTCATGTGGAGACATGCGAGTGGGGGCGTCCTATGCAATAAGTTTGCATAAGACTGGACCGAGAAATAGTCACTTAGATTTTATAACTTTGTTTACTGTCTTAACAGACTATATTCATACGATGACCTAGATAACTTGATCTTAATCCTGAGCATGCTATGAAGTCCTGTTTATTCGGATTATCCTTAGATTTGCATGGGTGAGAGTGGCCTGAGACTGTCGACTCAATAAGCCTCCCATTTCAGGGATAAGACTTGGTAGATAGCTGGGAACATAGTTCTGCAAGATGGAATTCACTCCTACCCGCTTTAGGGATTAGTGGAGAGGTTGTTCCCTTAAGTGCTGACTCCGGGTCTTGAACAAAAAGGGCCCATCCCTCTCATTTGCCCGAGAGGGATTCGGTTTGTTGGTTGGACCACAAACCAATTGTTCATTAGAGGATCAATGGGACTTAAGGAACAAGAAGTAATTATAGGGGTAAAACGGTAATTTTTACCCAGCTGTAATTACGAACGACCTGTGAAGGATCGACTTACTAATCATGGTTGTATCGAGTGGACAAAAATATATCTACGGTGAGGAGAGTGCAACCACTAGGCTTTAGTGGAGTATCCCGGTGGTTAACGAATGTTGATTAGCTAGGCTAAAGAGTTTGGCCGGTTAATCTTGCATCGTTGGAGCTCATGATTTGTAGGTTCGTTAGGTCCCCTTACTAGCTCGGACTAAGCCTTGTAACATTTTGAGAGAAAAGAATTTGAATTGTTCAAATTCGGTTTTGGGAGAAAACGTTAATTATATGTGATATACTTAACGTGTCACAGTTTAATTATTAATTAAACTATAAAAAAGAAGAGGTGGAAATATTTAAATATGATTTAAATATTTGTTCGGTTTATAACATGAATAGGGATTCATGTTTAAACGATCTATTTAAGAAATTATTTAAAATTAATTAATTAAATTATTTAATTAATTAAATTAATAAATTTATTTTTAATTTAAAATTAATTTTGAATTAAAATTAAATGAAAATTCAAAATTTCATTTTGAATTTCAATTGGACCAAAAGAAAAAGCATGAGCAAGCTTACTACTTGTTCAAATTCACTCAAATTGAGCACCTCCTTCTTGCTAAATCCTTCTCATCTTCTTGCTGTCATTTTCTCCTAGCTTGAAGAAGTTTTTGGTTTCTTTAATTGAAGAAGAAACCATTAGATTAAGTAGGATTTTTCAGAATTGACAGGATTCACGTTTTTTAGACCTTTCTACCATCTCTCTTCAAATTCTCTCTATCAAAGATCCCACAACCTGTTCCAAGGCCTGAGGATAGTAGGGAAGACACTAGAGGTTGTTAACAAAGTGTTTGTGACAAGAAATTGCCCACGAATTAGGAAAATTTTGAACAACAAAGGTATGTGTTCATACTCTCTGTTTTTCAAGTTTTGAGCATGTTTTTTATTTCGTAAAATTGATCAATTTAGAGTGTTGAAGATCCAAAATTGCTTCCGCTTTCTTAATCTACACACTTTCAATTGATATTAGAGCAATTTTGAGCACTCAATTTGATGAATTGTGTTCTGTGGTGGGTTTTTTTTAAATACAATTTTTTTGGGTGTCTAAAGTGTTCTTTTGGGTTTGGCATTTAAATTGAGCATCAATTTGTGATTTATTATTAAATTGTTCAAGTGTGTGTTGAGCTTTAATGTGTGTAGAATAAGCTGTAAAAATTTTAAGTCGATTGGAGTTCGGGAAGACACTCAATTTGAAGAGAAAAGCTCTAAAGGTCAAGAAAAATGAAAACAGGGGTTGCTGGATTTTTTGTTCTTCTTCTTCTGCTACAGTAATTATGTTCAGCCCACGTGTTTTTTCAAATTAAAGATGGATGATGACGTCAGCGAAGTGATTTGTGATGTCATCCTTGCTTGTTGAGTTGACCTTTGGTCGGTTCAAGGGTATTTGGGCCGGTTCGGCTCGATTTTTGTCCGGTTCGGGTGTTTTTAGACCGGTTCTGACTATTTCGAGGCCGGTTTTTCCAATTTGGAGGTTTGTTTTACCATTTGGAGTCTCGGTTCAATCTTTTACAGCCCGGTTCAACCTTTTAAAGGTCGGATTCACACATTTGCAAGCTGGTTCGAAGTGGTTCGATTTTAATTCTAGATCATTATTGTAATAATTTAGTTATTTGCTTGCATTAGATGCCAAAACCAGTCCACTTTAGTGTGTTTAATTAATTATGCATTGTGAATGTATGTTTTAATTAAAATCCCTGATAGTATGTTCATAAAGTATGCCATATAGATTTTAAAATCCCACCATAGGAAGCATGCTCCATGCATTGAAAGTATGTTATAAGTGTTATAATATATAGTATGCATGAATTGGGGTTTCATAGGAATTAATATAAGTGTTATATTAATTTATGAAACATATATTATATGTTTTAATTATAATTAATATAAGGGTTATATTAATTAAAAATTAAACATATAATTTTTAGGCATTTATTCATGTGATGGATTTGTTATAAATGTATGTATATTCATATGATGAATGATCAGACAATTTATAACATAGAAATGCATGTAACTTAAGGTTAATTAAATAGTTTTAAAATGGTTTTAGAACTGAAAATTAATTAGACCTTAGGTTATCTAGTTGTAATAGGATTAGAATTAGGCAACCAATAATTTATAACACTACAAGAATTTGGGCTTTCTATGACACTTCATATAAGCCAAAAATGCTGGAGAGAGTAAAAAAAATGTCATAAAATGGTTGGAGGCGCGTTTTTGGCGGGAAACGACGGAGATTATCGGATTTCCGAAATTTATGACACTTTTTTAATATCATAAATTTATGACACTTTTTTCATATCATAAATTTATGACATTTTTTCAATGTCATATTTTAATGACTTATATATGTCATGGATGACTAGGAGTTCAGTTTTTTGCGGGAAAAGATGTGTTTTGGGCGGTAAAATACGTACTTTTTGGTGGAAAAAAGTCAAGATTTTTTTCAAGATTTACAATTTTTAGTGTCATAAATTTATGACAACGTTTAAATGTCATTGTTATTTGGTTCTATTAGTAGTTTTCATTAAAAAAAATGAAAGACAAAAAATTAAAGAACAACAATGAGTCCTAATTTTTTTTTTCAATTATTTCGTCAACGTCCTTATCTTCCTATGTATACATAAAACACTCTCTACTAATTCTCTCAATTGTTTGTTCACATTTGTCTCTTACAATTTATAACTCGAGACTAAAAATTTTTCTACTTGTGCAATCTATTCACAAGCATCGACATTAGTAGTCAAGACTATAGATGTTTATAAACAATAGTAAATTCTTGTTGATCTGTTATATAGCTTAAGCAACTTTTGATCTGTTATATAGCTTAAGCAACGGATTTGTTGATATTTAGTTCAATTCTTGTTGATCTGTTATATAGCTTAAGCAACTTTTGAAACTGCAGAAGGTATAATTTCAAGATGTTGTGTATGCCAAAGTTTGTCATTTTGTAGGATATTTCCAGACACGTGAGAATCGATAGATTGTAATGTTTGAATAGTTCATATTGTTTGTTAGTTTTGTAAATCTTCTTCTTGTACTTGTGTTTCTTGTTTGTAGTCAATGGAGTCATTCTTCATTTTTCACCAATGATTATGAAAACAAGAATCCATGAGATAGGTAAGAACAAGCTTCACTTAATATCGTTTGTTATATATTTGAGATACACTTGTGCATTTTTTTGGCAACTTTTGAGATACTTTGTAAGTTCGGCGATATGATAGACTCTTGAAACTTGTTTTGAGTTAGGTTTTGGCTTCACTTAAGCACTTTTGCACACATAGGACACTTACGTAAGTTTAGGAGAGGTGATGAAGCGTATTAATTGAGATTCTTGAGAAAATGTTTAAATTCATCTTGGTTTCCATTGGACACTTGGGTACTTTTTAGGCACTCTTAGTCCATGTTAATACTTTTAGGCAATTTTAAAAGTTCTAAAAAGCATGGTAGACACTTTAAGCTTTTTTTAGAGTTAAGTTTTGGCTTCTTTAATGCTTTAA
Source organism: Trichosanthes cucumerina (assembly GCA_036507285.1). Taxonomy (NCBI): domain Eukaryota; kingdom Viridiplantae; phylum Streptophyta; class Magnoliopsida; order Cucurbitales; family Cucurbitaceae; genus Trichosanthes; species Trichosanthes cucumerina. Next base: position 21,159,614 of record CM071837.1, read on the forward strand.
GGTCAAATGACACTTAGGATTTCTTTTAAATAAACTTTGTGCATTCTTCTTTCGATGATGTCATCTGTTCAATTTGCTTATTGCAATGGAGGTCGGAATAAATTATGTTTAAATCTTCAACTATTCTTTCAGTGTATTTGCTTATTTGGGGTGGTTTCTTTCAATGTATTTGTGGTGGTTTCTTTCAGCAACTCTATTAGATATCATTTCTTCCTCTTAAGAGAGTCTAGTGTTCTTTAAATGGTTAAGTTTAATATTTAAATGAATATTGTTTTGTCTATTGCAGGATTAAGTAGAGTCGAGCACTACATAGTGGAAGAAGCATATGACATGTAAACACATTAATGTAATATATACATTTTATCATAGTTTGATTGTAAACAGAATTATTTGAATTAATGAGTGATAATTCTTTCGTTTCACATTAATGTAATATATACATTTTACCGTAGTTTGATTGTAAACATTGTTTGTTGACTAATAAAAACCATCAAAGAAAATAATCTTTCTTAGAAGTAATCTACCGTAATACTTTTGTTGACAAATGGAAGATGTCATTAAATGATCTTTCTTGACACTTACAACTATCAAAGTAACTAAATACATGACAATCCAAAACTGTCACCGAAAAACCATTTATGACAATTAAAATCTATCAAAGTAGGCAATATTATGATATTGAAAAAATGTCATCTAAACAACATGCTTGACACTAATTGTCTGTCATAAACATAATTTCTATTACATTTAAAATCTGTCATTGTTTGATATATCTTGACGGAAAATTAGGATGGGCGGGTTATTTCTTGACAATGTTTAATTGTCATACAAAAGTTTACCATGACACTTACAAAATGTCATGTATACAACTTTCTCGACAAGATAAAATTGTCATAGAATAGTTAATTATGACAATTTTTTAAATGTGTCAGGTATGGAGTTTCTATGATGGTGGCTTCTATGACTGATATAAAGTGTCATAAAATGTGTTCATGACACTTTTTGAAAGTCATAAAATCCCGAATTTCTACTAGTGTAAACTATGATTAAAGAGGGACTCTGTCTAAGGAAGGTTACGCTAGGTTTGAGTCACCAAGCTAACTGAAATCTTAACACCCCTACCTGGGAACCAACCTGGGAGTGAATTTAATCCAGAGGTTTATAAATTATTTTCATAAGTGGCATTTATTAAAAGTTAATAAATTAAACTCATAAACCTAGGTTTATTAAAATGTTAATAGACTTAGGTAATTCATGTATAATAGTTATATTGGTAGACTTAGGTCGTATTTTTTTTAGCTGAAATATGCCTAAGTAAGAGTATACCCAAACTGTTTAAAATACTTAGTGGGAGTGAAAATGTATATATGATATATCAATTTCCTCTTACGCTCTACGCGAAGTTCACATCGTGAGATTTATGCTCGGCCTCGTGATGTCAATAGGGCATCCCTATTCGGATGGTATTTGCATAAATCAAGAGCAAGGTGAATGAAGAAAGTATTTATAGTAAGTGGGAGAAGGAAGTGTGTCAACACATCCTATGGTCTCCTCCATTAGGTTGGACCGTGAGTTTCCCATGTTGCGCCTGCAGGTTGCCCGTAGTAGCACCATCCATTCGGAAGGATGTAACATAGGATTCGGAACAACACAAACTCTAGAAATGGATAGGGTCTCTTAGGTCCATTCCCAACTTTGACTGTCCAATTCGGTAGCATTGTTGGGATCGACCTCTGAGGTCTAAAATGGCGGGTCACACTTACGAGAATTACTAAGTGTTAGTGAATTCTTTACCAAAGTAGCGATAACTAGAATGCTATAGGAATAAGAGTTATTCTGGTATTAGCATTTAGTCAAGAATGTATTGGTTCAGTGAAGGAGTGATTGACTGCCCTTCGGTAGCGGTTGCTCTGACTCACTGAAGTATCATTGAAAAAATAAATAATGAGATTATGGGTACATAATTACTTTTGCTAAATTCTTAATTCGATGCATGTTATGGGTTAAAAGAAATTCACTAATAGAATATGTTCTATTTTCAGCATGTCGAGCTCTTTTATTCAATTACTCGCCTCCGACAAACTTAATGGCGATAACTTTAGAATTTGGAAATCAAACTTGAATACGATTCTTGTAATTCATGATCTAAGGTTCGTCTTAACGGAGGAATGTCCTGCCCCTCCAAGCTCGTCTGCAACTCGAATAGTTCGGGATGCATTTGACAAATGGACTAGGGCTAATGATAAAGCCCGAGTCTACATCTTAGCCAGCATATCTGATGTGTTGTCTAAGAAACATGAGGGCATGATCACCGCAAAGGAGATCATGGGATCATTACAGGTCATGTTTGGAGAATCGTCCTCATCGGTCCGTTATGATGCTCTCAAGTACGTTTACAACTCTCTAATGAAGGAGAAAACTTCTATTAGGGAGCATGTCCTTAATATGATGGTCCACTTCAACGTGGCAGAGGTAAATGGGGTTGTCATTGATGAGAACATTCGGGTTAGCTTTATAATGGAATCTCTTCCGAAGAGTTTCCTGCAGTTCCGCACCAACTCGGTGATGAACAAGATAGAGTATAACCTGACTACTCTACTTAACGAGCTCCAGACATTCGAGTCCCTGATGAAATCAAAGGAAAAAGAGAAGGAGGCAAACGTTGTCACTTCAAGGAAGTCCCTGAGAGGATCATCCTCAAGGATTAAGTCTGGTCCTTCTTTTTCTAAGAATAAAGGTATTAAGAAGAAGAAGAAGGATAAAGGAAAGGAAAAAGCTCCCATACGCAAGGTTAAAGCCACAGGAAAATGTTTCTATTGTGGTGAAGACGGGCACTGAAAGAGAAACTTCCCGTAGTACCTTGCAAAAAAGAAAGCTGGGAAAGAAAAACATGGTAAATATGATTTACTCTATGTTGAAACATGTTTAGTGGAACATGATGATTCCGCCTGGATACTAGATTCAGGATCCACTAACCAAGTGTGTTCTTCTTTTCAGGAAACTAGTTCCTGGAGGCAGCTTGCTGATAGTGAGATAACTGTAACGCCCCTACTTTTCTATGACCAACTCCTAGGGACATTACTACACATGCATGCATTTATAGGCCAAGAGATAAAAGATCTTAAAAGAAAAACTTCCAACCAACATAAATAGTTTCAGGGATCCCAAATCAAATCATTTAAAAACAGATAAAAGCATCAATTTAGCATGGCCTATTAAAACTGTAAGTACATTTAAACTTCAAATAAAACATAAAGAGACAACATCAGTTTCTTAAAAGGAATATGCGGAAAAACATGTATGTTCCCATGGTTCTAGCAACGCGCCTCCGTCACTCGCCCTGCACGCCCTTGGCCTTACCTGAAAAATATTTTTAGAAGAAAGGGTGAGTATTGCAAAACAATACCAGTAAGTGACCTCGCTCACGAGGTTTGAGATATGCATACACATACAATCATGACTTTAAACTTGTTCGAAATATACATATGCGGGACCTAAAACTTTCTCATATTGTCGTGTCTTTAATCCATGACTTCCTTTTTTTTTGTGTGGCCGATCGTCATCCTGAGTCATTTCATTTTGAGTCCTCACAGCACTCACAGTAATAATTTGAGTCCCTCACGCACTCAGTAATAATTTGAGTCCCTCACAGACCCCTGTAATTAGACCCATAGGGTCTCTATTGCATGTTTGACCATGCACATACTGATCTCAGGAGGCCAATTCCACACTTTTCATTAGTTCAATTCATGAAATACATAACATGCATGAGGTCCCATCATTCACATAATAATAGTGTGCATGTCACAAACATCATCGTCACTATGCAAACCATACATTTCTCATAGACAGTTTGAAGATCATACTTTTGTAGGAAAACATGAAATATTCTCATACAAATTACTGTCATATTCTCACATGAAATACTGGAATACTTTTACATAGAATACAAGAATATTCTCACATAAAATAATAGTTTATTTCCACATGAAGCATTGAAATACTTGTACATAAAATATTAAGTATTCTCACGAAAATATCTGTATATTGTCATATGAAAAATATAACTAATTTCGCATGAAATCATGAAAATCATTTTCTTCAATCCCAATAAAAAGTTCGGCACAAGGTCCCTTACCTCGAGCTTTGTTCTTACTCTTTCCTTCCAATTCTTAACTTAACGGTCCTTTCCAAATAACCTGTCAATCAAGAATCCTTCTATTCGTTATCCTACTACTCGGTTCATTCCATATACGGAAATCTAAATACGCAAGCGTCTATAATTCTCACTTTACCCCAATTACCTTGACTTCGAATGATAATTCGAGCGTGGGTTTGTTTGCCCCGAAGCTTGGGAGTCCTGAACTCGAAATTCAGCTCGTTCCTACAATAATTTCATGCAAGATTTTCATGTGAGTTAGATCCAATTAATTCTATATTCCAAAATCGAAGGGGGTTTCGCGTGGCTCACCTAATCCACAATTTTGACCTTGATTACTTTACGGTTGCAACAGAATAACGCAACCACGATCGTGATCGGATTCCCGGCGTAGAGCCGATCCGGGGCGGTCGCCGATCGCTTGCTCACGAACGCCGCGTACTTGCTGGAGGATCACGGTGATCGCCGACGGAACGGCGCCTGCGAGGAAAATCACGAACGGCGGCGGCTGGGGTTTCAACGAGAGTAGCTAGGGCTTCGCGCGGTCTCCGGCGTGGGCTGCAGACGTTCGCGGACGGATGAGCGACTTCAAGGGTTGTTGCTCGCGATCGAGCGCCTCACCCTCGCGGGCGTCGCGTGACTCTCGGCCGGGCGTGGGCTGCGAAGGAAGCTCTCGGACGTCCGGGCTCGTGGGTCTTCGCCGCGAGAGCCGGCGATCGTCGGTGGCGAGCGAAACCCCTCGCGCGGCGGCGTGCGGTGATGTGGAGTCCGCGCGATCTCGAGACTTGAAACGAGCTCCGTCCGTGGATCTGCGCAGTCGGCGTGAGGTTTGGTGTGACGGCCGGGGCGACGAGCCGTCCTTGAACTCTGCCGGCGCGAGTGACCTCTGCACGCGAGCTTCTGGTCGGCGTTCGAGGATCGGTTGAGGGCTAGGGTTCCGGTCGGGCAACCTACAAGAAGAAAGGCAATTGAAGTGTATCTTTTTTTTTCTTTCCTAGGGTTAGGGTTAGGGTAAAATAGGAGAAGGAGGAGATGTTGGTGGCTAGGGTTAGGGTTTCCTTTGCATTTGTAGACCAATAAGGAGCTTAAATACCCATAAATTAGGTCATATTTTAAGTGTCAATTGGCACCCTCCATTACCCATTAATAACCAAAGTGCCACTCCTTCTTCTTTTTCTTCTTAATTTTTTATAAGTAATTATCTAGAGGAGACTATTTCGCTTTAACTAAGTAAAATCAAGGACTTACTAACACCGAGCTTGATGAGATTCACTAACCCGACTAAACACAAAGGTTGAGCATGTTAAATAAAATAAATAGCTAGTACCTGTGGCTGTGGTCGTCACAATCTTCCCTCCTTAAGAACTTTCGTCCTCGAAAGTTCCTATTCTTGGAATAGTTCTGGATATTTAGCTCTCACTTCATCTTCTCGCTCCCAGGTAGCTTCTTCCGTGCGGTGGTTCTGCCACAACACTTTAACTAAGTCGATCTCACGGTTACACGAGGGTCTTTCGATCTCTTGCAATAATTTGAGCCGGTCGCTCGCGTAACTCGATCTTCTCGCTAATTGCAATGGTTCAAGTCTACGACATGAGTCGGTCCGGAATGTACTTTCTCAACATGGAGACATGAAACACGTTATGAACCATTGAAGGGAAGCGGCGCGGTGCTAATCATCAGAGGCCACTTGCACCAATCCTCTCTAAAACCTCAAATGGTCCGATGAATCGCGGACTCAATTTCCCTTTTCGGTCAAACCTTAGGATTCCCTTCATTGGGGCCACCTTAAGAAATACGTGGTCCCCAACATCGAATTCTAGGTCCCTTCGCTCGTGTCGGCATAACTCTTACATGCGCTTTGGGCGATGCGCATCCGCGCTCTAATCTTTTGTATTGCCTCATTAGTGACTGTACTAGTCTCGACCCAACAATCGGCGTTCACCAACCTCCTCCCGAAAACGGGAGTTCTCGCAACGTCTTCCATAGAGAGCTTCAAATGGAGCCATTCCGATGGTCGATCGATAATCGTGTATTGTAGGCAAACTCCATCATATGCAAATGAGTGTCCCAACTACGGGAAGTCTAAGGTGCAAGCTCGCAACATATCTTCTAATATCTCGTTTTTAAACGTTAAAATCCCCATCCGTCTGTGGATGAAAAGTCATCTTCAAGTTCAACTGCGAACCTAACGCTCTCTGTAAGCTCCTCCGGAAGTTGGAGGTGAAACGTGGATCCTCATGCGAATAATCTTAATCGGAATCCCATGCAAACGGACTATCTCTTCCGTGAGAGCCGCGCCCACTTATCTGCCGAGTAGGTGGGTTTCCACAGTATAAAATGTGCCGCCTTGGTTAACTGGCCCACTATGACCCAAATTACCGAGTAACCTCGTAAGGTTCTAGGCGATCAGACTATAAAATCCATAGAGATCTCCTCCCATTTCCACCGAGGTACATGTAAAGGTTGCGGTAATCCTGCGGGTCTCTCGCCTAGGTGCCTTTACTGCGCGACAAGTCAAACACTTGCCGACAAACTCGCTATGTCGCGCTTCATGTTACACCACCAAAATGATCATTTTGAGATCTCGATACATCTTGGTGCTTTGCCAGATGCATAGAGAATGGTGAGTTATGGGCTTCGCTCAAGATTTCGATTCTCGGCTTGTCATCGTCGCACACATAATCGTCCTCAAACAAGAATCCTCCATCCGTGGATAGGGAAAACTCACAACTCGCTTTGTAGTTACCGCGATGCGCTTTTCTACTAACGAGGGTCCACTGCTGAGCCTCAATGATACGTTGTCTCAAAGTTGGTTGCACCGTTAATCGAGCTAATCGAGCCGTGGTCTTTCCTACTAGTATCGCGCGATATCGCTCGTGCAAACTCTGCTCAGAACTTCGGCTCTCACGGAAACTCGTCTTTGAAGTATGCACTGGCTTTCTACTGAGGGCATCGGCCACTACGTTAGCCTTACCGAGGTGGTATTGTATGTCAATATCATAATCCTTCACTAATTCCAACCATTTGCGTTGCCTCATGTTCAATTCCTTCTGGGTGAACAGATACTTCAGACTTTTATGATCTGTAAAAATCTGAATTTTCTCGCCATACAGGTAGTGTCTCCAGATCTTTAATGCAAAGACCACTGCTGCTAGCTCCAAATCATGAGTTGGATAGTTCCTCTCATGCGTCTTTAACTGACGGGATGCATAGGCTATTACCTTACCGTGCTTCATTAGAACACAACCCAAACCTTTCTTAGAAGCATCACTTTGAAACCCTGAAAGCTCCTGTTCCTCGAACCGTAAGAATCGGGTGACACTAATCTGCACTTGAGTTCTCGAAACTCGCCTCACAAGCATCATCCCAAACAAATGAGTTTCCCTTGTGCGTCAGCTGAGTCATAGGCATGGCTATCTTGGCAAAATCCTGCACGAAACGTCTATAGTATCCTGCAAGACCCAGAAAACTACGTACCTCTATAACGGTGGTCGGACGAGGCCACTGTGTGACGGCCTCCACTTTCGCTGGATCAACAGAGACTCCAGCTTCGGATACCACATGTCCTAAGAAGGATACTTGTCTGAGCCAGAATTCACACTTGGAAAATTTTGCATACAACTTATTCTCTCTTAGCGTGAGTAAAACTTTTCTCAGGTGCATTTCATGCTCTTCATCACACCTGGAGTATATCAGTATATCGTCGATGAACACAATCACAAACGTATCAAGAAACTCTTTGAATAAACGGTTCATCAAGTCCATGAAAGCGGCAGGAGCGTTGGTCAAACCAAACGGCATCACCGTGAACTCGTAATGTCTATAACGTGATCTGAACGCTGTTTTAGGGATATCCTCTTCACTGATTCTCAACTGATGGTAGCCTGATCTCAGATCAATCTTGGAGAACACTCATTGCTCCTTGCAAATCGATCGAACAAATCATCTATTCTCGGGAGAGGGTATTTATTCTTCATCGTAACTTTGTTCAACTCCTCGTAATCTATACACAGCGCATGGATCCGCTCTTTCTTTTCACGAACAATACGGGGGCTCCCAAGGCGAAACGCTTGGGCGTATAAACCCCTGTCTAGTAAGTCTTGTAATCGTATTTTTAGTTCCTTCAACTCTGCGGTGCCATTTCATGACGGGGCCTTGGATATCGGGTCGTCCCCATTCCAATCCGATGTTAAAATCTACCTCTCTCGACCGGAGGTATTCCGGAAGGTCCTCGGGAAAGACGTGCTCAGAATTCATTCACCACTCGTACCGATGTCACCGAGATCTCCGTACACCTTGCATCTAGTATGCAAGCTAAGACGCCCCAAGCTCCCGATGTAATAACTTTCGCGCCTTAAGGGCGTGAATACCTTAGGCCTACTTCCTCTTATATCGTGCCTCTGAACTCAGAGCTTGAGTTGGTCGGAGGAGTGAACACTACCTCCTTCCTAAAACAATCAATGCAAGCATGGTTACTGCGCTAACTTGACCCATGCCCAATATTACATCAAAGTCAAACATGTCTAAGACTACTAGATTCACTCGCTAACTCATGGTCTGCGATGGTCACACTACCATCCTTGACTTTCATATTGGCTAACAAATTTATCCCCGCAGAGTGGAGACAGACAGAGCAGCATATCATGAATCGTTTCTAGTTCTAACTCACTTGACTTACAAAGGATGCAGAAAATAAAGGAGTGTGTAGAACCGAAATCAAATAATACAAAGGCAAGGTGCCCAAGTAATGGAAGTGTACCTCAGAACCATTGAGTCCGAGCCATAGATGTCTCTCTACCGGTGCTTGCATAAGCTCTTCCCGATGTATAACCGGCTTCACAAAGAAATCCCACTATTGATAACCTGAGGTTGGCTAGTACTGGCTTGACTCGGGCAGCTATTAGCTCTGTGCCCTTCCTTCCCGCACCTGAAACACACGCCGGACCGGGCCAAACACTTACCCCAATCGCTCGCTACCACGCTTTTGCACCGTGGCTTATCTCCACCGTTATTTCCCGTCCCGTTGACTTGTGGCTTCCGACCAACTCGCATTTAAAAATGTCTGGTCTATCACGGTGTACGCTGGGACGCTGTGAGCTAGAATTTGGCCGGTCCCACTTCCTCTTATGATTTGCCATGGTCGCCTGTTAATTAACCACCACTGCTGCGATGCGCGCTGCACCCAAATCAATTCTGCCACTCTCACTGCGGAGGCATAATCGGGAGGTGCTAGTGCTTGAATAAAGCCTCGAACGCTTCTCATCCAGTCCCCATAATGAAGCGCTCTGCTTTCTTTGCCTCAGATCTACCACTCGGAGCAAAGCGACAGACGGTAAATTCCCTCTCATACACCTCCACCGCCTCTCCTGCTCGCAAAGCCGTAAGAATTCGCCGCTTCCTCGTAACGAGCTGCAGCAGATAAATTTCGCGAGCGCTTCCTTAAAGCAGTTCCGTAATCGTTTCTCCGCTCGCGACAATGGTTCCCCACTGGCGGACTCCCACCATAAGTACGCGTCATCCTCAAAGATAAAGGTAGCACAGACACCCTCTGGTCCTCGGGCAATTCATCACCAAAAATGGTCTCAATGGAGGACAACCACAACTCAACCTCACGATGGGGTCACTGGAAGACCCATCGAAAGATCTAGGATCATATTTCCTGAAGTCCTTCAGGTATCGCGACTCCAGAGTTGCATCGTTTCGCCCCTGATTTACTTGAGCCAGCTGAGTGGCTACTGTAGCTCGCACTAGACTCTGCATAGCCTCCACCATCATAGTCATAACGTTGGCGTTCCCTTTCTCTGCCACCGGAGGGACTGCAGGTGCATTCTCCTGGCGACCCGGCTGGTCCTGGGGGAGGTCTCGTACGGGTGGGGCAACCTCTTCCTGTTCCAGTGGTAATTCCGGTTGGGTGTCAACGTGTTCCCTTGCCCTCCGGCCCCTACCACGTCCCCTACCTCTCCCTCGACCTCTAGGTGGCATTTTGTCGATACTACAATACAAAGAGTTTCTAACTCAGTTTCTTTACTTCCTAACCATAAGATAGGATCACCCCTTAGGGTTTTAAGTTCATGTATATGCATAAAACAGAATCATATCATAATCATTTACTTAATTAATAAGATACTAGAACGTACCTGGCGGTGACTGGAACGCGTTGTTCAACCATGGGAACTACTCTGTGCTTACTCTGTAAGCAAGTCTACGAACCCCTTAAACTGGGGCTCGATACCAACCGTAACGCCCCTACTTTTCTATGACCAACTCCTAGGGACATTACTACACATGCATGCATTTATAGGCCAAGAGATAAAAGATCTTAAAAGAAAAACTTCCAACCAACATAAATAGTTTCAGGGATCCCAAATCAAATCATTTAAAAACAGATAAAAGCATCAATTTAGCATGGCCTATTAAAACTGTAAGTACATTTAAACTTCAAATAAAACATAAAGAGACAACATCAGTTTCTTAAAAGGAATATGTGGAAAAACATGTATGTTCCCATGGTTCTAGCAACTCGCCTCCGTCACTCGCCCTGCACGCCCTTGGCCTTACCTGAAAAACATTTTTAGAAGAAAGGGTGAGTATTGCAAAACAATACCCAGTAAGTGACCTCGCTACCGAGGTTTGAGATATGTATACACATACAATCATGACTTTAAACTTGTTCGAAATATACATATGCGGGACCTAAAACTTTCTCATATTGTCAGGTCTTTAATCCATGACTTCCTTTTTATTTGTGTGGCCGACTGGTCATCCTGAGTCATTTCATTTTGAGTCCCTCACAGACCCCTGTAATAATTTGAGTCCCTCACAAACCCTCAGTAATAATTTGAGTCCTCACAGCACTCACATAATTAGACCCATAGGGTCTCTATTGCATGTTTGACCATGCACATACTGATCTCAGGAGGCCAATGTCCACACTTTTCATTAGTTCAATTCATGACATACATAACATGCATGAGGTCCCATCATTCACATAATAATAGTGTGCATGTCACAAACATCATCGTCATTATGCAAACCATACATTTCTCATAGACAGTTTGAAGATCATACTTTTGTAGGAAAACATGAAATATTCTCATACAAATTACTGTCATATTCTCACATGAAATACTGGAATACTTTTACATAGAATACAAGAATATTCTCACATAAAATAATAGTTTATTTCACATGAAGCATTGAAATACTTGTACATAAAATATTAAGTATTCTCACGAAAAATATCTCAGATATTGTCATATGAAAAATATAACTAATTTCGCATGAAATCATGAAAATCATTTTCTTCAATCCCAATAAAAAGTTCGGCACAAGGTCCCTTACCTCGAGCTTTGTTCTTACTCTTTCCTTCCAATTCTTAACTTAACGGTCCTTTCCAAATAACCTGTCAATCAAGAATCCTTCTATTCGTTATCCTACTACTCGGTTCATTCCATATACGGAAATCTAAATACGCAAGCGTCTATAATTCTCACTTTACCCCAATTACCTTGACTTCAATGATAATTCGAGCGTGGGTTTGTTTGCCCCAAGCTTGGGAGTCCCGAACTCGAATTCACTTCGTTCCTACAATAATTTCATGCAAGATTTTCATGTGAGTTAGATCCAATTAATTCTATATTCCAAAATCGAAGGGGGTTTCGCGTGGCTCACCTAATCCACAATTTTGACCTTGATTACTTTCTGGTTGCAGCGTAACAACGAACCAACGACGCACCATCGATCGGATTCCGTGGGAGTCGATCCGGTCTTTGCTCGCCGATCGCTCGAACGACCACCAGACTTGCTGCCGGATGATCACGGTGATCGCCGACGGAACGGCGCTGCGCGAGGAAAATCACGAAAGCAGCGCGGCGGGGGGTTTCAACGAGAGTAGCTAGGGCTTCGCGCGGTCTCCGGCGTGGGCTGCAGACGTTCGCGGACGGATGAGCGACTTCAAGGGTTGTTGCTCGCGATCGAGCGCCTCACCCTCAGCGGACGTGCGTGACTCTCGGCTGGACGTGGCTGCGAAGGGAAGCTCTCGGACGTCTGGGCTCGTGGGTCTTCGCCGCGAGAGCCGGCGTCGGTCGGGCAGAACGAAAACCCGTGCAAATGGCAGGTCACGGTGATGTGGAGTCCGGCAGATCTCGGGATTGAACGAGCTCCGTCCCGTGGATCTGCAGGTCGGCGTGAGGTTTGGTGTGACGGCTGGGACGACGAGCTTCGTCCTTGAACTCTGCCGGCGCGAGTGACCTCTGCACGCGAGCTTCTGGTCGGCGTTCGAGGATCGGTTGAGGGCTAGGGTTCCGGTCGGGCAACCTACAAGAAGAAAGGCAATTGAAGTGTATCTTTTTTTTTCTTTCCTAGGGTTAGGGTTAGGGTAAAATAGGAGAAGGAGGAGATGTTGGTGGCTAGGGTTAGGGTTTCCTTTGCATTTGTAGACCAATAAGGAGCTTAAATACCCATAAATTAGGTCATATTTTAAGTGTCAATTGGCACCCTCCATTACCCATTAATAACCAAAGTGCCACTCCTTCTTCTTTTTCTTCTTAATTTTTTATAAGTAATTATCTAGAGGAGACTATTTCGCTTTAACTAAGTAAAATCAAGGACTTACTAACACCGAGCTTGATGAGATTCACTAACCCGACTAAACACAAAGGTTGAGCATGTTAAATAAAATAAATAGCTAGTACCTGTGGCTGTGGTCGTCACAATAACTCTCAGGGTTGGAACAAGAGAGGTTATCTCAGCTCAAGGAGTGGGAGCAGTCAAGTTGTTATTTAGAGATGGATTCATTTTATTAGAAAATGTACTTTTGGTTCCTGGAATGAAAAGAAATCTTGTATCTATCTCTTGTTTATTTGAACATATGTATAAAGTGTCTTTTGATTATAATGAAGCGTTCATTTGCAAAAGAGGTGTACGAATATGTTTTGCTAAACTTGAAAACAACTTATATGTGTTAAGACCAACAAAGATTAAAGTTATTTTGAACACTGAGATGTTTAAAACAGCTGATACTCAAAATAAAAGGCAAAAGCTTTCTCCAAGTACCTATCTTTGGTACTTGAGACTAGGCCACATTAATCTCAATAGGATTGAGAGATTGGTTAAGAGTGGTCTCCTAAGTCAGTTAGACAACTCCTTACCACCATGTGAGTCCTGTCTTGAGGAAAAAATGACTAAACGACCTTTTTCTGAAAAAGGTTATAGAGCCAAATAACCCTTGGAACTCGTACATTCGGATCTCTGTGGTCCAATGAATGTTAAGGCACGAGGAGGGTATGAATATTTCATCAGTTTCATTGATGATTATTTTAGCTATGGTTTTCTTCACCTAATGCATCATAAGTTCGAAACCCTTGAAAAGTTCAAGGAGTATAAGGCAGAGCTTGAGAACACGTTAGGTAAAATGATTAAAACACTTCGATCAGATTGAGGTGGAGAGTATATGGATTTAAGATTCCAAGACTATATGATAGAACATGGAATCGTATCCCAACTCTCAGCACTTGGTACACCTCAACAGAATGGTGTATCTGAAAGGAGAAACAGAACCGTGTTAGACATGGTTCGATCCATGATGAGTTACGCTCAGCTGCCTAGTTCGTTTTGGGGATATGCAGTAGAAGCTGCTGCAGATATTTTGAACATGGTTCCCTCTAAGAGTGTTTCAGAAACACCCTATGAGTTATGGAAAGGGCGTAAAGGTAGTTTACGTCACTTCAGGATTTGGGGATGTCCAACACATGTGCTAGTGTCAAATCCGAAGAAACTAGAATATCGTTAAAAATTATGCCTATTCGTAGGATACTCCAAAGAAACAAAAGGTGGTCTATTTTATGATCCTCAAGAGGACAAGGTGCTTGTGTCAACAAATGTCACGTTCTTAGAGGAAGACCACATGAGAGATCATCGACCTCGTAGCAGAATTGTCTTGAGCGAAATTTCTGAGGAAGCTTCAGATAAATAAACAAAAGTTGTTGATAAAGTTGGTCCTTCTCAAGAGTTGAGAATGTCTCGACGTAGTGGGAGGGATGTTAGACAACCCGACCGTTACATGGGTTTAACTGAAACCCAGGTCGTCATACCTAATGATGGCATAGGGGATCTATTGACCTATAAACATGCAATGAATGATATAGTCAGAGACCAGTGGATTAAAGCGATGGACCTCGAAATGGAGTCAATGTACTTCAATTCAGTCTGAGAACTTGTAGATCAATCAGATGGTGAAAGACCTATCGGTTGCAAGTGGATCTACAAGAGGAAACGTGATTAAGCCGGTAACGTGCAAATTTTTAAGGCTTAACTTGTGGCAAAGGGTTATACCCAGCGGGAAGGGGTGGACTATGAAGAAACATTCTCCCCTGTTGCCATGCTTTAGTCGATTAGAATACTCTTGTCTATTGCCATGTTTTATGATTATGAAATTTGGCAAATGGATGTCAAGACAGCCTTTCTGAATGGCAATCTTGAAGAGAGTATCTATATGGATCAACCAGAGGGGTTCAAAGTTCAGGGTCAAGAGCAAAAGGTTTGCAAGCTTAAACGGTCCATTTATGGATTGATACAAGCATCTAGATCCTTGAATATAAGATTTGATACTACGATCAAATCTTATGGCTTTGAACAGAATATTGACGAGCCTTGTGTTTACAAGAAGATAGTCAATACTACTGTAGCTTTCTTAATCTTATACGTAGACGTTATCCTACTCATTGGGAATGATGCGGGATTCCTGACTGGCGTTAAGCAATGGCTAGCGACCCAATTTCAAATGAAAGATTTGGAAGAGACTCAGTTTGTCCTTTGAATCCAAATTGTTCGGAATCGCAAGAATAAAACGCTAGCGCTGTCTAAGGCATCTTCGACAAGATGTTGATTGGATATAAGATACAAAATTCCAAGAAGGGTTTATTACCTTTCAGGCATGGAATTCATCTGTCTAAGGAACAATGTCCTAAGACACCTCAAGAAGTTGGGATATGAGACACATTCCCTATGCATCAGCTATTGGCAGTCTGATGTATGCCATGCTATGTACTCGACCCGACATATGCTATTCAGTGGGAATTGTCAGCAGGTATCAGTCCAATCCTGGATATGATCATTGGACTGTCGTTAAGAATATCCTCAAGTATCTGAGGAGAACGAGGGACTACATGCCTGTGTATGGGGCGAAGGATTTGATCCTTGCAGGATACACTGACTCTGATTTTCAGACTGATGTAGATTCGAGGAAATCCACATCAGGATCAGTCTTCACTCTTAACGGATAAGCTATAGTATGGAGGAGTATAAAGCAAGGTTGTATTGCTGAGTCCACCATGGAAGATGAGTATGTCGCAGCTTGCGAAGCAGCGAAGGAGGTTGTATGGCTTAGAAAATTCTTTTCTGATTTGGAAGTTGTTCCAAATATGAATTTGCCTATCACCCTTTATTGTGATAATAGTGGTGCAGTGGCAAATTCTAAAGAACGTAGAAGCCATAAGCGCGAAAGCATATAGAGTGTAAATATCATCTCATCAGGGAGATTGTGACCCGAGGAGACGTGATCGTAACGCAGATCACTTCGGAGCACAACATTGTTGATCCGTTTACAAAGCCCCTCACGGCTAAAATGTTTGAGGGACACCTAGAGAGTCTAGGACTACGGGTTGTACAGTAGGACAATTTTCTTGCTCAACATGTTTGACTCCACCGACGTTTTAGTCCAAGTGGGAGTTTGTTAGGTTTTATGTCCTAAAACTCATGAGTTTGTACAATGAATGTATATTCTATTTTGCAATAAATATATTGTTGAGATTTATTCAAATAAAGGTGTTATTGAATAAAGTGAATTGTATATTTTGAAATCCTAATCCAATATAGAACTCCTGCCTATAGTATGTATACTTGAACTTTATGTGTGACATAAAAGTGGATCAGGTTCAAGTTATAGCCTGAACGGTCTATAGTATAAGGATAGGACTGGGTACCTTATCCTGGGGACATGCTATGGACGCGACCCACTTTGTAAAGTACAAACAATGTGATCCTGAATCGTTCATGTGGAGACATGCGAGTGGGGGCGTCCTATGCAATGAGTTTGCATAAGACTGGACCGAGAAATAGTCATTTAGACTTTATAACTCTGTTTACTTACTTAACTGACAATGTTCATACGATGACCTGGGTAACTTGATCTTAATCCTGAGCATGCTATGAACTCCTGTTTATTCGGATTATCCTTAGATTTGCATGGGTGAGAGTGGCCTGAGACTGTCGACTCAATAAGCCTCCCATTTCAGGGATAAGACCGGGTAGATAGCTGGGAACATAGTTCTGCAAGATGGAATTCACTCCTACCCGCTTAAGGGATTAGTAGAGAGGTTGTTCCCTTAAGTGTTGACTTTGTGTAAGCCCTAAACTCTACTCTCTTTTATCATTGAGCACTCGTTCATGATGTTTTGAAATATGCAAAATCGTATAGGTTGCACTAAATGATGTCGTGATCGAATTTGGGAATCTATTGAATTTGGAGCTACAATATGTCCAAACTTCATAAGGGGATAGGTAAACCATTGAAATAAGCATATTAGAAGGTTAATTGAAGTATGTTAATATCATTAGCAAATTAGGCAAATTTTAGGTGCATTACATATTGAATGAAAAGCTCATATCTTTTATAAACTTAGGTAAAGTTGGTTAAATGCTTTAGATTGACTTATTTACATATTTTGGTGTTTAAAAAAAAAGATTATGATGTAAATAATAAAGTAGGAGCTGGCCAAAGGAGGAGAAGCCTCGGAGTTAAGTTTGGCAAGAAGGTGGTGTCAAATTCTTACTAAGACAGCAAGCAGCTGGAAAATGGGGCAACTTCAATCGATCATATCTCTCTGTCTCATCAACCAAATTCGATGATTTTTGAGTCAAAATCTCAGAAATTGAGTGTAGAATACGAAACTAGTCGGCTTTGCAGAAAAAAAACAAGAGGAAGAAGGAGAAAAGTGCAGAACAGTGAAGGGTATTCAAGTTTCTCGGGTAGCAGAACAGTATGAGGAGATCAGTCTGTTTTGAGCTCGTGAGGAGGAATTAGAAGCTGAAATTTTGAGGTAAGTAAGCTAAGATTTGTCCTTGAGGTTTATCAAAAAATATTTGGTGGTTGTGTTGATAAATTTTGAGGAACCCAAGCTGAAAGTTGAACCTTTAATTTTAGGTGAAAGGGAAAAACTTCTAGGAAGAGATTGAAGGAGATTCTCTTCCATTTCTATATACCTTACAACCAATTGTGTGTATGGTTATTCTGAATTGAGTTATGGGACTGAGTTAGACCTGTTTCTAAGGTGCATAAGGAAAGGAATTGATGCTCTGCTTTTTTGAAGAGGAAGGCGGAAGATGTAAGTATGCTTGTCAAATCCGGGAAGTCTCTGATGTTTTAGTTGTTCTGATCTGCATACTTGGAGTTAGAAGCTCTAATTGGTATGGTTCGAAAGCTTATTGAATTTCCTACAACTGTCGTGAAGAAATTGTGAGTAGAAAATATCTAGAAGATGTTTAAACTATCAGATTAAATTTATTGTGCAGCAGGAAATCCGAATTTGGAAACAGCAGAAGTCTGTTTTGAGGAAAGTAGTTTTCGAGGTATTTCTGAAGAAATCTGTTTGGAATTTCAATTTCATGTCTTCATATGATTTTTAGAGGGTTCAAAAAGGAAGAGTTTGGTATAAATTACATTATTTTTGGATAGGTAATGAAGAGGTTATGGCTGTCTGAAAATATGGCAGAAAATCTGAAAATGCTGGAAAATTTAAAAGTGTGTTTTCTTGCAAGTTTTAAGGTTAAAAATCATGAGCTCGAGGTTCTAATGGTTGAGTTGGTTTGTTTGACAGGCCAAGAGCAAATAGGTCAAGTTTACAAGCCAAGGTTTTAATTCTAATACTGTGAGTGACTCTATCTTAGAACTAAGTTTGGCCTATGTTTTTCTTCAAAAACATATTTGTTGATCATTGAATCTTGTTTGAACTATTTATGTATAGCTTCATGAAGTTTCTAACATAAGGTTCATGATGGATCCTAAGCATGCTTTGAATTAGTTGTAACTATAAATCCAAGTATGGAAACTAAATTATGAAAGTATGCCTTCCTTTAGAGAATGTTTTGTGTAAATCCACTTGGGAACATGTTTAGATGATAATATGAAAATGTCAAGAAATTGTTGTATGTGTTATAAAGACATGTTTTCCATGGTAAATAAGTTATGCCCTTGATCATGGTTAACCCCTAATACTGAAGGACATTCGAGAAAGTATTTAGGGGGGAATGAATCATAATTTCCCGATACTGAAGGACAATGAGAAGGTATTCGGGTAGTAAATGGTCTTGCCTTAATACTGAAGGACATAGAGAAGGTATTAGGGAAAACCAAAGGGCCAAAGGTATTCCACGTACACGTGAGAGAGGTATGAACCTTATTGGTACAAATGTAACTCTACCACCTCTATGGTTCAAAAGTGGTATCATGCCATGTGTTTTATTGTTATGAGCTTCTACATTATTGATCTATCTACCCTCAAAATAATACTACATTATGAGTTGTGTGTTATGCATAAGTGGTGACTTTAACCTGTAAATTGGAAGCATGGTTTGTTTATGTTGAGCTATTTTCTAGTTATAGTCTGCCATTCTTTTCTATGCTTCACCTGTGAACTTATAATAGACACTCACTGAGCTTCCTAGCTCACGTTTTCTTTATGTCTACTCTTCCCAGGTAGTAGACGAGTTTCCAGTGCTTAGCCTTCACAAGACCTATTTGCCACCACGCCATTTAGCTCCTTGTATATACACTTTCTTTTGTATATGGTTTGTAGTGAGAACATATTAGATGGGTTGTAATAAACTTGGAAACTTTATGATTATCTAAAGAACATAGTAAAGGAAGTGAATGTGTTTCATATATAAGTGTATATCAGTGCTTAATTTTGCTTGTTCAAACATGTTGTGTTACGTTTGTTTTAAGTTAAGTCTTGGGTTAGTCAAGGAAGGCCAACAAGAGGTTTGGTTATCTTTGTCTTTGCATCTCTTCCAAGGTTAGGCAAGTAAGCTGGGACGGGGTGTGACAACTTGGTATCAGAGCAAAAGGTTTTGGGAAAGGAACTAGGTTCATGCATTAAATTAGGAGCTTGTTGTCTTACCTATTTTAATAAGATTGTATAATTTAGGACCATGGCTCGAGGTGGCAAACGAGGCAGGCAAGTGGAGACTAGAACTCAAGAAGCTACTGGTGATAGAGGAAGAGAGGTATCAGAGGGAGAGTCTAGTCATCCTCGGCAGAAGAGAGGTGAATATGGAGGAAACAGATCTTTACGCGATAACTCAAAGATTAGCTGAAAGTGTTGATCAAGAAAAGCCAGATCCAGAAAAGAAGTATGGCATTGAAAGACTGAAAGCCTTAGGTGCAACAACATTTGAAGGCACGACAGATCCCGCTGATGCTGAGGTTTGGTTAAATCTGATTGAGAAATGCTTTAGGGTCATGCGATGCCCTGAAGACAGGAAGGTCGATTTAGCAGCATTCTTACTCCAGAAAGGAGCAGATGATTGGTGGAAGATAACTGAGAGCAGAAAAGGGGATGCTTGGAGCTGGAAAGAGTTTCAAAAGGCCTTTGAAAATAAGTATTACCCGAGTTCATATCGTGATGCGAAGAGGAACGAGTTTCTAGGACTCGTTCAGGGGTCGATGACTATAATAGAATATGAGAAGAAGTTTACAGAGTTATCAAAGTATGCTAGCACTATTGTTGCAAGCGAGATAGATCGATGCAAGAGGTTCGAGGATGGTTTACGAGCAGAGATCCGAACACCGTGATGACAAGTTCGAGTGGGCTGAGTTCTCCAAGCTTGTGGAGACGGCATTACGAGTAGAGCGAAGCCTAGTAGATGACAGAATGGGAAAAGGAGCTGCAGGTGGTGGTCATACCACTTATTCTGTTGGTTTACCACGAGACCGATTCCAACGAGGAGATAATAGGAGATTCACTCCAGGTATCTCTGGAAAAGGAAGCTTTAAACCCCATCGTGGTGGGCAAACTACTCCAAGGACTGCACAGTGGGCGTGGGGAAAAGACAGAGGCAAAGCGGGATCAAGTTTTCGATAGGATCGGCAAGGGACTCCGTGCAGGCAACCCAGAAGAGTCGAGAGCTAGTTCAAAGCAGGAAACCTTTGTGCGATACTTGTGGAAAGTATCATTGGGGTCGATGTTTGAGTGGCGGAAATGTATGTTTCAATCAGGGGCAAGGTGGTCACTTCAAAAAGGAATGCCCCAATTAATGCAAGAAGGCATGGTGAGACAGAGTACTACATCACATACTATACACCAACAAAGAAAATACTGGGGCAAATGGAGGAAAAGGCACTAGTAGTGCTAAGCAAAAGAAGGTGTAGGTCGACCCCACAACAACGGGAAGATTTACGCCATGACACAAAGCCAGGAAGGCGGATGATGCACCGAGGTTGTTACGGGTACACTTTCTATCTCAGAGTAAACTCGCACATGCATTACTAGATCCAGGAGCTACACATTCTTTTATCTCTAAAATGTTTCTTTGCTAGAATTGTTGTGAAGTTAGAACATTTATCCGAGGAGAGTCGTGTATTTATACTCCTATTGGTGATATGTCGATAGTTTGTAGTGTTTATACTAATTGTATGGTGGAAGTGAATGGTATGACCATGACAATGAATCGATTCCCTTAGATCTCCAAGAGTTCGACGTTATTTTGGGGATGGATTTCTTATCTAGGTATCATGCCTTAATGGACTGTCATAGGAAGGAAGTTGTGTTGAGGAAATCAAAGTGACTTGAGGTTGTGTTTAAGGGACATAGGAAGATATTGCCTACTTGTATGATATCAACTATTAAAGCTGGGAAATTATTGAAGAAAGGTTGTACAAAGATATCTTGCATATGTAGTTTGTGCACCAGTGAGTAAATCAAAACTCAAGACATTCCAAAGAGTATGTGAGTATTTAGATGTCTTCCCGGAAGAGCTAACAGTGGTTGCCACACGATAGAGAGGTGGAGTTTACCATAGACTGATGCCGAGAACAAAGACCAATATCTCAAGCCCCGTGCATGTGATGGCACCAAGGAATTGAAGGAATTGAAAACTCACTGCGGGAGTTGGTGGATAAGGGTTATATTCGACCAAGTGTATCTCCGTGGGGAGCACTGTGTGTTGTTTGTTAAAAGAAGGATGGGACATTACGATTATGTATTGATTACCGATAAAGCCAATAAGGTAACAATACGTAACAAATATCCTTTGCCCCGCATAGATGACCTGTTCGATCAACTAAAGGGTGCCTCGATATTTTCCAAAATTGATTTACGATCGTGATACCATCACCAAGATCAATGATTACGATGTACCAAAAGCGACTTTCAGACAAGGTATGGGTATTATGAATTTTTGGTAATGCCATTCGGGTTAACAAATGCCCCAGCAGCATTCATGGATTTCATGAATCGGGTATTTCATCCTTACCTTGATCAGTTTGTGATAGTATTTATTGATGACATCTTGGTGTACTCAGAAAGTAGAGAAAAGCATGCAGAACATCTCAGAATAGTGCTACAGACATTACGAGATCGGAAGTTGTATGCTAAATTTAGTAAATGTGAGTTTTGGCTGGAACAGGTTGTGTTTTTGGGACACGTAGTATCAGCAGCTGGAGTTCAAGTGGATCCTCAGAAGAAAGAAGCTATAGTAAAGTGGGAGCAACCCACCTCAATAACGGAAGTCCGTAGTTTTTTGGGACTTGCGGGATACTATCGACGCTTTTGTTGAGGGATTTTCAAGATAGCTCTTCCATTAACCATTTGACAAAGAAGAATACGAAGTTCGAGTGGAGTGAAAAGTGTGAAAAAAGTTTTCATGAGTTAAAGAACAAACTTGTCACAGCACCGATACTAACTCTACCCACCACGGGAAAAGAGTTTGAGGTTTACTGTGATGCCTCACATCAGGGCCTTGGGTGTGTACTTATGCAAGATGGGAAAGTGATTGCTTATGCCTCAAGACAGCTTAAAAAACATGAATGTAATTATCCTACTCATGATCCGGAGCTCATGTGCAGCTTGTGTTAGCTTTAAAGATTTGGAGGCATTATCTGCTTGGTGAGAAGTGTTGTATTTACACGCATCATAAAAGTTTAAAATACATCTTCGAACGAAAAGAGTTGAATTTGAGACAACGACGGTGGCTTGAATTGATAAAAGATTATGACTGCACGACCGAATACCACCTAGGGAAGGCTAATGTTGTAGCTGATGCACTGAGTAGGAAGTCGAAGCAACGTAGGGGTTCACTTAATGCTGTTAGAGTGGCTCTATTTGAGGAACTCAAGAGTTCTAATGCAAAAGTGTATGTTGGTGACGAAGGAACTTGTTAGCTCATTTTCGTAAGACCTACCTTAATTAATGATGTTATCACAAGTCAAGCTAAAGACCCTACCCTGAAGAAATTGATAGAAGAGGTGAACTTGAATCAGAGAGTAGATTACGAAGTAAGGCGTGATGGAGCGTTGATGAAGTATGGTAGATTTTGTGTATCTAAAGATGAAACATTGAGAAATGCGATACTAAGAAGCACATAGTTCAAATTATGCGATGCATCCAGAGGTACAAAGATGTATCTCCGACCTTAAAGAACCATTATTGGTGGCGGGAATGAAACGAGAAATAGCAGAGTATGTCTCTAAATGTCTAATTTGTCACAGTGAAACTCGAACAGCGCAGAACCAGGAGGGCTTCTAAATCCACTCCCAATACCGAATGGAAGTGGGAGCATGTAACCATGGATTTCTTATTTGGACTTCCCCAGAACACCGAGTGGTTATGACGGGATTTGGGTGATAGTAGACAGATTGACTAAGATCGCTCGATTCTTACCCGTCAAGGTAATTTTTACTCGGATAAACTTGCTAAATTATATGTTGACAGATTTGTAAGCCAACACGAGCCCCCAAGATCTATTGTGTCGATAGGGATTCGAGATTTACTTCCAAGTTCGCCGAGTCTCCAAGAGGCCTTGGGAACTAAGTTGCACTTTAGTACAAAGATTTCATCCACAAACCGATGGTCACGTAAAGAACCATTGCACCCTCGAAGACATGCTTCGAGCATGCGCATCGCAATATAATGGAAGTCGGGAGACTCACCTATCATTGATGGAGTTTGCATACAATAATAGTTATCATTCTAGCATCGGAATGGCACCGTACGAAGCATTATATGGAAGGAAATGTAGAACCCGTATTTGCTGGGGGGAGGTAGGAGAAAGGAAGCTGATAGGGCCAGAGTTGGTCCATGTTACCTCGGAGAATGTTAAATTTATCAGGGAAAGATTGAAGACAACACAAGATAGACAAAAGAGCTACGCTGACAAACGAAGAGAGATTTAGAATTCGAAATCGGAGACAAAGTTTTTCTGAGACTATCCCCGTGGAAGAGTATTTTGCGGTTCGGAAGGAAGGGGAAACTGAGCCCGAGATATATAGGGCCTTATGAGATTCTAGTACGTGTAGGGCCATCAGCTTACAGATTAGCTTTACCGATAGAATTGTCTCGGGTACATAATGTTTTTCATGTATCAATGTTGAGGAAATACATTTCTGATCCATCACATGTGCTCAAGGTAGAACCAATACAACTTAAGGAGAATCTATCATATGAGGAAGAACCTCTACAAATACTGGATCGGAAAGAACAAGTGCTTAGGAATAAGTCGATACCACCTGTAAAGGTGTTGTGGAGAAATCACGACGTCGAGGAAGCAACATGGGAGAGCGAAGACCAAATGAAAGAAAAGTACCCAAAACGTTTCTCGTGCTGAATTTCGAGGGCGAAATTCCTCTTAAGGGGATAGTAAATTGTTAGCCCTAAACTCTACTCTCTTTTATCATTGAGCACTCGTTCATGATGTTTTGAAATATGCAAAATCGTATAGGTTGCACTAAATGATGTCGTGATCGAATTTGGGAATCTATTGAATTTGGAGCTACAATATGTCCAAACTTCATAAGGGGATAGGTAAACCATTGAAATAAGCATATTAGAAGGTTAATTGAAGTATGTTAATATCATTAGCAAATTAGGCAAATTTTAGGTGCATTACATATTGAATGAAAAGCTCATATCTTTTATAAACTTAGGTAAAGTTGGTTAAATGCTTTAGATTGACATATTTACATATTTTGGTGTTTAAAAAAGAGATTATGATGTAAATAATAAAGTAGGAGCTGGCCAAAGGAGGAGAAGGCTCGGAGTTAAGTTTGGCAAGAAGGTGGTGTCAAATTCTTACTAAGACAGCAAGCAGCTGAAAAATGGGGCAACTTCAATCGATCATATCTCTCTGTCTACTGAACCAAATTCGATGATTTTTGAGTCAAAATCTCAGAAATTGAGTGTAGAATACGAAACTAGTCGGCTTTGCAGAAAAAAAATAAGAGGAAAAAGGAGAAAAGTGCAGAACAGTGAAGGGTGTTCAAGTTTCTCGGGTAGCAAAACAGTATGAAGAGATCAGTCTGTTTTGAGCTCTTGAGGAGGAATTAGAAGCTGAAATTTTGCGGTAAGTAAGCTAAGATGTTGTCCTTGAGGTTTATCAGAAAATATTTGGTGGTTGTGTTGATAAAATTTGAGGAACCCAAGCTGAAAGTTGAACCTGTAATTTTAGGTGAAAGGGAAAAACTTCTAGCAAGAGATTGAAGGAGATTCTCTTCCATTTCTATATACCTTACAACCAATTGTGTGTATGGTTATTCTGAATTGAGTTATGGGACTGAGTTAGACCTGTTTCTAAGGTGCATAAGGAAAGAAATTGATGCTACTGTTTTGAAGAGGAAGGCAGAAGACAGAAGTATGCTGCCAAATCCGGGAAGTCTCTGATGTTTTTGTTGTCCTGATCTGCATACTTGGAGTTAGAAGCTCTAATTAGTATGGTTCGAAAGCTTATTGAATTTCCTACAACTTTCGTGAAGAAATCGTGAGTAGAAAATGTCTAGAAAATGTTTAAAATATCAGATTAAATTTATTGTGTAGCAGGAAATTCGAATTTGGAAACAGCAGAAGTCTGTTTTGAGGAATGTAGCTTTCGAGGTATTTCTGAACAAATCCGTTTGGAATTGCAATTTCATGTCTTCATATGATTTTTAGAGGGTTCAAAAAGGAAGAGTTTGGTATACATTACATTATTTTTGGATAAGTAATGAAGAAGTTATGGCTGTCGAAAAACAGGGTAGAAAATCTGAAAATGCTGGAAAATTTAAAAGTGTGTTTTCTTGCAAGTTTTAAGGTTAAAAATCATGAGCTCGAGGTTCTAATGGTTGAGTTGGTTTGTTTGACAGGCCAAGAACAAATAGGTCAAGTTTACAAGCCAAGGTTCTAATTCTAATACTGTGAGTGACTCTATCTTAGAACTAAGTTTGGCCTATGTTTTTCTTCAAAAACATATTTGTTGATCATTGAATCTTGTTTGAACTATTTATGTATAGCTTCATGAAGTTTCTAACATAAGGTTCATGATGGATCCTAAGCATGCTTTGAATTAGTTGTAACTATAAATCCAAGTATGGAAACTAACTTATGAAAGTATGCGTTCCTTTAGAGAATGTTTTGTGTAAATCCACTTGGGAACATGTTTAGATGATAATATGAAAATGTCAAGAAATTGTTGTATGTGTTATAAAGACATGATTTCCATGGTAAATAAGTTATGCCCTTGATCATGGTTAACCCCTAATACTAAAGGACATTCGAGAAGGTATTTAGGGGGGAATGAATCATAATTTCCCGATACTGAAGGACAATGAGAAGGTATTCGGGTAGTAAATGGTCTTGCCTTAATACTGAAGGACATAGAGAAGGTATTAGGGAAAACCAAAGGGCCAAAGGTATTCCACGTACACGTGAGAGAGGTATGAACCTTATTGGTACAAATGTAACTCTACCACCTCTATGGTTCAAAAGTGGTATCATGCCATGTGTTTTATTGTTATGAGCTTCTACATTATTGATCTATCTACCCTCAAAATAATACTACATTATGAGTTGTGTGTTATGCATAAGTGGTGACTTTAACCTGTAAATTGGAGGCATGGTTTGTTTATGTTGAGCTATTTTTCTACTTATAGTCTGCCATTCTTTTCTATGCTTCACCTGTGAACTTATAATAGACACTCACTGAGCTTCCTAGCTCACGTTTTCTTTATGTCTACTCTTCCCGTGTGCGAGATTTAGTTTCCAGTGCTTAGCCTTCACAAGACCTATTTGCCACCACGCCATTTATCTCCTTGTATATACACTTTCTTTTGTATATGGTTTGTAGTGAGAACATATTAGATGGGTTGTAATAAACTTGGAAACTTTATGATTATCTAAAGAACATAGTAAAGGAAGTGAATGTGTTTCATATATAAGTGTATATCAGTGCTTAATTTTGCTTGTTCAAACATGTTGTGTTACGTTTGTTTTAAGTTAAGTCTTGGGTTAGTCAAGGAAGGCCAACAAGAGGTTTGGTTATCTTTGTCTTTGCATCTCTTCCTAGGTTAGGCAAGTAAGCTGGGACGGGGTGTGACACTTCGGGTCTTGAACAAAGGGCCCACCCCTCTCATTGGCACGAGAGGGATTCGGTTTGTTGGTTGGTCCACAAACCAATTGTTCATTAGAGGATCAGTGGGACTTAAGGAACAAGAAGTAATTACAGGGGTAAAACGATAATTTTGACCCAGCTGTAATTACGAACGACCTGTGAAGGATCGACTTACTAATCATGGTTATATCGAGTGGATAGAAATATATCTACGGTGAGGAGAGTGCATCCACTGGGCTTTAGTGGAGTGTCCCGGTGGTTAACGAATGTTGATTAGCTAGGCTAAAGAGTTTGGCCGGTTATCTTGTATCGTTGGAGCTCATGATCTGTAGGTCCGTTAGGTCCCATTACTAGCTCGGACTAAGCGTTGTAACATTTTGAGAGAAAAGAATTTGAATTGTTCAAATTCGATTTTGGGAGAAAACGTTAATTATATGTGATATACTTAATAAATTTATTTTAATTTAAAATTAATTTTGAATTAAAATTAAATGAAAATTCAAAATTTCATTTTGAATTTCAATTGGACCCAAGGAAAAAGCATGAGCAAGCTTACTACTTTTTCAAATTCACTCAAATTGAGACTCTCCTTCTTGCTAAATCCTTCTCATCTTCTTGCTGTCATCTTCTCCTAACTTAAAAAAGGTTTTGGTTTCTTTAATTGAAGAAGAAACCATTAGATTAAGTAGGATTTTTCAGAATTGACAGGATTCACGTTTTTGAGACCTTTCTCCCATCTCTCTTCAAATTCTCTCTATCAAAGATCCCACAATCTGTTCCAAGGGCTGAGAATAGTAGGGAAGACACTAGAGGTTGTCCACAAAGTGTTTGTGACAAGAAACTACCCACGGATTAGGAGAATTTTGAACAACAAAGGTATGTGTTCATACTCTCTGTTTTTTCAGTTTTGAGCATGTTTTTTATTTCGTAAAATTGATCAATTTAGAGTGTTCAAGATCCAAAATTGCTTCCGCTGTCTTAATCTACACTCTTTCAGAGACGTTGTGTCAGCTCGTGCAGTAGGAGATGCCAAGCTGTTTTTTAGAGATAGATTTTTTTTTTTTGAAAATCTGTATATAGTTCCTAAGATTAAGAGGAACATAATTTCTATCTCTTGTTTAATAGAACTTGGCTATTGTATTTCTTTTTCAATCAATGAAGCGTTCATTTCGAAAAAGGGTGTTAATATTTGTTCTGCTAAGTTAGAAAATGGCTTGTATGTACTTAAACCGAATTGAACTAATCAATCATGAGATGTTTAAAACTGCTAATACCCAAAGTAAAAGGCAAAGATTTTCTCATAATAATACCTATCTTTGGCATCTTAGACTTGGTCATATAAATCTCAATCGGATTGAGAGACTCTCTAAGAATGGACTTCTAAACAAGTTAGAAGATGATTCTTTACCTCCTTGCGAATCTTGCTTGGAAGGTAAAATGACTAAGCGACTTTTTATTGGAAAACGTTACAGAGCCATAGAGCCCTTAGAACTTATACATTCGGATCTTTGTGGTCTGGTGAATGTTAAAGCTCGAGGAGGGTATGAATATTTCATCTCTTTCATAGATGATTATTCGAGCTATGGTTATTTATACCTAATGCACCATAAGTCTGAGGCTCTTGAAAAGTTCAAGGAGTATAAGGCTGAAGTAGAAGAATGCATTAGGGAAAACCATTAAAACACTTCGATCCGATCGAGGTGGAGAGTATATGGATTTGAGATTCCAGGAGTATTTGATAGAACATGGAATTAAATCACAACTCTCGGCACCTAATACACCACAGCAAAATGGTGTGTCAGAAGGGAAAAATAGAACCTTGTTGGACATGGTTCGTTCGATGATGACTTATGCTCAATTGCCTGCCTCATTTTAGGGATACGCAATAGAGATTGCACTTCAAATCTTGAACACTATTCCATCAAAGAGTGTTTGAGAAACACCTTTTGAATTGTGGAAGGGGCGTAAACCTAGTTTACAACACTTCAGGATTTGGGGTTGTCCGGTGCACGTGCTGGTGACAAACCCAAAGAATTTAGAACCTCGTTCAATATTATGAAAATTTGTTGGCTATCCCAAAGAAACGAGTGGTGGTCTTTTCTACGACCCACAAGAAAACAAGACGATTGTATCAACAAACACCACTTTCTTGGAGGAAAATCACATGAGGAACCATTAACAACGTAGTAAATGATGGAGATCTGATCTCCTTGAGCAGCGGAAACGTGTTTGGGATCTTAATTACTTGATTGATTTGCTTAAAACAAAAACCAGTACATTGACAAAAAGAACAGAACAAGCATGAAATTCTAATCCTATTAGACATGGATTAATTGCATACAAACATGCTACAAGTCTAACGATTAAACTAATAAAAGAGAGGGAATTATTACCTTTATAGACTTTCTCCAGCAACTTCTTTGCTCCTAGCTTTTCAGCAACACAGGAACTAAACTTCTCTGTTTTCTTCCAGCAACAGGACACCACAAAAATGGCAAACCGCCTATTCTCTGGATTCCACTTAGATCAACCTTGGTGGGAAGGTAATCCAACAATTGGAAGAAGGTTTTGGGAATGTGAGAGTGAGAGAGAGAGAGCAATTCTTCAATTGCTTGTACAATTCAGTTGATCGATAAATTGAAAAATGCACACCCCTTCTCCCTGTTAAGCTATCGATAGGGAGAAGGAAGGGGATAGTGGGAACGTGTCTGGAAGACACGTTCCCTTATTTTATTAATAAACTAATAATAAGAATAATAATAATTAAATCAAATTTAATTATTAATTTAAATAATACAAATTAAATATCATATATTTAATTTGGATTAAATCTCATTTAATCATATTACCCCTTTAACCTATAGTTTTAATGTGCATTAAGTGCACATTAAATTTAACCTATAGTTTTCAAATGGTAATCACATTCACATTTAATATAATATTTGAACTCTTTCAAATATTCAATTGTCTCATATAATTTAATATGAATCACATTCACATTAAATTTATAATATATAGCTCCAAAACTATATATTATATTGTATCAACATACATTAAGTTTATTCCCTAATGACTTTGAACATTTCAAATTCAAATGATCTAAGAACCCTTTACGAGCTAGAAGGTGGACCTAATGGACCTATAGATCAGAAGCTCCAACGATACGAAATTGCTCGGTTAATCAAATTAACCTCCCAATCAACATTCGTTAACTGCGGGAACACTCCACTAAAGTCCCACAGCTGCACTCTTCTCACTGCAGATATATTTCTGTGTCCATGGATATTGACCAATAGCAGCAAGTCAATCCTTCACAAATGTTCGTAACGCCAGCTGGGTCAAATTAGCGTTTTACCCCTGGGTTACATCTTGTGCCTTAAGTACCAGTGCTCCTCTAATGAACAATTTGTTTGTGGTCCTATAAACAAACAGAGTCCCTCCCGGGTCAATGAGAGGGTCGGGCCCTTTGTTCAAGTCCCAGAGACACCACTTAAGGGAACATTCCTCTACTTACCCTAGTAGGCGGGAAGGAGTGAAGTCCATTTTCCTAAGTTAAGTCCCCAGCTGCTCACTCGGTCTTGTCCCCAAGAAGGTAGGCATATTGAATCGGCGAATCTGGCCACTCTCACCCATACTAGTCAAAGGACAATCCCTCACGAACAGGAGTTCGTAACCTGCTCAGGATTAAGATCAAGTTGCCTAGGTCATCCTAGTGAAATAGAAACCTAACTAGACAACGGAGTTACAACTAAAGATTACTATTTCGTGGTTCGGTCTTATGTAATCTCATTACATTGGATATCCCCACTCACATGTCATCTACACGAACACGTTAGGATCACAGTGTTTGTATCAAATACAAAGTGGGCCACATCCATAGTTTTTCAAGGGTAAGGTACCCAAACCTTATCCCCCTAACTATAGACCCTTTAGGCTGTATCTCGAACCGAGATCCTTTTATGTACATTACATTCAGTTAAAGATTCATTTAACAACCTTGGATGTTTAGTTTATTTGATTTAGGGTTTAAATGAAGGCAAACTCGTAGATAACGAACAATAACACTTTATTAAAATAATACCACTTTATTACATTAATTAGAACATAATTACAAACTACGAGTTTTAGGGCATAAATCCCAACAAACTCCCACTTGAACTAAAACTCAAGTGGTGTACATCATAATCTAAAACAGTGGTTACAAGAGATAGAAATACAATAAACTAGGGCATCCATATACCCCATTACATATCTCCCACTTACCCTAGATTAGCTTATGTACATATCTCGTAGACCCAGACTTTCCAGATGACCCTCGAACACTTTACCCGTGAGAGTCTTTGTAAACGGATCAACAATTATGTGCTCCGAAACGATCATCGTGACAGTCATCTCTCCTCATTGCACTATTTCTCGTATGAGGTGATACTTCCTCTCGATGTGCTTTCCTCACTTATGGCTGCGAGGTTCCTTCGAATTGGCTACGGCACCACTGTTGTCACAGTATAAGGTGATGGGAGATTCCATATTTGGAACAACTTCCAAATCAATAAGGAATTTCCTTAGCCAAACAGCCTCTTTAGCTGCTTCACAAGCAGCGACATACTCAGCCTCCATTGTGGAGTCAGCAATGCATCCTTGCTTGATGCTTCGCCATACTATAGGTCCCCCGTTAAGGGTGAAAACTGATCTCGATGTGGATTTCTGAGAATCCTTATCAGTATGAAAATTAGAATCAGTGTATCCAGTAAGGATCAGATCCTTAGACCCATACACAAGCATATAGTCCCTCGTTCTCCTTAGATACTTGAGGATATTTTTAACTACTGTCCAGTGGTCTAACCTTGGACTGGACTGGTAACTACTGACTATTCCCACTACATAACAAATGTTTGGCCTCGTGCATAGCATAACATACATTAAGCTACCTACTGCAGAGGCATAGGGAATATGTCTCATATCCTCAACTTCTTGAGGTGTCTTGGGACACTATTCCTTAGACATATGAACTCCATGCCTGATGTAATAAGCCCCTCTTGGAATTTTGCATCGAATATTTGGACAACATTTTGTCGATATAAGACGCTTGAGACAGTGCTAGCGTTCTGTTCTTGCGATTCCTGAAGATCTGAATCTCAAGAACATACTACGCCTCTCCAAATTCTTTCATTTGGAATTAGGTCGCCAGCCAATTCTTTATGTCAGTAAGGTATCCTAAATCATTCCCAATGAGTAGGATATCATCCACATAAAGTACTAACAAAGCTACTTTATCGTTGATGATCCTCTTGTAAACACAAGGCTCATCAACGTTTTGGTCAAAGCCGTAAGACTTGATCGCAGTATCAAATCTTATATTCCAAGATCTTGACACTTGTTTCAATCCATAAATGGATCGATTAAGCTTGCAAACTTTTTGCTCCTGACCTTGGGCTATGAACCCTTCGGGCTGAGACATAAAGATGCTCTCGTCAAGATTACCATTCAAAAAGGCAGTCTTGACGTCCATTTTCCAAATTTCATAATTATAAAACGCGGCTATGGACAAGAGTATCCTTATAGACTTCAGTATAGCAACCGGGGAAAAAGTTTCTTCATAGTCAACTCCTTCCCTTTGGGTAAAACCCTTTGCTACAAGTCTAGCCTTAAAGGTTTGTACCTTACCACGCATCTCTCTTTCTCTTATAGATCCACTTACACCCTATGGGTCTAACCCTTCAGGTTGGTCTACAAGTTCCCATACTGAATTGAAGTCCATTGACTCCATTTCAAGGTCCATGACTTTGATCCATTGGTCATTGTCTACGTCATTCATTGCCTGTTTATAAGATAATGGATCTTCTACGCTGTCATCAGATATGACAACTTGAGTTTCAAATAAACCCAGTAAGTAGCGGTCGTTGGGAAACAACCCTCCCAACTGCGTCGAGGCATTCCCAACGATTGAGAAGGACGAGATCGACTTGAGGTGCCGGCTCTTCCATCAACTCTTGATGAAGTCCCAGCTTGATCAACAACTCTTGTTGGTTTATGTGTAGCTTCATTTAGTACTAATTTACTACACGGTTTGTGGTTCCTCATGTGATATTCCTCAAAGAACGTGTCATTTGTCGATATAATCACCCTATTTTCTTGTGGGTCGTAGAAAAGACCACCTCTCGTTTCTTTGGGATAGCCAACAAATTGGCATAATCTTGAACCAGGTTCCAGTTTCTTTGGATTTGTCACGAGCACGTGTGCCGGACAACCCCAAATCCTGAAGTATTGTAAACTAGGTTTACGCCCCTTCCAAAGTTCAAAAGGAGTTTCTGAAACACTTTTGATGGAACACTATTCAAGATTTGAATCTGCAGCCTCTCTCTCGCGTATCCCTAAAACGAGGCAGGCAATTGAGAATAGCTCATCATAGAACGAACCATGTCTAACAAGGTTCTATTTCTCCTTTCTGACACACCATTTTGTTGTGGTGTATTAGTTGAAGAGAGTTGAGATTTAATTTCATGTTCTATCATATAGTCCTAGAATCTCAAATCCATGTACTCTCCACCTCGATCTGATCGAAGTGTTTTAATGGTTTTCCCTAATGCATTCTCTACTTCAACCCTATACTCTTTGAACTTTTCAAGAGCTTCATACTTGTGATGCATTAGGTATAGATAACCATACCTCGAATAATCATCTATGAAATAGATGAAATATTCGTACCCTCCTCGAGCTTTAACATTCACCGGACCACAAAGATCCGAAAGCACAAGTTCTAGAGGCTCTACGGCTCTATAACCTTTTCCTGTAAAAGGTCGTTTGATCATTTTACCTTCCAAGCATGACTCGCAAGGCAGTAATGAATCATCTTCTAACTTATTTAGAAGTCCATTCTTAGAGAGTCTCTCAATCCGGTTGAGATTAATATGACCAAGCCTATGATGCCATAGATAGGTATTATTATTTGGAGAAATTCTTTGCCTTTTATTTTGAGTGTTAGCAGTTTTAAACATCTCATGATTTAAAAAGCGCTTTGCTTTGTTCGGTTTCAAAGACATACAAGCCATTTTTCAATTTAGCAGAACAAATATTGAC
The DNA here is from genome assembly GCA_036507285.1 of Trichosanthes cucumerina. Lineage (NCBI taxonomy): Eukaryota > Viridiplantae > Streptophyta > Magnoliopsida > Cucurbitales > Cucurbitaceae > Trichosanthes > Trichosanthes cucumerina. Next base: position 21,193,482 of record CM071837.1, read on the forward strand.
ACCTTCTTTCAAAATGAACGCTTCATTAATTGAAAAAGAAATACAATATCCAAGTTCTATTAAACAAGAGATAGAAATTAAGTTCCTTTTAAGCTTAGGAACTACATACAGATTTTTTAAAGAAAGAAATCTATCTCCGAAAAATAACTTGGCATCTCCCATCGCATTTAACCGAGACGACGCCTCCTGCTCCGAATTCCTTAGCGTCATCTCACCCTCTTCGAGCTCCTTGAAGGAACTAGTTTCCTGAAATGAAGAGCAAACGTGATTAGTGGCTCATGAATCAAGTATCAAGGTAAAATCTTCATTTTCCACTAAACAAGTTTAAAGAACAAGTAAATCTAATTTACCTTTCTTCTCTTTGAGCTCAAAGAAGGTATTTTTGGCGCTTTCTCTCCAAAGGGCCCATCCATGTTGCAAAGGAAACATTTTCCTTTATCTGCAAGCTTGGCTTTTCCCTTGCCTTTGTCAAAGAAGCAGCAGTGCCTTCCCTTTCCTCTTATTTTCTTCTTTTTGGGGTCTTCTTAAGCCCGTAAGATGAGCTACAGACTTAATCCTAGAGGATGAACCCTTCGAACCTTCGGAATGGGCAAACAGATTTGCCTCTCCATCAGCCTGTCCCTTATTCTTCATAAGAGACTGGAAAGTCTGTAGTTCATTAAGGAGAGTAGTCAGGTTATACTCTATCTTGTTCATCACCGCATTGCTGCAAAATTACAGGAAATTCTTCGAAAGAGATTCTAGGATGAACGATACCTAACTTTGCTCGTCAATGACTGCTCCGTTCATCTCAGCCACGTTGAAGTGGACCATCAGATCAAGAACGTGTTCTCTCACCGATGACCCCTCCTTCATACGGGAGTTATAAACGTATTTGAGGGATTCGTGTCGAATCTGTCCAGACGGTTGTCCAAACATTTCCTGCAGCGAACTCATGATCTCACGAGCTGAGACCATGCCCTCGTGCTTTTTGGCAAGAACTTCAGAAACACTAGCCAAAATGTAGACCTTGGCCTTATCATTGGCCTTGATCGAGCGGTCGTACGCCTCCTTAACAGATTGAGGAGCGTTACGAGCAAGGATCTGAGACATTCCTCAGTTAGTACAAATCGTAGGTCGTCAACAACGAGAATCGTATTCAAGTTGGACTTCCACGTAGTATAATTCTCACTAGTTAAACGGTCGCTTTTAAGTAAGGCTATTCAACAATTAGGCTAACCTATAGTTTATTATGAATCTCATTCACATTAAACTATATATTATATCATTCATATCTCATATAAATGACATAAATGCCCTTAAAGTGAAATTGAACACTTCAATTTCATACCAAAACATTAACCCTTCTTTTAACCCAGATTGAGCCAATTGAGGGACCTAATGGACCTACAGTGACGGGCTCCAATGATCCGAGATTAACCTGTCAAACTCTTTGACCCGGTTAACCAACATTCATTAGCTACGGTAACACTCCACTATAGCTCGTAGCTACACTCTCGTCAGTGCAGAATATTACGTGTCCACTGATATAACCAATGCCCATGAGTCGACCCTTCACAGGTTGTTCGTAGACACGGCTGGGTCAAATTACCGTTTTACCCCTGTGTCTTCCTCTTGTTCCATAAGTCCCCACTGCTCCTCTAATGAACAACATATTGTGATGGTCCAACATACACAACACCCTTCTCGGGCCAATGAGAAGGTGGGCGCCCGTTGTCCAAGCCCTGGAGCCAGCACTTAAGGGAACAACCCTTTAGTTTCCCTAAAGGCGGGAACGAGTGAATTCCATCTCGCGTAGTTATGTTCCCAGCTCCCTACTTGGTTCTGTCCCTAAGAAGATAGGCATATTGGGCGAGTAACTGTGACCACCCTCACCCGTACTAGTCAAAGGAGAGACCCCCGCAGACAGGAGTCCGTAACACACTCAGGATTCAGGTCGAGTCACTAATGGTCATCTACGAAATTATTAGTCCTTACTGTCAACGGTGTTGCATCAGTGTGTCTAATAATTCACAGTCCGGTCTTGTACAATCTCATTGCATAGGAAGCCCCCACTCGCATGTCAACCACATGAACGAGTCAGATCACCTCGTTTGTATCTAATACAAAGCGGGCCGCATCCACAGTGTATCCAGGATTAGGTCTCCAACCCTATCCATATACTATAGATCGTTTGGGTCATTAACTCGAACGTGATCCTCCCCGTGTGTCCACTACACACCGTTCAAGTTTTAGTTCTCTCATAAATTCAATGACCCTAGAGCTTAGTTTATTGGAAAAGTTTATAAAAATTGCGAGACACAAAGTGATGAAATGAATAACTCTTATTAATTTGAAACAATATATTACAAACACGAGATTAGGACAAAAATTCCAACAAACTCCCACTTGGACTAAGCTAGTGGAGAAAATACATTTCAGAAATGTACATAAATTACAATGAAGTAATACAATAAACTAGGGCATTGAATACCTGTTTACACATCTCCCACTTGCCCTAGTCAGGAAGCTCTCGAAGACCTAGACTCTCTAGGTGACCCTCAAACACCTTAGCCGTGAGGGGCTTTGTAAATGGATCAGCTACGTTGTGCTCCGACGCTATCTGCTTGACCGTCACGTCTCCGCGGTACACAATCTCCCGTATCAGATGATACTTGCACTCAATGTATTTGCCTCTCTTATGGCTCCGAGGCTCATGTGAGTTGGCTACTGCACCACTGTTATCACAGAACAATGTGATCGACAAGTTCATATTTGGAACAACTTCAAAATCCGTCATGAACTTCCTAAGCGAAACAGCTTCCTTTGTAGCTTCACAAGCCACAACATACTCCGCTTCCATAGTGGAATCAGCGATGCATCCCTGCTTGATGCTTCTCCATACTACAACTCATCCATTCAGAATGAAGGCTTACCCCGAAGTGGATTTCCTAGAATCCTTATCGGTCTGAAAATCAGAATCCGTGTATCCCGTAAGGATCAAATCCCCACTGCCATACACTAAGCTGTAGTTCCTCGTTCTCCTAAGATACTTGAGGATTGCCTTTACGGCTGTCCAGTGATCTAATCCTGGATTAGACTGATATCTACTGACAATTCCTACTGCATAACAGATGTGGGGCCTAGTACACAACATGACATACATCAGGCTCCCTACAGCTGAAGCATATGGAATCCGTCTCATATCCTCAACATCTTGAGGAGTCTTAGGACACTGATCCTTCAACAAGTGAACCCCATGCCTGAAAGGCAGCAAGCCCTTCTTGGAGTTCTGCATCTTATATCTGGACAACATCTTATCAATATAAGACGCCTGAGACAAGGCTAGCGTTCTGTTCTTTCGGTTCCGGACAATCTAGATACCTAGACCATACTGAGCTTCTCCCAAATCTTTCATTTGGAATTGCGAAGCTAGCCACTTCTTAACGTCAGTAAGAAATTCTACCTCATTCCCAATGAGAAGAATATCGTTCACATACAACACCAAAAATGCGACAGTTTTGTCAACGATTTTTTTACAAACACAAGGCTCGTCGACATTTTGATCAAAGCCATAAGATTTGATTGCCTCATCAAACCTTATATTCCAAGACCTCGAAGCTGGTTTCAGCCCATAAATGGACCTATGAAGCCGGCAAACCTTTTGCTCTTGGCCTTAGGCAATGAACCCTTTGGGCTGGTCCATGTAGATGGTCTCATCAAGTTTGCCATTCAGAAAGGCTGTCTTGACGTCCATCTGCCATACCTCGTAGTCATAATACGCGGCAATGGCCAGAAGGATCCTGATCGACTTTACTATGGCAACAGGTGAAAAGGTCTTCTCATAGTCGACCCCTTCAACCTGGGTAAAACCCTTTGCCACTAGTCCGGCTTTAAAGGTTTGCACCTTCCCATCTACGCCACGTTTACGCTTGTAGATCCATTTGCATCCAATAGGTTTTACACCATCCGGTTGATCCACAAGCTCCCATACAGAATTGAAGTACATAGACTCCATTTCCTGTTCCATAGCTTTAATCCACTCGTCTTTGTCAACATCAACCATTGCCTGATCATACGTCAATGGATCCTCACAGTGATCATCAGGAGCGACAACTGAGGTTTCAGCTAAACCCATGTAGCGATCAGGCTGTCTCACAACCCTCCCACTACGTCGAGGCATTCGCAACTCTTGGGAACGGATTTTACTAGACGTGCTAGGATCAACAACACTTGTTGACGTACTAGCCCCATCAGCAACTCTTGCTCATGTACTGTCCATTTCATTTAACACAATTTTACTCCTTGGTAAATGATCCCTGACGTGGTCTTCCTCTAGAAAAGTGACGTTCGTCGACACAAACACCCTATTTTTCTTAGGATCATAAAATATACCACCCCTAGTCTCTTTAGGGTAACCTACGAATAGGCACAATTTCGAACGGGGTTCCAACTTTTTCGGGTTTGACACCAACACGTGGGTCGTGCATCTCCAAATTCTGAAGTGATGTAAACTGCCTTTACGTCTACTCCAGAGCTCGAAAGGTGTTTCACAAACACTCTTGGACGGAACGTTGTTCAAAATATAAACCGCAGTCTCCACTGCATACCCCCAAAAAGAATCAGGGAGACGAGCATATCTCATCATCGACCGAACCATGTCAAACAAGGTTCTGATTCTCCTCTCCGATACACCATTCTGTTGTGGCATACCAGGCGCTGAGAGTTGGAACGTAATTCCGTGTTCTATCATATAGTCCTGGAATTCAGTGTCCATGTACTCTCCACCTCGATCCGATCGAAGTGTTTTAAGCGATTTACTTAAGAGGTTCTCAACCTCAGTCTTGTACTCCTTGAACTTTTCAAGAGTTTCAGACTTTTTGTGCATTAGGTAAATATACCCATATCTGGAGTAATCGTCTATGAAAGACACGAAATACTCATAACCGCCCGAGGCTTAAAATTTCTTGGACCACCAGAGGTCAGAATGTACTAACTCAAGAGACTCTTTGGCTCTATATCCTTTTCCACTAAAAGGACGTTTGGTCATCTTGCCCTCAAGGCATGACTCACACACCGACAAAGAGTTTTCTTCCAACTCATTTAGAAGTCCACTCTTCACTAGTTTCTCAATCCTATTGAGATTAATGTGGCCTAACCGTAGATGCCAAAGATGGGCATTTTCTTTTGGAGAAACTTTTGCTTTCTTAGTTCGTGTTTCTGAAGTTTTAAACAATTCAGTATTCAAAACACTTTTGACCGAATTAGGTTTCAAAACATACAGATTATGCTCGAGAGAAACTGAACAAATAAGATTGCCTTTGAAAGAAATAAACGCTTTACTTGATTAAAAGGAAACAGATATACAATGTTCTATTAGGTAGTAAATGGAAACAAGGCTTCTAGTAAACTCTGGAACTATGTACAAATTGTCCAACAATAAGTACTTCCCGCCAAAGTGTAGCTTCACCGTGCCGATCGCTGCAGCAGAGACAAACTCCCTGGATCCAACCCGTAGAGTCACCTCACCCTCTCGCAATGGTGCGCCAGAATCAATCCCCTCGAAAAGAAGAACAAACGTGGTTAGTGGCGCCCGAATCCAATATCCAGGCAGAGTCACTACTCTCCACTAAACATGTTTCTGTCACAAGTAAACACACATTTACCTTGATTCTTCCTCTCGACCAGGAATTTGGGACAGTTCCTCTTCCAATATCCACCCCCATTGCAGTGGAAACAGTTTTCTTTCTCTGCAACGTCCTTGACCTTCTTGCCCTTCTAGGCGGCAGCTCGGTCAGTTTTACCCCTCTTCATCCTCTTCTTCCCTTTCGGGCGTGAAGGAGCAACAGGTTTCGTCCCAGAGGTCGAACCCCTGTGATAAGACACAGTGAGGCAACATTTGCCTCGCATTCCTTGACCTGCTCAAGGATTGGAAATTCTGTAGCTCATTGAGGAGGGTAGTCAGAGTGTAGCTAATTTTGTTCATAACAGCATTACTACGAAACTCAAGGAAACTCTTCGGAAGAGTCTCCAAAATAAAACTGGTCTGGCTCGACTCGTTGATCGAAGCCCCGTTCATCTCAGCCAGATTAAAGTGGATAATCATTTCTAGAACATGTTCACGGACATGCGTTGAAGACGTATTTGAGCGAGTCGTGCCGGACCTGAAAGGACTGTTGTCTAAACATTTCCTGCAAGGACTCCATGATCTCCTTGGTGGAAACAATCAGCTCATGCTTCTTTGCCAAGACATCGGACATGCGCGGCAATTATGTAGACCTTGGCCTTTTCATTGGCCCCGATCCACTGATCGTGCGCGCGCGCGCGAACACTTCGCGATGCTGTCGAGCCCGGCATCTGAGGACACTCCTCAGACAGCACGAACTTTATGTCGTCAGCTACCAAAATCGTGTTAATGTTGTTTTTCCAACTTTGATAATTATCTCGCACTAATTTATCGGATGCGAGTAATGCTATTATTGCGCTAGACATTTTTAACTGAAAAAATAAGAAAAACTGTGGATTAGTCTCGCAAAAAACTTTTTGAAATCCAATCAAGTTTTAGCAAAATTGTTTCATGATCCCTAGGTCATTCAAAATTTTCCAATGATATCCTAAAGGTTTAGAATGACCGCTACGAAGGGTGAACAGTACACTCCTCCTCTAGGACGAAACTTTCTCGATCATACCCTAATCCCAGAATAACTCTTATACCATTAGGCGTCCAATTACCATTGTTCGGTCGAATTCATTAACACTTAACGAATTCTGTGAGTCTCACCCTAAATCTTTAAGTTTCCAAGTATCTGTCCAAACAATAGCAACCGAAGGGAGAACCAAGAAGGAAAACCAACCAGGAGACTGTATCCCTTTTGGGAATTCACGGTGTTCCGACTCCTATGATCAAGCCCTCCGAAGGGATTGTTTGGTCTAGGCCAAACTAGCAGGCTGATCATAAGCGTCTCACGATGTGAATCAAAAGAAGAGACCGTGGGTCTCGTTTTCACAAGTCCCGCTCCCACTCACTATGAGTACTCTCTCCATCCACGATGATATTGACCTATACAAATGCCACCCGAAGGGGGGACACTCCCATTTGCGCCACGAGGCAGAGTATAGATCTCACGGTGCGGACTTTAAGGAGATTTGTGGTTGGAAATTCAAATGTATCTCATACACTTTATTTCCTCTCACTCAGCACTTTAATTTTAATAGGGATTGACCTAGATAAACCGGCTAAAGTTTACCTAAGTCTACCAATATAACTCTTATATGGTATTAACTTAATTCTATAATCACATTATAATTTAGGTCTATGTGAGTTAATTAAAACACTTTTAATTAGCGACACTCACGATAGGTATAATCTAAGAATCTCCGTACCGAATTCACTCGTGCCTCGGTTTCGGTAGGGGGTGTTCATGCGTCAACTTAAATACCCCAGCCTTAGACAAAACCTTCCTTAGAAAGAGTTACTTATCAATTTCCATTCAAAGGTTATATTTGACTTCCTAATTTCTAATCTCATTAGAAAATAGAAAACTTAAGTCTAATTATTCAAGTTCTAAACTCTTTAAAACTAATAATTAACTTAGGTTGCATGCATTTCTATGTTATAGTGCTTGATCATTCATCACATGAATAACTATATATTATAACATAATATAATTCATCACATGAATAAAATGCATGTGCATGCTTTTAATTTAAAAAATATAACACTTATATTTAAATAAATTAAATCATGCAAACATGATATTATAACTCTTATAATATAATCCTATCATGCATACTATATATTATAACTCTTATAATATAAATATGATGCATGAAATGTTTAACCTAAGGTGGGATTTTAAATCTATAGGACATACATTATGCACATAGAAATTAATTAAAATATACATCTCATGCATAAAATAATTAAACAGCAAAAATGGACCGGTTTTTGGCACCTATGGGCAATTATTTAATTAAATAACATTAATATAACACTTATATTAACATTATTTAATAAAATAATTAAATAAATAAAATAATTACATTTTACAAATAATAATATAAATTAAAATTACAAAAAAAAAAACACCCCACTACGATTAACGCCCACGTTCTCGTGAAACCGCCTCCAACAATCGCTTCTCAACTCAGCGTGTGCGGCGTAACGCTGTAAGTGGCGCGTTGCAACATCATCGCCATTATAACGCCCTACTTTTATAACATAAATTCCTAGGGACATTACTACTCATGCATGCATTCGAGGCCCTAACTGGCCTTAAATAAGTAGAAGTTGATAAGTAAAAATCAATTTAATTTGGGATCCCATAGAAATACAAAATGTTTACAAGAAACATAACTAAGTTCGGCCTCTAGTTTCAAACCTCTATGTTACATAAGCGGAAGACGATAATCATTTAAAAATTCTTTCTAAATCATGGATGCGAAATTCATGACTCGATTCCCATGGCTTCATGAGCTAATCCACCTTGCCACTACTTTGGTATGCTCTCGCCTTTACCTGAAAACATTTTAAAACAGAGAAAACACAACAAAGGTAAAGGGGTGAGTATTATAAAATACCCAGTAAGTGGGGGTGGGGAAATGCAAACACATGCAACATGACTTTCTTTTAAACATAACTTTTATACATGACTGTGATTCGTGACTTTTGAGATCATAAAACTTTCGGTTGTGGGACCTAAAGCTCTGTTCATAAAATCATGACTTTTTTCTTTGGCTATGCGTGGTCAATTGAGTCTACCTGAGTCTATTCATAATGAGTCCCTCACAGACCCCTATAGGTTTGAGTCCCTCACAGACCCTTATAAGATTTGAGTCCCTCACAGACCCCTATAAGCTTGAGTCCCTCACAGACCCCTATAAGTTTGACCCATAGGGTCTCTGATGCATGTTTTACCATGCATGAATTCTCAGGAGACCAATTGCCACAGCCTACATGAGATGTTCATATACATACAATATGCATGAGGTCCCATTCTTCAAACACATATACATATACATTCAGAATGATGCAATAATCACATAAAACATAAGATCATGGCATAACTTTCATAACTTTAATCTAGAGTCAATCAATCATAAGTGATAAGTACGTTTATAGTTTAAGGTACATAACTAGCACAATGACATAACTGAAAATATCAATATGCATAACTATACATAACTGTGTCAAGGTTCGTTTTGAAATACTTTGAAATCATTTCTGTTCAAGTCCTCCCTAAACCCTTAAATCATTCAAGCTCCTTTCTAAATCGTTTGAAAATCAATCATTTACTCATGATCCTTTAAACCCTAGGAAATATTACTTTTCTAAAGTCATGAGCATAAATCTTGGGATTTCACCCTTTTTAACTAAGTCCTCAAATTTCACCTTTTAAAATAAATCTTTCAAGAAAACATATTCATCCCCCTTTTTAAGATCATTTGTAGAAAATCTCTTACCTTAGCCTTAGCTCCGAGATATTCTATAATTAAATCTCTGACTCCGCAATCCATTCAATCGTGTTCAGAACTCGAGTCTCCTAAATCAACATCATTAATTTCTTAGTTAAATCACATGAATAAACTCATATCTTGAAATTTGACCATAACTAGGTCGGATTACCACTAACGGAGGCTTGAAACAGACTTGGGGAACGAAACGGATGCAATTTGCCAGGCCGGGAGTGCGGCGGCGCGTGGCCGGAGTGCGGCGGCGCGTGGCTGGCCGGTGGCGGCGCGTGGAGGTGGCGCGTCTCGGAGCGTGTAGCATGCCATTGAAAACCTTGCGGCCTGATCTACTCTGAACCGATCTTAGGACACTAAAAATAGGCTTGGATGGCGACAAATCGAACGAACCAAAGGCGACGGCCGGTTTGGGTCTCACGGCGGCGGTTCGCGAACTGCAATCCGAGGTCCCGGTAACGACTCGTGCAGATCGGGGCTTCCAGCGGCTCAGTTCTTCGATTGGAGCTTCAGATTGACGAACAACGTGTGGCAATAAGGACAACGAGCTTGGGTTCTCGTGAGTACGTGACTTCCGGCAGAGTTGGTGATTCCTTCTGATGATGCAGGTCTGCAGAGATCGAAGACTACACGACCGACGAAGCTCGAACTGTCGGCTTTCGGCAAGATGCTCGACTATGGCGGAGGCGTCTTCGACTATGGCGCGAAACGTAGTAGAACGGCAACTTCAAATCGTCGTCTGGAAGTGGAACGACCAACACACGTCTCAACTCACGGCTCAAGTGACGGCGTTGCGCAGAGAAGAAACTCGCGAGGGCTTCACTACTCGACGATGACTAAAAGGCGACAGCGATCGACTTGTTTATCGCGTGCGACAGCTAGCAACTGCGGTGGCGGTGCAACCATGAAGAACCGGTCGGAGGTCTGGCGGCAAGGCTATTGTCGCACGGTTGGTGTGAAGGAAGGGGGAGATGGAGGCGCCTCGTAAAGTGTGCCCAAGAGAATAGGAAACCCTAATTCCTTTTCTTTTACCAAAATTACAAGAATGCCCTTCCCTCAATTCATAACTACAAAAAAATCCCCTTTAACTTAAATAAATAATCCAACTCAACATATATATGGGTAAACTATATATATATTCTCTTCAATTTTTAAAACATGACTTAAACTAAGAAACTTCAAGGCCCGATTAATTTCATTTCCATTAAATTAACCCGAAACTAATAAGAAAACGGTACTTGGAATTCTGGGGCGTTACAATCTTCCCTCCTTAAGAACTTTCGTCCTCGAAAGTTTTCAATCTTGTAATAACTTCGGGATGTCTCGCTCGCACTCCTTCCGTTTGGCTACGAAGAGGTCTTCGGTCCCCATGCGAGGATGAGCGCTAGCTGCTTCTCAAGTGACTCGCACTGGCGTAAACTTATTACCCAACGGTCTCTCAACTTTAACTTGAGCCCGTTCTCTTCACTGGAGTCCTTCTACTAAGGCCTACATAACTGATGCCCTTGACTCGGATTCTAAATTTGGAAGATTCCAGATTCAAATTCTAAGATAACTCGGGATATTTAGCTCGTATTTCCTTTTCTAGTCCTTTATTTAGTCTCTTATGTCTTGTGATTTTAGAATAGAACTCTTTGCTAAAACGATTCTATTGTTGTTCAGCCTCAAAATCCCCTTTGAGGTTTGTTGCACCCGCTACTAGCATCCATTTCAAGGCATGACTCGATCGTTCCGTCTGACCATCACTTCCATAACCGTAACACCTTCCTAAGAGATGTGACTTCAAGGATAGAGTTAGCAACTTTGTTTGATTGGTCAAGCTTCTTTACACTATTGGTTAACCTCTCTCGCTACTCTCCACGACCTTTTAGTAAACGTTATAGTGACAATCTCACTCACATGCTTACTTAATTAACTTTGGGGCTTTCTAATGCAATCAATAACTTGTTCAAAGTTTTAAGTCGTGGTGGGAGTAACTCAAACTTAGGTCTCCTTTGGTTGTCGTGATACATGAAATGTTCCATGCAACTCACAATCTCTTATTACAAAATGTTCCAAAATTTCGACAAAGATAACGGCATAACTACAATAATGCCAAAATTTTCTCTAACACTGCTTCGATAGAAAATGCACTTCTAAAATCAGACAACCAACCAGTCACGCCTCCAAACTTCATTTCAAGATTTACTCAGAGTTCAGAACACACAATACATAGGAATGTTGAACAAACAAATATAAGTGAAACTAAGTTTCTTTAATCGTAACCAATGATTCCTTAAAGACAAGAAAATCTAACTATCAGATTGCGACATAAACTTTAAAACAAGCTTTAAAGGAGTGTAAGGAAGTCCTCTTAACTTACCTAGCCTTGGAGCCTAAACAACTATAGGTTATCACATTAAGTGTCAAAATTTTCGTTGCAAGTTCTAGGAAATAGAATGAACCTTTTAAAGCAAGTTATTCATGATACAACTCGTACTCTATCACTTTTAACCTTTCCTCAATCTACAACACATCGCAACAGTCATTCATATCACTCCCCTTTAAAATACTTCACCGATAACAACTTTGATACTAAGCGATCTTGCGAAAATGAAATTAGTCTTTTAAGACTCATTCTCCCTTCATCTTCCAACTCCTTAAATATTATGTTTAAGTTATCACTTGAATGTAATGAAATATCCTTAGCACTAATAAGGTTGGATACTTTAGAATGGCATCCACTACATTTCTTAACTTTTCCGTCTCTTTTGTCATGAAACCCTAATGTTCAGACTTTGAATACGAATACTTTACTTAACACTTCTAGACCTTGAACTTTTCAAGAAACTACAGTGTTCCTCTGTCAAGATTCTACTTACGAAACTTAGTTGTTTAAGTTTTCTTGAAAGACTTTCACCTTGAATGTCTACTCTTTCCCTCTTTTGTCCAAACTGGCTCTTTTCATAACGTGCAGGTGAGTGTCTAATCTTGACAAAATTTCTCTTAAGCCTTACGTCTTCAACTCAGACATTTCCTTTCTAACACTAACACCTAAGGTCACCTATTCGTCTCTTCTTAGCTCAACAAATTTAATTTTGCGCATCCTTTGAAATTTACTTAGACACATAACTCCTTGGTGACCTTTCAACTACTTTCACCTCTTAGAACTTACTCTTCCCTCCTTTTGTTTACAACAATTCTTTCAAATTTTCTTTTCTGCCCCTTCTTAGACTGGGTTTAACTAGAATATCTTACGCAACTTAATCACAACAGTGTTTTACTCCTTTCTTGAGCACTAAATCCATCAAGTCTATAAACATTAAGGGCACTTAAGTCAAATCTCTATAATCTTCATGATGTTCGTAAAGTGATATGAAAGTTGTCTCGGAATATCTAATCCCTGGTTCATGACAGGCGCTAACTTGACTCCAAAATCATCTTAAGGAACACTATGCTCCTCGTACTGGTGGAATAGGTCGCTCATTCAAAGACGAAGAGATTTATTCTTAGCAACAACTTTCTTCCACTTCTCATTTCTTATGTACAAACGTAACGATACACCTTTCTCCTTTACGCACCACACTAATACTTCTTATGGCGATAAACTACTATTAACTCTTATATAGAAGGCTATGTACTTATGACTTGAGTTCTTTTAACTTTACTGGAAGCATTCTGTAAGGAGTATTAGAAAAATTATTGATACTCTCCACTTTTAATTCCATACTTAAGTCCGTCTCTTGCGTTAGGGGTAACCTTAACAGATAAAACCTTCCTTATCTAACACTAACGCATTGTTCCTCATGCTCACTCTCCTTAAACTTGACTTTCTTCTTTTAGTAAGATTAAGGACTTTCTCAACTATCTGTACTAGTTTGGTTATAATGTCAAATTCACTAAAACCTCTCTTAAGAAACCATCAACCTAGCCTTTACTAAAGGAACCTTATAGTTTCATGTTTCTAATTGAAAAGGAGTTCCTCAGCTTGACTGCTACATAGCGAAGAAGAGATTCAAAGCACTTTCCTCTATTAACCGGATCCTCTCCCCTTAATCCTCTAATCGGGAAAAAGAAACTTTACTACCTCAGAGTTCAAGGTTAACACCTCATGTTATCTCTTTCAAGTTGTACACATATATCTAGTCCAACAGGTAGAAATTAGTGGCAAGGTTCCTTATACACATTCCACACGCTTGAACACACGGGTGACCATGTGACTGTCGAAATGTGTACCAGGTTCTAGGGTCTAGGTCATCCATTCTCTTATGTTCTCGAACTAGAATTCTAACTACTGACTTTTACTCTTCATACTTGTCTTTATTAAGTTCATTACGCTTATAGTAATACTTTTGAAAGTTCGTATCATGCCTATCTGCAATAACACATTAATTGTGTATACCCCTGTAGCTTTTCTATCAGAGCAATGGTATAAATAAAATCGAAGTGTTTCATGTATTTTGAAAAAAATAATTTTCCTCTCAACATTAACAATCTATTTTTCCCTTTACATCTCGAGCCCATTTTCAAAACACCCTTGCTCTCTTTACTTTTCAACTCCTTAAATACTATAGTTATGTATTCACTTGAAGATGAAGGGACTTTATCTAGGAACCAACAAAGTCGAAAACTCCAAAGTGGTACGTTTACTAAATCTCATACCCCTTTTTTTTCAATTGTTCCAGCATGAATGAATGAGACCACTAACCTCTTACCGAACACATTCAAACCTTGAACTTCTCATGAGTAGTCTTAACTTTTATTTTTGAAAACTATACTTAAGTAATCCAGTTGCTTAGCAACCTTTAACACTCTAACCTCTTAAGTCTTACTCTTCACTCCCTTGGTCAAAGCGAACCTTTTAATAACCCACAACATGTGTTTTATGGCTATAAAACTTCATTTTTAGCGTAAACATTCTTAACTAAAACATTTTCCTTTCTATCGTCAATAGTAGGGATTACATGTATTCTCTTCCCTTTCGGCGTAAAATTACGTCAACTTTACGACATATACGCATATAGATTCTCATATAAGCATCTCCTTTATGCATTTCCTTTTTATAGACATATAGTTTAGCTCATACATTCTCATTCTTTCTTAGTTTGGAGATTCATTAAACTCGATTTTTATATAAAAAAATAACTTTACATAGAAACCTAATTTTCTTTTCATGAACAAATAAAACTTTAGTTCAAAGGCATACCACAGCGGTGACACAGAGTTGCTACTTAGCCATGGGATACTTGTTGCTTACTCTGTGAGCGAGTCTACAAGACCTATGACCTTGGGCTCTGATACCAACTGTAACGCCCCTACTTTTATAACATAAATTCCTAGGGACATTACTACTCATGCATGCATTCGAGGCCCTAACTGACCTTAAATGAGTAGAAGTTGATAAGTAAAAATCAATTTAATTTGGGATCCCATAGAAATACAAAATGTTTACAAGAAACATAACTAAGTTCGGCCTCTAGTTTCAAAACTCTATGTTACATAAGCGGAAGACGATAATCATTTAAAAATTCTTTCTAAATCATGGATGCGGAATTCATGACTCGATTCCCATGGCTTCTGTAGCGCATCC
The DNA here is from genome assembly GCA_036507285.1 of Trichosanthes cucumerina. Lineage (NCBI taxonomy): Eukaryota > Viridiplantae > Streptophyta > Magnoliopsida > Cucurbitales > Cucurbitaceae > Trichosanthes > Trichosanthes cucumerina. The sequence goes on from CM071837.1 coordinate 21,208,495, forward strand.
CTGCCACTCGCCTGGTATGCTCTCGCCTTTACCTGAAAACATTTTAAAACAGAGAAAACACAACAAAGGTAAAGGGGTGAGTATTATAAAATACCCAGTAAGTGGGGGTGGGGAAATGCAAACACATGCAACATGACTTTCTTTTAAACATAACTTTTATACATGACTGCGATTCGTGACTTTTGAGATCATAAAACTTTCTGTTGTGGGACCTAAACCTCTGTTCATAAAATCATGACTTTTCTCTTTGGCTATGCGTGGTCAATTGAGTCTACCTGAGTCTATTCATAATGAGTCCCTCACAGACCCCTATAGGTTTGAGTCCTCATGCACTCCCTATAAGATTTGAGTCCTCACAGCACTCTATAAGATTTGAGTCCCTCACAGACCCCTATAAGTTTGAGTCCCTCACAGACCCCTATAAGTTTGACCCATAGGGTCTTTGATGCATGTTTTACCATGCATGAATTCTTAGGAGACCAATTGCCACAGCCTACATGAGATGTTCATATACATACAATATGCATGAGGTCCCATTCTTCAAACACATATACATATACATTCAGAATGATGCAACAATCACATAAAACATAAGATCATGGCATAACTTTCATAACTTTAATCTAGAGTCAATCAATCATTAGTGATAAGTACGTTTATAGTTTAAGGTACATAACTAGCACAATGACATAACTGAAAATCTCAATATGCATAACTATACATAACTGTGTCAAGGTTCGTTTTGAAATACTTTGAAATCATTTCTGTTCAAGTCCTCCCTAAACCCTTAAATCATTCAAGCTCCTTTCTAAATCGTTTGAAAATCAATCATTTACTCATGATCCTTTAAACCCTATGAAATATTACTTTTCTAATTTCATGAGCATAAATCTTGGGATTTCATCCTTTTTAACTAAGTCCTCAAATTTCACCTTTTAAAATAAAGCTTTCAAGAAAACATATTCATCCCCCTTTTTAAGATCATTTGTAGAAAATCCCTTACCTTAGCCTTAGCTCCGAGATATTCTATAATTAAATCTCTGACTCAGCAATCCATTCAATCGTGTTCAGAACTCGAGTCTCCTAAATCAACATCATTAATTTCTTAGTTAAATCACATGAATAAACTCATATCTTGAAATTTGACCATAATTAGGTCGGATTACTACTAACGGAGGCTTGAAATGCAGGACTCGGGAACGCAAACGGATGCAATTTGCGGTGCCGGAGTGCGGGGCGCGTGGGCTGCTTTGTGGCGGCACGTGGAGGTGGCGCGTCTCGGAGCGTGTAGCATGCCATTGAAAACCTTGCGGCCTGATCTACTCGGAACCGATCTTAGGACACTAAAAATAGGCTTGGATGGCGACAAATCGAACGAACCAAAGGCGACGGCGGTTTGGGTCTCACGGCGGCGGTTCGCGAATCGCAATCCGAGGTCCCGCAACGACTGCGTGCGGTCGGGGCTTCCAGCGGCTCAGTTCTTCGATTGGAGCTTTAGATTGACGAACAACGTGTGGCAATAAGGACGACGAGCTTGGGTTCTTGTGAGTACGCGACTTCCGGCAGAGTTGGTGATTCCTTCCGATGATGTAGGTCTGCAGAGATCGAAGACTACACGACCGGCGGAGCTCGAACTGTCAGCTTTCGGCAAGACACTCGACTATGGCGGAGGCGTCTTCGACTATGGCGCGCAACCTAGTAGAACGGCAGCTTCAAATCGTTGTCTGGAAGTGGAACGACCAACACACGTCTCAACTCACGGCTCAAGTGACGGCGTTGCGCAAAGAAGAAACTCGCGAGGGCTTCACTGCTCGACGATGGCTAAAAGCGACGATGATCGGCTTGTTTATCGCGTCGCGACGACTAGCAGCTATCGCGGTGGCGGTGCAACCATGAAGAACCGGTCGGAGGTCTGGCGGCAAGGCTATTGTCGCACGGTTGGTGTGAAGGAAGGGGGAGATGGAGGCGCCTCGTAAAGTGTGCCCAAGACAATAGGAAACCCTAATTCCTTTTCTTTTACCAAAATTACAAGAATGCCCTTCCCGCAATTCATAACTACAAAAAAATCCCCTTTAACTTAAATAAATAATCCAACTCAACATATATATGGGTAAACTATATATATATTCTCTTCAATTTTTAAAACTTGACTTAAACTAAGAAACTTCAAGACCCGATTAATTTCATTTCCATTAAATCAACCCGAAACTAATAAGAAAAAGGTACTTGGAATTATGGGGCGCGTTACGATTTCCTCGGTGGCGTTACAACGCTTCGCCCAACGTTGTTAACGCCGCTCACATTGCGGAGGCCTCCATCCGGAAGGACAACGTCTCAACGCCATCGACAGAATAGCAAACTCTTTGCTGTTCTTCATCGAATTTCCGCCTGTTTCCACTCTGATTTCTTCACAGCAACTCTTTCCACGAACGACCCGGACTTACAGACTCGATTTATTTTCTAAAATGCCCAAAAATACGGGCCCTTTACATTTGATCTCATCAAACAGAAAATAAATCTAAAATTTCAAAAACCGAAAACATCCTTTTAAGCAAACAAACATTCATCTCATGAAATTAATGCAATTTACCCACCTAATTTTGACAAAAGTAGTGCATAAATGAAGAACAATCGAAATGGCTCTGATACCAATTGAAGGGAATGAGAATCCCCGCGCAAAGGAAGACGATCGAATCGGCGTGGTATCATTATGCAATTCAGTTTTGTTAAAACGATCTACTAAAGATCTAGGCTAAACATGTTGTCGCCTCCCAATAGCGTTGCGCGCTACGCCTAACGTTACTAACGCTTTCTTTCTTTTTCTTCACCGAATTTCCGCCTGTTTCCACTTTGATTTCTTCACAGCAACTCTTGCCACGAACGACCCGGACTTACAAACTCGATTTATTTTCTAAAATGCCCAAAAACACAGGCCCTTTAAATTTGATCTCATCAAACAGAAAATAAATCTAAAATGTCAAAAACCGAAAAACATCCATTTAAAGCAAACCAATATTCATCTCATGAAATGAAGGCAATTTACCCACCTAATTTTGGCAAAAGTAGTGCATAAATGAAGAACCATCGAAATGGCTCTGATACCAATTGAAGGGAATGAGAATCCCCGCGTAGCGGAAGACGATCGAATCGTCGTGGTATCATTATGCAACTCGGTTTTGTTAAAACGATCTACTAAAGATCTAGGCTAAACATGTTGTCGCCTCCAGCGGCGTTGCAACGCTACGCCCAACGTTGCAACGCTGCTCTGCTGCAGGGCCTCCATCCGCAAGGACAACGTTGAGACGCCGTAAGGCAGCGTCTCAACGCCATCGACAGAATAGCAAACTCTTTGTTGTTCTTCAACGAATTTCCGCCTGTTTCCACTTTGATTTCTTCACAGAAACTCTTGCCACGAACGACCCAGACTTACAGACTCGATTTATTTTCTAAAATGCCCAAAAATACGGGCCCTTTACATTTGATCTCATCAAACAGAAAATAAATCTAAAATGTCAAAAACCGAAAACATCCATTTAAGCAAACCAACATTCATCTCATGAAATTAAGGCAATTTACCCACCTAATTTGGACAAAAGTAGTGCATAAATGAAGAACCATCGAAATGGCTCTGATACCAATTGAAGGGAATGAGAATCCCCGCGCAGCGGTAGACGATCGAATCGTCGTGGTATCATTATGCAACTCGGTTTTGTTAAAACGATCTACTAAAGATCTAGGCTAAACATGCAGGAAAATGAAGAAAAAAACAACAAGTTCAAGGCACTTACTTGTTGAAGACTGATAACTCACTATAAGTGAGTTATTTTACTAGAATTTTAGTGTTTAATCCACTTGAATTGCATTTAATTTAGTGATCCTCATGTTATTTTATCCCTAAATTATGTGTGTTAGCTTTAAAATCTTGAATTTAAGCATTAGGTGAAAAAAGAATTAATTTTGATGTTTTTGTGTTTTAATTCAAGAATTTAGGATAATAAGCTAACGGTTAATTAATGACCGAAATTTGAGATTTCTCTTAACTCCAAAAATCCTCGTGTATTTAGTTTGATTTATAATTGACTTCATAAATTTATTTGGGATTTTTCTGTGTGTAGGAGATGTTTACAAATTACAAGAGTCCCTAAGGGCATTTTAGACATTTTACCCGAAGGGTTATATGGTCTTTTTACTCTTAAGGGTATTTTTGTAATTTGTGGAGTTAGGGCAACACCATCTTGTCTAAGGAGGCTAGGGTTTACAAGTGTGAAGGAGAGTTGGAGTTGTGACAAGAGGAAGAGATCGAGAGGGAGAAAAAAAACTCGTGAGATTACCAAGCAAAGTGTCTCAAGCGTTGGAAGGAAAAAATCTCTGACCCTTTGTTTGAAGCAAATGTTGCCGCACGTAACCATGAAGAAGCTTTTTTGCTGAAGCAAAGTGTAGTTGTACTTGGCGGTAGGCTTCTATTTGCTGAAGCAATTGGATGAAAGAAGAAGAAATCACAAGAGGGAGGCATTACTGAAGCAAACCGTGGAGTAGAGGGTTGGCCATCTGCTGGAATCAACCTACATTTGCTGAAGCAAAACCGAGAGTAGGGGGTTGTCCACCTGCTTTGATTTGCCCATCTTTGCTGAAGCAAAATCAAGAGCATCAATGCAGTTCGGTTTTCACAGACATCGTTCACGAAGTTTGCGATTCCGGCTATCCAACCGTTGGATTTTGCTACTATTTTGTCAACCTATTAAGGACTCATATAGCTCCATTTTGAACGGTTGGATCGTCGTTTGGAGCTTCGTTGTCTCAGATATCGCTGTCACATTGGGCGTCCACTGCAGTTCAGTTTTTCACAGACGACACTCACAAAGTTATCGTTTGCTGGAGTTGGAACCGTTGGATTGTGCTGAAACTTTGTCAGCCTGTTAAGGACTCATAGAGCGTAGTTTGCAACGGTTGGATCATGGTTCAGAGCCCCGATTCATCAGATATTGCTATCGGACAGAATCTAAAGAACACTGAAACTTGCTGCTATTGCTTGCTGCCTTCGGTGGGAGATTTGGCGTTTTGTTGAAGCAAAACATATGTCAATTGCCTCGTGTAAACTACTCCTATTCCCTAATTATTTTGGCTTGTTGTTACTCCAATTTTGATCGTTTATTGTGCTCTTTTTACTCACTGTTTTAGGCTAAATTCATGACTGTTTTTGGGCTTAATTTGTGATTAATTTGAGTTGTTTTGTGATACTATTACAGCACATATTTGAATTTATCAAACAACACAATCATGCATAAATTAGAGATTTGTGAGTTGATTTACATGAGCTAATTTGTCTTAGGCAAGGGTTAGGTTGTTTAAATGTAATTTGGATTAAATTTATGGTTGATGCCATTAATTGAATTTATGAAATTTTATTAAATTTAACGTTGCATGAGAATTAAAATTGGCCTTTTTAACTTCTCTATAATTCATAAACTTGAGAAAACTAATGAATTAGAAAACTAAAATTTCATTCTAGGATTATTGAGTTGATTAGGGATAATTAACCCACCTAGAACCTAAAATCATTGGCATAATTTAGATCACAATTGGAAAATTGTAGATTTTAAAACTAAGTGATTTTGGAAAGAATCATTTGAATGCATGTGAAGGTAACTTCAAGGCATCACTCAAAATTTATTCCAATTGAACATTAGGACTCTAACCTAACCCGAGCCTATTTTTCTTTACAAATCTCATCTCTTGCATCTGTCCTCTTGTTTGCATTCTCCTCTCCCCGCATTTAAATTAAGTTATTTTCTTTTGTCTTATCTTATCTTTCTTACTTATTAATTTATTTATTTACAACAATAATTTGCACACTCATGCATTGCACTAAAATAAGGAAAATTTCCTAGGACAGTCACTAATTTAGGTCTAACTAGTCCTCGTGGGATCGATACTTTTAACTTATCACTTGCTGCTCTCGACCGTGTATACTTGCGCGTCGTAAAAGTGTCGGGGTTTTATTCTAATTTGCATTAGTTTAGGGCACCCGATATTTTCGCATCAAAGACACTCTTCGAGATTTGTTCCTCAGATCACGAACTCTTCGTGCTTCTCGATCTCAACAAACCCTTTCCACGAAAGGAACCCGAACACCACCACTTGGAGTCTCGGTTGTTCTCTTTTGGAGAAGGGAAGTTTGTGGGATGTTTGGTGTTTTGGAGAGGGAGGAGAATTGAGAGAGAGTAGAGAGAATTCTTCTTCTCTTATTTGATGAAAATCAAAAAAATGAGAAGAAATTTACAGCAAGAAGAATTTTACTTACCTGTGTCTACCTCTTGTTCCTTAAGCCCCCACTGCTCCTCTAATGAACAACATATTGTGATGGTCCAACCATACACAACACCCTTCTCGGGCCAGTGAGAAGGTGGGCGCCCGTTGTCCAAGCCCTAGAGACAACACTTAAGGGAACAACCCCTCTAGTTTCCCTAAAGGCGGGAACGAGTGAATTCCATCTCGCGTAGTTAAGTTCCCAGCTCCCTACTTGGTTGTGTCCCTGAGAAGATAGGCATATTGGGCGAGTAACTGTGACCACCCTCACCCGTACTAGTCAAAGAACAGACCCTCGCAGACAGGAGTCCGTAACACGCTCAGGATTCAAGTCGAGTCACTAATGGTCATCTACGAAATTATTAGTCCTTACTGTCAACGGTGTTACATCAGTAGGTCTAATAAATCACGGTCCGGTCTTGTACAATCTCATTGCACAGGATGCCCCCACTCGCATGTCAACTACATGAATGAGTCAGATCACCTCGTTTGTATCTAATACAAAGCGGGCCGCATCCACAGTGTATCTAGGATTAGGTCTCCAACCCTATCCATATACTGTAGACCGTTCGGGTCATTAACTCGAACGTGATCTTCTCTGTGTGTCCACTACACACCGTTCAAGTTCTAGTTCTCTCATAAATTCAATGACCCTGGAGCTTAGTTTATTGGAAAAGTTTATAAATATTGCGAGACACAAAGTGATGAAATGAATAACTCTTATTGATTTCAAACAATATATTACAAACACGAGATTAGGACAAAAATCCTAACAAACTCCCACTTGGACTAAGCTAATGGAGAAAATACATTTCAAAAAATGTACATAAATTACAACGAAGTAATACAATAAACTAGGGCATTGAATACTCGTTTACACATCTCCCACTTGCCCTAGTCAGGAAGCTCTCGAAGACCTAGACTCTCTAGGTGACCCTCAAACACCTTAGCCGTGAGGGACTTTGTAAATGGATCACTACGTTGTGCTCGACGCTATCTGCGTGACCGCCACACGTCTCCGCGGTGCACAATCTCCCGTGTCGGATGATACTTGCGCTCAATGTGTTTGTCTCTCTTATGGCTCTGAGGCTCACGTGAGTTGGCTACTGCACCACTGTTATCACAGAACAGTGTGATCGACAAGTTCATGTTAGGAACAACTTCCAAATCTGTCATGAACTTCCCGAGCCAAACGACTTCCTTTGCAGCTTCACAAGCCGCAACATACTCCGCTTCCATAGTGGAATCGAACGCATCCTCGCTGATGCTTCGCCATACTCACACTCCTCCATTCGAATGAAGGCGACCCGAGGTGGATTTCCTAGAATCCTTATCGGTCCGAAAATCGAGAATCTGTGTATCCCGTGAGGATCAAATCCCCACTACCATACATTAAGTCAGAGTTCCTCATTCTCCTAAGATACTTACGGATTGCCTTTACCGTTGTCCAGTGATCTAATCATGGATTGGACTGATATCTCCGACAATTCCCTCTCGTGCATAACAGATGTCGGGCCTAGTACACAAAGCATGGCATACACATGGCTCTCCTACGGTGAAGTATATGGAATCCGTCTCATATCCTCAACATCTTGAGGAGTCTTAGGACACCGATCCTTAGACAAGTGAACTCCATGCCCGAAAGCGCAAGCCCCTTCTTCTTGGAGTTCTCATGATCTTATATCTAGACAACATCTTGTCAATATAAGACGCCTGAGACAAGGCTAGCGTTCTGTTCTTTCGGTTCCGGACTATCTGGATACCTAGAACATACTGAGCTTCTCCCAAATCTTTCATTTGGAATTGCGAAGCTAGCCATTTTTTAACGTCAGTAAGGAATTCTACCTCATTCCCAATGAGAAGAATATCGTCCAAGTACAACACCAAAAATGCGACAGTTATGTCAACGATTTTCTTACAAACACAAGGCTCGTCGACATTTTGATCAAAGCCATAAGATTTGATTGCCTCATCAAACCCTATATTCCAAGACCTCGAAGCCTGTTTGAGTCCATAAATGGACCTATGAAGCCGACAAACTTTTTGCTCTTGGCTTTGGGCAATGAATCCTTTGGGCTGGTCCATGTAGATGGTTTCATCAAGTTTGCCATTCAGAAAGACTGTCTTGACGTCCATCTGCCATACCTCGTAGTCATAATACGCGACAATGGCCAGAAGGATCCTGATCGACTTTACCATGGCAACAGGCAAAAAGGTCTCCTCATAGTCAATCCCTTCAACCTGGGTAAAAACCTTTGCCACTAGTCGGGCTTTGAAGGTCTGCACCTTCCCATCTACGCCACGTGTAAACCCGAGATCTTTCTTTGGAACCTTCTTATTATCAAACAACAAAAGAAAGGAAGAAATGAATGCTTAAAACTTGGTTTTCCTTGTTTTAAAAAGGAAAGAAATGAAGTGAAAGGCAAAAGGAAAACAAGGAAGGAAAGTTTAAACCATTTTGGTTTGGATTGCTTTTAAGACAAAAGAAGGAAAGGAAATGAAACAATGTTTAATATACTAAGTTTGTTATGTTTAGAAAAGAAAAGGAAAGAAAAGGAAAGAAAAGAAAAGAAAGGAAAAGAAAAGAAAAGGAAAAAGAAAGAAAAACAAAGAAAGGATGGTGGGTGGTGGGTGGTGGGACCCCACCTAAGTTCTTCTTAAAAACAAGCTTCTATCGATCTTCTTCTTCATTTTATCAAATGAAAGGCAAGGGTTTTCGTGGGAGAAGCTTAAAGGAAGAAGAAGAAGAGGGTTTCAGCTGGAAATTGAAGAAGAGAGGGAGAGAACTCAAGCAAATTAGTATGACAGCAAGGTAATCACTCTGCCAAGTTCTGCTATTTTGTTCATCACGAGCTCCACAGAAAGAGGTAAGAGTTGAAATTTTGTTTCGTGCAAGTTAACTCATATTGGAACAAAATTCGTGAAGGATGCTCGAGCAAATTCGGATCTTAAGCTACTGATGTGTGAAGAGGAAGTCAGAACACAGAATTTACTGTCAAATCCGAGAAGTCTCTGATGTTTTGGTTGTACTGACCTGTGGAATTGGAAACAGAAGCTCTATTAGGTATGGTTGGAAAGCTTATTGAATTTCCTACAACTTTCATGAAGGAATTGTGAATAGAAAAGGATTGGAAGATGTTGTAAATAGCAGGTCAAGTTTCGGGTTGTAGCAGAAATTCGAATCTGGAATAGCAGAAGTTGGTTCCGGGGAAAGAAGCTTTCGAGGTATTTCTGAACCAATATATTAGGAATTTCAATTTCATGTCTTCATATGAATTTTAGAGGATTCAAAAAGGAAGAGTTTGGTATAAATTACACCCTGTTTGGATAAGTAATGAAGAAGTTATGGCTGTCTGAATACAGGGCATAAAATCTGTTAAATGCTGGAATTTTTGTTGGAGTGTTTTCTTGTAGTTTTAAAGTTAAAACCATGAGCTCGAGGTTCTAAAACATGGTTTTGGTTTGTTTGACAGGCCAAGAACAAAAGGTCAAGTGTACGGGTGAAGACTTTAGTTCTAACACTGTGAGTGACAAAACAATCCTTGAAAATGGTTTATAGGCTTGTATTATGCTTATGAAATGCAAGGTTTTGCTAAAACGAAATGGTTTAGATGTTTATTGTTTTCTTGAACACTTGTTTATGAGCATTCATGATTTCTTAGAAATGTTTTAAAGTGTTCATGATGAGCCTAAAAGTCTTTATAAAGTTTATACATGAGCATATGTCCAATGGTTGCCAAAACTTATGAAAATGTGATGATTTCAAGCAAGCATGTACTAGCAAGTATGTTTTAAAGATTTCCAGTTTTATGAACAAGCTAAGTAAGCTTGAGTTTTATGAAAGAAAAGATAAGCTGGCATGTTCAAATGTTTTCATGTGATCTTCTGAGATATTGAGCCCGAGGCTATGTAGTACCGTGTGTGCACAGTCTTATTCTCGTTGTCGACGTTGAGTGTACTCCGTGACAACAGCCATTGCCGTGAGTCTTTGGCGGGCCCCACTCGACAAAGACGATGGGAGTCTTTGGGCGGGCCCACTACATCGTGAGTAAACGTTGGTTGTCTTTGGGCGTGGCCTACACAACGTGGGATTGTGACATGTTTTAAAAAGAGTTTATATCATTTACATGCCTTACGAGATTTTAACGGTCTTGCTTGTTTTCATGAAAAGCTATAATGATTACACGATTACTTTTAACGCTTGATTACAGATGCATATGCTCATAGGTGGCCAGGTGATATGATTTACGAGTTAATAGCTTTCTTTTAAACTCAAGTCACTCACTGAGCTTTATAGCTCATTCTTTCAGTGTTTTTCCCACTTTTCGTGTAGAGATCGAGCTCCTGGTGCCGATAACTCGCTATAGTCTCTTTGGAAGCTTCTCATGTTTGATATGTTGTACGTGGTTGGTGTGGTTTAGCAAGTCCATATGTCTGTAAATTATTTTAAGAGAACTATGTAGTTATAGTCGTATGTGCTTTAGAGGTTGTGGTTGCTTAATTAGTGGTTTGGATCGTTTGTGGTTCTCGATGTTCTAGCTCATCTTAGTTTCCAAGAGAGACTTAAGAAGAGTTTCTCCTCATGTACGTCTTATAGATGTCCAGATTCCATTGTGTTATGTTTAAAGTGTTCCATATGCACGAACATAGTTTGTTTCGTGTAAAGTAATGTCAGCAGTATTGTTAAGAGGTAACAATGTCTGTTGGCTTCATGCCGCCTCCCGGCTAAGTTAGCATGTGGTTCGGGAGGGTGTGACAACTTGGTATCGTGAGCGATTAGCTCCATGGGAATGAGACAGAGCAAGTTAGCTCTAGAAGAAACTCAAAAGTAAATAGCAAGTTATTGAGTTAGTTCAATAGAACTAGCGAGCATGGTCCAAGTAAGGACAAGAGTAAGTCCATCAGGACTAGAATGTGAACACAAGTCTAGAATTGTGCATTTGGGTTGAGTACTCATTACATGTCTAGTATGTTAATATGTTATAGAAGTCATGCCACCACGTACTAGCGAGACGATGCGCAGCAAGATCGGGGCGGGACGCAGGATCCTACCCAAGATCAATCCCGGTGGAGATCTAGTGCCTCAAGAGTTCAGATAGGGGCGAATTAAGCGCAGATGCTAATTCCTCACAGGAGGTAGGTAAGCCATAGGGAGGCAGGGCTAAGTAATCCAGATAAGACATATAGAATAGATCACCTAAAAGAGTTAGGAGCCACACGGTGTTTGAGGGTTCCAAAGATCCAGTTGAAGCTGAGTTTTGGCTAAATAAGCTTGATAAATGTTTTGATGTTATGAGTTGCTCTGAGGAGCGAAATGTTAAGTTGGCCACATTCTTGCTGCTAAAGAAGGTAGAAGGATGATGGAAATCGATGTTAGCCAGTTGTAGTGATGCACGTACTTCACACTGGAAAACTTTTAGAAGTATATTTGAAAGTAAATATTACCCTAGCACGTACCGAGAGGCAAAGAGGGATGAATTTTTAGAACTAAAACAAGAGACACTTTTCCAAAGGTGGTGAGTATGAGAAAAGATATACCGAGTTGTCGCGGTATGTTGATGTGATTGTGGCATCCAAGAGCGGCAGTGTCGATTTAATTGAAAGAGGGTTACGACACGAGATACGTACTCCCGATTCTGACCATTGCTAAGTGGACCGACTTCTCTAAGTCGTAGAGAGACCGCTCTACGTGTTGAGCGAGAGTATAGCAAAGGGACAAGTCGATGAGTGAAGCCTAGTTGTGAAGGCTTCGACAACAAGCGATTTCAAGGTCGTGAGCAGCGGAGGTTCACACTTGGAGTAAATGTTTCCAAGTCAATATGACTTTAAGGAGCAAGCTAGTAGCCAAGTAGCTAGGCATCGAGGCAGATGATTGTGGGTAGTGCCTATCAGGGGCATAGTTAAAGTGAACCTAGTTAGTTTGTTTGATTGGCAAAGTTTGCATGGAGGGCAAGAGTCTAATGCCGATATAGCAAGGAAAACTGCATGTGTGATCTCATTGCAAGAATCATCAAGATCATTGTCTTGTGAGTGTTGGTACATGCTACCAATCTTGACAACCGTGACATGTCAAGAGGGGATTATCCATAGCTATGGACAAACCGCATGCAGGGACTAGGAGTTGAGTCCTGCATGAAGAGAGCAAACGTAGAGTTTCAATGAGTCGCAAGAGAGGGCACCAGTGGTGTTAGACTAAAGAGAGTTGTAGGGAGGCCTAGGCAACACGGAAAGGTCTAGGTTATGACTCAGCAAGAAGCTGAGGATGCACCAGATATGATTATTGGTACAATTACTATTTGAAATGTACCTGTACTTGTCTTGATAGAAAAAGGTGCTACACATTTCTTTGTTTTTAGTATGTTCTTGACTAAGTTGAATGGGAAGCTAGAACCTTTATGTAAAAGGTTAGTTATATACACTCTAGTTGGTGATGTGTTACTAGTCAATTCAAAGTGATGCAATGTGAGGTCTTAGTAGAAGGTCTCAATATGTTAGTGGATCTTCTTCCACTAGACTTGCAGGTGTGAGATGCAATCTTAAAGATGGATTTACTATTTACTCATTATGCTTCTAGAGATTGCCATATAAAGGAAGTTGTTTTCAAGAAACCAGGATTAGCTGAAGTGGTTTTATGGGATGAAAGAAAGACTATCCCTACGAGTTTGTTTTCGTGATTCAAAGCTCGAAGTTATTAAGGAAAGGTTGCACGACGTTTCTTGCACATGTAGTTGAGGTGCAGGAAGAAAAGCTAAAACAAGAAAATGTTCTTGTTGTGAATGAATTTTTTGTTGTTTTCTAGCGATCTATCAGATTGCCACCGATAGGAAGTTGAGTTCACCATTGAATCATTACCATGAATGACACCTATTTCGCAAGTGTCGTATAGAATGGCTCCAAGTGAGATCGTGGAGCTAAAGATGCGATTACAAGGACTAGTTGATAAGGGATACATCGGACCTAGTGTATCGCCTTGAAAGCTCCAAAGTGTTATCTGTGAAAAGAAAGATGGTACCCGTAGATTATGCATTGAGTATAGAGCGGTTAAACAAAGTCACGATACGTAATAAAGTATCCTTTACCCCAATAAATGACTTGTTTGACCAGCTAAGAGGTGCATCGATGTTTTGTAAGATTAATTTAAGATCGTGGATATCATAAGTTAAAGGTCGAGAGAATCGAGACATTCCTAAGACGTTATTCATAATGAGGTACGAGCATTACGAGTGTTTAGTAATGCTATTCGGTTTAACAATGCACTAGCAGCTTTCATGGACCCCATGGACAAAGTTTTCCACCAAAGATTTGGATATCTTGTAATAGTGATTATTGATGATATACTAGTTTACTCGATTGACAGAAAAGCCTACGAGGAACACATGAGTATTATTCTCAAAACACTACGAGATAAACAAATGATTTATGCGCTAAATTCACCAAATGTGAGTTTTGTTGAAACTGTAATGTTTTTGGGGCATGTTGCCTCAAAGAAATGGTGTTAGTGTGGATCCAAATAAAGTTTAAGTTGTAGTCAATCGAGAGACCCGCTTAGTACGATGAGGTACGTAGTTTCCTAGGCTTGGCGAGATACTGCAGATGATTTGTTGAGAACTTCTCACGATTAGTATTACCCTTAACAGCTTATAACAAGAAAGAATGCTAAGTTTGAATGGTCGATATAAGTGTGAACAAAGTTTTCAAGAGTGAAAAGAGATTAGTTACAACACTTATTCTGATACTTCCTGTAACAGGAAAAGAGTATGTAATTTACTGTGATGCTTCGAGGCAAGGTTTGGGTTGTGTGCTCATGCAAGAGGGTAAAGTAATAGCTTATGCATCAAGGCAATTGAAAAAGCACGAATGTAATTACCCTACCCATGATTTTGAGTTAGCAAAGAATTGTTTTAGCAATCAAGATTTTGAGACATTACCTGTTTGGTGAAAGGTGTCACATTTACACGATCATAAAAGTCTCAAATATATCTTTGATCAAAGGAAGTTGAATATGAGACAGAGAAGATGGTTAGAACTGATTAAAGATTATGATTGTACCATAGAATACCATCCCGTAAGGTGAATGTGGTAGCGATTACATTGAGCGCAGAAGTCAAGACTTCCTAGGGATGCCTTGTGTGGTATTCGAGCAACATTTTTTTAAGTACTCTAAGGGATTCTAAGGCAGTTGTAACTGCAGAGAATTCAGAGGGTCTTTAGTTTAATTTCAGATCGTGCCTTCACTCATAATAGAGATTGTGAGAAGACAATCGAGAGAATAGTAACTTGCAAAAGATGTTTAGAAAGTCCAAATAGGGCCAAGAAGCAAAATTTAAAATGAGATCGATTTGAGCCATAGAGAAACAAGGAAGACTATGCGTTAGTGTTAGTGAGCTTAAGAATGCTATTCTAAAAGAAGCTCACAGTTCAATTCGCGCTATGCATCCAGGAAGCACCAAGATGTGTAAAACCTTGAATGAGACATATTGGTGGCCTGGGATGAAGCGGGAGATAGTTGATTATGTTGATAGATATTTAATCATGGCAAACAAGTTAAACCAGCTTAGACGAAGCAAAAAAGGACTCCTTAACCCATTGCTAGTGTCGGAATGGAAATGAGAGCGTATTACTATGGTTTTTCTGTTTAGATTACCACGTACTTCAAATGGACATGATGGTACTTGGGTAATGGTGGATAGACTCACTAAGACAACACGGTTTGTACCGATTAAAGCGATGTCTACGCTTAATGAGCTAGCTAAGCTATACGTCGACAAAATTGTGAGTCAATACGGAGTGCCAATGTCCATAGTTTCAGATAGAGATCCGAGATTTACTTCTATGTTTTGGCCTAGCTTACAAAACTATGGGGACAAAGCTGAGTTTTAGTACAGCGTTTCATGTTCAGACAGATTGTCTGTCCGAGAGGACCATCCAGACCCTAGAAGACATGTTGCAAGCATGTGTCTTTCAAGTTAAGGGAAGTTGAGATACACACCTACCACTTATGGAATTTGCTTACAATAACAATTATCAGTCTAGTTTTGACATGGCACCATTTGAAGCTCTAGATAAAAGACCGTGTAGAACGCTCGTATATTGGAATGAACTGGAAGAGCGGAAGCTAATCGGTCCTGAGTTGGTGCAAGTTATGACAAACAATATTAACGTAATCAGAGAGAATCTGAGGGTAGCACAAGACCGTCAAAAGAGTTATGTAGATAAGCAACGAAAGGACTTAAAATTCCAGGTTGGAGATCAAGTTTTCTTGAAGTTATCTCCATGGAGAGGTGTCCTTCGTTTTGGTAAGAAAGGTAAACTAAGCCCTAGATATATTGGTCCTTATCAAGTAACGGACAAGTTGGGCCAAGACCTCTGACTAGAATTGCCAGCAGAACTATCTTGAGTACATGATGTTTTTCATGTGTTCATGTTGAGAAGTATATTCCAGATCTGACACATGTGCTACAAGCACAACCCGTTGAGCTGAAAAAGACATGAGTTACGCAGAAGATGTAGTTCAAATCCTCGACAGGAAAGAACAAGTTTTAAGAAACAAGACGATCTCACTCGTGAAGGTTCGTTGGAGACATCACGGAGTGAAGGAGGCAACCCTGGAGTTAGAGGATCTAATGAGGAGGAAGTACCCAATGATTTTCACTTAAAGACTACTCAATTTCGAGGACGAAATTTCATAAGGGGGAGGTAAGTTGTAAACCCGAGATCTTTCTTTGGAACCTCCTTATTATCAAACAACAAAAGAAAGGAATAAATGAATGCTTAAAACTTGGTTTTCCTTGTTTTAAAAAGGAAAGAAATGAAGTGAAAGGCAAAAGGAAAACAAGGAAGGAAAGTTTAAACCATTTTGGTTTGGATTGCTTTTAAGACAAAAGAAGGAAAGGAAATGAAACAATGTTTAATATACTAAGTTTGTTATGTTTAGAAAAGAAAAGGAAAGAAAACGAAAGAAAAGAAAAGAAAGGAAAAGAAAAGAAAAGGAAAAAGAAAGAAAAACAAAGAAAGGATGGTGGGTGGTGGGACCCCACCTAAGTTCTTCTTAAAAACAAGCTTCTATCGATCTTCTTCTTTATTTTATCAAATGAAAGGCAAGGGTTTTCGTGGGAGAAGCTTAAAGGAAGAAGAAGAAGAGGGTTTCAGCTGGAAATTGAAGAAGAGAGGGAGAGAACTCAAGCAAATTAGTATGACAGCAAGGTAATCATTCTGCCAAGTTCTGTTTTTTTGTTCATCACGAGCTCCACAGAAAGCGGTAAGAGTTGAAATTTTGTTTCGTGCAAGTTAACTCATATTGGAACAAAATTCGTGAAGGATGCTCGAGCAAATTCGGATCTTAAGCTACTGATTTGTGAAGAGGAAGTCAGAACACAAAATTTACTGTCAAATCCGAGAAGTCTCTGATGTTTTGGTTGTACTGACCTGTAGAATTGGAATCAGAAGCTCTATTAGGTATGGTTGGAAAGCTTATTGAATTTCCTACAACTTTCATGAAGGAATCGTGAATAGAAAATGATTGGAAGATGTTGTAAATAGCAGGTGAAGTTTCGGGTTGTAGCAGAAATTCGAATCTGGAATAGCAGAAGTTGGTTCCGGGGAAAGAAGCTTTCGAGGTATTTCTGAACCAATCTATTGGGAATGTCAATTTCATGTCTTCATATGACTTTTAGAGGATTAAAAAAGGAAGAGTTTGGTATAAATTTCACCCTGTTTGGATAAGTAATGAAGAAGTTATGGCTGTCTGAATACAGGGCATAAAATCTGTTAAATGCTGGAATTTTTGTTGGAGTGTTTTCTTGTAGTTTTAAAGTTAAAACCATGAGCTCGAGGTTCTAAAACATGGTTTTGGTTTGTTTGACAGGCCAAGAACAAAAGGTCGAGTGTACGGGTGAAGACTTTAGTTCTAACACTGTGAGTGACAAAACAAACCTTGAAAATGGTTTATAGGCTTGTATTATGCTTATGAAATGCAAGGTTTTGCTAAAACGAAATGGTTTAGATGTTTATTGTTTTCTTGAACACTTGTTTATGAGCATTCATGATTTCTTAGAAATGTTTTAAAGTGTTCATGATGAGCCTAAAAGTCTTTATAAAGTTTATACATGAGCATATGTCCAATGGTTGCCAAAACTTATGAAAATGTGATGATTTCAAGCAAGCATGTACTAGCAAGTATGTTTTAAAGATTTCCGCTTTATGAACAAGCTAAGTAAGCTTGAGTTTTATGAAAGAAAAGATAAGTTCGCATGTTCAAATGTTTTCATGTGATCTTCGAGATATTGAGCCCGAGGCTATGTAGTACCGCAGTGCACAGTGTCTTATTCTGTTGTCGACGTTGAGTGTACTCCGTGACAACAGCTATTGCCGTGAGTCTTTGGGTGGGCCCCACTACGACAAAGACGATGGGAGTGTTGGGCGGGCCCCACTACATCGTGAGAGTAAACGTTGGTTGTCTTTGGCGTGCCCTACACAACGTAGATTGTGACATGTTTTAAAAAGAGTTTATATCATTTACATGCCTTACGAGATTTTAACGGTGTCTTGCTTGTTTTCATGAAAAGCTATAATGATTACACGATTACTTTTAACGCTTGATTACAGATGCATATGCTCATAGATGGCCAGGTGATATGATTTACGAGTTAATAGCTTTCTTTTAAACTCAAGTCACTCACTGAGCTTTATAGCTCATTCTTTCAGTGTTTTTCCCACTTTTCAGGTGAGATCGAGCTCCGGTGCACGATAACTCGCTATAATCTGCTGGAAGCTTCTCATGTTTGATATGTTGTACGTGGTTGGTGTGGTTTAGCAAGTCCATATGTCTGTAAATTATTTTAAGAGAACTATGTAGTTATAGTCGTATGTGCTTTAGAGGTTGTGGTTGCTTAATTAGTGGTTTGGACTGTTTGTGGTTCTGATGTTCTAGCTCATCTTAGTTTCCAAGAGAGACTTAAGAAGAGTTTCTCCTCATGTACGTCTTATAGATGTCCGATTCCATTGTGTTAAGTTTAAAGTGTTCCATATGCGAACATAGTTTGTTTCCGTAAAGTAATGTCGCGCAGTATTGTTAAGAGGTAACAATGTCTGTTGGCTTCATGCCGCCTCCGGGCTAAGTTAGCATGTGGTTCGGGAGGGGGTGTGACACCACGTTTACGCTTGTAGATCCATTTGCAACCAATAGGTTTTACCCTATCCGGTTGATCCACAAGCTCCCATACAGAATTGAAGTACATAGACTCCATTTCCTAGTCCATAGCTTTAATCCTCTCGTCTTTGTCAACATCAACCATTGCCTGATCATAGGTCAATGGATCCTCACAGTCATCATCGGGAGCGACAAGCGAGGTTTCAATTTAAAACCCATGTAGCGATCGGTGTCGTCTCACAACCTTCCCACTACGTCGAGGCATTCCCAACTCTTGGGAACAGATTTGACTAGACGTGCTAGGATCAACAACACTTGTTGACGTACTAGCCCCATCAACAACTCTTGCTGATGTACTGTCCATTTCATTTAATACAATTTTACTCCTTGGTGAATGATCCCTGACGTGGTCTTCCTCTAGGAAAGTGGCGTTTGTCGACACAAGCACCCTATTTTCCCTAGGATCGTAAAACAGACCACCCCTAGTCTCTTTAGGGTAATCTACGAATAGGCACAATTTCAAACGGGGTTCCAACTTTTTCGGGTTTGACACCAACACATGGGTCGGGCATCCCCAAATCTTGAAGTGATGTAAACTGCCTTTATGTGCACTCCAGAGCTCAAAAGGTGTTTCACAAACACTCTTCGAGGGAACGTTGTTCAAAATATAAACCGCAGTCTCCACTACGTACCCCCAAAAAGAATCAGGTAGACGAGCATAGCTCATCATCGACCGAACCATGTCCAACAAGGTTCTGTTTCTCCTCTCCGATACACTATTCTGCTGTGGCATACAAGGCGCTGAGAGTTGGGACGTGATTCCGTGTTCTATCATATAGTCCTGGAATTCAGTGTCCATGTACTCTCCACCTCGATCCGATCGAAGTGTTTTAAGCGATTTACCTAAGGGTTCTCAACCTCAGTCTTGTACTCCTTGAACTTTTCAAGAGTTTCAGACTTCTTATGCATTAGGTACATATACCCATATCTAGAGTAGTCGTCTATGAAAGACACAAAATACTCATAACCGCCCCGAGCTTTAACATTCATCGGACCACAGAGGTCAG
The DNA here is from genome assembly GCA_036507285.1 of Trichosanthes cucumerina. NCBI lineage: Eukaryota > Viridiplantae > Streptophyta > Magnoliopsida > Cucurbitales > Cucurbitaceae > Trichosanthes > Trichosanthes cucumerina. The sequence continues at coordinate 21,228,016 of CM071837.1, forward strand.
AATGCACTAACTCAAGAGGCTCCTTGGCTCTTTATCCTTTTCCACTAAAAGGACGTTTGGTCATTTTGCCCTCAAGGCATGACTCACACACCGGAAAAGAGTTTACTTCCAACTCGTTTAGAAGTCCACTCTTCACTAGTTTCTCAATCCTATTGAGATTAATGTGGCCTAACTGAAGATGCCAAACGTGGGCATTTTCTTTTGGAGAAACTTTTGCTTTCTTAGTTCGTGTTTCTGCAGTTTTAAACAATTCAGTATTCAAAACACTTTTGACCGAATTGGGTTTAAAAACATACAGATTATTTTCAATTGAAGTTGAACAAATAACATTCCCTTTGAAAGAAATAAACGCTTTATTCAATTCAAAAGAAACGGAAATACATTGTTCTATTAAGCAGGAAATTGAAACAAGGTTTCTAGTAAACCCTGGAACTATGTACAAATTGTCCAACAATAAGTACTTCCCGCCAAAGTTTAGCTTCACCGTGCCGATCGCTGCAACAGAGACAAGCTCCCCTGATCCAACCCGTAGAGTTACCTCACCCTATCGCAGCGGCTGCCAGGAATCAATCCCCTGAAAAGAAGAACAAACGTGGTTAGTGGCGCCCGAATCCAATATCCAGGCAGAGTCACTACTCTCCACTAAACATGTTTCAGTCACAAGTAAATCACATTTACCTTGTTTCTTCCTCTCGGCCAGGAATTTGGGACAGTTTCTCTTCTAGTGCCTGCCCCCATTGTAGTGGAAACACTTTCCTTTCTCTGCAACCTCCTTGACCTTCTTGCCCTTGTGGCGCAAAGACGGTCGATTTACCCCTCTTCATCCTCTTCTTCCCTTTCGGGCGTGAAGGAGCAACAGGTTTCGTCCCAGAGGTCGAACCCCTGTGATAAGACCTGTAGGCAACATTTACCTCAGATTCCTTGACCATGTGCAAGGATTGGAAATTCTGTAGCTCATTGAGGAGGGTAGTCAGAGTGTAGCTAATTTTGTTCATAACTGCATTGCTACTGGCCCAGAAGGAAACTCTTCTAAGAGTCTCCAAAATAAAATCGACTGCTCGACTCGTCGATCGAAGCCCCGTTCATCTCGGTCAGATGGAAGTAGGTCATCGTGTCTAGAACATGTTCACGGACAGACGACCCCTCTTTCATCCAAGCGTTGAAAACGTATTTGAGCGAGTCATGCCGGACCTGAAAGGACTGTTGTCCAAACATTTGCTGCTAGGACTCCATGATCTCCTTAGCGGAAACCATCAGCTCATGCTTCTTTGCCAAGACATCGGACATGCTGGCAATTATGTAGACCTTGGCCTTTTCATTGTCCCTGATCCAAATGATCGTGCGTGTCGCGAACACTTCGCGACGCTTGGTCGAGCTCCGACATCCGAGGACACTCTCTCGATATAACACGAACTTTATGTCGTCTTGTACCAAAATTGTATTAATGTTGTCTTTCCCACTTTGGTAATTATCTACCACTAATTTATCCGAAGCAAGTAAAGCTATAATTGTGCTAGACATTTTTAGCTGAAAAATAAGAAAAACTTTTGTATTAGTCTCGCAAAAAACTTTTGAAATCCAATCAAGTTTTAGCAAAAAAATGTTTCATGATCCCTAGGTCATTCAATATTTTGCAATGATACCCTAAAGGTTTAGAATGACCGTCACCGAAGGGTGAACAGAACACTCCTCCTCTAGGACGAGACTTTCTCGATCAGACCCTAATCCTAGAATAACTCTTATTCCATTAGGCGTCCAATTACCATTGTTCTGTCGAATTCATTAATACTTAACGAATTCTGTGAGTGTCACCCTCAATCTTTAAGTTTTCAAGTATCCGTCCAAACAATAGCCACCGAAGAGTGAACCAAGAAGGAAAACCAACTAGGAAACTCTATCCCTTTCGGGAATTCACGGTGTTCCGACTCCTATGATCAAGCCCTCCGAAGGGATTGTCTGGTCCAGGCCAAACTAGCAGGCAGATCATAGGGATCTCACGGTGTGAATCGAAAGAAGAGACCGTGGGTCTCGTTTTCATAAGTCCCGCTCCCACTCACTATAAGTACTCTCTCCATCCACGATGATATTGACCTATACAAATGCCATCCAAAGGGGGATGCTCCCATTTTCGCCACGAGGCCGAGTATAGATCTCACGGTGCGGACTTTAAGGAGATTTGTGGTTGAAAATTTAAATGTATCTCATACACTTTATTTCCTCCCACTCAGTACTTTAATTTTAATAGGGATTGACCTAGATAAACCGGCTAAAATTTACCTAAGTCTACCAATATAACTCTTATATGGTATTTTGCCTAAGTTTATAATCACATTATTTACTTAGGTCTATGTGAGTAAATTAATTAACACTTAATTAATGGCACTCATGAGAATATAACCTAAGAATCTCCGGACTGAATTCACTCCCAGGTTGGTTTCCAGGTAGGGGTGTTCCGCAAGCGTCAACTTAAATACCCCAGCCTTAGACAAAACCCTCCTTAGACATAGTTACTTATCAGTCTCCATTCAAAGGTTATATTTGATTTCCTAAATTTCTAATCTCATTAGAAAATTAGAAAACCTAAGTCTAATTATTCAAGTTCTAAACACTTTAAAACTAATAATTAACTTAGGTTGCATGCATTTCTATGTTATAGTGCTTGATCATCCATCACATGAATAATACTATATACTATAACATAATATAATTCATCACATGAATTAAATGCATGGGCATGCTTTTAATTTAAAAAATATAACACTTATATTAAATAAATTAAATCATGCAAACATTATATTATAACTCTTATAATATAATCCTATTGCATACTATATATTATAACTCGTATAATATAAAAATGATGCATGAAATGTTTAACCTAAGGTGAGATTTTAAATCTATATGACATACAATATGCACATAGAAATTAATTAAAATATACATCTCATGCATAAAATAATTAAATAGCAAAAATTGACCGATTTTTGGCACCTAGGGGCAATTATTTAATTAAATAACATTAATCTAACATTAATATTAATATTATTTAATAAAATAATTAAATAAAATAAAAATACATTTTACAAAATAAAAAATAATTAAATAAAACGTAAATCCTGAAAAATAAATGCCCTCACGATGGCTTGATCCCACGACCTCGCGTAACCGAAGCTGTAACCGCTCCTCAACGTGTTCAGCGTTGCAACGCTGTCGCCTACAGCGTCGAGCTGCGTTCTCAACGCTACACCCAGCGTTGCAACGCTACTCTGCAGCAGCGCCTTCGCCCGCGAGAATAGCGTTGAGACGCAGCTTGGCGACAAGATCTCAACGCCATCGGCGAACAACAAACACCTTTGTTTGTTTCTTCATCGATTTTTCGCTGCTTTACGTCCGATTCTTCACAGCAACTCTTGCCACGAACGACCCGGACTTACAGACTCGATTTACAACAAAAATGCCCCAAACAACAGGCCCTTACATTGATCTCATCACCATAATTGTAAATCTAAAATGCCAAAAATCGTAAACATCCATCTATGCAAACCAAAACATTCATCTCATGAATTATGGCAAAATACCCACCAAATTTTAATAAAACAATGCATAAATTGAAGAACCATCAAGATGGCTCTGATACCAATTGAAGGGAATGAGAATCCCGTGCAGCGGAAGACGATTGAATCGTCAATGTATCAATTATGAAAACCGTGTTTATTAAAATTGATCTAACACTTAGATCTATGCTAAACATGCTTAAAGAAGAAGAAATTTACAGCAAGAAGAATTTTACTTACTTGTTGAAGACATTCTTCAAGGTTTCTTCTTCAAAATCACAAACTCTTCGTGCTCCTCGTACACAACGAACGCCTCCAATGAAAGTGATTGAACACCACAAAAACGCCTTCTCGATTGTTCTCTTTTAGAGAAAGGAGGTTTGTGGGAACCTTTTGATTTTGGAGAGGGAGGAGAATTGAGAGAGAGTTGAGAGAATTTCTCTTCTCTTCTTTGTGAAAATCCAAAAAATGAGAGAAGTCACTTACATCCTTCTTGCAAGAAGGGTTTATATAGTGGAATTGGTGGAGTTAAAATGTCCACTTAATTACCACTTTACCACAACCATAGGTTATGCAAATCTCATTTGCATAACCACATAATATAAGATATCTCATATCTCATATTGAAAATCTCATTTGCATTAATTGTGGATTAATTAAATTGAAACACATCCAATTTAATTTCTCTCAATCAATTTCTCCAATTAGCCCTAATTCAACAGTTAGGCTAACCTATAGTTTATTATGAATCTCATTCACATTAAACTATATATTATATCATTCATATCTCATATAAATGACATAAATGCCATTAATGTGAAATTGAACACTTCAATTTCATACCAAAACTTTATCCTTTCTTAAATCCAGATGGAGCCAACCGAGGGATCTAATGGACCTACAGTGACGGGGCTTCAATGATCCGAGATTAACCTGCCAAACTCTTTGACCCGGTTAACCAACATTCATTAGCTACGGTAACACTCCACTATAGCCCGTAGCTGCACTCCTGTCAGTGCAGAATATTACGTGTCCACTGTTATAACCAATACCCATGAGTCGACCCTTCACAGGTTGTTCGTAGACACGGCTGGGTCAAATTACTGTTTTATCCATGTGTCTACCTCTTGTTCCTTAAGTCCCCACTGCTCCTCTAATGAACAACATATTGTGATGGTCCAACCATACACAACACCCTTCTCGGGCCAGTGAGAAGGTGGGCGCCCGTTGTCCAAGCCCTGGAGACAGCAGTTAAGGGAATAACCCCTCTAGTTTCCCTAAAGGCGGGAACGAGTGAATTCCATCTCCCGTAGTTAAGTTCCCAGCTCCCTACTTGGTTCTGTCCCTGAGAAGATAGGCATATTGGGCGAGTAACTGTGACCACCCTCACCCGTACTAGTCAAAGAACAGACCCTCGCAGATAGGAGTCCGTAACACGCTCAGGATTCAGGTCGAGTCACTAATGGTCATCTACGAAATTATTTGTCCTTACTGTCAATGGTGTTACATCAGTAGGTTTAATAAATCACGGTCCGGTCTTGTACAATCTCATTGCACAGGATGCCCCCACTCGCATGTCAACTACATGAACGAGTCAGATCACCTCGTTTGTATCTAATACAAAGCGGGTCGCATCCACAGTGTATCCAGGATTAGGTCTCCAACCCTATCCATATATCAGAGACGTTGGTCATTAACTCGAACATGATCTTCCCTGTGTGTCCACTACACACCGCTCAAGTTCTAGTTCTCTCATAAATTCAATGACCACGAGCTTAGTTTATTGGAAAAGTTTATAAATATTATGAGACACAAAGTGATGAAATGAATAACTCTTATTGATTTCAAACAATATATTACAAACACGAGATTAGGACAAAAATCCTAACAGAAGGAACACTTGAAGAAAGAGTTCTTCAAAGGTAATATCTTGCTATCCATCTTGTAGAAATATATGCTTAATCTTAGTTTGATCTGTTCTTGATTGTAATCCATGAAACTAAATTAAGAAAAAGCGATTCACAATCGCTTCCGTTGTGGGATTCGATCCATTCATTAGGTATCCGAGCCCAATTGTGTTCTTACTTTTCGTTTTGGATTTATCAAGAACGGGGTGGGATTTACTATTTTTTATGAGATGAGTAAACAAATGTTCGAAACACCTGCGGGACTTTAGTGGAGTGTTCCCGCAGTTAACGAATGTTGATTGGGAGGTTAATGAGATTAACCGAGCCATCTTGTATCGTTGGAGCTTCTGATTTGTAGGTCCATAAGGTCCACCTTCTAGCCCTTAAAGGGTTCTTAGATCATTTGAATTTTAAATGTTCAAATTTATAAGGGAATAAACTTAATGTATATTGATACGATATTATATATAGTTTTGGAACTATATATTATAAATTTAATGTTGATATGATCCATATTAAATTACATGAGAGAATTAAATATTTGAAAGAGTTCAAATATTGAATTCAAATGTGAATGTGATTCATATTTGAAAACTATAGGTTAAATTTAATGTGCATTAGATGTGCATTAAAACTATAAGATTAGGGGATAAATGATTAAATGTGATTTAATCTAAACTAAATATAAGATATTTAATTAAATAAATATGATTTAATTAATGATTAATTAGATTAATCAATTTTATTAATTTAATTGTTAAATTAATGGAAACGTGTTAGGAAGACACGTTCCCACTTCCCTCGAACTCCCCATCGATAGGGAGTGAGGGGAGTCTTTCCTCTCGATAGTTTTTCTTCTCCTGGGTAGAAGAAATCAATTGATCGAAGTGTGACTTTGTGATTAGTGTTCTCTGCAAGAACTCTCTCTGTCTCACTCTCTCAATTTCCCATTATTCTCCAACTGTTGGAATCCTTCCCACAAAAGATTTGATCTAAGTTGAATCTAAGAGATATAGAAGGTGCTCTCTGTTGGTGGTGTTCTGTTGGAGAAAAACAGAGAACTTTTGGAAGTTCCTGAGTTGCTGTAAAGCTTGCAGTAAGGAGTTGCTGAGGAAATTCTACAAAGGTATTCCTTCTTTCCTCTTTAGTTTAATGGTTAAACTTTAGCATGTTTGTATGCAATTTATCCATGTCTAATTAAACTATAATTTACATGTTTGTTCTATTTTATCAATGTACTAATTTTTTATTCTAACTAAAACAATCAAGCAATTGAGATCTCAAACTCGTTTCCGCTGCTCAAGGGGATCGGATCCCCATCATGAGTTGGATTACCTCATTTGTACTAATTACAAAGTGGACCGCATCCATGGTGTTACCAGAATGAGGTTTCCAACCTTATTCTTATACCATAGACCATTTAGGTTATATTCTTGAACATAATTCAAATAGTGTCCACTACACTGATGTTCAAGATATATTATAACCTTGGAGCTTAGTTTATTGGATTTATAAAGCAAGAATATAATTTTATCAAAACAAATAACTCTTTATTTATTTGATCAAAATTACACAAGTTTAGGGCATAAATCCCAACAATCTCCCACTTGACCTAAAACTTGTGGAGTATTAAAACATTACAGTAATGTAAATACAATAAACTAGGCCATTTAAACCCTTTGTACAATATACTCCCACTTGCCATAGTTGGGGAAGACTTGTAAACCTAGACCTTCTAGGTGTCTCTCAAATACTTTAGCCGTGAGAGCCTTTGTAAAAATATCAGCAGCGTTTTGCTCTGGGGCTATCTTCGTGACAATCACGTCTCCTCTATGCACGATCTCCCGGATGAGATGATATTTTCACTCAATGTGCTTTCCCCTCTTGTGACTTCTCTGGTTCCTCGAATTTGCCATCGCACCACCAAGTTATCGCAATGACGTGATGGGCAAAGTCATATTTGGAACAACTTCCAAATTTAGCATGAATTTCCTTAACCAAACGACCTCTTTAGCTGCTTCACAAGCTGCTACATATTCGGCCTCCATGGTGGAATCAGCGATGCATCCTTGCTTGACGCTTCGACATACTACAACTCCTCCGTTAAGAGTAAATACTGACCCTGATGTAGATTTACGAGAATCTTTATCAGTCTGAAAGTGAGAATTCGTGTATCTTGTAAGGATCAACTCCTTAGCCCCATACACAAGCATGTAGTTCCTTGTTCTCCGTAGATACTTAAGGATTGTTTTAACCGTTGTCTAGTGTTCAAGTCCTGGATTGGATTGATACCTCATCGATTATTCCAACCGCAAAATGTATGTCGCGTAGTACACAACATGGCGGCGTACATCAGCTCCCAACAACTGATGCATAAGGAATCCGTCTCATATCCTCAACTCCTTGAGGTGTCTTAGGACATTGTTCCTTAGACAAACAAACTCCATGTCTAAAAGGCAATAAGCCCTTTTTGGAGTCTTGCATCTTAAACCTTGACAACACTTTGTCGATGTAAGATGTCTGAGACAGAGCTAGTGTTTTATTCTTGCTGCCCGCATAACTGGATCCCAAGAAAAAGCGCGCTTCACCCAAATCTTTCATTTGGAATTGCGTAGCTAGCCAATTCTTACTGTCAGTAAGATATCCTACATCATTCACAATGAGTAGGATATCATCACCATATAGAACTAGGAATGCGACAAAACTATTGATGATTTTCTTATAGACACAAGGTTCATCATCATTCTGTTCAAAACCATAAGATTTGATTGCCTCATAGAATCTTATATTCCAGAACCTAGAGGCTTGTTTCAGTCCATAAATTGACCTTTTAAGCCTGCAAACCTTTTGCTCTTGTCCTAGTTCAATGAACCTTTTGGGTTGGTCCATGTAGATGTTTCCTCAAGATTGCCATTCAAAAAGGTTGTCTTGACATCCATTTGCCATACCTCATAGTCATAATATGCGGCAATGGCAAGTAGGATACGAATAGACTTTACCATAGCAACAGGTGAAAAGGTTTCCTTATAGTCAACCCCTTTAACCTGGGTATAACCCTTTGCTACTAGTCTAGCTTTAAAGGTTTGCACCTTCCCATCTACACCACGCTTTCCCTTGTAGATCCACTTACAACCGATGGGTTTTACCCCATCAGGTTTATCTACAAGATCCCAAGCAGAATTGAAGTGCATAGACTCAATTTCTTGGTCCATGACTATGACCCATTTGTGTTTGTCTTTGTCAACCATCGCTTGATTATAAGTCGATGGATCCTTGTAGTTGTCATCTGGTATAACAACTTGGGTTTCAGATAAACCCATGTAACGGTCAGGTTACGTTATAACCCTCCCACTACGTCGAGGCATACTCAACTCTTGAGATGGACTCTATTGACTAGACAAGCTAGTATCAAAAACTTTTGTTTTAGTACTAGTTTTATTAGCAACCTTTGCTATTGTTTCGTCTAGCTCACTCAACACAATTTTACTTCTTTGTTTGTGGTCCCTTATGTGGTCCTCCTCTAAGAAAATGACATTTGTCGACACAAAAAATCTTATCTTTCTTAGGATCATAGAATAAACCACCTCTTGTTTCTTTTTGGTAACCTACGAATAGGCACAATTTTGAACGTGAATCCAACTTCTTTGGATTTGTCACAAGCACATGTGTTGCACAACCCCAAATTCTGAAATGACATAAACTACGTTTACATCCGTTTCCAGAGTTCAAAAAGGTGTTTCAGAAACACTTTTTTAGGGCACATTGTTCAAAATGTATACCACAGTCTCTGTTGCGTAACCCTAAAATGAACTAGGGAGATGAGCATAACTCATCATTGATCGAAACATGTCCAACAAGATTCTATTTCTCCTTTTCGATACACCGTTTTGTTTTAGTGTACCGGGAGCCAAGAGTTGGGATGTAATTCCATGTTCTATCATATAGTTATGAAATTTTAAATCCATGTACTCTCCACCTCGATCTGATCGAAGCGTTTTAATTGTTTTACCCAATTGATTTTCAACTTCAGTCTTGTATTCCTTAAACTTTTCAAGTGCTTCAGACTTATGTTGTATTAGGTAAATATGCCCAAATCTGGAATAATCATCTACAAATGAGATGAAATATTCATATCCTCCCCTTGGTTTAACACTCATCGGTCCACAAAGATCTGAATGTATAAGCTCAAGAAGTTTTTTGGCTCTATAACCTATTCCACTAAAAGGTCTTTTAGTCATTTTGCCTTCTTGGCAGGATTCACATACAGGTAAAGTATTTTCTTCTAACTCATTTAGAAGTCCATTATTTACCAATATTTCAATCCTATTGAGATTAATGTGACCCAACCTAAGATGACAAAGATGAGCATTTTCTTAAGGAGAAATTTTACGTTTCTTAGTTTGTGTGTTTGCAGTTTTAAATAATTCAGTGTTCAAAACCATTTTAACTGAATTAGGCCTTAAAACATACAACCCATTTTCTAATGAAAATGAACATATTTCTGCACCTTTCTTCAAAATAAACACTTTATTCATAGAGAAAGAAACAGAAATATATTGTTCTATAAGGCAAGAAATTGAAATAAGGTTTCTAGTAAACCCTGGTATCACTAATATATTGTCTAACAACATATATTTCTTGAAAAAATAAAGCTTCATCGTGTCTACTGCTACAGCTGAGACGACTTCTCCATTTCCAATCCGGAGTGTTATCTCTCCTTTCTGTAGCTGCTGCCAGGAATCAATTTCCTGAAAAGAAGAGTAAACATGATTAGTGGCGCCTGAATCAAGTATCCAAGCAGTTTTATCATTATCCACTAAACAAGCTTCTAAGCAAAATAAATCATATTTACCTTCCTTCTTCTTTTCTGCAATGTACTTCGGACAGTTCCGTTTCCAATGCCTGTCTTCGTTGCAGTGGTAACACTTTCCTTTATCAGCAACTTCTTTGACTTTCTTGCCCTTCTTGGCGACAACTTTGTCAGCTCGTTTCCCTTTACCAACCTTCTTCATGTTCTTCTTCTTCCCTTTAAGGTTAGAAGAAGATGAAGCCACTGTTTTTGATCCAGAGGTCGAACCTCTATGATAACTCCTACTGACAACATTTGCCTCACCTTTCGATCCTTGAGTTTTCATCAAAGATTGAAAGGTCTGGAGTTCATTCAAAAGGGAGGTAAGATTAAGAGTAAGCTTGTTCATAACAACATTACTTCTAAATTGTAGGAAACTATATCAAAGTGTTTCCAGAATGAAGCTTATTTGGCTCGATTCATCGATGGAAGCACCATTCGACTCTGCGATGTTAAAGCGCACCATCATATCCAGGACATGATCCCAAACAGATGTACCCTCTGGCATCCACGAGTTGAATATGTACTTTAGTGCATTGTGTCGGGCCTGTGTGGACTGTTGTCCAAACATACCCTGCACTGAATCCATTATTTCCTTAGCGGTCATCATGCCCTCATGCTTCTTGGCTAATATGTCAGACATACTTGCCAGCATGTAGACCATGACCTTATCATTAGCCTTGATCCATCGATCATATGCATCACGAACATTTCGTGACGCATTCGAGCCTTGCACCTGTGGACACTCCTCAGTTAGCACAAACTTCAGATCATCTACTACCAATATAGTGTTGAGTTTGTTTTTCCATGTCATCATATTCTCTTCGGTTAACTTTTCCGCACCCAATAAGGAAATTATAGAGCTAAACATTTATGCTGAAAAATTTACAAACAAAACTTGTATGAATTTCTTGCTATAATTTGAAGGGGATAAAGGTCTCACGTAGCGGAAAACGATTGAATCGTCGTGGTGAAGTTTGTGCAACTAGAATTTCGTGAAAACGATCTAACACTTATATCTAAGTTAAACATACAAATTAAAGGAAGAAAATTACAGCAAGAAGAACATACTTACTTGTTGAAGACAATTCTTCAATCTTTCTTCCTTGATCACGAACACTCCGTGCTTCTCGATCTCAACTCACTCGAACTCACGAACAAGATCCGGTCACAATCACTTGGAATCTCGGTTTTTCTTCTTTTGGAAAGATGGAAGATGGTGGGATCTTTGTGTTTTTGGTGAGGAGAGAGTTGGGGAGAAAATTGAGAAAGGTTTCTCTTCTTCTTGGTGAGAATCCAAAAAAATGAGAGAATGAGTTACAATCCTTCTTGCAAGAAAGGTTTAAATAGTGGAAAAAACATGGATGCCTATATATTATGTCATTCATATCTCATATAAATGACATAAATGCCTCTAAGTGAAATTGAACACTTCAATTTCATACCAAAACCCAAACCCTTCTTTTAACCCAGATGGAGCCAACCGAGGGTCCTAATGGACCTACAGTGACGGGCTCCAATGATCCGAGATTAACCTATCAAACTCTTTGACCCGGTTAATCAACATTCATTACCTACTGTAACAATCCAATATAGCCCGTAGTTGCACTCCCGTCAGTGCAGAACCAATAACCATGAGTCGACCTTTCACAGGTTGTTCGTAGACACGACTGGGTCAAAATACCATTTTACCCTTTGTCTACTTCTCGTTCCTTAAGTCCCCACTGCTCCTCTAATGAACAACATATTGTGATGGTCCAACCATACACAACACACTTCTCGGGCAAGTGAGAAGGTGGGAGCCCGTTGTCCAAGCCCTGGAGAAAACACTTAAGGGAACAACCCCTCTAGTTTCTCTAATGGTGGGAACGAGTGAATTCCATCACGCGTAGTTAAGTTCCCAGCTCCCTACTAGAAGATAGGCATATTGGGCGAGTAACTGCGACCACCCTCACCCGTACTAGTCAAAGGACAAACCCCCGCAGACAGGAGTCCGTAACACGCTCAGGATTCAGGTCGAGTCACTAATGGTCATCTACGAAGTTATTAGTCCTCATCATTAATGGTGTTACACCGTGAGGTCTAATAATTCACGGTCCTGGCTTTGTAAAATCTCATTGCACAGGATGCCCCCACTCGCATGTCAACCACATGAACAAGTCAGATCACCTCATTTGTATCTAATACAAAGCGGGCCGCATCCACATTGTATTCAGGATTAGGTCTTCAACCCTATCCATATATTGTAGACCGTTCGGGTCATTAACTCGAACGTGATCCTCCCTGTGTGCCCAGTACACACCGTTCAAGTTCTAGTTCTCTAAAAAATTCAATGACCCTAGAGCTTAGTTTATTGGAAATGTTTGTAAAATTTGCAAGACACAAAGTAATTAAATGAATAACACTTTATTAATTTCAAACAGTAATTTACAAATAAGAGATTTGGACAAAAATCCCAACAAACTCTCAGTTGGACTAAGCTAGTGGAGAAAATACATTTCCAAAATGTACATAAATTACAATGAAGTAATACAATAACTAGGGCATTGAATACCCGTTTACACATCTCCCACTTGTCCTAGTCAGGAAGCACTCGAAGACCTAGACTCTCTAGGTGATCCTCAAACACCTTAGCCGTGAGGGGCTTTGTAAATGGATCAACTACGTTGTGCTCTGACGCTATCTGCGTGACTGTCACGTCTCCGCGGTGCACAATCTCCTGTATCAAGTGATACTTCTGCTCAATGTGTTTGCCTCTCGGGGTTGGCTACTGCACCACTTTATCACAGAACAGTGTGATTGGAAAGTTCATATTTGGAACAACTTCCAAATATGTCATGACATCTAAAGCCAAACAACTTCCTTTGGAGCTTCACAAGCCGCAACGTACTCCACTTCTATCGTGGAATCAGCGATTCATCCCTGCTTGATGCTTCAGCATACTAAAGGTCCTCCATTTAGATTGAAGGCTGGTCCCGAAGTGGATTTCCTAGAATCCTTATCGGTTTGAAAGTCAAAATCAGTGTATCCTATAAGGATCAAATCCCCACTGCCATACACTAAGTTTTAGTTCCTCGTTCTCCTAAGCTACTTGAGGATTGCCTTTACGACTGTCCAGTGATCTAATCCTGGATTGGATTGATACGTACTGACAATCCCTACTGCATAACAGATGTCGGTCCTAGTACACAACATAGCATACCTCAGGCTCCCTACAATTGAAGCATATGGGATCCGTCTCATATCCTCAATCACTTGAGGAGTCTTAGGACATTGATCCTTAAACAAGTGAACCCCATGCCTGAAAGGCAACAAGCCCTTCTTGGAGTTCTGCATCTTATATCTGGACAACATCTTATCAATATAAGACGCCTGAGACAAGGCTAGCGTTCTGTTCTTCCGGTTCCGGACAATCTTGATACCTAGAACATACTGAGCTTCTCCCAAATCTTTCATTTGGAATTGCGAAGCTAGCCACTTCTTAACGTCAGTAAGAAATTCTACCTCATTCCCAATGAGAAGAATATCGTCCACATACAACACCAAAAATGCGACAGTTTTGTCAACGATTTTCTTGTAAACATAAGGCTCGTCGACATTTTGATCAAAGCCATAAGATTTGATCGCCTCACCAAACCTTATATTCCAAGACCTCGAAGCTTGTTTCTGTTCATAAATAGACCTATGAAGCCGGCAAACCTTTTGCTCTTCGCCTTGGGCAATGAACCCTTTGGGCTGGTCCATGTAGATGTTTTAATCAAGTTTGCCATTCAAAAAGGCTGTATTGTCGTCCATATGCCATACCTCGTAGTCATAATACGCGGCAATGGCCAGAAGAATCCTGATCGACTTTACCATGGAAGCAGGTGAAAAGGCTTCCTCATAGTCAAGCCCATCAACCTAGGTAAAACCCTTTGCCACTAGTCGGGCTTTGAAGGGCTGCACCTTCCCATCTACGACACATTTACGCTTGTAGATCCATTTGCAACCAATAGGTTTTACCCCATCAGGTTGATCCACAAGCTCCCAGGCAGAATTGAAGTACATCGACTCCATTTCCTGGTCCATAGCTTTAATCCATTAATGTCTGTCAACATCAACCATTGCCTGATAATAGGTCAATGGATCCTCGCAGTCATCATCAGGGGTGGTATATTAAACTCATGTAACAATCAGGCTGTCTCGCAGCCCTCCCACTACGTTGAGGCATTCCCAACTCTTGGGAACGGATTTGACAAGACATGCTAGGATCAACAACACTTGTTGATATACTAGCTCCATCAGCTACTCTTGCTGACGTACTGTCCATTTCATTTAACACAATTTTACTCCTTGGTAAATGATCCCTGACGTGGTCTTCCTATAGGAAAGTGGTTTGTCAACACAAGCACCATGTTTTCCTTAGGATCGTAAAATATACCACCCCTAGTCTCTTTAGGGTAACCTACGAATAGGCACAATTTCAAACGGGGTTCCAACTTTTTCGGGTTTGACACCAACATGTGGGTCGGGCATCCCCAAATTGTGAAATGGTGTAAACTGCCTTTACGACCATTCCAGAGTTTGAAAGGTGTTTCACAAACACTCTTCGACGGAACGTTTTTCAAAATGTAAACCGCAGTCTCCACTTCGTAACCCTAAAAGGAATCAGGGAAACGTGCATAGCTCATCATCGACCGAACCATGTCCAAGAAGGTTCTGTTTCTCCTCTCCGATGCACCATTCTGCTGTGGCATACCAGGTGCTGAGAGTTGGGACGTAATTCAGTGTTCTATCATATAATCCTGGAATTCAGTGTCCATAGACTCTCCACCTCGATCCGATCGAAGTGTTTTAAGCGATTTACCTAACAAGTTCTCAACCTCAGTCTTGTACTCCTTCAACTTTTCAATAGTTTCAGACTTCTTATGCATTAGGTAAATATACCAATAGCTTGAGTAATCATCTATGAAAGACACGAAGTATTCATAACCACCTCGTGCTTTAACATTCATACGACCATAGAGGTCAGAATGTACCAGCTCAAGGGGCTTTTTGGCTCTATATCCTTTTCCACTAAAAGGACATTTGGTCATTTTATCTTCGAGGCATGACTCACACACAAGTAAAGAATTTTCTTCCAACTCGTTTAGAAGGCCCCTCTTCACTAGTTTCTCAATTCTATTGAGATTAATGTGGCCTAATCGTAGATGCCAAAGATGGACATTTTCTTTAGGAGAAGCTATCGCTATCTTAGTTCGCGTTTCTGCCGTTTTAAACAATTTTGTGTTGAAAACACTTTTGACCGAATTAGGTTTCAAAACATACAGATTATTCTCAAATGATGCTGAACAAATTAAGTTTCCATTTCAGAAAATAAAAGGTTTATTGCCTTGAAAAAAATAGAAAAACATTGTTCTAACAGGCAGGAAATAGAAACGAGGTTTCTAGTAAACCCTGAAACTATATACATATTGTCCAACAAAATGTAACTCCTGCCAAAATGTAGCTTCACCGTGCCGACTGCTGCAAAAGAGACAAGCTCCCCGGATCCAACCTGTAGAGTCACCTCACCCTATTGCAGCTGCTGCTAGGAATCAATCCCCTGAAAAAAAGAACAAACATGGTTACTGGCGCCCAAATCAAATATCCAGGCAGAGTCACTACTCTCCACTAAACAGGTTTCAGTCACAAGTAAATCACATTTACCTTGATTCATCCTCTCGGGTAGGAATTTGGGACAGTTTCTCTACCAATGTCCACCCCCATTGCAGTGGAAACACTTTCCTTTCTCTGCAACTTCGTTGACCTTCTTGCCCTTCTGGGCGGCAGCTCGGTCAGTTTTACCCTTCTTCATCTTCTTCTTCTTCCCTTTCGGGTGTGAAGGAGCTACAAGCTTTGTCTGTACACTCGAGATCTCTCCTTGAAATTTCCTAAAAAAAACAAACAAAAGAAAAGAAAAGAAGAAAGAAAATGTTGGTTATATTTAGTATTTTTTATTTTAAAAAGAAAAGAAAATAAATAAAGAAAAGTACAAAAAGGAAAACGTAAAAAGGGGAAAAAGACAAAAAAATTCTCCACCGCCTAAGCCTTTACCAACCATTATTATCCTATTTTCCCTTATCTTTCTTCATTTATCAAACTTAGAGCTGAGGTTTCGTGGGAGAAGCATAATGGAAGAGGAAGAAGGTGAATTTTTGAGCTGTAGTTGCAGAAGAAAGGAGGAGAACTCAAAGTAGGTTTGTATGGCAGCAAGGTGATCAATTCAACCATGTTGTAATGTTTTGTTCATTTCGAGCTCAATAAGAAGAGGTAAGAGTTGAGGTTTGGTTTTCTCGAAAGCTAATTAATTATTTAACAAAGTTCGTGAAGGAAGCTCGAGCCAATTCTGACCTTAAGTTACTGTTTTGTGAAGAGGAAGGTAGAAGACAGAAATTTGCTGTCAAATCCGAGAAGCCTCTGGTATTTTAGTTGTGTTGATCAGTAGGATTCGAATTCGAAGATCTAATGGGTATGGTTGGAAAGATTATTTAATTTCCTACAACTTTCATGAATAACTCATGAGAAGAAATCGACTGGAAGATTTTTTAATTTTCAGGTCAAGCTTCGGGTTGCAAGGGAAACGAATCTGGAATAGCAGAAGTTTGTTTCTGGCAATGAAACTTTCGAGGTATGTTCGAACAAATCCGTTGAGAATCTCAATTTCATTTCTTCATATGATTTTTAGAGGGTTCCAAAAGGAAGAATTTTGTATAATTTACATCATATTTGGCTAAGTAATGAAGGAGTTATGGATGTCTGAAGTCAGGGTATGGAATTTGTAAAATTCTGGAAAATTGGATGGTGTGATTTTTGTAGTTTTAAGGTTGAAAATCATGAGCTCGAGGTTCTAATGCTCGGATTTGGTTTGTTTGACAGGCCAAGAGGAAATAGGTCGAGTGTATGGGCCAAGGTTTTAGTTCTAAAACTGTGAGTGACAAAACGAACCTCGAAAATGGTTTATAGGCTTGTATTATGCTTATGAAAATGCAAGGTTTTGCTAAAACGAAATGGTTTCAATGCTTATTGTTTTCCTTTGACACGTGTTTATGAGTATTCATATTTTCTAAGAAATGATTTCAAGTGCTCGTTGTGAGCCTAAATGTCTTGATGAAATTTATATGTGAGCATATGTTCTTGATTGTCGAAATTTATGAAAATGTTATGATTTCGAGTAAGTATGTACTAGCAAGTATGATTTAAAGATTTCCAGTTTTAATGAACAAGCTAAGTAAGCTTGAGTTTTACGAAAAGAAAGATAAGCATGCATGTTTAAATGTTTTTATGTGTTTTTCTTAGTCTTGAATGAGTAAATGACTGAGACATTGAGCCCGAGGCTATATGGTACCGTGTGCACACAAGTCATTTTCTGTTGTCGACGTTGAGTGTACTCCGTGACAACAATGCTATCTTGAGTGTTGGGCGGGCCCCACTACGACAAAGACGATGGGAGTGCTGGGCGGGCGGCTACATCGTAGAGTAAACGTTGGTTGTATTGAGTGTGTCCTACACAATATAGATTGTCATACGTTTTTAAATGGTTAGTAGTATCGATATGCCTTGTGAGATTTTAATGACGTACTTGCTGGATTTCTGAAACGTTATTATGATTATACGTGTATTTATAACGCTTAATTACCGATGCATATGCTCATAGATTTTGAGGAGATATGATTTATGAGTTATTAGATCTTTAACTCAGTCACTCACTGAGCTGAATAGCTCATTCTTTCAGTGTTTTCAATCTTTTCAGGTAGAGATCGAGCTCTCGAATCCTGATAACCTGCCATAGTCTACTGGAAGCTCCATGAGGTTGAAATTTTGTACGTGGGTGGAGTTGTATAGGAAGTCTATATGTATTATAGGAGGAATAGGAAGTTATGTATATGTATACATTCTAGGTTGTGGCTGTGTAAACCATGCTTGGGTATGTTTTTGGTTGTGATGTTCATATCCGTTTCAGTCTTCAAGAGAGTCTTAAGTAGAGTTACTCCTTACGTAGGTTACGTAATTGTCAATATTCCGTTGTGGTATGTTTAAAGTGTTTTTTATACAAGTATAAAATGCTTATCAGGTAAAACAGGGTCAACATGTATCGTTAGGGAGGTGAACGATGTCTGTTGGCTTCACTCCGTCTGTCAGGCTAAGTTAGCAGGTAGTTCGGGAGGGGGTGTGACAACTTGGTATCAGAGCAGTTAGCTCCATGGGAAATAAGACAGAGCAAGTTAACTCTAGAAGAAACTAAAAAGTAAATAGCAAGTTATTGAGTTAGCTCAATAGAACTAGCAGGGCATGATCCAAGTAAGGATAGCAGTAAGTCCAGTCAGGACTAGAATGTGAACACAAGTCTAGAATTGTGCATTTGAGTTAATTATTCATTACATGTCTAGTATGTTGATATGTTATAGAAGTCATGCCACCATGTACTAGCAGACAATGCAGGCAGGATCAGGACGGGACGCAGGATCCTACCCAAGCCCAATCTGAGAGGGGATCTAGTGCCCCGAGAGTCCAGATAGGGGCCAGAATTAAGAAGCATGCTAATTCCTCACAGGAGGTAGGTAAGCCATAGAGAGCAGAGCTAAGTGATCGAGACAAGACATATAGAATAGAGCACCTAAAAGAATTAGGAGCCACAGTGTTTGAGGGTTCCAAAGATTTACCTGACGCCAAGGTTTGGTTGAATATGCTTGAGAAATGTTTTGATGTGATGATTTGTTCTGAGGAGCGGAAAGTTAAGTTAGCTACATTCTTGCTGCTGAAGGAGGCAGAAGACTGATGGAAATCAATATTAGCCAGGTGTAGAGATGCATGTACTTTAGACTGGCAAACTTTTAGAACCATGTTTGAAGATAAGTATTACCCTAGCACGTACTGCGAGGCAAAGAGGGATGAACTTTTAGAATTAAAGCAAGGGTCACTTTCGGTGGTAGTTGAGAGAGAGAAGGTATACCGAATCATCACGGTATCTGATGTGATTGTGGCATCTGAGAGTGACAGGTGTCGAATATTTGAAAGAGGATTACATCCTGAGATACGTACCTAGTTACAGCTATTTCTAAGTGGACTAACTTTCCTCAGCTAGTAGAGAATACCCTACGTGTTGAGCAGACTACAGTAGAGGAGAAGTCAGTAGTAAAGCCTAGTTGTGGGGCTTCGACAACAAGCAATTTCTAAGGTCGTGAACAGAGGAGGTTCACACCTAGAGTAAATGTTTCAAGTCGTCAGGACTTAAAAAATCATCGAGGAGACTGTCTTGTTGATGTGTGTTACCAGTGCGGACAGGCAGGACATTTCAAGAGGGATTGACCACAGCTTAGGGCAGCCGCACAGAGGGACCAGGGAGTTTGGTCCCAGACAGTTGAGCAGCTGAGAGTTCCAGTAGCTGCAGAAGAGGGCACCAACGGTGCTAGATAGAAGGGAGTTGTAGGGAGACCTAGGCAACAGGGAAAGGTCTACGCCATGACTCAGTAAGAAGATGAGGGTGCACCAGATGTGATTACTGGTATGATTTCTATTTGTATTGTACCTGCACGTGTTTTGATAGATTCAGGTGCTACGCATTCCTTTGTTTCCAGTGTATTCCTGACTAAGCTAAATAGAATGGTAGAGCTTTTATTGGAGAGGTTAGTTATATACACTCCAGTAGGTGATGCTTTATTAGTTAATTTAGTGTTGCGAGATTGTGAGGTTTTAGTAGAAGGTCTCAATATGTTAGTGGATTTTCTTCCACTAGAGTTGCAAGTGTTAGATGCAATCTTAAGGATGGATTTCTTATTTACTCATTATGCTTTCAGAGATTTCAGTATAAAGGAAGTTGTTTTCAGGAAACCATGATTAGCTTAAGTGGTTTCCAGGGGTGAAAGAAAGATTATCCCCACGAGTTTGATTTCAGCATTAAAAGTTGAAAAGTTGTTGATGAAAGGTTGCACGGCGTTTCTTGCACATGTAGTAGAGGTGCAGGAAGAAAAGCTAAAACCAAAAAATGTTCTTGTTGTGAATGAATTTCTTGATATTTTTCTAGCAGATTTGTCAGGATTGCCACCTGATAGGGAAGTTGAGTTCACTGTTGAACTGTTACCAGGAATAGCACCTATTTCGCAAGGATCGTATAGAATGGCTCCAAGTGAGATCAGGGAGCTGAAGATGCAGTTAAAAGGACTTGCCCAATCCCTCTCATCTTCAAATTCACCAAATTTGGCCACGTCCATCTCAAATTATCCTCTTCGCTATTGAGATGTCACTATAATGAAGCTTAATGAAGTTTTATTTAATGGTGATTTGAGGTATTTTTAGAGGATTTGCAGAAATTAATAGAATTCTTGTTTTTTGACCTTTGAGGTCTTTTCTTCCAAATTCTCTCTATCAAAGATCCCACAATCTGTTCCAAGGCCTGAGGATAGTAGGGAAGACACTAGAGGTTGTCCATAAAGTGTTTTTGACAAGAAATTGCCCACGGATTAGGAGAATTTTGAACAACAAAGGTATGTGTTCATATACTCTGTTTTTCCAGTTTTGAGCATGTTTTTATTTCACAAAATTGATCAGCTTAGAGTGTTCAAGATCCAAAATTGCTTCCGCTTTCTTAATCTAGACTCTTTCAAGACCTTGGCCTTTTCATTGGCCCTGATCCATCGATCGTATGCATCACGAACACTTCGCGATGCAGTCGAGCCCGGCATCTGAGGACATTCCTCAGAGAGCACAAACTTAATGTCGCCAGTTACCAAAATTGTGTTCAAGTTGTTTTTCAATGTTTGATAATTATCTCCCACTAATTTGTCAGACGAGAGTAAAGCTATTATTGAGCTAGGCATGTTTTTAGCTGAAAGATAAAAAAAACTTTGCGTTAGTCTCACAAAAAACTTTTGAAATCTAATTATGTTTTAGCAAAAATTGTTTCATGATCCCTAGGTCATTCAAAAAATTTGCAACGATATCCTAAAGGTTTAGAATGACCGCCACCGAAGGGTGAACATAACACACCTCCTCTAGGACGAGACTTTCTCGATCAGACCCTAATCCAAGAATAACTCTTATTCCATTAGGTGTCCTATTACCATTGTTCGGTCGAATTCATTAACTCTTAACAAATTCTGTGCGTGTCACCCTCAATCTTTAAGTTTCTATGTATCCGTCAAACAATTGCCACCGAAGGGTGAACTAAGAAGGAAAACCAACTAGAAAACTGTATCCCTTTCGGGAATTCACGGTGTTCCGACTCCCATGATCGAAGCCCTCCGGCGGATTGTCCGTCATGGCCAAACTAGCAGGCGGATCATAGGCGTCTCACGGTGTGAATCGAAAGAAGAGACCGTGGGTCCCGTTCTCATAAGTCCCGCTCCCACTCACTATAAGTACTCTTTCCATCCACGATGATATTGACCCATTCAAATGCCATCCGAAGGGGAACGCTCCCATTTGCGTATGGATCTCACGGTACGGACTTAACAGAGATTTGTGGTCGAAAATTAAATGTATCTTATACACAATATTCCCTCCCACTCAACACTTTAATTTTATTAGGGATTGACCAAGATAAACGTCTACCAATATAACTCTTTTATGGTATTAACCTAAGTTTATATTCACATTATTACTTAGGTCTATATGAGTAAATTAAAACACTTTTAATTAACCACACTCACGGTAAGTATAATCTAAGAATCTCCAGACCGAATTCACTCCCAGGTCGGTTTCCAAGTAGGGGTGTTTATGGCGTCAACCTAAATACCCTGTACCTTTTAGACAAAACCTTCCTTAGACAGAGTTACTAATCAGGTCACCATTCATAGACTAAACTTTGATTTCCTAATTCTAATCTTAATAGAACCATAAAACCTAAGTCTAACTATTCAAGTTCTAAACACATTAAAACTAATAATTAACTTAGGTTGCATGCATTTCTATGTTATAGTGCTTGATCATTCATCACATGAATAACTATATACTATAACAAAAATAATTCATCACATTAATATAAATGCATCAACATAGTTTAATTCAAAAAATATAACCCTTATATTAATTAAATTAAAACATGCATTTAATTATATTATAACACTTATAATATAACCTATCATGCAAACTATATATTATAACTCTTATAATATAATTGATGCATGAAATGTTTAACCTAAGGAGGGATTTTAAATCTATATGACATACACTATGCACATAGAATTTAATTAAATCATACATCTCATGCATAAAATAATTAAATAGCAAAATGGACCATTTTTTGGCACCTAGGGACAATTATTTAATTAAATAACATTAATATAACATTTATATTAATATTATTTAATAAAATAATTAAATAAATAATTAAAATACATTTTTATAATGATAAAATAAAAAAATGAATTAAAAACTGCCCATGATTAGCAACACGCCCACGTGCTCGCAAAAACGCCCGCGAATCGCCCCTTCTACGCGCGCGGCGCGTTGTAACGTCGTGGCGCGCGCACGTAACGCCGCGCCGCCAGTTGGACGCTACGCCTAGCGTTACGCCGCCCCGCAGCGCGATCGCGACTTGCTCCCGCTGGCACAACGTTGAGATGCCAATGAACAGCGTCTCAACGCCGTCACCTGTACATTAAACACCTTTGTTGTTTTGCTTCGAATTCTGTCCGTTTCTGCTCTGATTTCTTCACAGCAACTCTTGCTACCAAAGACTCAGACTTACAGACTCGATTTACAACAAAATGCCCAAAACCAACGGGACTTTCCATTGATCACATCAACATAAATTGTAAATCTAAACTATTGCCAAAAATCAAAATTATCCAAAATTGCAAACAAACATTCATCTCATGAATAAAGCAATACCCACCTAATTTTAACAAAAAATAGTGCACAAAATCGAACCAAACTTGGCTCTGATACCAATTGATGGGAATAAAAATTCCGCGCAGTGGAAGACGATTGAATTGTCGTGGTGAAGTTTGCGCATCTAGAATTTCGTTAAAATGATCTAACACTTAGATCTAAGTTAAACATACAAATTAAAATAAGAAAAATACAGCAAGAAGAATATACTTACTTGTTGAAGACAATTCTTCAATCTTTCATCCGTGATCATGAACACTTCGTGCTTCTCGATCTCAACGAACTCGAACTCACGAACAAGAACCCGTCACAACCACTTGGAATCTCGGTTGTTCTTCTTTTGGAAAGAAGGAAGATGGTGGGATCGTTGTGTTTTTTGTGAGAAGAAAGTTGGAGAGAAAACTGAGAAAAGTTTCTCTTCTTCTTGGTGAGAATCCAAAAAAATGAGAGAATGAGTTACCATCCTTCTTGCAAGAAGGATTTAAATAGTGGAAAAAAGATGGAGTTAAAATCTCCACATTATTACCATTACCACAACCATAGGTTATGCAAATCATATTTGCATAACCATATAATATAAGATATCTCATATCTCATATTGCAAATCACATTTGCAATAATTGTGAATTTATTAAATTGAATCACATCCAATTTAATTTCTCTCCATTAATTTCTCCAATTAGCCCTAATTAAACATTTAGGCTAGGCTAACCTATAGTTTATTATGAATCTCATTCACATTAAACTATATATTATATCATTCATATCTCATATAAATGTCATAAATGCCTCTAAGTGAAATAGAACACTTCAATTTAAAACAAAAACTCTAACCCTTCTTTCAACCCAGATGGAGCCAACCGAGGGACCTAATGGACCAAAAGTGACGGGCTCGAATGATCCGAGATTAACCTATCAAACTCTTTGACACGGTTAATCAACATTCATTAGCTATGGTAACAATCCACTCTAGCCCGTAGCTGCACTCCCGTCAGTTCTGAATATTACGTGTCCACTAATATAACCTATAACCATGAGTCGACCCATCACAGGTTGTTCGTAGACATGGCTGGATCAAAACACCGTTTTACCACAGTGTCTACTTCTTGTTCCTTAAGTCCCCACTACTCTTCTAATGAACAACATATTGTGATGGTCCAACCATACACAACACCCTTCTTGAGCCAGTGAAAAGGTGGGCGCCCGTTGTCCAAGCCTTGGAGACAACACTTAAGGGAACAACCTCTCTAGTTTCCCTAAAGGCGGGAACGAGTGAATTCCATCTCGCGTTGTTAAGTTCCCAACTCCCTCCTTGGACCTATCCCTTAGAAGATAGGCATATTGGGTGAGTAACTGTGACCATCCTCACTCGTACTAGTCAAAGGACAGACCCCCGCATAAAGGAGTCCGTAACACGCTCAGGATTCAGGTCGAGTAATTAATGGTCATCTACAAAGTTATTAGTTCTTACTGTTAACAGTGTTACATCAGTAGGTCTAATAATTCACGATCCGATCTTGTACAATGTCTTTGCACATGATGCCCCCATTCGCATGTCAACAACATGAACGAGTCAGATCACCTCGTTTGTATCTAATACAAAGTGGGCCGCATCCACAGTGTATCCAAGATTAGGTCTCCAACCCTATTCATATACTATAGACTGTTCGGGTTATTAACTCGAACGTGATCCTCGTTGTGTGTCCACTAAACACCATTCAAGTTCTAGTTCTTTAAAAAATTCAATGACTCTAGAGCTTAGTTTATTAGAAAAGTTTGTAAAATTTGCGAGACACAAAGTAATGAAATGAATAACACTTTATTAATTTCAAACAGTAATTTACAAACACGAGATTAGGACAAAAATCCCAACATAATTGTCTAATCCAATCATATTTTAGCTAATTATCAAATGATTCCTAGGTCATTTATAATTTGCAATGATACTCCAAAGGTTTAGAATGTATGACACCGAAGGGTAATAAAAAACACTCCTCCTCTAGATCATGACATTCTTGACCAAACCCTAATGCCAGAATAACTCTTATTCTTATAGACTTAAGTTACCATTGTTCAGTCAGGATACATACACTTCTTATGTACCTTGTGAGTGTAACCCTCTGTCTTTAGATCCCAGAGTCCCCATCCAATAAAATCTGCCGAAGGGAGGACTAGATTGAAAAACAGACTAAGGAATTTTTTATCCCGTGTCTACTGTGTTCGATCCCCTACGATCAAGCCCTCCGAACGGATTGTCTTGTCCAGACCAAACTAGCAGGCTAACCATAGTGATCTTACGGTGTAAACCGACTGAAGAGACCATAGGTTTTGTTTTCACAAAACCTACTCCCACTCACTATAAATACTCTTTCCATTCACCATGATATTGACTCATACAAATACCATCCGAAGGGGGACGCTCCCGTTTACGCCACGAGGCCAAGTATGAGTCTCACGGTGTGAACTTCCAAGGGATACGTAGGAGGAAAAATATGTATCATATACACTTTTTCTCCCACTTGATACTTTAAATTTATAGGAATCTTACTTAGGCTAAACCCGACTAATGGTTTTACCTAAAGTTATCAATATAACTCTTATATCGATGATCAATATAACTCTTATATTGATTTTATCCTAAGTTTGCTAATATAACTCTTTATATTAAGGTTAGGATTTCTAGTTTATTAACCCCTTAATAAACCCGCTGACGCTACTATGATTTATAAACTCTCTGATTAAATTTCACTCCCGTGTCGGTTCCTGTAGTAGGTGTTCCGCTTCAAATCCGACTTAAATACCCCATCCTAGACAGAACTTTCCTTAGACAGAGTTCCTCTTTTAATCATTGTTTATAAATCACTTGGTTCCTAATTCTAATCTAATTATAACTAGATAACCTAAGGTATATTATTTCCAAGTTCTAAACATTTTAAAACTAATAATTAACCTTAGGTGACATGCATACTATGTTATAGTGATTGATCATTCATCTCATGAATAATAAGACATACATAGCATAATCATCTCATGAAAAATAATGCATGTCAATGTTGTCCATAAATTAATATAACACCTTATATTAATTAATCATGCAAACCATATAATATAACTCTTTATATTATAAATGATGCATGGAAATGCTTAATCTAAGGTGAGATATCTATATTAAAAGCATACATTATTCATGACAATAATTACACAACAATTGCATAATTTAAATAGCAAAATTAGACCAATTTCGGCATCCTAAATTCAATTTTAATTAGTATAATCTAATTATATTAATTAAAATTAAATAAATTGTAAATAAATTAAATATAAAACGTTTTTATATTTAATATGTAATTAAAATTACGTTTTTCCGTCCGTTTGAAGTCGCTGAAAACGCCTTGCGCAGTAACGCACCTTGTCGGGCCGCTCGTTGGAGTGCGTTGAACGCCGCCGCGCTGCAACGTAACGCCTCTAATGCGCGCCTCCTTCCGCAAGCGCAGCGTTGCAATGCCAATGAACAACATTGCAACGCTGCACACAGACAACATGTTGGAGTCTCTATTCCTTGCTTGTTTCGCTCCGTTTTTCTCAGCAACCACCTTGCCTCGATCGACACGGACTTACAAACTCGATTTACAATTAAAATTGCCCAAAACACCCGACACTTACATTGAACGATTCAATGAAAAATTATAAATCTAAATGCCAAAATTGAAAAGGTCTAAATTGCAAATCGTTCATACATCACATGCAAAACAGTAAATCCCAACTCGTTTTTGAAAAATCCAGAACGTAAATTTAGAACGCAATTGGGCTCTGATATCAATTGAAGGGAATCGAATCCCGCAACAGAAGCGATTGTGAAACGCGCGTTCTAAATTTCACTACATAGATTACATTCAAGAACTAATCTATCTAGATTAAGCATATAATAACAAGATGGTCAGCAAGAATAATACCTTTGAAGAACCTTTCTTCGAGTGCTTCTGTTGCGTGTAATTATAGATATGCAATACCGCAGTGTACGGGTCAAGTTTTATTATAGTGATTTTAGAGTCCAAGTATCGTCCTCGGGAATGGGTTTCTAGATTAATTAATTACTAAGATACTAATTCTCAATTTTAGCTAAAGAAACATAACATGGATAGGTTGTGAAATAAGAATTAAAGACAAACAAACATGTTGAGACACGAATTGATAGATTTAAAAGAAACTGACCTTGCAACTTAACACTTAATTACACATGCAATGAATAAATGAGATGAATTTATGAACAAGAAGTAAATTACTCAAGAAAGTCTCTCGATCTCTAAAGAGGCTCGCACATACAATAAATCTTATAATCTCCATATAAAATCTAAGCATGCACGACATTAAGCAACTTCTTTATGTGTTTCCCTTAAACTTCTAAGTCATTCTCATGCCAGAATTCTAAGGGTTTTGACAACCTTGTTCTAATTTAAGTTTTTTTCTCTCGAGTCCACTTAAACCAAAGATATAAATGAAATTAAGAATGATTTGCAAAAAATAAAGATCAAAAAATACTTCAATACATGGGAAAGAAGTCTTAATAAGTAAATCAATTCCTAACTACAATGTTTAGCTACTCTAAATCACATGAAAATCCAACTAAACAAGTAGAAAACGTCTTAGAACTCTATTACAAATTGACAGAAAAGGAAATTAAACTTATGTGTCGATGCCGGTCCTTCGTCTCCAAGCTCCCGTCTTCGATCTCGAACCTCCACGAATGCTTTGGCTCACAAAACGTTGTTTTCTCTCTTCTTACAAAGTGTATTTCGAAATTAGGGTGAAAAATCTACCAAATTCGGCCCCCCTTGCAAGAAGAAATAATGTTCTATTTATAGGTGAATTCGGTGCAGCATTACAACGCTAGGGACAGCGTTGCAATGCTGTACCCTAGGCGGCTGGTAAATAAGGAAATAGTAGGCAGTGTTGCAACGCTGCTACCCTAACGCGCACGCTCCTTATCGAAATGGCGTTGCGACGCTGCTTCGCAACGCCCTCTGTGGGGCTCCTCGTGCATGCCTTCTTATCGAGATAACGTTGCAACGCCCTAAGGCAGCATTGCAACGCTATCGCCTATAGTCTTCAATACAACTTCACAGCACGCTCGACGTTGCAACACTATGGACAGCGTTGCAACGCCATCACTTCGAGTCCATTAGCTTGGTTTGGTCCTTTCACTTCCAATTGATGTTATTTTAAGCTCCAATTAGCCTCGTTTTGATCCCGAGTGATCTAAAATATCTCCAATTGTTCTGTTTATGCTCTTATCCTGAAATTAAATGATTTAAACACGTGAAAGCCCTGAAATCATCATAAAACTAGCAATTATTAAGCCTAATTATAGCTTCTTGTCCCACGACCACGATCTCAGCAACACGAACCCAAGCGAACACGGACACTACCACAGGATCTTCTCCGTTGTTCTCTAGTTGAGATGAGACGTTTGTTAGAGAGATTGTGTTTTGGAACCTTTCCAACAATACAACAAAAATGACACACTATGGTTTTCAAAAACATAGCTTGCTTGCTTACTTAATCTAGTTGCATCTCATGCAACTATATATATAAGGAAATAGGGATGGAAATTACCATCCTATCCCTCTTTCATTCTCTCTTTAGTATATAGTTAATATGTGAATCTGATTCACATTAAAACTATATATTATATCAATTATATCACATATAACTGATATGACACCTCATACATGAAATTGAACACTTCAATTTCATTCCTAACTTTATACCCTCAATATAATCATGTTAAGCTAACGGAGTGACCTAATGGACCTACAGTTCATGAGCTCCAATGATGTGAGATTAATTGATCAAACTCTTTGATCCAGTTAATCAATATTCATTAACTACAAGTCACTCCACTATAGACTTGTAGTTGCACTCTCCTCACTGTAGATTATATTGTGTCCACTAATATAATCATTACCCATGAGTCGACCCTTCACAGGTTGTTCGTAATCACGACTGGGTCAAATTACCGTTTTACCCCTGTGATTATCTCTTTATTCCTTAAGCACCACTGATCCTCATAGAGGGTGGGGCCCCGTTGCTCAAGACCTGGAGTCAGTTCTTAAGGGAACAACCTATCTAATTCCTAAGTGTGGGAATGAGTGAATTTCATCTTGTATAATTAAGTCCCCAGCTACCTACAAGGTTCTGTCCCCAAGAAGGTAGGCTTATTGAGTCGGCTACAAGCCACTCTCACCCATACTAGTCTAAGGACAAACCCCTATAAGTAGGAGTTCTTAACTTACATAGCATACAGGTCGAGTCAATAATAACAATCTATAAATTATCAGTTTTATCCTTTTTAACGGTGTTACACTTGTTAGACTAATAATTTGCAGTCCGGTCTTGTATGAACTCTTCATACAGGATGCCCCCACTCGCATGTCAACCGCATGAATGAGTTGGATTACCTCATTTGTACTAATTACAAAGTGGATCGCATCCATGGTGTTACAAGAATGGGGTTTCCAACCTTATTTTTATACCATAGACCATTTAGGTTATATTCTTGAACATAATCCAAATACTGTCCACTACACTGATGTTCAAGATATATTATAACCTTGGAGCTTAGTTTATTGGATTTATAAAACAAGAATATAATTTTATCAAAACAAATAACTATTTATTTATTTGATCAAAATTACACAAGTTTAGGGCATAAATCCCAACATAATGGACTTCTAAATGTGTTAGAAGAAAATGTATTACCTGTATGCGAATCCTGCCTAGAAGGCAAAATGACTAAAAGACCTTTTAGTGGAAAAGGTTATAGAGCCAAAGAGCCCCTTCAGCTTGTACATTCAGACCTATGTGGTCCGATGAGTGTTAAAGCCAGCGGAGGTTATGAATATTTCATATCTTTTATAGATGATCATTCTAGATTTGGGCATATTTACCTAATACAACATAAGTCTGAAGCACTTGAAAAATTCAAGGAATTCAAGACTGAAGTTGAAAATCAATTAGGTAAAACAATTAAAACACTTCAATCAGATCGAGGTGGAGAGTACATGGATTTAAAATTTCAGAACTAGATGATAGAACATGGAATTACATCTCAACTCTCGACTCCCGGTACGCAACAACAAAACAGTGTATTGGAAAGGAGAAATAGAACCTTGTTGGACATGGTTCGGTCAATGATGAGTTATGCTCGTCTCCCTAGTTCCTTTTGGGGTTACGCCGCAGAGACTGCGGTATACATTTTGAACAATATGCCATCAAAAAGTTTTTCTGAAACACCTTTTGAACTCTGGAAAGGACGTAAAGGTAGTTTATGTGATTTCAGAATTTGGGGTTGTCCAACACATGTGCTTGTGACAATCCAATGAAGTTGGATTCACGTTCAAAATTGTGCCTATTCGTACGCTACCCAAATGAAACAAGAGGTGGTTTATTCTATAATCCTAAGGAAGACCACATGAGGGACAACAAACCAAGAAGTAAAATTTTGTTGAGTGAGTTAGACGAAACAATAGCAAAGGTTTCTAATAAAACTAGCACGTCAACAAAAGTTGTTGATACTAGCTTGTCTAGTCAAGAGAGTCCATCTCAAGAGTTGAGTATGCCTCGACGTAGTGGGAGGGTTATAACGCAACCTGACCGTTACATGGGTTTATCTGAAACCCAAGTTGTTATACCATATGACGACTTTGAGGATCCATCGACTTATAATCAAACGATGTTGACAAAGACAAATACAAATGGGTCATAACCATTGATCAAGAAATGGAGTCTATGCACTTCAATTCTGTTTGGGATCTTGTAGATAAACCTGATGGGGTAAATCCTATAGGTTGTAAGTGGATCTACAAGAGAAAGCGTGGTGTAGATGGGAAGGTGCAAACCTTGAAAGCGAGACTAGTAGCAAATGGTTATACCCAGGTTGAAGGGGTTGACTATGAGGAAACCTTTTCACCTGTTGCTATGGTAAAGTCTATCCGTATCCTACTTGCCATTGCCGCATATTATGACTATGAGGTATGACAAATGGATGTCAAGACAACCTTTTTGAATGGCAATCTTGACGAGAACATCTACATGGACAAACCTAAAGGGTTCATTGAACCAGGACAAGAGCAAAAAGTTTGCATGCTTAAAAGGTCCATCTATGGACTGAAACAAGCCTCTAGGTCTTGGAATATAAGATTTGATGAGGCAATCAAATCTTTTGGTTTTGACCAAAGTGATGATGAACCTTGTGTCTACAAGAAAATCATCAATAGTTTTGTCGCATTCCTAGTTCTATATGTGGATGATATCCTACTCATCTGGAATGATGTAGGATATCTTACTGGCATTAAGAATTGGCTAGCTACGCAATTCCAAATGAAAGATTTGGGTGATGCACACTTTGTTCTAGGGATCCAGATTGTCCTTGAACCGCAAGAATAAAACACTAGCCTTATCTCAAACATCTTAGATAGACAAAGTGTTGTCATGGTTTAAGATGCAAGACTCCAAAAAGGGCTTATTGCCTTTCATATATGGAGTTCATTTGTCCAAGGAACAATGTCCTAAGACACCTCAAGGAGTTAAGGACATGAGACAAATTCCTTAAGCATAAGATGTTGGGAGCCTAATGTACGCCATGTTGTGTACTAGGCCAGACATTTATTTTGCAGTTGGAATGGTCAGTAGGTATCAATCCAATTCAGGACCTGAACACTAGAAAACAGTTAAAACAATCCTTAAGTATCAATGGAGAACAAGGAACTACATGCTTGTGTATGGGGCTAAGGAATTAATCCTTACAGGATACACGAATTCTGACATTCAGACTAATAAAGATTCTCTGACATCTACATCAGGGTCAATATTTACTCTTAACGGAGAAGCTGTAGTATGGCGAAGCGTCAAGCAAGGATGCATCGCAGATTCCACCATGGAGGCTGAATATGTAGCAACTTGTGAAGCAACGAAAGAGGTCGTTCAGTTAAGGAAATCCATGCTAAATTTTGAAGTTGTTCCAAATATGTCTTTGCCCATCACGATGTATTGCGATAACAGTGGTGCAGTGACAAATTCAAGGGAATCCCGAAGTCACAAGAGGGGAAAGCACATTGAGCGGAAATATCATCTCATCCGGGAGATCGTGCATCGAGAAGACGTGATTGTCACGAAGATAGCCTCAGAGCACAACGTTGTTGATCCTTTTACAAAGGCTCTCACGGCTAAAGTATTTGAGAGTCACCTAGAAGGTCTAGGTTTACAAGTCTTCCCTAACTAGGGCAAGTGGGAGTATATTGGACAAAGGGTTTAAATGCTCTGATTTATTGTATTTACGTTACTGTAATGTTTTAATACTCCATAAGCTTTAGGTCAAGTGGGAGATTGTTAGGATTTGTGCCATAAACTTGTGTAATTTTGATCAAATAAATAAAGATTTATTTGTTTTGATAAAATTATATTCTTGCTTTATAAATCCAATAAACTAAGCTCCAATGTTATAATGTATCTTAAACATCAGTGTAGTAGAAACTATTTGGATTATGTTCAAAAGTACAACCTAAATGGTCTATGGTAGAAGAATAATGTTGGAAACCTTATTTCGGTAACACCATGGATGTGGCCCACTTTGTAATTAGTACAAATGGGGTAATCCAACTCATTCATGTGGTTGACATGCTAGTGGGGGCATTCTGTATGAAGAGTTCATACAAGACCGGACTGCAAATTATTTAGTCTAACCAGTATAACGTCGTTAACAGGATAAGGCTGATAATTTATAGATGGTCATTATTGACTCGACCTGAATCTTGAGGTAGTTAAGAACACCTGCTTATAGGGGTTTGTCTTTAGAGTAGTATGGGTGAGAGTGGCCTGTAGCCGACTCAATAAGCCTACCTTCTTAGGGACAGAACTTCGTAGGTAGCTGGGGACTTAACTATGCAAGATGGAATTCACTAATTCCTATACTAAGGAATTAGAAAGGTTGTTTTCTTAAGAACTGACTCAAGGTATTGAATAACGGGGCCCTGCCCTCTATGAGGGTGGAGTGTTACCGTAGCTAATGAATATTTATTAATCGGGTCAAAGAATTTGACAGGTTAATCTCGGATCATTGGAGCCCGTCACTGTAGGTCCATTAGGTCCCTCGGTTGGCTCAATCTTGGTTAAAAGAAGGGTTAATGTTTTAAATGCATTTAAATTGAAGTGTTCAATTTCACTTTAAGGGCATTTATATCATTTATATGAGATATGGATGATATAATATATAGTTTAATGTGAATGAGATTCATAATAAACTATAGGTTAGCCTAATTGTTTAATTAGGGCTAATTGGAGAAATTAATTGAGTGAAATTAAATTGGATGTGATTCAATTTAATTAATCCACAATTATTGCAAATGAGATTTGCAATATGAGATATGAGATAACTTATATTATGTGGTTATGCAAATGAGATTTGCATAACCTATGATTGTGGTAAAGTGGTAATAATGTGGAGATTTTAACTCCATCATTCCACTATTTAAACCCTTTGCAAGAAGGGATTAAGGAAGCTTTTCTCATTTTTTTGGTTTTGATCAAAGAGAAAAAACCAAAATTCTCTCTACTCTCTCTCAATTCTCCTCCCTCTCCAAAATCACAAGTTCCCACAAACTTCCTTCTTTTCAAAGGAAGAACAACCGAGACTCCAAGTGGTAGTGTTCGGGTTCCGTTCGTGGGGAGCATTCGTTGAGATCGAGAATCACGAAGTGTTCGTGACCGAGGAAGAATCCTTGAAGTTTTTGTCTACAACAAGTAAGTAAACTTCTCCTTACTGTTTTTCTTCCTCTTTTGCATGTTTAGCCTAGATTTAAGAGTTAGATCATTTTAACCAAATCGAGTAGCGTAATGATACCATGACGATTCGATCGTCTTCCGCCGCGCGGAGATTTTCATTCCCTTCAGAGACACCTATTGGGATGTATGTCCTCATCTCGTGTAGTTTGTAATATTCCAAATTGTAAATGAATAAGAGTTATTTATTTCAACATTGTGTAATAAATAAGAGTTATTTATTTAATCTTTGTGTCTCGCATTTTTCATAAACTTAATCCAATAAGCTAAGCTCCAGGATCATTGCATTATGAGAGAACTAAGATCTTGAATGGTGTGTAGTGGACACACAGGGAAGATCACGTTCGAGTTAATGGCCCGAACGGTCTACAGTATATGGATAGGGTTGGAGACCTAATCCTGGATACACTGTGGATGCGGCCCGCTTTGAATTAGATACAAACGTGTTGATCTGACTCGTTCATGGGGTTGACATGCGAGTGGGGGCATCCTGTGCAATGTGATTGTACAAGACTGGACCATGAATTATTAGACTTACTGATGTAACATCATTAACAATATAGAGCTAATAAATTCGTAGATGACCATTAGTGACTCGACCTTAATCCTGAGGGTGTCATGGACTCCTGTCTGCGGGGGGTCTGTCCTTTGACTAGTACGGGTGAGGGTGGCCATTGTTGCTCGCCCAATATGCCTATCTTCTTAGGGGTAGGACCACGTGGGGAGCTGGGAACTTGACTATGCAAGAAGGAATTCACTCGTTCCCGACTTAGGGAAACTAGAGAGCTTGTTCCCTTAAGTGCTGTCTCTAGGGCTTGAACAACGGGGACCCACTCTCTCATTGGCCTGAGAGGGTTGTGAAGGGAATGCGAATCCCGCGCAGCGGAAGACGATTGAATCGTCGAGGTATCAATATGCAACATAGTTTTGTTAAAATTGATCTAACACTAGATCTAGGCTAAACATGCTTAAAAGAAGAAGAAAATTACAGCAAAAAGAGTTTACTTACTTGTTGAAGACTTTCTTCAAAGTTTCTTCTTCAAATCACGAACTCTTCGTGCTCCTCGAACTCAACGAACACTTCCAACGAAAGGAAGCCGAACACAACCAAATGGCCTTCTCGGTTGTTCTCTTTTGGAGAAGGGAAGATGGTGGGATCTTTTGTGTTTTGGAGATGGAGGAGAAATGAGAGAGAATTGAGAGAATTCCTCTTCTCTTCTTTGATGAAAAATCAAAACATGAGAGATTGAGCTTCAATCCTTCTTGCAAGAAGGGTTTATATAGTGGAATTGATGGAGTTAAAATCTCCACATAATTACAATTTTACCACAGCCATAGGTTATGCAAATCTCATTTACATAACCACATAATATAAGATATCTCATATCTCATATTGCAAATCTCATTTGCAATAATTGTGGATTAATTAAATTGAATCACATCCAATTTAATTTCTCTCAATCAATTTCTCCAATTAGCCCTAATTCAACATTAGGCTAACTTAAAGTTTATTATGAATCTCATTCACATTAAACTATATATTATATCATTCATATCTCATATAAATGACATAAATGCCCTTAAAATGAAATTGAACACTTCAATTTCATACCAAAACATTAACCCTTCTTTTAACCTGCATTGAGCCAACCGAGGACCTAACTGACCTACAAAGACGGCCCAATGATCCGAGATTAACTCACAAACTCTTTGACCCTGTTAACCAACATTCATTAGCTACGGTAACACTCCACTATAGCCCGTAGCCGCACTCCCGCAAGAGAATATTACGTGTCCACTGATATAACCAATACCCATGAGTCGACCCTTCACAGGTTGTTCGTAGACACTGTTGGGTCAAATTACCGTTTTACCCCTGTGTCTACCTCTTGTTCCTTAAGTCCCCACTGCTCCTCTAATGAACAACATATTGTGATTGTCCAACCATACACAACACCCTTCTCGGGCGAGTGAGAAGGTGGGCGCCCGTTGTCCAAACCCTGGAGATAGCACTTAAGGGAACAACCCCTCTAGTTTCCCTAAAGGCGGGAACGAGTGAATTCCATCTCGCAGTTAAATTCCCACTCCCTACTTGGTTCTCGTCCTCGAGAAGATAGGCATATTGGGCGAGTAATCGTGACCACCCTCACCCGTACTAGTCAAAGAATGCACTCGCAGCATGTGAGTCCATAACACGCTCGGATTTAGGTCGAGTCACTAATGGTCATCTACGGTTATTAATCTCATCACAATCGGTGTTACATCGATGGGTCTAATAAATCACGGTCCGGTCTTGTACAATCTCATTGCACAGATGCCCCCGCCGCATGTCAACTACATGAACGAGTCGATCAACTCGCTTGTATCTAATACAAAGCCGTCGCATCCAAGCGCATCTAGGATTAGGTCTCCAACTCTATCCATATCATCAGACCGTTGGTCATTAACTCGAACGTGATCCTCCCCGTGTCCACACGCCGCTCAAGTTCTAGTTCTCTCATAAATTCAATGACCACGGAGCTTAGTTTATTGGAAAAGTTTATAAATATTATGAGACACAAAGTGATGAAATGAATAACTCTTATTAATTTCAAACAATATATTGCAAACACAAGATTAGGACAAAAATCCCAACAGGTTGTTGTTTATGGTTGGACCATGCAACGTAGTTGTTCATTAGAGGAGCAGTGGGACTTAAGGATCAAGAGGTAGACACAGGGATAAAACGGTAATTTAACCCAACAGTGTCTACGAACAACCTATGAAGGGTCGACTCATGGGTATTGGTTATATCGATGGACACAACTTGTCCTACAGTGATGAGAGTGCAGCTACGGGCTTTAGTGGAGTGTTACCGTAGCTAATGAATGTTGAATAACCGGGTCAAAGAGTTTGAAAGGTTAGTCTCGGATCATTGGAGCTCGTCACGTGTAGGTGCATTAGGTCCCTCGGTTGGCTCAAATTGGACAAATTGAGGGTTACAGTTTGGTGTCAATTTTAAGTGTTCAAATTCGTTATTTGGGTATCTATGTCGTTTATATGAGATATAAATGACATAATATATAGTTTAATGTGAATGAGATTCATAATAAACTATAGTATAGGCTAATTGATTAATTAGTGCTATTTGGAGAAATTGAATTGAGAGAAATTAAATTGAATGTGATTCAATTTATAATTCCACATTTATGTAAATGAGATTTGTATAATAAGGTATGAGATACCTTATATTATATAATATGCAAATGTGATTTGTATATTATATGGTTGTGGTAAAATTGTGATTTGGTGGAGGTTTTAACTCCATCACACAATAGTATTTAAAGGCTTTGCAAGAAGCCTTTGGTATGTCATTTGCCATTTTTTTGATTTCCATCCAAAGAGAGCAAGGCAATTGTCTCTAGAATTCTCTCAATTCTCCAAAATTCTCTCCTCATCCAAAACCAAAAGGAGTCCCTCTCACTCTCCCTCAACCTCTCGAGAATAACCGAGAAGACATTTTGGAGGTGTCTCCCTGTTCGGATCGAGGATCGAGTTTGAGGAGTTCGTTGGTACGAGAGAGATCGTGACCAAAGGAGAAGTGGATTGAAGAAGTGTTCTTCAACAAGTAAGTACCATTTTTCCTTACTGTTTTCTTCTCCTATTTGCATGTTTAGCCTAGGATCTATGAGATAGATTCAATTTTAAGACACGTTTTACACAACGGATCAACGACGTTTTACAACGTCTTCTGCTGTGGGAATTCAAAATCCATTCAACTGGTATCAGAGCCAATCGTTGCTCTTCGTTGTGCATTCTGTTGATTCTTAAAATTAGGTGGGTAGCATTAATTTCCATGAGATGAATGTTAATGGTTTGCATTTTTTGGATGTTTTCGGTTTTTGGCACATTTTTTAGATTTACATTAAAGTTGATGAGATAAATGTAAGGGCTCGTTGTTTTGGGCATTTTTTAAATGTTAATCGAGTCTGTAAGTCTGTGTCGTTCGTGACAAGAGTTGTCGTGAAGAAAACGGAGCAAAAACGGGTGATTTCAGTGAAAAATAGCAAAAGTTGTTTGCTTGAAGTTCATCAGCGTTGCGACGCCATCCATGCTGGTGGAGGCTGCTGCAGTGCAGCGTTGCAACGCCACAACGTTGAGAACGCCAGACAAGACGCTATACATTACAGCATTGCAACGCAATAACAACATTGCAATGTCGTGGCGTACTGGTGCGTGGAGTGCGAGAAATCCGGGGGCGTGGTTCGTGGGTAACGGTTCGAGTTTGTGTTGGTGCCACTGTCGTTTTTTCTATTTTTTTTAATTTTATTTTTCATTGTAAATTTTTTTTTAAATGTATTTTATTTAATTATTTTAATTAATATTAATATAAGAGTTATATTAATGTTAATTAATTTAATTTTATGTCTCTAGGGTGCCAAAAATCGGTCCAATAATGCTATTTAATTATTTTATGCATGAGATGTATGATTTAATTATTTCTATGTGCATAATGTATGCCATATAGTTTTAAAATCTCACCTTAGATTAAACATTTCATGCATCATATTTATATTATAAGAGTTATAATATATAGTATGCATGATAGGATTATATTATAAGAGTTACAATATAATGTTTGCATGATTTAATTTATTTAATATAAGTGTTATATTTTTAAATTAAAAGAATGTTCATGCATTTAATTCATGTGATGAATGTATGTTATAGCATAGTATTATTCATGTGATAAATGATCAAGCACTATAACATAGAAATGCATGTAACCTAAGTTAATTATTAGTTTTAAATGGTTTAGAACTTGAATAATTAGACTTAGGTTTTCTATTTCTAATAAGATTAGATATTAGGAAATCAAATATGACCTTTGAATGGAGATTGATAAATAACTCTGTCTAAGGAAGGTTTTGTCTAAGGCTGGGGTATTTAAGTTGACGCTTGCGGAACACCTCTACCTGGAAACCGACCTGAGAGTGAATTCGTTCCGGAGATTCTAAGGTTATATTTTCGTGAGTGACGTTAATTAAGAGTTAATTAATTTACTCACATAGACAGGTTAATAATGTGATTATAGACTTAGGCTAATCCAATATAAGAGTTATATTGGTAGACTTAGGTAAATTTTAGTTGGTTTATCTAGGTCAATCCCGAATGTTTTAAAGTGCTAAGTGGGAGGAAATAAAGTGTATGAGATACATTTAATTTTCCATCCACAAATCTTCGTTAAGTTCGCAACGTGAGATCCATGCTCGGCCACGTGGCGCAAATGGGAGCGTCCCCCTACGGGTGGCATTTGTATGGGTCAATATCAACGTGAATGGAGAGAGTACTTATAATGAGTGGGAGCGGGACTTGTGAAAACGGGACCCACAGTCTCTTCTTCCGATTCACACCGTGAGACGCCTATGATCCGCCTGCTAGTTTGGCCTGGACCAGACAATCCCTATGGAGAGCCTTGATCATGGGAGTCGGAACACCGTGAATTTCCGAAAGGGATACGATTTCCTTGATGGTTTTCCTTCTTAGTCCTCCCTACGACGGCTATTGTTTGGACAGATACATGGAAATTTAAAGATTGAGGGTGACACTCATAGGATTCATTAGGAGTTAATGGATTCAGACCGAAAAATGGTAATTGGATGCCTAATGGAAAAAGAGTTATTCTGGTATTAGGGTCTAGTCGAGAAAGTCTCGTCCTAGAGGAGAAGTGGGTTTTTCTACCCTATGGTGGTGGTCATTCTAAACCCTTAGGGTATCATTGCAAATTTTGAATGACCTAGGAATCATAGGATAAAAATTTGCTAAAACCCGATTGGATTTTCAAAAGTTTTTGCGAGACGAATACAAAGTTTTTTCATTTTTTCAGTAACAAAATGTCAAACGCTTTTAACGCTCCATTAGCTTCTGTTAAGTTAGTCGGCGATAGTATTTCGTGGAAAAACAATATAGACATGATTTTGGTAAATGACGACAAAGAGTTCGCGCTCACTAAGGAGGGTTCTCAGGTGCACGGTTCAACAGTCCTATTCAACGAATCTACAAACCTTCCAGTCCTTGGTGCAAACCAGGGGACAGGAAGCTGAGGCAAGTGTTGCCTTAAGACCTTTTCACAGGTGTATGACCTCTGGGACAAAGTTTGTAGGCTCTTCAGGCTCTAAAGAAAAGAAGGAGAAGTGGAGAAGGATAGTGTTGACCGTGTTGCCGCCCAAAAAGGTAAAGAAATCAAGGATGTTGCCAGAAAGTGTTTCTACTGCAACAGGGACGGACACCTGAAAAGAAGTTGTCCCAAGTTCCTTGATGAAAAGAAGATGACAGGTAAATGTGATTCACTTGTCACAGAAACTTGTTTAGTGGAGAGTAATAACTCTGTCTTGATACTGGATTCAGGCGCCACTAATCACGTTTGCTCTTCTTTTCAAGGATTAAGTTCCTGGCAGCCGCTGCAAGAGGGTGAGATAGCACTCAGGGTTGGATCCAGAGAAGTTGTCTCAGCTGCAACAATAGGCATGGTGAAGCTGTTCTTTGGCGGGAAGTACTTATTATTGGATAATATGTACATAGTTCATGGGTTTACGAGAAATCTAGTTTCTATATCCTGCCTATTAGAACAAAATATTTTCGTTTCTTTCAAGAGCAATAAAGTGTTTATTTCTCGAAATGGAAATTTGATTTGTTCTACTTCGCTTGAGAGCAATTTATATGTTTTGAACCCTAATTCGGTCAAAAGTGTTTTGAACACCGAATTGTTTAAAACAGTTGAAACGCAAACTAAGAGATTAAAAGTTTCTCCAAAAGAAAGTGCCCATCTCTGCCATCTACGATTAGGCCACATTAATCCCAATAGGATTGAGAGACTAGTGAAGAGTGGACTTCTAAGCGAGTTGGAAGAAAACTCTTTACCGGTGTGTGAATAATGCCTTGAAGGCAAAATGACCAAACGTCCTTCTAGTGGAAAAGGATATAGAGCCTGTTGGGATTTATGCCCTAAACTTGTGTAATTTTGATCAACTAAATAAAGTGTTATTTGTTTTGATAAGATTACAGTCTTGCTTTTATGAATCCAATAAACTAAGCTCCAAGGTTATAACATTTATCTTGAAATCAGTGTAGTGGACAATATTTGGGTTGAGTTCAAGATTATAACCTAAATAGTCTATGGTATAAGAATAAGGTTGGAAACCTCATTCTGGTAACACCATAGATGCGACCCACTTTGTAATTAATACAAATGAGGTAATCCAACTTATTCATGTAGTTCACATGCGAGTGGGGGCATCCTGTATGAAGAGTTCATACAAGACTGGATCGCAAATTATTAGTCTAACCAGTATAACACCGTTAACATGATAAGACTAATAATTTATAGATGGTCATTAGTGACTTGACCTGAATCCTGAGCAAGTTAAGAACTCCTGCTTATAGGGGTTTGTCCTTAGACTAGTATGGGTGAGAGTGGCCTGTAGCGGACTCAATAAGCCTGTCACACCCCCTCCCGAACCACATGCTAACTTAGCCCGGGAGACGGCATGAAGCCAACAGACATTGTTACCTCTTGACAATACCTGCGACATTACTTTACACCGAAACAAACTATGTTCGCATATGGGACACTTTAAACTTAACACAATGAATCAACATCTATAAGACGTACATGAGGAGAAACTCTTCTTAAGTCTCTCCCGAAAACTAAAGCGAGCAAGAACATCGTAACCACAAAGAGTCCAAACCACTAATTAGGCAACCACAACCTCTAAAGCACATACGACTATAACAACATAGTTCTCTTAAAATAATTTACAAACATATGGACTTGCTAAACTACACCAACCACGTACAACATATCAAACATGAGAAGCTTCCAAAGAGACTATGGCGGGTTATCGTGCACCGGGAGCTCGATCTCTACCGAAAAGTAGGAAAAACACCGAAAGAATGAGCTATAAAGCTCGGTGAGTGACTTGAGTTTAAAAGAAAGCTATTAACTCGTAAATCATATCACCGGCCATCTATGAGCATATGCATCCGTAATCAAGCGTAAAAAGTAATCGTGTAATCATTATAGCTTTCATGAAAACAAGCAAGACATCATTAAAATCTCGTAAGGGATGTAAATGATATAAACTCTTTTTAAAACATGTCACCATCTACGTTGTGTAGGCACGCCAAAGATACCAACGTTTATTCTACGATGTAGTGGGGCCCGCCAAAGACTCCCATCGCCTTTGTCGTAGTGGGGCCCGCCAAAGACTCACGCGATAGCCATGTTGTCACGGAGTACACTCAACGTCGACAATGTAATAAGACCTGCATATTGCACACGGTACTACATAGCCTCTGCTCAATATCTCGAGAAGATCACATGAAAACATTTGAACATGCCACTTTATCTTTTCTTTCATAAAACTCAAGCTTACTTAGCTTGTTCATAAAATTAGAAATCTTTAAAACATACTTGCTAGTACATGCTTGCTTGAAATCATAACATCTCCATAAGTTTTGGCAACCATTGGACATATGCTCATGTATAAACTTTATAAAGACTTTTAGGCTCATCATGAACACTTTAAAACATTTCTAAGAAATCATGAATGCTCATAAACAAGTGTTCAAGAAAACAATAAACATCTAAACCATTTCGTTTTAGCAAAACCTTGCATTTCATAAGCATAATACAAGCCTATAAACCATTTTCAAGGTTTGTTTTGTCACTCACAGTGTTAGAACTAAAGTCTTGACCCGTACACTCGACCTTTTGTTCTTGGCCTGTCAAACAAACCAAAACCATGTTTTAGAACCTCGAGCTCATGGTTTTAACTTTAAATCTACAAGAAAACACTCCAACAAAAATTCCAGCATTTAACAGATTTTATGCCCTGTATTCAGACAGCTATAACTTCTTCATTACTTATCCAAAAAGAATGTACTTTATACCAAACTCTTCCTTTTTGAATCCTCTAAAACTCTTATGAAGACATGAAAATGCGATTCCCAATAGATTGGTTCAGAAATACCTCAAAAGCTTCTTTCCCCGGAACCAACTTCTGCTATTCCAGATTCGAATTTCTGCTGCAACCCGAAACTTGACCTGCTATCTACAACATCTTCCAATCATTTTCTATTTACGATTCCTTCATGCAAGTTGTAGGAAATTCAATAAGCTTTCCAACCATACCTAATAGAGCTTCTGATTCCAATTCTACAGGTCAGTACAACCAAAACATCAGAGACTTCTCGGATTTGACAGTAAATTCTGTGTTCTGACTTCCTCTTCACACATCAGTAGCTTAAGATCCGAATTTGCTCAAGCATCCTTCACGAATTTTGTTCCAATATGAGTTAACTTGCACAAAACAAAATTTCAACTCTTACCTCTTTCTGTGGAGCTCGTGATGAACAAAATAGCAGAACATGGCAGAGTGATTACCTTGCTGTCATAAAGAATCCTCTTGAGTTCTTCTCCTTTCTTCTGCAACTACAGCTCCAAATTTATGAAAAATGGCTTCCTTCTTCTTCCTTTCTCCTTCTCCCACGAAATATCAGCTTGGTTTGTGATGAAAGAGAAGAAATTGAAGAGAAAACCCTTTTTAAAACAATACAATCGGTGTTAAGAGGTGGTTTTGTCTTTTTCCCCTTTTTCTCTTTTTCTTTTTTCTTTTCTTTTTCTTTCCTTTATCCCTTCCTTCCATTTCTTTTCTTTTCTTTTCTTTTCTTAACAAA
This sequence comes from Trichosanthes cucumerina, assembly GCA_036507285.1. Lineage (NCBI taxonomy): Eukaryota > Viridiplantae > Streptophyta > Magnoliopsida > Cucurbitales > Cucurbitaceae > Trichosanthes > Trichosanthes cucumerina. Next base: position 21,271,728 of record CM071837.1, read on the forward strand.
ACAAAGCAAACTTAGTATATTAAACATTTGTTTCATTTCCTTTTCTTCTTTTGTCTTAAAAGCAATCCAAACCGAAATGGTTTAAACTTTCCTTCCTTGTTTTCCTTTTGCCTTTCACTTCATTTCTCTCCTTTTTAAAACATGGAAAAACCAAGTTTTAAACATTCATTTCTTCTTTCTTTTTGTTGTTTGTTAATAAGGAAGTTCCAAAGAGATCGGGTTTACAAAGCCTACCTTCTCAGGGACAGAACCTCGTAGGTAGGTGGGAACTTAAATGTGTAAGATGGAATTCACTCATTTCTCTACTGAGGAATTAGATAGCTTGATCCCTTAAGAACTGACTCTAGGTCTTCAACAACGGGGCCCCGCCCTCTATGAGGGTATGAGTCTAAGGTAGGACCTTAGACTTGTTGTTCGTTAGAGGATCAGTGGTGCTTAAGGAGCAAAGAGGAAATCACAGGGGTAAAACGGTAATTTGACCAAGCTGTGATTACGAACAACCTGTGAAGGATTGACTCATGGGTAATGACTAGATCAGTGGACACAATAATATCTACAGTGAGGAGATTGCAGCTACAAGTCTATAGTGGAGTGACTTGTAGTTAATGAATATTGATTAACTGGATCAAAATTATTTGATCAGTTAATCTCACTTCATTAGAGCTCATGATCTGTAGGTCCATTAGATCCCTGCGTTTGCTCAACATGGTAATATTGAGGGTATAAAGTTAGCAGTGAAATTGAAGTGTTCAATTTCATACATGAGGAATTATATCAATTATATATGATGTAATTGATATAATATATAGTTTTAATGTGAATTAGATTCATATATAATTTATATACTAAAGAGAGATTAAAGGAGGGGTAGAATGGTCATTTCTATCCCATTCCCCTATATATATAGTTGCATGAGATGCAACTAGGTTAAAACTTCTAAAAAGTATTCCTAGCCTCCTTGTTGAGTTGTTGGAAGAGATCCAAAACACAAATCTCTCTCACAAAATACCTCGTCACTCCTAAAGGGAACCCACCTTCCTCCCTCATCTAGAGAACAACCGAGAAGATCCGGTGGTGGTGTCGGTGTTCGTACGAGTTCTTATTGCTGAGATCGTGACGGTGGAGAGAGGAGCACTTGAAGAAAGGTTCTTCAAAGGTATATACTTACTGTCCATACTCTTATTATATGCTTAATCCATGTTTACGTTCTTGAATTTTTCGTTGTAACTAAATCAAGAGCGCGCGATTCACAATCGCTTCCGCTGCGGGGACTTCGATTCCCTTCAATTGGTATTCGAGCCCAATTGCGTTCTTGATTTATGTTCTGGATTTTTCAAGAACAAGGTGGGATTTACTGTTTTGTGGATGAGATGTATGAACGGTTTTTGCAAAATTAGATGTTTTCAATTTTGGCACTTAGATTTACAATTTCATTGAAATGTTCAATGTAAGGGCCCGGTGTTTTGGGCAAATTTAATTGTAAATCGAGTCTGTAAGTCCGTGTCGATCGAGGCAAAGCGGTTGTTGAGAAGATTGGAGCGAAAACGAGAAAGGAATGGAGATTCTTATGGTTGTTCTGTGAATGGTGTTGCAACGCCGCCTCGCCGCTTTAACGCCATCATGCGAGCGGCGCTGGTGGAGAACATGACAACGTTGCAACGCTCGGCGAGCAACGAGCAGAAAATGTTTTTTTATTAATATATTTAATTATAAAAATGTTTTGTATTTAATATATTTAATTTTAATTAATATAATTAGATTATATTAATTAAAATTATTTCTAGGGTGCCAAAATTGGTCTAATTTTTGCTATTTTAATTATGCAATTGTTGTGTAATTATTGTCATGCATAGTGTATACTTGTATTTTAGAAATCCCACCTTAGATTAAGCATTTTCATGCATCATCTATAATATAAGGAGTTATATTATATAGTTTGCATGATTAATTAATATAAGGTTGTTATATTAATTTTTGGACAACATTGACATGCATTATTTTTAATGAGATGAATATACTATGAATGTTTTATTATTCATGTGATGAATGATCAAGCACTATAACATAGTATGCATGTCACCTAAGGTTAATTATTAGTTTTAAAGTGTTTAGAACTTTGAAATAATAGACCTTAGGTTATCTAGTTCTAATTAGATTAGAATTAGGAATCAAGTAATTTATAAGCTAGGATTAAAAGAGGAACTCTATCTAAGGAAAGTTCTGTCTAAGTCAGGGTATTTAAGTTGTGACTTTAAACTAACACCCCTACCTGAACCGACTGGAGTCAAATTTAATCAGACAGTCTTATAAATTACAGTAGCGTCAACGGGTTTATTAAGGGGTTAATAAACTAGAAATCCTAGGTTTAATATAAGGAGTTATATTAACAAACTTAGGATAAAATCAATATAAGAGTTATATTGATCATCAATATAAGGGTTATGTTGATAGAGTTAGGTGAAACCATTAGCCGGGTTTTAGCCTAAGAAAGATTTCTATAGACTTAAAGTATTCAGTGGGAGGAAAAAGTGTATGAGATACATATTTTTCAACCTACGCTATCTCCGGGAAGATCACACCGTGAGACTCATACTTGGTCTCGTTGCGCAAACGGGAGCATCCCCCTTCGGATGGTTTTTGTATGAGTCAATACCAAGGTGAATGGAGAGGGTATTTATAGTGAGTGGGAGCAGGTTTAGTGAAAACAAAACCTACGGTCTCTTTTGTCGGTTTACACCGTTAGACCACTATGGTCAGCCTGCTAGTTTGGCCTGGACAAGACAATCCCTTCAGAGGGCTTGATCATAAGGGATCTAACACAGTAGACACCCGAAAGGGATAAAGATTTCCTAAGACTATTTTCCAATCTAGTCATCCCTTCGGCGGATTTTATTGGATCGAGACTCTGGGATCTAAAGACAAAGGGTTACACTCACGGGATACATAAGTTGTGTATGTATTCAGACCGAAAAATGATATCTAAAACCTATAGGAATAAGAGTTATTCTGGTGTTAGGGTTTGGTCAAGAGTGTCTTGATCCAAAGGAGGAGTGTTTTACCAAGGAGTAAAATTGTGTTGAATGAGATGGACAGTACATCAGCAAGAGTTGTTGATGGGGCTAGTACGTCAACAAGTGTTGTTGATCCTAGCACGTATGCCTTTACGTCCACTCCAGAGCTCGAAAGGTGTTTCACAAACACTCTTCGACGTAATGTTGTTCAAAATATAGACCGCAGTCTCCATTGTGTAACCCCAAAAGGAATCAGGGAGATGAGCATAGCTCATCATCGACCTAACCATGTCCAACAAGATTCTGTTTCTCCTCTCCGATACACCATTCTGCTGTGGCATACCAGGTGCTGAGAGTTGGGACGTAATTCCGTGGTTCTATCATATAGTCCTAGAATTTAGTTCCATGTACTCTCCACCTCGATCAGATCGAAGTGTTTTAAGCGATTTACCTAAGAGGTTCTCAACCTCAGTCTTGTACTCCTTGAACTTTTCAAGAGTTTCGACTTCTTGTGCATTAGGTAAATATTACCCATTCCGGAGTAATCGGTCTATGAAAGACACGAAATACTCATAACCGCCCCGAGCTTTAACATTCATCGGACCACTGAGGTCAGAATGTACTAACTCAAGAGGCTCTTTGACTCTATATCCTTTTCCACTAAAATGACGTTTGGTCATCTTGCCCTCAAGGCATGACTCACACACCGACAAAGAGTTTTTTTCCAACTTGTTTAGAAGTTCACTCTTCACAAGTTTCTCAATCCTATTGAGATTAATGTGGCCTAACCGTAGATGCCAAAGATGGGCATTTTCCTTTGGAGAAACTTTCGCTTTCTTAGTTTGTGTTTCTGGAGTTTTAAACAATTCAGTATTCAAAACACTTTTAATCGAATTAGGTTTTAAAGCATACAGATTATGCTCGATTGAATAAACGCTTTACTAGATTCAAAGGAAAACAGATATACATTGTTCAATTAAGCAAGAAATGGAAAAAAGGTTTCTAGTAAACCCTGGAACTATGTACAAATTGTCCAACAATAAGTACTTCCCGCCAAAGTGTAGCTTCACCGTGCCGATCGCTGGAGCAGAGACAAGCTCCCGGATCCAACTCCGTAGAGTCACCTCACCCTCTCGCAGCGTAGTGCCAGAATCAATCCCCTGAAAAGAAGAACAAACATGGTTAGTGGCGCCCGAATCCAATATCCAGGAAGAGTCATTACTCTCCACTAAACAAGTTTCTGTCACAAGTAAATTGTTGCGTAAAATTATATTGCAATACCGCAAGTGTACGGGTCAAGTTTTAGTATAGTGATTTATGAGTCCAAGTATCGTCCTCGGGAATGGGTTTCTAGATTAATTAATTATTAAGGTACTAATTCTCGATTTTAGCTAAAGAAACATAACATGGATAGTTGGTTGAAGTAAATACAAACAAACAAACAAACATGTGGAGACACGAATTGATAGAATTAAAGGAAGTGATTTTACAAGTTAAAGACCTAACTAGCACATGCATTGAATCAATTAGATGAAATTATAAACAAGAAGTGAACTACTCAAGAAAATCTCTCGATTCTTAGTGAGCCTCACACATGCAATAAACTCATAGTCTCCATATGAACCTACAACATGCATGGCATTAAGCAACTTCTTTATGTGTTTCCCTAAGATTTCTAGGTCACTCTGTGTGCCGGACTTCCAAGGGTTTTGACAATTTTGCTCAAATTCAAGCTTTATCTCTCGAGTCCACTTAAATCAACAAATTAAAAAGTAAAGAACGAATTGCCAAAAATAACGACATAACATGCTTCAATACATCACAAGAAAGTCATAACAAGTAAATCAAATCCTACTACAATGTTTAGCTACTCTAAATCACATGAAAAACAAACTAAACAAGTAGAAAACGTCTTAGAACGCTATTACAAATTGAAAGAAAGAGAAATAAACTTAGGTGTCGATGCTTAGGTCCTTCGCCTCCGAGCTCCCGCCTCTCGATCTCGAACCTCCACGAATGCTTTGGCTCCCAAAATCACTCTTTTCTCTTCTTACAAGGTGTATTTCAATTTAGGGAAAAACTCTACCAAATTGTGTTGCCCTTGTAATGAAAACAACATGTTGTATTTAAAGGCATTATCGGCGCACAAATACAGTAACGCTAGGAACAGCGTTACAACGCTGCGTGCCTAAGCAAATGACACTTAAGGAAATAATCGATGGCGTTGTAACGCCGAGGCGGCGGCGTTACGCTGAGGCGCGCGCTGCAACGCGCGCTACCCTAACGCGCGCGTGCTCCTTGCCGAAATGGCGTTGCGACGCCAGCGAGCGGCGTTGCAACGCCCGTTATCGCGATTCCTCGTGCATGCCTTCTTATCGAGATAGCGTTGCGACGCGCTAGCTGGCGCGTTACAACGCTATCGCCTGGTCTTCAACGCGTCTCGGCGGCACACTCGGCGTTGCAACGCGCTAAACAATGGCGTTGCAACGCCATCGCCTCGGTCATCATGCTTGGATTGGTCTTCTCTCTTCCATTTGATGTTATATTTAGCTCCAAATAGCCTTGTTTTGATCCCGAGTGATCCAAATTGTCTCCAATAGCTCCGTTTAAGCTCTTAACCTGAAATTGAATAAATTAACCACGTAAAAGCCCTGAAATCATTATAAAACTAGCAATAATTAAGCCCAAGGATAGCACATTTTGTGTCCTATCAAACACCCCCAAACTTAAACTTTTGCTAATCCCGAGCAAGAACAGAGTTAAACATTAGATTGTTCTTAAACATACATGTGATTCAAGCCTCAAAGATTTAAGAGAATATTTTGCAATTACAGGAAACACTTAAACATAACACTTCAACAAGTAATTTAAAACTTTTCCTAAGTGTTCCTACGTGTGTGTGTGGTTAGCCTATGTTCCCTTCATTTTTACTAAGCCTGGATCAACTTTATTAGGTTCTCCATTCAACTTCCCCCTACACTGGTCATAGTTACTAATCTTTGAGCCTCTCCACATTCAGAAATAAACAACTTTACTCAAAGACTTAATCACTCTTTTGATGCCACTTTTTTTTTTTTTTTCTTTTCTTTTTTTCTTTTTTTTTTTTTTTTTTGTGGACACTAGCTTTCACACATCCACCGCAGGGGACCCTTACCCAGAGCACTCGCTCAATGAGTGGCCTAACCGATCACAAAGTGAAGGTAGCTCTTTTTGTCCTCACGATTTTTTTTTTTTTTTTTATTACAAATGGACAACAAAAATAAACTTTTTCACATAATGCACATATTATACTGAGATCATGCACTTCATATTGTCATTTACCCTATCCTGCAGCTTTAACTCTCAAATCGGTTTTTTCACCTATCGAGGTGACATCAAACTTCTAAGCCTAATAACTTTGTTCTAAGCATTTCAAAACTACAGGAACAAAGGCTATGTGCATATAATGCAGGAAAAACTCAAGAAAAACTTTTTAAATTAACTCAAATTCATGTCATGCTTTCAGGTTTCAGCAGAATCACAAAGATTTTCAATTATATCTCATCCTAGGCTATCATACTCATACTTATGTAAAAGATCAGCCAACAATTAAGCACATACTCGGAGATACCACAAAGAAATAAACACAATCTCACCCCAAACTTAAACTAAACATTGTCCCCAATGTTTGTAGAAATAAGCATGAGATAAGTATAAGGGTAGAAGTGACCGATACTGTCCTGGGTGATGGAGATCTTTCTGAGTTCCTTGGATAGCCAAAGCATGTGTGTTGGAGTTCCTCTGAATGGGAGCATGGATTTCAACGAAGAAGGACATCTCCACAACCTACGAAGTAAAACAACAACTAACTAAGAATTGAAAAACAACAAAAACAACTAAAGCAAGCTAAAGATAGGAAAACAAAAGTAAGTAAGACTTGGGTTGCCTCCCAAGAAGCGCTTTGTTTAACGTCTTTAGCTAGACTGCACTCCTCAAGGTGTTTCTTTCCTTGCTTGCAGATGCTGGAGTGATGTGTTCATTTGGCCAATCTGGTCTCTATATTCTTTATTGCGCTCCATGATCATCATTATACCGAGATAAATCGGTGATCGCATTCTCCAAATTGGTTGGACCGACTTACGGATTCAAATATGAAGGAGTGCAATGTGTCTTCCAGAGATGGTTTCCTCTCGATGTAGAAGCATGCCTGTAGGAGGATTCAACACATTCTTGTTGTTAGCATAAGAGAAATTCTCATGATACCTCAAACTCGGATTGTAATGTGTTGGTAGGTTATTCTGAGTCTGATTTCCTCCATAGTGGTTGCTTATATTGTTCAGGTAGTGCAATTGCTCCATATTGGATTCTCCATTGGGCTTGGAGCATTGAGAGGACATCCCTGTCTGTGGTGATCCTGCAAAATTATTCAAGGCATGAGTGAGAGACGCCATATGAGATCTAAGAGAGGTTACCTCGTCCGGTTGATATAATCCAACATCGGCTTAGATCTGTCATCATTTCAGTAGGCCACTCGTAGCCGGCGATTGACACTTCCTCCGGAGGGCACGTGCTTCGCACGCGATCTTACGCCATGAAAGCCCTCTCAGCAGTGGCATCCAGAATGGTCCTGGTCTTACCTTCCAGTCCATTATAAAACAGTTGTACCTGGAGCAAGTCTGGATAGCCATGCTGCTGGCACCTCTTGATCATGTCCTTATACCTTTCCCAAGCTTCAAATAACTGCTCTCCCTCTTGCTGCCTGAATGTTCCTATCTCAGTCCTCAACTTTGCAGCTTTAACAGGTGGAAAGAATTTGGTCATGAAGGCTTCGGCCAACTCCTCCCAGGAAGTGATACTCCCTGAGGGAAGGGGCTCTAGCCATTCTTTGGCTCTACCCTGCAAGGAAAAAGGAAAGAGACGTAAGCGAATACTATCAGCAGAGATACCATTCATTTTAAATGTACCACAGATTTCCAAAAAAAATTTAAGATGAGAGTTAGGATCTTCTGTGGCTAGGCCTCTGAAAGCACCTTCCCTAACCATTTGTATCAGCCCTGTTTTCAGTTCAAAGTTATTAGCATTGATAGGGGCATGGACTATTCCATGCGCTCGAAAATTAAACACGGTTGGAAATACTCCCTGATAGGTTTAGGGTTGTTGATGAGCTCCTGATCAGCCATCTCCTGAGGTTCTGCTCTTCCTTCTCTTAGGAGTCTCCTATAGGTCCTTTCAATCTCAGGATCAAAAGGGTGCAAGTCTGCAGTTCTCCCCTTGGGCATACACCTGGAGGAACAAAAAGAAAGAAATTAGATAAGAAAGAAAAGCACAAACAACTAGAAAATAAAATAGAAAATAAAGACATAAAGCATAAAACTTGGGTTGCCTCCCAAGAAGCGCTTTCTTTAACGTATTTAGCTAGACGGTGACTTATTAGGGCACATAAAATTGCTCATACTTCTCTGGGCCTTTCTTGCTCGAATCAATGTAGCCCTCTAAGTCTAAAAGGCTATCTTGCTTTTCATGGGCGCCAGAGACATAATTATTTTTGGTATTTTTGTTTAATAAAATGAAAGAACTGAAATCAAAACAAGACTCGTGAGTGAAAGACCAATGGTTATCAGAAATCAAGGAAATTTTTGGGGATAAAGGGAAAGAAGACTTCTCGCCTCTAACTCTATCACTGGATTTCTCCTGTGGAACTAAGTGTATCACAAGTGTCCTCCTCACTAACCTGATCATGGTGTGCCTCAGTCTTCCCCAAACTATCCTCACTAACATCTAAACAAATCCTCCTAGGTGGCATCTCCTGAGTGGTAAGGAATATAAATTGTTCCTGTAAGGTCTTAAGGGAAACTACTAATTGATTAAGATACTGGGATCTATCCTGCACTACTTCCCAAAGTCTTACCACCTCAGCTTCTAACCTATTCAACCTTTCGAACTCTTCATGAACCAAATTTTTAATTTTCAATTCTAAAGTATATTCCCTCAATTGGTCCACAAGAGAAGATTTTTCTATGGGATGGTCAAGGTACGAAGAACTATGGTTCCAATCGCCTAGATAACTACCATTACATGAATGTTCATCAATTTGTGCAGAAATGGTAAAAATTAGACAGATGAGATTCAGAGAAATCAGGGTGCACATACCTAGGGTTCTGAGAGGGACAATAGAATGATGGAGAAAAATCATGCAAAGTCATGCTTGAAAAATTACTAATTTAGAACAAGACTTTTACACAATAGCAACACAACCCAAAAACAGGGGACAAAGACTCAAAAACACAAAAAAAACTAAAATAAGACAAATAAGGTAACAAACAAACACACAAAAACAAATAAGGAAAGACAAACAAACAACTTTAGTCTAGAATTTTAAATTTTCTCCTAATATTAATTAATCTAAATAATCGCCATTCCCCGGCAACGGCGCCAAAAACATGTTGCGTAAAATTATATTGCAATACCACAAGTGTACGGGTCAAGTTTTAGTATAGTGATTTATGAGTCCAAGTATCGTCCTCGGGAATGGGTTTCTAGATTAATTAATTATTAAGGTACTAATTCTCGATTTTAGCTAAAGAAACATAACATGGATAGTTTGTTGAAGTAAATACAAACAAACAAACAAACATGTGGAGACACGAATTGATAGAATTAAAGGAAGTGATTTTACAAGTTAAAGACCTAACTAGCACATGCATTGAATCAATGAGATGAAATTATAAACAAGAAGTGAAATACTCAAGAAAATCTCTCGATTCTTAGTGAGCCTCACACATGCAATAAACTCATAGTCTCCATATGAACCTACAACATGCATGGCATTAAGCAACTTCTTTATGTGTTTCCCTAAGATTTCTATGTCACTCTCGTGCCAGACTTCCAAGGGTTTTGACAATTTTGCTCAAATTCAAGCTTTATCTCTCGAGTCCACTTAAATCAACAAATTAAAAAGTAAAGAACGAATTGCCAAAAATAACGACATAACATGCTTCAATACATCACAAGAAAGTCATAACAAGTAAATCAAATCCTACTACAATGTTTAGCTACTCTAAATCACATGAAAAACAAACTAAACAAGTAGAAAACGTCTTAGAACGCTATTACAAATTGAAAGAAAGAGAAATAAACTTAGGTGTCGATGTCGGTCCTTCGTCTCCGAGCTCCCGTCTTCGATCTCGAACCTCCACGAATGCTTTGGCTCCCAAAATCACTCTTTTCTCTCTTCTTACAAGGTGTATTTCGAATTTAGGGCAAAAAACTACCAAATTCGGCTCCTTATGCAATGAAAACAACATGTTTTATTTATAGGGATTTTCGGTACGGCGTTGCAACGCTAGTCATGGCGTTGCAACGCTGTGCCTGCTGCCAGCTAACCCACTACGACCATGTTTGTCATATCTTTTCGCTCGGGTGTCCAAATGACCTCCGGTTTGATGCGTTGGAATCGTGATTCGATGTAGAATCTCTCAGTATACTTTTTATACTCAAAATATATCTATATTTTTCTTGGATCTTCAATTAAACACACACATGTTTCAAATTGCACCAAAATAGTCTCAAAATACTCAATTCTTGCTTCTCAAGCTCAATTTCCTGAAATTAACCATAAAATACCATGAACGCCCATGTTTTAAGTATACAAACTAGCTAAAATATAGAAATAAGATAGCATATTTGCATGCTATCATAAATCACATTTACCTTGATTCTTCCCCTCGACTAGGAATTTGGGACAATTCCTCTTCCAGTGTCCCATTGAAGTGGAAACATTTTCCTTTCTCTGCAACGTCCTTTACCTTCTTGCCCTTGTGGGCGGCAGCTCGGTCATGTTTACCCCTCTTCGTCCTCTTCTTCCCTTTCGGTCGTGAAGGAGCAACAAGATTTGTCCCAGAGGTCGAACCCCTATGATAAGACCTGTAGGCAACATTTGCCTCAGATTCCTTGACCCTGTTCAAGGATTGGAAATTTTGTAGCTCATTGAGGAGGCTAGTCAGAGTGTAGCTAATTTTGTTCATAACAGCATTGCTACGAAACTGAAGGAAACTCTTCAGAAGAGTCTCCAACATAAAACTGACATGGTTCGACTCATCGATCGAAGGCCCGTTCATCTCAGTCAGATTAAAGTGAGTCATCATGTCTAGAACATGTTCACGGACAGACGACCCCTCCTTCATCCGTGCGTTGAAAACGTATTTGAGCGAGTCATGTCGGACCTGAAAGGACTGTTGTCCAAACATTTCCTGGAAGGACTGCATGATCTCCTTGGCGGAGACCATCAACTCATGCTTCTTTGCCAAGACATCAGACATGTTGGATATTATGTAGACCTTGGCCTTTTCATTTTCCCTAATCCACTGATCGTACGCATCGTGAACACTTCGCGACGTTGTCGAGCCCGACGTCAGAGGACACTCCTCAGACAGCACGAACTTTATGTCGTCAGTTACAAAAATTGTGTTAATGTTGTTTTTTCAACTTTGGTAATTATCTCCCACTAACTTATCGGACGCGAGTAGTGCTATTATTGCGCTAGACATTTTTAGCTGAAAAATAAGAAAACGTTGTATTATTCTCGCAAAAAAGTTTTTGAAATCCAATCAAGTTTTAGCAAAATTGTTTTGTGATTCCTAGGTCATTCAAAATTTTGCAATGATACCCTAAAGGTTTAGAATGACCGCCACCGAAAGGTGAACAGAACACTCCTCCTCTAGGACGAGACTTTCTCGAACAGACCCTAATCCCATGATAACTCTTATTCCATTAGGCGTCCAGCTACCATTGTTCGGTCGAATTTATTAACACTTAACGAATTCTGTGAGTGCCACCCTCAATCTTTAAGTTTTCAAGCATCCGTCCAAACAATAGCCATCGAAGGGTGAACCAAGAAGGAAAACCAACCGAAATCAGATCCCTTCGAATTTCACGAGCTTCAGACTCCCATGATCAAGCCCTCCGGCGGGATTGTGCAGTCAAGGCCAAACAAGCGGGCGGATCATAGGCGTCTCACGTTGTGAATCGAAAGAAGAGACTGTAGGTCTCGTTTTCACAAGTCTCGCTACCACTCACTATAAGTACTCTCTCCATCCACGATGATATTGACCTATACAAATGCCACCCGAAGGGGGACGCTCCCTTTGTGCCACGAGGCCGAGTATAGATCTCACGGTGCGGACTTAACGGAGATTTGTGGTTGGAAATTCAAATGTATCTCATACACTTTATTTCCTCCCACTCAGCACTTTAATTTTAATAGAGATTGACCTAGATAAACCAGCTAAAATTTACCTAAGTCTACTAATATAACTCTTATATGGTATTAACCTAAGTCTATAATCACATTATAACTTAGGTCTATGTGAGTTAATTAAAACACTTTTAATTAGCGGCACTCAAGATAAGTATAATCTAAGAATCTTCGGACGGAATTCACTCCCAGGTCGGTTTCCAGGTAGGGGTGTTCCGCAAGCGTCAACTTAAATACCCCAGCCTTAGACAAAACCTTCCTTAGACAGAGTTACTAATAAGTCTCCATTCATAGACTAAACTTTGATTTCCCAATTTGTAATCTTATTGGAAAAAAGAAAACCTAAGTTTAATTATTCAAGTTCTTTCTTTAAAACTAATAATTAACTTAGGTTGCATGCATTTCTATGTTATAGTGCTTGATCATTCATCACATGAATAACTATATACTATAACATAATATTATTCATCACATGAATATTAATGCATGAGCATACTTTAATTTAAAAATATAACAGTTATATTAATTAAATTAAACATGCATTTTAATTATATTATAACTCTTATAATATAACCTATCATGCAAACTATATATTATAACTCTTATAATATAAATGATGCATGAAATGTTTAACCTAAGGTGGGATTTTAAATCTATATGACATACAATATGCACATAGAAATTAATTAAAATATACATCTCATGCATAAAATAATTAAATAGCAAAAATAGAACGGTTTTTGGCACATAGGGGCAATTATTTAATTAAATAACATTAATATAACACTTATATTAACTTTATTTGATAAAATAATTAAATTAATTAATTAATTACATTTTACAAATATTAAAATAATAAAAAATCAAAATTACAATTGCCCACTATGAAGGAAGTGCCCACGTATTCGCGAAACTGCCTCTGCTGCATCGCTCCTCAACAACGTGTGCGGCGCATCATCATGCAGGCGCCGTTGCGTAACGCCGCTTCTCCAAAGACATCGACCGAGCCGCTTCTCAACGCCAATGTGTTTACAACGCCTGTTTCTGCAGCAAGGCCTCCGTCCGCAAGGATAGCGTTGAGACGTCGAAAGGCAGCGTCTCAACGCCATCGACAGAACAGCAAACACTTTGCTTTTCTTCACCGATTTCCGCCGGTTTCTGCTTCGATTTCTTCACAGCAACTCTTGCCACGAACGACCCGGACTTACAGACTCGATTTATTTTCTAAAATGCCCAAAAACATGGGCCCTTTACATTTGATCTCATCAAATAGAAAATAAATCTAAAATGCCAAAAATCGAAACATCCATTTAAGCAAACCATCATTCATCTCATGAAATTTAAGGCAAATTACCAACCTATTTTAACAAAAATAGTGCATAATGAAGAATCATCGAAATGGCTCTGATACCAATTAAAGGGAATGAGAATCCCCGCGCAGCGGAAGACGATCGAATCGTCATGGTATCATTACGCTATTCGATTTTGTTAAAACGATCAACTAAAAGATCTAGGCTAAACATGCTGGATGTCACACCCCCTCTCGAACTACTTGCTACTTAGCCCGAAAGGCGGCGTGAAACCAACAGACATTGTTTACCTCTTAACAATACCTGTTGACCCTGTTCTCCTGATAAACATACTATGTTCGCATTTGGAACATTTCAACATAACACAACAGAATCTGGACAACTATTAAACATAAACAAGGAGAAACCCTTCATAAGTCTCTCTTGGAAACTAAAAGTCAAGTGCATCAAAACAACACAAGACAACTCAATGTTTATACAACCACTAATGTACAAAACTTCTATAACTACATAACGACTTGCTATACAACACCAGCCACGTACAAACTATCAACTTATGAAACTTCCAAAGAGACTATGGCGGGATGTCAGTACCGTGAGCTTGATCTCTACGAAAAGGTTTGAAAACATTGAAAGAATGAGCTAAAAAGCTTAGTGAGTGTCTATCTTTAAAACATTATAAGCTCACAGGTGAATCATAATAATGGCAGATTATAAGTAGAAAATAACCTAACATCTGTTTGTAAACATAAACAAATCATGCTTCCAATTTATAGGTTTAAGTCATCACTTGTGCATAGCACAAAACTCGAAATGTACTAACATATCGAGGGTTGATAGATCAATAAAATAGAAACTCATAACAATAAAACACATGACATGATACCACATTAAACCATAGAGGTGGTAGAGTTACATTTATACCAATAAGGTTCGTACCACTCTCTCTCTCTCACGTGCACGTGGAATGCCTTTGGTCGTTTGGTTTTCCTTAATACCTTCTCTATGTCCTTCAGTATTAAGGTAAAACCATTTACTACCCGAATACCTTCTCATTGTCCTTCAGTATTTAGGTAAAACTATTTACTTCCCGGATACCTTCTCATTGTCCTTCAGTATCGGGATATCATGATTCATTCCCCCCTATGTACCTTCTCTAATGTCCTTCAGTATTAGGGGTTAACCCCAAACAAGGGCATAATTTGTGTACCATGGAAATCATGTCTTTATAACACATACAACAATTCCTTGACATTTCCACATTGTCATTTATACATGTTCCCAAGTGGATTTACACAAAACATTCTCTAAAGGAAAGCATACTTTCATAATTTAGTTTCCATACCTGGATTTATAGTTACAACTAATTCAAAGCATGCTTAGGTTCCATCATGACTTTATGTTAGAAAACTCTATGAAGCCATTCACAACTAGTTCAATCAAGATGTAATTATCAACACTTATGTTCATGAAGAAAAACATAGGTCAAACATAGTTCTAAGATAGAGTCACTCACCGTATTAGAATTGGAACCTTGGCTTGTAAACTTGACCTATTTGCTCTTGGCCTGTCAAACAAGCCAAATCAATCATTAGAACCTCGAGCTCATGATTTTTGACCTTAAAACTTGCAAGAAAACACACTTTCAAAATTCCAGCATTTTCAGATTTTCTGCCCTGTTTTTAGACAGCCATAACTTCTTCATTTCTTAGCCAAACAGGGTGAAAGTTATACCAAACTCTTCCTTTTTGACTCCTCTAAAACTCTTATGAAGACACGAAAATGAGATTCCCAATAGATTGGTTCAGAAATACCTCGAAGTCTTCTTTCCCAGGAACCAACTTCTGCTATTCAAGATTCGATTTTCTGCTGCAACCCGAAACTTGACCTGCTATTTACAACATTTTCCAGTCATTTTCTATTCACGGTTTCTTCATGAAAGTTGTAGGAAATTCAATAAGCTTTCCAACCATACCTATTAGAGCTTCTGGTTCCAACTCTACAGACCAGTACAACCAAAACATCAGAGACTTCTCGGATTTGACAGCAAATTCTGTCTTCTGTCTTTCTCTTCACAAAACAGTAGCTTAAGATCTGAATTTGCTCGAGCTTCCTTCACGAATTGTGTTCCAATATGAGTTAACTTTCATGAAACAAAATCTCAAATCTTACCTCTTTCTGTGGAGCTCGTGATGAATAAAATAGCAGAACTGGTCTGAGTTGTTCACCTTGCTGCTACACAAGTAATCTTTGAGTTCTCCTCCCTCTCTTCTGCAATTCCAGCACCAAAAACCCCTTCTTCCTCTTCCTTTCTGCTTCTCTCATGGAAACCCTTGCTGCTCCTTGTTGAAAATGAGAAGGAAATCGATGGAATGGGTTGATTTAAAAGAAAACTAAGGTGGGATCCACCACCCACTTTCCTTTTCCCTTTTACATTCTTTTTCCTTTTCTTTCCTTTCCTTTATCTTTCATTTCTTATCTTTTCTTTGCAAAACAAAACAAACTTAGTATATTAAACATTGTTTCATTTCCTTTTCTTCTTTTGTCTTAAAAGCAATCCAAACCAAAATGGTTTAAACTTTCCTTCCTTGTTTTCCTTTTGCCTTTCACTTCATTTCTTTCCTTTTAAAACAAGGAAAACCAAGTTTTAGGCATTCATTTCTTCCTTTCTTTTGTTGTTTGATATTAAGGAAGTTCCAAAGAAAGATCTCGGGTTTACAACTTACCTCCCCTTAAGAAATTTCGTCCTCGAAATTTAGTAGTCCTTAGGTAAAAATCATCGGATACTTCCTCCTCATTAGTCTTCTAAGTCTCAAAGTTGCCTCCTCCACTCAGTGATGTCTCCAACGAACCTTCACGAGTGGGATCGTCTTGTTTCTCAAAACTTGTTCTTTCTCACGAGAATTTGAACTGCATCCTCTGCGTAACTCATGTCTTTTTCCAAATTCAACAAAGTTGTGCTTGTAGCACATGTGTCGGATCTGGAATATACTTTCTCAAGATAGTTCTGCACTGGCAATTCTAGTCCAGTAGGTCAGTCTTGCCCAACTTGTGTTGTTACTTGATAAGGACCAATATATCTAGGGCTTAGTTTACCTTTCTTACCAAAACGAAGGACACCTCTCCACGGAGATAACTTCAAGAAAACTTGATCTCCGATCCGAATTCCAAGTCCTTTCGTCGCTATATCTGCATAACTCTTCTCGACGGCGGTCTTGTGCTACCTTGATTCTCTCGATTATCTTACTATTGTTTGTCATAACTTGCACCAACTCAGTCCGATTAGCTTCCGCTCGTCCAGTTCATTCCAATATACGAAAGCGTTCTACACGGTCTTTTATCTAGAGCTTCAAATGGTGCCATGTCAAAACTAGACTGATAATTGTTATTGTAAGCAAATTCCATAAGTGATAGGTGTGTATTTCAACTTCCCTTAACTTGAAAGACACATGCTTGCAACATGTCTTCTAGGGTCTGGATGGTCCTCTCGGACGGACCATCTGTCCGAACATGAAACGTTGTACTAAAACTCAGCTTTGTCCCCATAGTTTTTTTTTTTTTGTAAGCTAGGCCAAAACATAGAAGTAAATCTCGGATCTCTATCTGGAAGTATGGACACGGTCTTTTGTCTTAGTGAGTCTATCGACCATTATCATATACCATAATGTCCACTGGGAGTAAGATGTACAAGCAACAGGAAATCCATAGCGATATGCTCTTATTTCCACTCCGACACGAGTAGTGGATTAAGGAGTTCTCCTAGTCTTTGTCTAACTGGTTCAACTTGTCGACAGATTAAACATATATCAACATAATCAACTATCTCCCGCTTCATCCCAGGCCACCAATAAGTCCCTTTCACAGTTTTACACATCTTGGTGCTTCCTGGATGCATAGTGTAGCTGAAATGTGAGCTTCCTCTAGAATAGCATCATAACCTCACTAATACACGGGACACATAGTTTTCTCTGCTTAACTATGGTTTCACCTGTTCTCATTCTAGATTATACCTCTGGGCCCTGTTTGGACATTCCAAACATTTCTGCAAGTTACTAATCTTTGGTTTTTTTCTCACAATCTTTGTTACGAGTGAAGACCTGATCTGGAATTGAGCTAAGAGACCCCACAGAATTCTTTGCAATCACAAACACCTTAGAAACCCTTAGAGTACTTAAAAAAATGTTGCTCGGATACCACACAAGGCATCCCTAGGAAGTCTTGACTTCTTGCTCAATGTAATCAAGTACTACATTCACCTTACCGGGATGGTATTCTATGGTACAATCATAATCTTTAATCAGTTCTAACCATCTTCTCTGTCTCATATTCAACTTCCTTTGATCAAAGATGTACTTCAGACTTTTATGATCTGTGTAAATGTGACACCTTTCACCAAACAGGTAATGTCTCCAGATCCTCAATGCTAGAACAACTGCTGCTAACTCAAGATCATGGGTATGGTAATTACATTCGTGCTTTTCAATTGCCTTAACGCATAAGTTATTACTTTTCCTTCTTGCATCAAGACACACCCTAAATCTTTCCTCGAGGCATCACAGTAAACCACATACTCTTTTTCCGGTTTCAGGAAGTGTCAGAATAGGTGTTGTAACTAATCTCTTTTTCAGCTCTTGAAAACCCTGTTCACACTTATCTAACCATTCGAACTTAGCATTCTTCCTTGTCAAAATTGTTAATGGTAATGCTAATCGGAAATCCTCAACAAACCGTCTATAGTATCCTGCAAAGCCTAGAAAACTACGTACCTCTGTCATACTGGCTGGTCTCTCCCAGTTGAACCCAACTTTCACTTAATGCGGATCCACACTAACTCCATTTGTTTGAAACAACATGCCCTAAAACACTACAGTTCAACCAAAACTCACATTTGGTGAATTTAGCATACAACTGCTTATCTCGTAGTGTTTGTGGAATAATCCTCAAATGTTCCTCATGAGCTTTCCTATTAATTGTGTAAACTAGTATATCATCAATAAATACTATCACGAACTGATCCAAATACTGGTGGAATATTCTGTTCATGAGGTCCATAAAAACTTCTGGTGCATTCGTCAAACCGAACGACATTACTAAAAGCTCATAATGCCCGTACCTGTTTCTGAATGCTGTTTTAGGAATATCTGATTCCCTTACCTTTAACTGATGGTATCCTGATCTCAAATCAATCTTAGAAAACATTGATGTTCCTCGTAACTGGTCAAACAAGTCATCCATACGGGGTAAAGGATACTTATTACGTATCGTGACTTGTTTAACTATCCATAATCAATGCCTAATCTAAGGGTACCATCTTTCTTCTTTACAAATAACACTTGATCTCCCCAGGGTGATACACTAGGTCTGGTGTATCCTTTATCAACTAATTCTTGTAACTGCGTCTTCAGCTCTTTGAGCTCGCTTGGAGCCATTCCATACGACGCTTACGAAATAGGTGTTGTTCTGTTCAGTAGCAATTCAATAGTGAACTCAACTTCCTATCGGTGGCAACCAGCGACAGATCTGCTGGAAAAACATTAAGAAACTCGTTCACACAAGAACATCTTCTAGTTTTAACTTTTCTTTCTGCACCTCAACTACATGTGCAAGAAACGTCGTGCAACCTTTCCTCAATAACTTCTGAGCTTTGAATGCTGAAAACAAACTCGTAGGGATAATCTTTCTTTCATCCCATAAAACCACTTCAGCTAATCCTGGTTTCTTGAAAACAACTTCCTTTATATGGCAATTTCTGGAAGCATAATGAGTGAATAAGAAATCCATTCCTAGGATTGCATCTAACACCTGCAACTCTAGTGGAAGAAGATCCACTAACATATTGAGACCTTCTACTAAGACCTCACAATTTTGCATCACTGGATTGACTAATAAAGCATCACCAACTGGAGTGTATATAACTAACCTTTTACATAAAGGTTCTAGCTTCCCATTCAACTTAGTCAAGAACATACTAAAAACAAAGAAATGTGTAGCACCTTGTTCTATCAAGACAAGTGCGGTACATTTCAAATAGTAATTGTACCAATAATCATATCTCGTGCATCCTCGACTTTCTTCTTTGAGTCATAACCTAGACCATTCCGTGTTGGCTAGGCCTCCCTACAACTCTCTTTAGTTTAACACCACTGGTGCCCTCTCTTGCAACTACTGATACTCTCGGCGGCTCAACTAACTGGGACTTAACTCCCTAGTTCCTCTCAGTCATGGCTGTCCATAGCTGTGTGGACAATCCCTCTTGACATGTCCTCGTTGTCGAGACTAGTAGCATGTACCAACATTCACAAGACAATGACCTTGATGATTCTTGCAAATGAGATCACACATGGAGTTTTCCTTGCTATACTAGCATAGACTCTTGCCCTCCCCGCAACTTCTTTCGCCAATCAAACAAACTAACTAGGTCCTCTTTAACTCTGCCTCGATAGGTACTCCCCACAAACATCCGCCTCGATGCAGGCTATTTGGCTACTAGCTTGCTCCTTAAAGTCATATTGACTTAGAAACATTTACTCCAAGTGTGAACCTCATTGCTCACGACCTTGAAATCGCTTGTTGCCGAAGCCTCCACAACTAGGCTTCACTCATCGACTTCTCCTCTGCTATACTCTGCTCAACACGTGAGCGCGGTCTCTACCACCGAGAGAAGTCACCCACTTAGCAATGGTCAGAATCGGGAGTACGTATCTCGTGTCGTAACCTCTCTTTTAAATCGTCGACACTGCCGCTCTTAGATGCCACAATCACATCAACATACCGCGACAACTCGGTATATCTTCTCTCATACTCACCACCTTTGAAAGTGTATCTTGTTTTAGTTCTAACAAAATTCATCCCTCTCTCTCCTCTCAGATGCGTGCTAGGGTAATATTTATTTTCAAATATACTTACGAAAGTTTGCCGTGTGAAAGTACGTGCATCACTACAATCGGCTAACATCGATTTCCATCATCCTTCGCTTCCTTTAGCAAAGCAGAGAATGTGGCCAACTTAGCATTTTGCTTCTCGAGAGAAACTCATAACATCAAAACATTTATCAAGCTTAATCACCCAAACCTCGAAACCTTTTTCACTGATAACCTCAAATTGCAATGGATCTTTGGAACCCTCAAACACTTGTGGCTCCTAATTCTTTTAGGTAATCTGTTATATATGTCTTATCTCGGATTACTTAGCCTGCCTACCTATGGCTTACCTACCTCCTGTGAGGAATTAGCATGCTGCTTAGTTTTGGCCCCTATCTGAACTCTCGGGGCACTAGATCTCCACTGGGATTGATCTTGGGTAGGATCCTACGTCCCGTCCTGATCTTGCCTGCATCGTCTGCTAGTACGTGGTGGCATGACTTCTATAACATATTAACATACTAGACATGTAATGAGTACTCAACTCAAATGCACAATTCTAGACTTGTGTTCACATTCTAGTCCTGACTGGACTTACTCTTATCCTTACTTGGACCATGCTCTACTAGTTCTATTGAACTAACTCGATAACTTGCTATTTACTTTTCAGTTCCTTCTAGAGCTAACTTGCTCTGTCTCATTCCCATGAAGCTAATTGCTCTGATACCAAGTTGTCACACCCCCTCTCGAACTAGCCCGAAAGGCGGCGTGAAACCAACAGACATTGTTTACCTCTTAACAATACCTGTTGACCCTGTTCTCCTGATAAACATACTATGTTCGCATTTGGAACATTTCAACATAACACAACAGAATCTGGACAACTATTAAACATAAACAAGGAGAAACCCTTCATAAGTCTCTCTTGGAAACTAAAAGTCAAGTGCATCAAAACAACACAAGACAACTCAATGTTTATACAACCACTAATGTACAAAACTTCTATAACTACATAACGACTTGCTATACAACACCAGCCACGTACAAACTATCAACTTATGAAACTTCCAGCAGACTATGGCAGGATGTCAGATACCGGGAGCTTGATCTCTACCTGAAAAGGTTTGAAAACATTGAAAGAATGCGCTAAAAAGCTCAGTGAGTGTCTATCTTTAAAACATTATAAGCTCACAGGTGAATCATAATAATGGCAGATTATAAGTAGAAAATAGCCTAACATCCGCTTGTAAACATAAACAAATCATGCTTCCAATTTACAGTGTTTAAGTCATCACTTGTGCATAGCACAAAACTCAAAATGTACTAACATATCGAGGGTTGATAGATCAATAAAATAGAAACTCATAACAATAAAACACATGACATGATACCACATTAAACCATAGAGGTGGTAGAGTTACATTTATACCAATAAGGTTCGTACCACTCTCTCTCTCTCTCACGTGCACGTGGAATGCCTTTAGTCGCTTTGGTTTTCCTTAATACCTTCTCTATGTCCTTCAAAGATAAGGTAAAACCATTTACTACCCGAATACCTTCTCATTGTCCTTCAATATTTAGGTAAAACTATTTACTTCCCTGATACCTTCTCATTGTCCTTCAAGATCGGGATATCATGATTCATTCCCCTATGTACCTTCTCGAATGTCCTTCAGTATTAGGGGTTAACCCCAAACAAGGGCATAATTTGTGTACCATGGAAATCATGTCTTTATAACACATACAACAATTCCTTGACATTTCCACATTGTCATTTATACATGTTCCCAAGTGGATTTACACAAAACATTCTCTAAAGGAAAGCATACTTTCATAATTTAGTTTCCATACCTGATTTATAGTTACAACTAATTCAAAGCATGCTTAGGTTCCATCATGACTTTATGTTAGAAAACTCTATGAAGCCATTCACAACTAGTTCAATCAAGATGTAATTATCAACACTTATGTTCATGAAGAAAAACATAGGTCAAACATAGTTCTAAGATAGAGTCACTCACCGTATTAGAATTGGAACCTTGGCTTGTAAACTTGACCTATTTGCTCTTGGCCTGTCAAACAAGCCAAATCAATCATTAGAACCTCGAGCTCATGATTTTTGACCTTAAAACTTGCAAGAAAACACACTTTCAAAATTCCAGCATTTTCAGATTTTCTGCCCTGTTTTTAGACAGCCATAACTTCTTCATTTCTTAGCCAAACAGGGTGAAAGTTATACCAAACTCTTCCTTTTTGACTCCTCTAAAACTCTTATGAAGACACGAAAATGAGATTCCCAATAGATTGGTTCAGAAATACCTCGAAGTCTTCTTTCCCAGGAACCAACTTCTGCTATTCCAGATTCGATTTTCTGCTGCAACCCGAAACTTGACCTGCTATTTACAACATTTTCCAGTCATTTTCTATTCACGGTTTCTTCATGAAAGTTGTAGGAAATTCAATAAGCTTTCCAACCATACCTATTAGAGCTTCTGGTTCCAACTCTACAGACCAGTACAACCAAAACATCAGAGACTTTTCGGATTTGACAGCAAATTCTGTCTTCTGTCTTTCTCTTCACAAAACAGTAGCTTAAGATCTGAATTTGCTCGAGCTTCCTTCACGAATTGTGTTCCAATATGAGTTAACTTTCATGAAACAAAATCTCAAATCTTACCTCTTTCTGTGGAGCTCGTGATGAATAAAATAGCAGAACTGGTCTGAGTTGTTCACCTTGCTGCTACACAAGTAATCTTTGAGTTCTCCTCCCTCTCTTCTGCAATTCCAGCACCAAAAACCCCTTCTTCCTCTTCCTTTCTGCTTCTCTCATGGAAACCCTTGCTGCTCCTTGTTGAAAATGAGAAGGAAATCGATGGAATGGGTTGATTTAAAAAGAAAACTAAGGTGGGATCCACCACCCAATTTCCTTTTCCCTTTTACATTCTTTTTTCCTTTTCTTTCCTTTCCTTTATCTTTCATTTCTTATCTTTTCTTTGCAAAACAAAACAAACTTAGTATATTAAACATTGTTTCATTTCCTTTTCTTCTTTTGTCTTAAAAGCAATCCAAACCAAAATGGTTTAAACCTTCATTCCTTGTTTTCCTTTTGCCTTTCACTTCATTTCTTTCCTTTTTAAAACAAGGAAAACCAAGTTTTAAGCATTCATTTCTTCCTTTCTTTTGTTTTTTGATATTAAGGAAGTTCCAAAGAAAGATCTCGGGTTTACACTGGAGAATGAAGAAAAACAACAAGATAAAAGTACTTACTTGTTGAAGACACTCTTCAAGATTTCTTCCTCAGATCACGAACGCTTCGTGCTTCTCGATCTCAACGAATGCTTCCCACAAACGGAACCCGAACACCACCACTTGGAGTCTCGGTTATTTTTCTTTGGAAAGAGGGAAGTTTGTGGGAACTTTGGTGTTTTGGAGAGGGAGGAGAATAGAGAGAAAGTAGAGAGAACTGTCTTCTTCTCTTTGATGAAATTCTAAAAAATGAGAAAGTTATTACATTCCTTCTTTCAATAAGGGATTATATAGTGGAATGATTACCACTTTACCACAACCATAGGTTATGCAAATCTCATTTGCATAAAAACATAATATAAGATATCTCATATCTCATTTAGCAAATCTCAATTGCAATAATTGTGGATTAATTAAATTGAATCACATCCAATTTAATATTTCACAATTAAATTCTCCAATTAGTCCTAATTCAACAATTAGGCTAACCTATAGTTTATTATGAATCTCATTCACATTAAACTATATATTATATCATTCATATCTCATATAAATGATATAATATATAGTTTAATGTGAATGAGATTCATAATAAACTATAGGTTAGCCTAATTGTTGAATTAGGGCTAATTGGAGAAGAGCATGGGAGTCGGAACACCGCTTTGCATTAGTTACAAACGAGGTGATCTGACTCGTTCATGTGGTTGATATGCGAGTGGGGGCATCCTCTGCAATGAGATTGTACAAGACCGGACCGTGAATTATTAGACCTACGGATGTAAAACCGTTGACAGTAAGGACTAATAACTTCGTAGATGACCATTAGTGACTCGACCTGAATCCTGAGCGTGTTACGGACTCCTGTCTGCGAGGGTCTGTCCTTTGACTAGTACGGGTGAGGGTAGTCACAGTTACTCGCCCAATATGCCTATCTTCTCATGGACAGGACCAAGTAGGGAGCTGGAAACTTAACTACGCGAGATGGAATTCACTTGTTCCCGCCTTTAGGGAAACTAGAGGGGTTGTTCCCTTAAGTGATGTCTCCAGGGCTTGGACAACGGGCGCCCACCTTCTCATTGGCCCGAGAAGGGTGTTGTGTATGGTTGGACCATCACGATATGCTGTTCATTAGAGGAGCAGTGATGACTTAAGGAACAAGAGATAGACACAGGGATAAAACAGTAATTTGACCCAGCCGTGTCTAAGAACAACCTGTGAAGGGGCGACTCATGCGCATTGGTTATATCAGTGGACACGTAATATTCTACACTGACGGGAGTGCAGCTACGGGCTATAGTGGAGTGTTACCGTAGCTAATGAATGTTGGTTAACCGGGTCAAAGAGTTTGACAGTTAATCTCTCGATCATTGGAGCAGTCACCAGTAGGTCCATTAGGTCCTCGCTTGGATCAATGCAGGTTAAAAGAAGAGTTAATGTTTTTGTATGAAATTGAAGTGTTCAATTTCACTTTAAGTGCATTTATGTCATTTATATGAGATATGAATGATATAATATATAGTTTAATGTGAATGAGATTCATAATAAACTATAGGTTAGTCTAATTGTTGAATTAGGGCTAATTTAAGAATTTAATTGAGAGAAATTAAATTGGATGTGATTCAATTTGATTAATCCACAATTATTGCAAATGAGATTTGAAAAATAAGATATGAGATATCTTATATTATGTGGTTATGCAAATGAGATTTGCATAACCTATGGTTGTGGTAAAGTGGTAATCATTCCACTATATAATCCCTTCTTGCAAGAAGTAATGTAATAACTTTCTCATTTTTTAGAATTTCAGCAAAGAGAAGAAGAAAGTTCTCTCCACTTTCTCTCTATTCTCCTCCCTCTCCAAAACACCGAAGTTTCCATAAACTTCCCTCTTTCAAAAGGGAGAACAATCGAGACTCAAAGTGGTGGTGTTCGGGTTCCGTTCGTGGGAAGCGTTCGTTGAGATCGAGAAGCACGAAGCATTCGTGATGTGAGGAAGAAATCTTAAAGCGTGTCTTCAAGAAGTACTTGCACCAAGAAATGGAGCAAGAAATGGAGTCTATGCACTTCAATTTTGTTTGGGATCTTGTAGATAAGCCTGATGGGGTAAAACCTATAGGTTGTAAGTGGATCTACAAGAGAAAACGTGGTGTAGATGGGAAGGTGCAAACCTTTAAAGGTAGACTAGTAGCAAAGGGTTATACCCAGGTTGAAGGGGTTGACTTTGAGGAAACCTTTTCACTTGTTGCTATGGTAAAGTCTATCTGTATCCTTCTTGCCATTACCGCATATTATGACTATGAGGTATGGCAAATGGATGTCAAGACAGCCTTTTTGAATGATAATCTTGAGGAAACCATCTACATGGACAAACCCAAAGGGTTCATTGAACCAGGACAAGAGCAAAAGGTTTGCAGGCTTAACAGGTCGATTTACGGACTGAAACAAGCCTTTAGGTCCTGGAATATAAGATTTGATGATGCTATCAGATCTTATGGTTTTGACCAGAATGATGATGAACCTTTTGTCTACAAGAAAATCATCAATAGTTCTGTCACTTTCCTAATTCTCTATGTGGATGATATCCTACTCATTGGGAATGATGTAGGTTATCTTACTGACATCAAGGAATGGCTAGTAACGCAATTCCAAATGAAAGATTTGGGTGATGCGCAGTTTGTTCTTGGGATCCAGATTGTCCGGAACCGCAAGAATAGAACACCATCCTTGTCTCAAGCATCATACATAGACAAAGTGTTGTCAAGGTTTAAGATGCAAGATTCCAAAAAGGGCTTGTTGCCTTTTAGACGTGGAATCCATTTGTCTAAGGAACAGTGTCCTAAGACACCTCAAGGAGTTGAGGATATGTGACGGATTCCTTATGCATCAGCTATTGGGAGCCTGATGTACGCCATGTTGTGTACTAGGCCTGACATCTGTTTTGCATTTGAGATGGTCAGTAGGTATCAATCCAATCCAGGACATGAACACTGGACAACGGTTAAAACGATCCTTAAGTATCTTCGGAGAATAAGGAACTACATGCTTGTGTATGGGGCTAAGGATTTGATCCTTACAGGATACACGGATTCTGACTTTCAGACTGATAAAGATTCTCGGAAATCTACATCAAGGTCAGTTTTCACTCTTAACGAAGGAGCTGTAGTATGGCGAAGCGTCAAGCAAGGATGCATCGCTGATTCCACCATGGAGGCCGAATATGTAGCAGCTTGTGAAGCAGCTAAGGAGGTCGTTTGGTTAAGGAAATTTATGCTAAATTTGGAAGTTGTTTGAAATATGACTTTGTCTATCACGCTGTATTGCGATAACAGTGGTGCGGTGGCAAATTCGAGGGAACCCCGAAGTCACAAGAGGAGAAAACACATAGAGCGGAAGTATCATCTCATCTGGGAGATCGTGCATAGAGGAGACGTGATAGCCTCAGAGCACAACATTGTTAATCCTTTTACAAAGACTCTCACGGCTAAAGTATTTGAGAGTCACCTAGAAGGTCTAGGTTTACAAGTCTTCCCCAACAAGGCAAGTGGGAGTATTTTGTACAAAGGGTTTAAATGCCCTAGTTTATTGTATTTACATTAATGTAATGTTTAGTACTCCACAAGCTTTAGGTCAAGTGGGAGATTGTTGGGATTTATGCCCTAAACTTGTGTAAATTTGATCGATTAAATAAAGTGTTATTTGTTTTGATAAGATTACAGTCTTTCTTTTATGAATCCAATAAACTAAGCTCCAAGGTTATAACATTTATCTTGAAATCAGTGTAGTGGACACTATTTCGGTTGAGTTCAAGATTATAACCTAAATAGTCTATGGTATAAGAATAAGGTTTGAAACCTCATTCTGGTAACACCATGGATGCGACCCACTTTGTAATTAGTACAAATGAGGTAATCCTACTCATTCATGTAGTTGACATGCGAGTGGGGGCATCCTGTATGAAGTGTTCATACAAGACTGGATCGCAAATTATTAGTCTAACTAGTATAACACCGTTAATGTGGATAAGACTAGTAATTTATAGATGATCATTAGTGACTTGACTCAATCTGAGCAAGTTAAGAACTCCCTTATATAGGGGTTTGTCCTTAGACTAGTATGGGTGAGAGTGGCTCATGGCCGACTCAATAAGCCTACCTTCTTAGGACGAGAACCTCGTAGGTAGTCGGAAACTTAACTGTGCAGATCGAATTCACTCATTCCTCTACTGAGGAATTAGATAGGCTGTTCCCTTAAGAACTGACTCCAGGTCTTGAACAACGGGGCCCCGCCCTTTATGACGGTATGAGTCTAAGGTAGGACCTTAGACTTGTTGTTCATTAGAGGATCAGTGGTGCTTAAGGAGCAAAGAGGAAATCACAGGGGTAAAACGGTAATTTGACCCAGCTGTGATTACGAACAACCTGTGAAGGGTCGACTCATGGGTAATGACTATATCAGTGGACAGAATAATATCTACAGTTAGGAGAGTGCAGCTACAAGTCTATAGTGGAGTGACTTGTAGTTAATGAATATTGATTAACTGGATTAAAGAGTTTGATCTGTTAATCTCACATCATTAGAGCTCATGATTTGTAGGTCCATTAGATCCCTCCGTTGGCTCAACATGGTAATATTGAGGGTATAAAGTTAGGAGTGAAATTGAAGTGTTCAATTTCATACATGAGGAATTATATCAATTATATATGATGTAATTGATATAATATATAGTTTTAATGTGAATTAGATTCATATATAAACTATATACTAAAGAGAGATTAAAAGAGGGGTAGAATGGTCATTTCCATCCCATTCCCCTATATATATAGTTGCATGAGATGCAACTAGGTTAAGACTTCTAAAAAGTATTCCTAGCCTCCTTGTTGTGTTGTTGGAAGAGTTCCAAAACACAAATCTCTCTCACAAAATACCTCACCACTCCTAAAGGGAACCCACCTTCCTCCCTCACCTAGAGAACAACGGAGAAGATCTGGTGGTGGTGTCGGTGTTCGTACGAGTTCTTGTTGCTGAGATCGTGACCGTGGAGAGAGAAGCACTTGAAGAAAGGTTCTTCAAAGGTATATACTTACTGTCCATACTCTTATTATATGCTTAATCCATGTTTACGTTCTGGAATTTTCCGTTGTAACTAAATCAAGAGCGCGCGATTTGCAATTGCTTCCGCTTCGGGGACTTCGATTCCCTTCAGAGCCAAGGAGCCCCTTGAGCTTATACATTCTGACCTCTGTGGTCAGATGAATGTTAAATCACGAGGAGGTTACGAATACTTCGTATCTTTCATAGATGACTATTCGAGGTATGGGTACATTTACCTAATGCATAGGAAGTCTGAAACACTTGAAAAGTTCAAGGAGTTCAAGATTGAGGTTGAGAACGTGTTAGGTAAAAGTATTAAAACACTTCGATCGGATCGAGGTGGAGAGTATATGGACACTGAATTCAAGGACTATATGATAGAACATGGAATTACGTCCCAACTCTCAGCACCTGGCATGCCACAGTAGAATGGTGTATCGGAGAGGAGAAACAGAACCCTGTTGGTCATGGTTCGGTCGATGATGAGCTATGCTCATCTCCCTGATTCTTTTTGGGGTTACGCAGTGGAGACTGTGGTTTATATTTTGAACACAGTTCCGTCAAAAAGTGTTTGTGAAACACCTTTCGAACTCTTGCATGGTCGTAAAACCCGTTTATGCCATTTTAGAATTTGGGGATGCCCGACCCATGTGTTGGTGTCAAACCCGAAAAAGTTGGAACCCCGTTCAAAGTTATGCCTCTTTGTAGGTTACCCAATAGAGACTAGAGGTGGTTTCTTTTACGATCCTAAGGATAATAGGGTGCTTGTGTCGACAATCGCTACATTCCTTGAGAAAGACCACATCAGGGATCACTTACCAAAGAGTAAGATTGTGCTAAATGAAATGGACAGTACATTAGCAAGAGTTGCTGATGGTGCTAGTATGTCAACAAGTGTTGTTGATCCTAGCTCGTTTAGTCAAGTCTGTTCCCAAGAGTTGGGAATGCCTCGACGTAGTGGGAGGGTTGTGAGACAGCCTGAACGTTTCATAGGTTTAGCTGAAACCCAGGTCGTCACTTCTAATGATGACTGTGAGGATCCATTCACCTATGATCAGGCAATGGCAGACGTTGACAAAGACGAATGGATTAAACCTATGGACCAGGAAATGGATTTGATGTACTTCAATTCTGTCTGAGAACTTGTGGACCAACCGGATGGGGTTAAACCTATTGGTTGCAAGTGGATCTACAAGCGTAAACGTGGTGTAGATGGAAATGTGAGAGCTTCAAAGCTCGACTAGTGGCAAAGGGTTTTACCTAGGTGGAAGGGGTTGACTATGAGAAAATCTTTTCACCTGTTGCAATGGTAAAATCGATTAGAATCCTTCTGGCCATTGCCGCATATTATGACTATGAGGTATGGCAGATGGATGTCAAGACTGCCTTTCTGAATGGCAAGCTTGACGAGACTATCTACATGGACCAACCCAAGGGGTTCATTGCCCAAGGCCAAGAGCAAAGAGTTTGCCGGCTTAAAAGGTCTATTTATGGACTGAAACAAGCCTCGAGATCTTGGAATATAAGGTTTGATGAGGCGATCAAATCTTATGGCTTTGATCGAAATGTTGACGAGCCTTGTGTTTACAAGAAAATCGTTAACAATATTATCACATTTCTTAAATTGTATGTGGATGATATCCTTCTCATTGGGAATGAGGTAGGATTTCTTACTGACATTAAGGAATGGCTGGCTTCGCAATTCCAAATGAAATATTTGGGAGAGGCACAGTATGTTCTAGGTATCCAGATAGTCCGAAACCGAAAGAACAGAACGCTAGCCATGTCTCAGACATCTTACATTGACAACATGTTGTCTAGGCATAAGATGTCGAACTCCAAGAAGGGCTTGCTGCCTTTCATGCATGGGGTTCACTTGTCTAAGGATCAGTGTCCTAAGACTCCTCGAGAGGTTGAGGATATGAGACGAATCCCCTATGCTTCAGCTGTAGGGAGCCTGATGTATGTCATGCTGTGTACTAGGCTCGACATCTGTTATGCAGTTGGGATGGATTTTTTATCTAGGTATCATGCCTTTATGGGTTGCCATAGGAAGGAAGTTTTATTGAGGAAGCAAGGCAACACTGATGTTGTTTTTGAGGGGTATAGGAAGTTATTACCTACTTGTATCATATCAACTATTAAAGCTAAAAAATTATTGAATAAAGGTTGTACGACATATCTCGAATATGTAGGTTCTGCACCGGTGAGTAATTTTAGACCTGAAGACATTCCAATAGTATGTGAGTATTTAGATGTCTTTCAAGAGGAGCTAACAGGGTTGCCACCTAATAGGGAGGTGGAGTTTATTATAGACCTGATTTCAGGAACGACGCCAATATCTCAAGCCGGGTATAGGATGACACCGAAGAATTGAAGGAATTGAAAATTCGGTTGTAGGAGTTGGTGGATAAGGGTTATATTCGATCAAGCGTGTCTCAATGGGGACCACCTGTGTTGTTTGTGAAAAAGAAGGATGGGACATTACGATTATTTATTGATTATCGACAACTAAATAAGGTAACAATACGTAACAAATATCCTTTGCCCCGTATAGAGAACCTGTTCGATCAACTAAAGGGTGCCTCAGTGTTTTCCAAAATTGGTTTACCATTAGGTTACCATCAGCTGAATATCAATAATCCTGATGTACGAAAAACAACTTTCAGGACATGGTATTACCATTACAAGTATGACAAATACCCATACCTTGATCAGCTTTCAGGTAATGCCATTCGGGTTAACAAATGCCCAAGCAACATTCATGGATCTCATGAATCGAGTATTCCATCCTTACCTTGATCAATTTGTGATAGTATTTATTGATGGCATCTTGGTGTATTAAGAAAGTAAAGAGAAGCATGCAGAACATCTCAGAAAAGTGCTACAGTCATTACGAAATCAGAAGTTGTCTGCTATATTTTTTAAGTGTGAGTATTGGCTGGAACAAGTTATGTTTATCAGCAGCTGGAGTTCAAGTGGATCCTCAGAAGACATAAGCTATGGTGAGGTGGGAACAACCCACGTCAGTATCAGAAGTCTGTACTTTTTTAGTACTTGAAGGATACTATCGACGTTTTGTCGAGGTGTTTTCCAAGATAGCTCTTCCATTAACAAATTTGACAAAGAAGAATACGAAGTTCGAGTGGAGTGAAGGGTGTGGAAGTTGTTTTGCTCAGGAAATTGTTTTGCTCAGGAAGTTCATGACAGATTTGGAAGTTGTTCTAAATATGAACTTGTCGATTACGTTATTCTGTGACAACAGTGGTGCAGTAGCCAACTTTAGAGAACCTCGAAGTCATAAAAGGGGCAAACATACAGAGCGTAAGTATCACTTGATATGGGAGATTGTGCACCGTGGAGACGTGACAGTCACGCAGATAGCTTCGGAGCACAACGTTGCTGATCTATTTAGAAAGACCCTCACGACTAAGGTGTTTGAGGGTCACCTAGAGAGTCTAGGTCTTCGAGTGCTTCCTTACTAGGGCAAGTGGGAGTATTGTAAAGGGGTATTCAATGCCCTAGTTTATTGTATTACTTTTATTGTATTACTTTACTCTACATTTGAGAAATGTATCATGTACTCCACTAGCTTAGTCCAAGTGGGAGTTTGTTGGGATGTATGTCCCCATTTCGTGTACTTTGTAATATTCCAAGTTCTAAATGAATAAGAGTTATTTATTTCAACATTGTGTAATAAATAAGAGTTATTTATTTAAACTTTGTGTCTCGCATTGTGTAATAATCACGTTCGAGTTAATGACCCGAACAGTCTACAATATATGGATAGGGTTGGAGACCGAATCCTGGATACACTGTGGATGCGACCCGCTTTTTATTAGATACAAACGAGTTGATCTGACTCGTTCATGGGGTTGACATGCGAGTGGGGGCATCCTGTGCAATGAGATTGTACAAGACTGGACCGTGAATTATTAGACTTACTGATGTAAACCGTTAACAGTATAGAGCTAATAAATTCGTAGATGACCATTAGTGACTTGACCTCAATCCTGAGCGTGTCACGGACTCCTGTCTGCGGGGGTCTGTCCTCTGACTAGTACGGGTGAGGATGGCCACTGTTGCTCGCCCAATATGCCTATCTTCTTAGGGGCAGGACCACGTGGGGAGCAGGGAACTTGACTACGCAAGAAGGAATTCACTCGTTCCCGACTTAGAGAAACAAGAGAGGTTGTTCCCTTAAGTGTTGTCTCCAGGGCTTGAACAACGGGGCCCCACTCTCTCATTTGCCTGAGAGAGTTGTTGTTTATGGTTGGACCATGCAACGTAGTTGTTCATTAGAGGAGCAGTGAGACTTAAGGATCAAAAGGTAGACACAGGGGTAAAACGGTAATTTAATCTAACAGTGTCGACGAACAACCTGTGAAGGATCGACTCATGGGTATTAGTTATATCGATGGACACAACTTGTCCTACAGTGATGAGAGTGCAGCTATGGCCTTTAGTGGAGTGTTACCGTAGCTAATAAATGTTGAATAACTGGGTCAAAGAGTTTGACAGGTTAGTCTCGGATCATTGGAGCTCGTCACGTGTAGGTCCATTAGGTCTCTCGGTTGGCTCAAATTGGACAAATTGAGGGTTTACAGTTTGGTGTGAATTTGAAGTGTTCAAATTCATTATTTTGGTATTTATGTCGTTTATATGAGATATAGATGACATAATATATAGTTTGATGTGAATGAGATTCGTAATAAACTATAGTATAGCCTAATTGATTAATTAATGCTATTTGGAGAAATTGAATTGAGAGAAATTAAATTGAATGTGATTCAATTTATAATTCCACATTTATGCAAATGAGATTTGTATAATAAGGTATGAGATACCTTATATTATATAATATGCAAATGTGATTTGTATATTATATGGTTGTGGTAAAATTTTGATTTGGTGGAGGTTTTAACTCCATCACACAATAGTATTTAAAGGCTTTGCAAGAAACTTTTGGTATGTCATTTGCCATTTTTTTTATTTCCATCCAAAGAGAGCAAGGCAATTCTCTCTAGAATTCTCTCAATTCTCATAAATTCTCTCCTCATCCAAAACCAAAGGGAGTCCCACTCACTCTCCCTCAACCTCCCGAGAATAAGCGAGAAGACGTTTTGGAGGTGTCTCCCTGTTCGGATCGAGGATCGAGTTCGAGGGGTTCGTTGGTACGAGAGAGATCGTGACCGGAGGAGAAGAGGATTGAAGAAGTGTTCTTCAACAAGAAAGTACCATTTTCCCTTACTGTTTTCTTCTCCTATTTGTATGTTTATCCAAGGATCTATGAGATAGATTCAATTTTAAGACACGTTTTACACAACGGATCAACGACGTTTCACAACGTCTTCCACTGCGGGAATTCAAAATCCATTCAATTGGTATCAATGCCAATCGTTGCTCTTCGTTGTGCATTCTGTGGATTCATAAAATTAGGTGGGTAACATTAATTTTCATGAGATGGATGTTAATGGTTTGCATTTTTTCGATGTTTTCGGTTTTTGGCATATTTTTTAGATTTACATTAACGTTGATGAGATCAATGTAAGGCCCCGTTGTTTTGGGCATTTTTTAATGTAAATCGAGTCTATAAGTCCGTGTCGTTCGTGGCAAGAGTTGTCGTGAAGAAAACAGAGCAAAAACGGGCGATTTTGGTGAAAAATAGGAAAAGTTGTTTGCTGGAAGTTCATCAGCGTTGCGACGCCATCCATGCTGCTGGAGGCTGCTGCAGTGCAGCGTTTCAACGCCATAGCGTTGAGAACGCTAGACAAGACGTTATACATTACAGCGTTGTAACGTAACGCCGTGGCGTAGTGGTGCGTGGAGCGCGAGAAGCGGTTCGAGTCCGGGCTGGTGCAACTACCGATTTTTCTTTTTTTTTTATTTTTCTTTGTAAAAAAGTTTTTTTAAATGTATTTTATTTAATTATTTTAATTAATATTAATATAAGAGTTATATTAATGTTAATTATTTTAATTATATGTCTCTAGGGTGCCAAAAATCGGTACAATAATGCTATTTAATTATTTTATGCATGAGATGTATGATTTAATTATTTCTATGTGCATAATGTATGTCATATAGTTTTAAAATCCCACCTTAGGTTAAACATTTTATGCATCATATTTATATTATAAGAGTTATAATGTATAGTATGCATGATAGGATTATATTATAAGAGTTATAATATAATGTTTGCATGATTTAATTTATTTAATATTAGTGTTATATTTTTAAATTAAAAGAATGCTCATGCATTTAATTCATGTGATGAATGTATGTTATAATAGAGGATAATCATGGTCTCATGAACTAAGCAGTAATCCAACATCCACACAGCAAGTTACATAGCCAACAACAATCGACCCTATGGATAAACTCAATCGTTTATGAGTTTGATGCTTAAACCAAACGACTACTTATCTCGAATTTGTTGGCGTTTGTGCCCAAAAACTCGTAGTTTGTAATTATGTTCTAATTATTGTAATAAAGTGTTATTACTTCAATAAAGAGTTATTATTTTGTTATCTATGAATTTGCCTTTGTTTTAACCCTAAATCCAATAAACTAAACATCTAAGGCTGTAAATTGAATCTTTAATTGAATGTAGTGGACATATAAAGGATCTAAGTTCAAGATACAACCTAAAAGGTCTATAGTTAGGGGATAAGGTTTTGGGTACCTTACCCTGGTAAAACTATGGATGTGACCCACTTTGTATACGATACAAACACAGTAATCCTAACGTGTTCGTGTATATGACATGTGAGTGGAGATATCCTATGTAATGAGATTACATAAGACCGGACCGCGAAATAGTAACCACTATATGTAACTTCGTTGACTAATTAGGTTTTTATTGTTGGGATTTTTGTCCTAATCTCGTGTTTGTAATATATTGATTGAAATTAATAAGAGTTATTTATTTCATCACTTTGTGTCTCGCAATATTTATAAACTTTTCCAATAAACTAAGCTCCAGGGTCATTGAATTTATGAGAGAACTAGAACTTGAACGGTGTGTAGTGGACACACAGGTAAGATCACGTTCGAGTTAATAACCCGAATGGTCTACAGTATATGGATAGGGTTGGAGACCTAATCTCGGATACACTTGTGGATGCGCCCGCTTTGTATTAGATACGCACGCAGGTGATCGACTTGTTCATGTAGTTGACATGCGAGTGGGGGCATCCTGTGCAATGAGATTGTACAAGACCGGACCGTGAATTATTAGACCTACTGATGTAACACCGTTGACAGTGAGGACTAATAATTTCGTAGATGACCATTAGTGACTAGACCTGAATCCTGAGCATGTTACGGACTCCTGTCTGCGAGGGTCTGTTCTTTGACTAGTACGGGTGAGGGTGGTCACAGTTACTCGCCCAATATGCCTATCTTCTCGGGAACAGAACCAAGTAGGGAGCTGGGAACTTAACTACAGCAGATGGAATTCACTCGTTCCCGCCTTTAGGGAAACTAGAGGGGTTGTTCCCTTAAGTGCTGTCTCCGGGGCTTGGACAACGGGCGCCCACCTTCTCACTGGCCCGAGAAGGGTGTTGTGTATGGTTGGACCATCACAATATGTTGTTCATTAGAGGAGCAGTGGGGACTTAAGGAATAAGAGGTAGACACAGGGGTAAAACGGTAATTTGACCCAGCCGTGTCTACGAACAACCTGTGAAGGGTCGACTTATTTGTATTGGTTATATCAGTGGACACGTAATATTCTGCACTGACGGGAGTACAGCTACGGGCTATAGTGGAGTGTTACCGTAGCTAATGAATGTTGGTTAACCGGGTCAAAGAGTTTGGCAGGTTAATCTCGGATCATTGGAGCCCGTCACTGTAGGTCCATTAGGTCCCTCGGTTGGCTCCATTTGGATTTAAGAAGGGATAAAGTTTTGGTATGAAATTGAAGTGTTCAATTTCACCTTAAGGGCATTTATGTCATTTATATGAGATATGAATGATATAATATATAGTTTAATGTGAATGAGATTCATAATAAACTATAGGTTAGCCTAATTGTTGAATTAGGGCTAATTGGAGAATTTGATTGAGATAAATTAAATTGGATGTGATTCAATTTAATAAATCCACAATTATTGCAAATGAGATTTGCAATATGAGATATGAGATATCTTATATTATGTGGTTATGCAAATGAGATTTGCATAACCTATGGTTGTGGTAAAGTGGTAATAATGTGGACATTTTAACTCCACTAATCCACTATATAAATCCTTCTTTCAAGAAGGATGGCACTTAACTCTCTCATTTTTTAGTTTTACACAAAAAAAAGAGAAGAGAAACTCTCTCTATTCTCTCTCAAATTCTCCTCCCTCTCCAAAACCAAAAAGGTTCCCACAAGCCTCCTTTCTCCGAAAGAGAACAACCGAGAAGGCTTCTTGGTAGTGTTTGACTCACATTCGTTGGAGGAAATCGTTGTGTACGAGGAGAACGAAGAGTTCGTGGATTTGAAGAAGATATTGTGAAGAAAGTCTTCAACAAGTAAGTAAAATCTTTTTTTTACTGTTTTTCTTCTTCTTAATTGCATGTTTAGCCTAGATCTATGTATTAGATCAATTTTAACAAAGACGGTTTGCGTAATTGATACATCGACGATTCAATCGTCTTCCGCTGCATGGGATTTTCATTCCCTTCATTTATTTCACTAGGATGACCTAGGCAACTTGATCTCAATCCTAAGCAAGTTAGGAACTCCTGTTCGTGAGGGATTGTCCTTTAATTAGTATGGGTGAGAGTTGCCAGATTCACCGACTCAATATGCCTACCTTATTGGGGACAAGAGTGAGTGAGTGGCTGGGAACTTAACTTAGCAAAATGGAATTCACTCCTTCTCGCCTACTAGGGTAAGTAGAGGAATGTTCCCTTAAGTGGTGTCTCTGGGACTTGAACAAAGGGCCTGACCCTCTCATTGGCTCGAGAGGGACTCTGTTTGTTGGTAGGACAACAAACAAATTGTTCATTAGAGGAGCACTGGTACTTAAGGTACAACTTGTGTTACAAACATTCGTGAAGGATTGACTTGCTGTTATTGGTCAATATTTGTGAACACATAAATATATCTGTAGTGAGAAGAGTGCAGTTGCGGGACTTTAGTGGATTGTTCCCGCAGTTAACGAATGTTGATTGGGAGATTAATGAAATTAACCGAGCAATCTCGTATCGTTGGAGCTTCTGATCTGTAGGTCCATTAGGTCCACCTTTTAGCTCGTAAAGGGTTCTTAGATCATTTGAGTTTGAAATGTTCAAATTTATTAGGGAATAAATTTAATGTATATAGATACGATATAATATATAGTTTTGGAACCATATATTATAAATTTAATATGAATATGATTCATATTAAATTATATGAGAGAATTAAATATTTGAAAGAGTTCAAATATTAAATTCAAATGTGAATGTGATTCATATTTGTAAACTATAGGTTAAATCGTAATGTGCATGAGATGTACATTAAACTATAGGATAAAGGGTAAAATGATTAAATGTTATTTAATCATTTAATTAATATTATATTTGAATTAAATATGATTTAATTTAATGGAATTAATTAATTAATTAATTAATTTATATAATATTAATTGGAAACGTGTCAGGAGGACACGTTCCCACTACTCCCCAACTCCGCCTTGATAGGGAGTGGGGGGTTATCCACTGTGCTGATTTTCTCCTGGTGAGAAGGGGCAAAATCTATCGATGATTTATTGAATCAATTGAATCCTTACAGAAGAATTCTCACTCTCACTCTCTAGAATTCCCTTTTCTCCAATTGTTGGATCCTTCCCACCTAAGGAAGATCTAAGTAGAACTCAGAGACATAGGAGGTTCTCCAAGTGGTAGTGTCTTGCTGGAGAAAACAGAGGAGTTCCTAAGTTGTTGTGTTGCAGTACGATAAGCAAGGAGTTGTTGTGCTGATGAAAAACTACAAAGGTAATCCTTTTTTCTCCCATTTTAGTTTAATTGTTATATTTAGCCTGTTTGCATGTATATCTCCATGCCTAATTAGATTAGAAAGTGCATGTTTGTTCTGTTTTTATCAATGTACTTGTTTTTGCATTTCAACCAAAACAAAATTGCATATTACGATTCCAAACTCGTTTCCGCTGCTCAAGAAGATCGGATCTCCATCAATTGGTATAAGAGAAATGCTTGTTTTGCTTTGGTTGAAACAAAATTGCATTGATTTGGTGAGAAATTCATTTTGTTTTGCTTTGGCCATAGTTTACTCTTTTGATTTGATCAAATTATATGTAATGGCCCCTGTGTTTTTGGGCATAAAGTGCATTATGGAGTCTGTATTCGAGTTAAGTTTCGTTCGAGACCAGTTTCGTGCAATTCAGTTTAGAATCGAAGGAGAAATTGAAGATTGAAGTTGTTGTGTTCGAAGAAGAATGTTGCTGTCGAAGTAGAAGCATTGCAACGCTGAGGAATGGCGTTACAACGCCATACCATCCTATCGACGCGGGAGTTCCAGGGGTCAGCGGCGTTGCAACGCTGCCCCTCAGCGTTGCAACGCTACCCTAATAGCAGGCGCGCACGAGGACAAAGTCGGCGTTGCAACGACCTCATCAGCGTTGCAACGCCATGATGGCATTTCACCAGCAGCAGACCGGTTTAGTTTTGGGTTATTTTTCGGTCTGGTTCGAGTGGTTCAAGCCCGGTTCAAGGAGTTTTTCGACCGGTTCATGTAATAAAATTAGAGTAATTTTATTTTTTGCACTTTAGGGGCCAAATTATTCCGATTTTACAACTGTATTTTTTTATGAATGTTATTTAGATTTTTTCCCACCTTAGGATAAACATGTTCATGCATTTTATTTGTATAAGTGTTATATGAATATGATTTAAATGCATGATTAATTTATTTTTCATGAGTAATTAATTATAATTGTTATAATTAGATTATATGGAAAATAAATTGCATGAAGCATGTAATTACTTAGTTTAAAATAAATGTTATTTTATTTTAAGTAATTTAAATATTTAATTAGTTGAATACTTTATTTATAATTCTAATATTGGTTTTATAATATAGTTTCTTTGTCATAGGCTAATTATTAAATTTATTAAAATTATAAATTAAAGGGGTTTTAGAAACCATGTGGTATAATAAAGAAATGCATGCAAACATAGGAACTTGGGTTAAAATTAAATTAGTTTTAAATTGTTTAAAATTAATTTAGACCTAAGTTTTAATTTCTAATAGTATTAGATGAAACGTAAAAAAATGAAAAAAAGAATTTAGACCCAACAAGCTCTCGAAATGGAGAAGAAGAGAAGCTCTCGAAAAGAAACGTAAAAAATGAAAAAAATAATAATTTAGACCCAGCAAGCTCTCGAAAAGAAACGTAAAAAATGAAAAAAAGAAGGTGAGATGGAGAAGAAAAGAAGTGGTTTTTGCTACTGAAAATTATGAAACAAAATGGAGAAGAGAAGAAAGTCAAAGGCGGAGCGGAGAGAATGAAAAGAAAAAAAAAAGAGAAGTGAAGACATGATAGATATGACATGAAAGGAAGATGGAAGAAGCTGAAAAGTTGTATAAAATATAGATTTTTTTAAATATAATATTAATATTATATTATATTATAAATATAAAATTAATATACTATTTTACCTTGAGAAATGAGAAAACAGGCGTGCAACAATGTTAATTTAATATTTAATAAAATATTAATACAGAGCTTGAGATTGTTGGAATTTTTGTCCTAATCTCGTGTTTGTAAATACTGTTTGAAATTAATAAAAGTTATCTATTTCATCACTTTGTGTCTCGCAATATTTATAAACTTTTCCAATAAACTAAGCTCCAAGGTCATTGAATTTATGAGAGAACTAGAACTTGAACAGTGTGTAGTGGACACACAGGGAGGATCACGTTCGAGTTAATGAGCCAAACGGTCTACAGTATATGGATAGGGTTGGAGACCTAATACTGGATACACTATTGATGCGACCCGCTTTGTATTAGATACAAACGAGGTGATCTGACTCGTTCATGTAGTTGACATGCGAGTGGGGGCATCATGTGCAATGAGATAGTACAAGACCGGACCGTGAATTATTAGACCTACTGATGGAACACCGTTGACAGTGAGGACTAATAACTTCGTAGATGACCATTAGTGACTCGACCTGAATCTTGAGCGTGCTACGGACTCCTGTCTGCGGGGGTCTGTCCTTTGACTAGTACGGGTGAGGGTGGTCCCAGTTAGTCGCCCAATATGCCTATCTTCTCAGGGACAGGACCAAGTAGGGAGCTGGGAACTTAACTACGCGAGATGGAATTCACTCGTTCCCGCCTTTAGGGAAACTAGAGGGGTTGTCCCCTTAAGTGCTGTCTCCAGGGCTTGGACAACAACGGGCGCCCACCTTTTCACTGGCCCGAGAAGGGTGTTGTGTATGGTTGGACCATCACAATATGTTGTTCATTAGAGGAGCAGTGGGGACTTAAGGAACAAGAGGTAGACACAAGGGTAAAACGGTAATTTGACCCAACCGTGTCTACGAACAACCTGTGAAGGGTCGACTCATGGGCATTGGTTATATCAGTGGACACGTAATATTCTTGACTGACGGGAGTGCAGCTACGAGCTATAGTAGAGTGTTACCGTAGCTAATGAATGTTGATCAACCGGGTCAAAGAGTTTGACAGGTTAATCTCGGATCATTGGAGCCCGTCACTATAGGTCCATTAGGTCGCTCGGT
This sequence comes from Trichosanthes cucumerina, assembly GCA_036507285.1. Lineage (NCBI taxonomy): Eukaryota > Viridiplantae > Streptophyta > Magnoliopsida > Cucurbitales > Cucurbitaceae > Trichosanthes > Trichosanthes cucumerina. Next base: position 21,313,222 of record CM071837.1, read on the forward strand.
TGGCTCAATCTGGGTTAAAAGAAGGGTTAATGTTTTGGTATGAAATTGAAGTGTTCAATTTCACTTTAAAGGCATTTATGTCATTTATATGAGATATGAATGATATAATATATAGTTTAATGTGAATGAGATTCATAATAAACTATAGGTTAGCCTAATTGTTGAATTAGGGCTAATTGGAGAAATTAATTGAGAGAAATTAAATTGGATGTGATCCAATTTAATTAATCCACAATTATTGCAAATGAGATTTGCAATATCAGATATGAGATATCTTATATTATGTGGTTATGCAAATGAGATTTGCATAACCTATGGTTGTGGTAAAGTGGTAATAATGTAGAGATTTTAACTCCATCATTTGCACTATTTAATCCCTTCTTGCAAGAAGGAATTCAAGCTTTCATTCTCATTTTTTGGATTTCACCCATAAAGAAGAGTTTTCTCTCAACCTTTTTCTCTCAATTCTCCTCCCTTTCCAAAACAAAAAGTCCCACCACTTTCCTTCTTCCTAAGAAAGAACAACCGAGAAGGTCGTTGGTGGTGTTCGTTTTTTACGAGAGAAGCGATCGTTGAGAAGCACGAATTGTTCGTAACCGAGGAAGAAACTTTGAAGTTTTTGTCTACAACAAGTAAACTTCTCCTTACTGTTTTTCTTCCTTTCTAGCATGTTTAGCCTAGATCTAATAGTTAGATCGTTTTAACAAAACTCGAGTAGCGTAATGATACCATGACGATCCGATCGTCTTCCGCTGCGTGGCAATTTTCATTCCCTTCAATTGGTATCAGAGACATGTATTTATATTCATGAGATGTATTATATTTCCTCACACTCAACACTTTAATTTAATTAATATAAGTGTTATATTTTTTAGATTAAAGTATGCTCATGCATTTATATTCATGAGATGAATTATATTATGTTATAGTATGTTTCTATTCATGTTATGAATGATCAAGCACTATAACATAGAAATGCATGCAACCTAAGTTAATTATTAGTTTTAAAGAGTTTAGAACTTGAATAATTACACTTAGGTTTTCTATTTTCTAATGAGATTAGAAATTAGGAAATCAAAGTTTAGTCTATGAATGGAGACTGATTAGTAACTCTGTATAAGGAAGGTTTTGTCTAAGGCTGGGGTATTTAAGTTGACGCTTGTGGAATACCCCTACCTGGAAACCGACCTGGGAGTGAATTAGGTCCGAAGATTCTTAGATTATACTTATCGTGAGTGGCGCTAATTAAAAGTGTTTTAATTACTCACATAGACCTAAGTTATAATGTGATTATAGACTTAGGTTAATACCATATAAAAGTTATATTGGTAGACTTAGGTAAATTTTAGTCGGTTTATCTAGGTCAATCCCTATTAAAATTAAAGTGCTGAGTGGGAGGGAATAAAGTGTATGAGATACATTTAAATTTCCAACCACAAATCTCTGTTAAGTCCGCACCATGAGATCTATACTCGGCCTCGTGGCACAAATGGGAGCGTCCCCCTTCAGGTGGCATTTGTATAGGTCAATATCATCGTGGATGGAGAGAGTACTTATAGTGAGTGGGAGCACGACTTGTGAAAACGAGTCCCACGGTCTCTTCTTGCGATTCACACCGTGAGACGCCTATGATCCGCCTGCTAGTTTGGCCTGGACCAGACAATCCATTCGGAGGGCCTGATCATGGGAGTCGGAACACCGTGAATTCCCGAAAGGGATACAGTTTCGTGGTTGGTTTTCCTTCTTAGTTCACCCTTCGGTGGCTATTCTTTGGACGAATGCTTGGAAACTTAAAGATTGAGGGTGACACTCACAGAATTAGTTAAGTGTTAACGAATTCGATCGAACAATGGTAATTGGACGCCTAATGGAATAAGAGTTATTCTGGGATTAGGGTCTGATCGAGAAAGTCTCGTCTAGAGGAGGAGTGTTCTGTTCACCCTTCGGTGGCGGTCATTTTAAACCTTTAGGGTATCATTGCAAAATTTTGAATGACCTAGGGATCATGAAACAATTTTGCTAAAACTTGATTGAATTTCAAAAAGTTTTTTGCGAGACTAACACTAAGTTTTCTTAATTTTTTCAGCTTAAAACATGTCTAGTGCAATAATAGCTCTACTCGCATCCGATAAATTAGTGGGAGATAATTACCAAAGTTGAAAAAATAACATGAACACAATTTTGGTAACTGACGACATTAAGTTCGTGTTGTCTGAGGAGTGTCCTTAGATGCCAGGCTCGACTGCGTCGCGAAGTGTTCGCGATGCATACGATTGGTGGATCAGGGCCAATGAAAAGGCCAAGGTCTACATCATTGCCAACATGTTTGATGTATTGGCAAAGAAGCATGAGCTGATGGTCTCTGCCAAGGAGATTATGGAGTCCTTGCAGGAAATGTTTGGACAACGATCCTTTCATGTCCGGCATGACTCGCTCAAATACGTCTTCAACGCACGGATGAAAGAGGGTCGTCCGCCTGAAACACGTTCTGAGACATGATGACCCAATTTGATCCGGGCCGAGATGAACGGGGCTTCGATCGACGAGTCGAGCCAAGTCGATTTTATTCTCGAGACTCTTCCAAGAGTTTCCTTGATTTAGAGCAATCTTTGTTATGAACAAAATTAGCTACACTCTGACTACCCTCCTCAATGAGCTATAGAATTTACAGTCCTTGAACAGGGTCAAGGAATCTGAGGCAAGTGTTGCCTCTGTGTCTTATCACGGGGGTTCGACCTGCTGGGACGAAACCTATTGCTCCTTCACGCCCGAAAGATAAGAAGAGGATGAAGAGGGGTAAAACTGACCGAGTTGCCGCCCACAAGGGCAAGAAGGTCAAGGACGTTGCAGAGAAAGGAAAGTGTTTCCACTACAATAGGGGCGGACAATGAAAGAGGAACTGTCCAAAATTCTTGGCCGAGAGGAAGAATCAAGGTAAATGTGATTTACTTGTGACAGAAACTTGTTTAGTGGAGACTAGTGACTCTGCCTGGATATTGGATTCGGGCGCCACTAACCATGTTTGTTCTTCTTTTCAGGGGATTGATTCCTAGCAGCCGCTGCGAGAGGGTGAAGTGACTCTATGGGTTGGATTCGGGATGCTTGTCTCTGCTGCAGCGATCGACACGGTGAAGCTACATTTTGGTAGGAACTACATTTTGTTGGACAATTTGTACATAGTTCCAAGGTTTACTAGAAACCTAGTTTCTGTTTCCTGCCTTTTAGAACAGTGTATTTCCGTTTCTTTTTATGGTAATAAAGCGTTTATTTCCAGAAATGGTAATCTTATTTGTTCTGCTTCACTTAAGCATAATCTGTATGTTTTGAAACCTAATTCGGTCAAAAGTGTTTTGAATACTAAATTGTTTAAAACTACAGAAACACGAACTAAGAAAGCGAAAGTTTCTCCTAAAGAAAATGCCCATCTTTGGCATCTACGGTTAGGCCACATTAATCTCAATAGGATTGAGAAACTAGTGAAGAGTGGACTTCTAAACGAGTTTGAAGAAAACTCTTTGTCGGTGTGTGAGTCATGCCTTGAGGGCAAGATGACCAAACGTCCTTTTAGTGGAAAAGGATATAGAGCCAAAGAGCCTCTTGAGTTAGTACATTCTGACCTCTCTGGTCTGATGAATGTTAAAGCTTGGGGCGGTTATGAGTACTTCGTGTCTTTTATAGACGATTACTCTAGATATGGGTATATTTACCTAATGCACAGGAAGTCTGAAACTCTTGAAAAGTTCAAGGAGTACAAGACTGAGGTTGATAACCTCTTAGGTAAATCGCTTAAAACACTTCGATCGGATCGAGGTGGAGAGTACATGGACACTGAATTCCAGGACTATATGATAGAACACGGAATTACGTCCCAACTCTCAGCGCCTGGTATGCCACAGCAGAATGGTGTATCGGAGAGGAGAAACAGAACCTTGTTGGACATGGTTCGGTCGATGATGAGCTATGCTCGTCTCTCTGATTCTTTTTGGGGTTACGCAGTGGAGACTGCGGTTTATATTTTGAACAACGTTCCCTCGAAGAGTGTTTGTGAAACACCTTTCGAGCTCTAGAGTGGACGTAAAGGCAGTTTATATCACTTCAGAATTTGGGGATGTCGGACCCACGTGTTGGTGTCAATCCCGAAAAAGTTGGAACCCGTTCGAAATTGTGCCTATTCGTAGGTTACCCTAAAGAGACTAGGGGTGATCTATTTTACGATCCTAAGGAAAATAGGGTGCTTGTGTCGACAAACGCCACTTTCCTAGAGGAAGACCACGTCAGGGATCATTTACCAAGGAGTAGATCTGTGTTAAATGAAATGGACAGTACATCAACAAGAGTTGTTGATGGGGCTAGTACGTCAACAAGTGTTATTGATCCTAGCACGTCTAGTCAAATCTGTTCCCAAGAGTTGGGAATGCCTCGACGTAGTGGGAGGACTGTGAGACAGCCTGATCGCTACATGGGTTTAGCTGAAACCTCAGTTGTCGCTCGTGATGATGACTGTGAGGATCCATTGACCTATGATCAGGCAATGGTTGATGTTGACAAAGACGAATGGATTAAAGCTATGGACCAGGAAATGGAGTCTATGTACTTAAATTCGATCAGGATCCTTCTGGCCATTGTCGCGTATTATGACTACGAGGTATGACAGATGGACGTCAAGACAACCTTTCTGAGTGGCAAACTTGATGAGACCATCTACATGGACCAGCCCAAAGGGTTCATTGCCCAAGGCCAAGAGCAAAAGGTTTGCCGGCTTCATAGGTCCATTTATGGACTAAAACAGGCTTCGAGGTCTTGGAATATAAGGTTTGATGAGACAATCAAATCTTATGGCTTTGATCAAAATGTCGACGAGCCTTTTGTCTACAAGAAAATCGTTGACAAAACTGTCGCATTTTTGGTGTTGTATGTGGACGATATTCTTCTCATTGGGAATGAGGTAGAATTTCTTACTGATGTTAAGAAGTGGCTAGCTTTGCAATTCCAAATGAAAGATTTGGGAGAAGCTCAGTATGTTCTAGGTATCCAGATTGTCCGGAACCGAAAGAACAGAACGCTAGCCTTGTCTCAGGCATCTTATATTGACAAGATGTTGTCTAGATATAAGATGCAGAACTCCAAGAAGGGCTTGCTGCCTTTCAGGCATGGGGTTCACTTGTGTAAGGATCAGTGTCCTAAGACTCCTCAAGATGTTGAGGATATGAGACGGATTCCATATGCCTCAGTTGTAAGGAGCCTGATGTATGCCATGTTGTGTACTCGACCCGACATCTATTATGCAGTAGGAATTGTCAGTAGATATCAGTCCAATCCAGGATTAGATCACTGGACGACCATAAAGGCAATCCTCAAGTATCTTAGGAGAACGTGGAACTACATCTTAGTGTATGGCAGTGGGGATTTGATCCTTACGGGATACACGGATTTTGACTTTCAGACCGATAAGGATTCTCGGAAATCCACTTCGGGTCGATCTCATTCGAATGGAGGAGTCAGAGTATGGCGAAGCATCAGCGAGGATGCATCGCCGATTCCACTATGGAAGCGGAGTATGTTGCGGCTTGTGAAGCTGCAAAGGAAGCTGTTTGGCTTAGGAAGTTCATGACGGATTTGGAAGTTGTTCCAAATATAAACTTGTCGATCACACTGTTCTGTGATAACAGTGGTGCAGTAGCCAATTCACGTGAGCCTCGGAGCCATAAGAGAGGCAAACACATTGAGCGCAAGTATCATCTGATACGGGAGATTGTGCACTGCGGAGACGTGACGGTCACGCAGTTAGCGTCGGAGCACAACGTAGCTGATCCATTTACAAAGCCCTTCACGGCTACGTCTTCGAGAGCTTCCTGACTAGGGCAAGTGAGAGATGTGTAAACGGGTATTTAATGCCCTAGTTTATTGTATTATTTTGTTGTAATTTATGTACATTTCAGATATGTATTTTCTCCACTAGCTTAGTCCAAGTGGGAGTTTGTTGGGATTTTTGTCCTAATCTCGTGTTTGTAAATACTATTTGAAATTAATAAGAGTTATCTATTTCATCACTTTGTGTCTCACAATATTTATAAACTTTTCCAATAATCTAAGCTCCAAGGTAATTGAATTTATGAGAGAACTATAACTTGAACGGTGTATAGTGGACACACAGGGAGGATCACGTTCGAGTTAATGACCCGAACGGTCTACAGTATATGGATAGGGTTGGAGACCTAATCCTGGATACACTGTGGATGCGACCCGCTTTGTATTAGATACAAACGAGGTGATCTGACTCGTTCATGTAGTTGACATGCGAGTGGGGGCATTCTGTGCAATGAGATTGTACAAGACCGGACCGTAAATTATTAGACCTACTGATGTAACACCGTTGACAGTGAGGACTAATAACTTCGTAGATGACCATTAGTGACTCGACTTGAATCCTGAGCGTGTTACGGACTCCTGTCTGCGGGAGTCTGTCCTTTGACTAGTACAGGTGAGGGTGGTCACAGTTACTCGCCCAATATGCCTATCTTCTCCGGGACAGGACCAAGTAGGGAGTTGGGAATTTAACTACGCGAGATGGAATTCACTCGTTCCCGCCTATAGGGAAACTAGAGGGGTTGTTCCCTTAAGTGTTGTCTCCAGGGCTTGGACAACGAGCGTCCACCTTCTCACTAGCCTGAGAAGGGTGTTGTGTATGGTTGGACCATCACAATATGTTGTTCATTAGAGGAGTAGTGGGGACTTAAGGAACAAGAGGTAGACACAGGGGTAAAATGGTAATTTGACCCAACCGTGTCTACGAACAACCTGTGAAGGGTCGACTCATGGGCATTGGTTATATCAGTGGACACGTAATATTTTGCACTGACGGGAGTGCAGCTACGGGCTATAGTGGAGTGTTACCGTAGCTAATGAATGTTGATCAACCGGGTCAAAGAGTTTGACAGGTTAATCTCGGATCATTGGAGCCCGTCACTGTAGGTCCATTAGGTCCCTCCGTTGGCTCAATCTGAGTTAAAAGAAGGGTTAATGTTTTGGTATGAAATTGAAGTGTTCAATTTCACTTTAAAGGCATTTATGTCATTTATATGAGATATGAATGATATAATATATAGTTTAATGTGAATGAGATTGATAATAAACTATCGGTTAGCCTAATTGTCGAATTAGGGCTAATTTGAGAAATTAATTGAGAGAAATTAAATTCGATGGGATCCAATTTAATTAATCTACAATTATTGCAAATGAGATTTGCAATATCAGATATGAGATATCTTATATTATGTGGTTATGCAAATGAGATTTGCATAACCTATGGTTGTGGTAAAGTGGTAATAATGTGGAGATTTTAACTCCATCATTTCCATTATTTAATCCCTTCTTGCAAGAAGGAATTCAAGCTTTCATTCTCATTTTTTGGATTTCACCCAAAAAGAAGAGTTTTCTCTCAACCTTTTTCTCTCAATTCTCCTCCCTTTCAAAAACAAAAAGTCCCACCACTTTCCTTCTTCCTAAAGAAGAACAACCGAGAAGGCTGTTGGTGGTGTTCGTTTGTACGAGAGAAGCGATTGTTGAGAAGCAAAAATTGTTCGTGACCAGGAAGAAACTTTGAAGTTTTTGTCTACAACAAGTAAGTAAACTTCTCCTTAATGTTTTTCTTCCTTTCTAGCATGTTTATCCTAGATCTAATAGTTAGATCGTCTTAACAAAACTCGAGTAGCGTAATGATACCATGACGATTCGATCGTCTTCCGATGCGCGGGGATTTTCATTCCCTTCAGAGATGACCATTCATGCAGCATTTATGGAAATATTATTTTGTGTGTAGATAGATTATACAAACGAGTAGCCTTTATATAATATATTTTCAAAAACGGTCGATCTAAAATAATCCAAATGAAATTGTACTGCACTATAGTTGTTTTTCTCTCTTCTTATCTATTTGTTATTTTCTATCCTAACGGGTTTTCTCTCTTTTTCTTCTTTCTCTTTTTCTTCTTTTCTGCACTACAGTTTTCCATTTTGTTATTTTCTACTTCTTTATCTTATAGTGTACAATGTGCTTATTTTACCCTTTTTTCTTATAGTGTAAAATAAATGTCAAGATAAATCTTCCAAAAAAAAATTATTTTTAAAGAGTATGGTGAATCGAAGTGTGTACGAGGGGAAAAAAATAATTTTTCAACAAAAAAAATATTGAAAATAAAAAATGAACCCTTTACACAGATTGTTAAAATAAATGTTTTCAAATTCTATTTTTAAAGAACGGTGATAATCTTATTTTTCGATTCCTCTGGCATATTGTGTTAAAAAAAAAAAACTAACTTTTACTATAAACTTTCAATTTTATCTCATTCCACTTCAAATTTACATAATTTTGCAATTCTTAAGCTTTAAAAAAATATTACATTTTAAGCTCTAAGATAAGTTTTGATTTAAAATATAGTTAAAATAGTGTTTTATGATCATTTAATCAATTATAAAATATTTAGTTGGTACAAAGTTGATAAAATTTTAGAGAAAGTGACATTAGAGCTATTTTTTTCATAAGAATTGCAAATTTTGACAAAGTTATTAAATAGTTAAGTTGTGTATTGAAAAAACGTAAGGCCGACTGAAGAAAACTCATTTGTTGGTGGTCGACATTGGTTCCAACAGAAAATCGACTCCGACTACAATGTTGACGGTCGGTCGGTTATGATCGAAAACCGATTTGAGTAGACTTAAAAAATAGAAACTAGTAAGTTTTCTCAAGGTTTTTCATTACTTTTGTTAAAAATAGTAGGTAAAATAGCATAAATTGAATAGAGAGAAACAAATTGCAACACTTTTCTAAGTATATGATTTACAATTTGATGAAGTTGAAAACGTAAAGAAGTAGAGAGATAAAAATCATATATATTGATTTCGTTTCACGGGATAAAAATCTTGAATTCATATTTCACATATGTAGAAGGTGGTGGTTATTTAAGACTTGGATGATTGATTCGAAATACAACAAAAATTATCTTCATGACCTTAAAAAGAAAATACTTGGGAATATCAAATTAGACCAAATGCTCACTAACGTTGTAATCCCCTGTTTCGAAATTAAGCTTGGTAAAACTACCATATTGTCCACTTACAAGGTAAGTTTTGAATATTTATCTTTCTTTCTCTTTTTTTTTTTTTAATTAATATTAGCAACTTAACATAGTTTGCACTCTGTAGTTTTGTATTTCTTCCGCTTGAGTGTTTTTGATAATTGGTAATTTTGTCGTAACATATTTATATTTCCCTAATTTGAAGATATGGTAATTTTGAATTTTTGGTGTTTTAGTAAATTAATTAAATAAATCCGTTGGAAGGAAAAAAAATGTGACGTACATCTACATTTTGTATATTATTTTAAGCAATTGCAGGAAAACTCATCATTAAATGCTAAAGTTTCGGGCGTTTGCATCTCTACAACAACGACCCGACTTATTTACCTGTCTATTTTTTAAAAATAATACATGTTATTTCTGAGAAAAAGACGGAGTACAACCTGGTTGACGACGGTGTTGCCGTAAATAATCCTGTAAGTACTGTTTATTTTATTTTTAATTACCTCGTGTATGTTCTTGAAATCACAAGATATTTTATTTAAATAACCTTGATACGAATTATTAGACTTTACTAGCGGTAGGCGACATGATGAAGGAAGTGGTAAAAGCAAGAAAGCGAAGCTTTGTTTCTTAAATATTCCCTCCACTTATCATCATATCACTTGGAACTGGGTCACACAAAAAAGAATTGAAACACGGTGCTAAGAAAGCAAATTGGTGAGGGTTGTTATGTAGATGGCTCCAGTCGTGAAAGCTTTTTCTCAAGTAAGTATTGACATGGTGAATCTCCACCTTAACACTCTTCTGGAAATCCTTCCTTAAACGGGTTATTATCTTCGTATACCAGATGATACTCTCAATTTTGTCTCAGCATCCATGGGCATGGCAACCAAACACAATCTCTTACATCTCATATAAATTGGCGAAGGATTCTTAGAGAAACATGTCTCTATAGTAAATCTACACACAGGGATATATGAGAGTCACACTTCTGAATCTCGACAAGCATTAATACGATTTGGAAACCTGCTTTCACACAACAGAAGGGCTTCAATCCAAGACATGAGTGTTTCCATCTATAAAGAGATGTAATTATGACCCCTATTATAACTGATTGTGTTTGGTTGCCATTTCCATGGATGTTAAGACAGAATTGAGAGTATCATCTTGTATACAAAGATAATAACCCTCTTGTGGAAGGATTTCAGGATGAGTGTTAAGGTAGAGATTCACCATGTCAATACTTGCTTGAGAAAAACCTTTCACGACTGGAGCCAACCAGCATATCAACCCCCACAAATTTGCTTTCTTAGCATCATGTTTCAATTCTTTCTTCCATGACCCAGTGCCAAGTGATATGATCAGAAATGGAGGGAAGATTGAAGAAACAAAGGTTCACTTTCTTGCTCTTACCACTTCCTTCATCACGTCGCCTACTGCTAGTAAAATCTAATCATTTATATCAAGGTTATTTGAATAAAATATCTTGTGATTTCAAGAACAACGCACGCAATGTAATTAAAAATAAAACAAACAATACTTACGAGATTATTTTCGACAACACCGTCGTCTACCAGGTTGTACTCCGTCTTTTTCCCATAAATAACATCTATCGTTTAAAAGAATGGGTAGGTAAATATGTCGGAGTCATTGTTGTGGAGATGCAAACGTCCGAAACGTTAACATTTAATGATGTCTTTTCCTACAACATTTAAAAATAATATACAAAATGTAGATGCACATCACTTTTTTCTTCCTTGCAACTGATTAATTTAATTAATTTACTAAAACACCACAAATTCATAACTACCATATCTTCAAACTAGGGAAAAATAAATATGTTTCAACAAAATTACCAATTATCAAAAACACTGAAGCTGAAGAAAGACAAAACAGAAATTACATAGTTCAAACTATGTTGAGTTGCTAATATTAATTAAAAATAAAGAAAGATAAATATTCAAAACTTACCTTGTAAGTGGAAAATATGGTAGTTTTACCAAGCTTAATGTCGAAACAGGATATTACAATGTTGGTGAGCATTTGGTCTATTTTGATATGACCAAGTATTTTCATAAGGTCGTGGAGATCATTTTTGTTGTATTTCGAACCCATCATCGAAGTCTTAAATGACCACCACCTTCTATATATATGAAATATGAAATCAAGATTCTTATCCCGTGAAACGAAATCAATATATATGCATTTTTATCTCTCTACTTCTTTAAGTTTTCAACTTCATCAAATTGTAATTCATAGACTTTGAAAAGTGTTGCAATTTGTTTATCTCTATTCAATTTATGCTATTTTACCTACTAATTTTAACAAAAATAATAAAAATCCTTGAAAAACTTGTTTCTATTCAATCAAGTTTGATACAAAATTATGTTTTTTCGATACACAACTTAACTATTCAATAACTTTGTCAAAATTTACAATTCTTATGAAAAAAAAATAGCTCTAATGTCACTTTTTCTAAAATTTTATCAACTTTGTACCATCTATATGTTTTATAATTGATTAAATGATCATGAAAATACTTTTTATTTTTAACTATATTTCAAATCAAAACTTATCTTTGAGCTTAAACGATAATTTTAAAGCTTGAGAATTGCAAAATTATGTAAATTTAAATTGCAATGAGATAGAATTGAAAGTTTATGGTAAGAGTTTTTTTTTAACACAATATGCCAGACGAATCGAAAAATAAGATTATCACCCATCTTTAAAAATAGAATTTGAACACATTTATTTTAACAATATGTGTAAAGGGTTCATTTTTTATTTACAACATTTTTTTTTTGAAAAATTTGATTTTCGATTCACCATATTCTTTAAAAATTAATTTTTTTTTGTGTGTAAATTTATCTTGAAATTTAATTTTGTTAAAGATAAATTATAGTATGAAAATTTTAAGCATGATGTAATATTTAAATGAGAGGTAAAATATAGTTAAGAAAATTTTGTATCATCAATATAATTTGTATTTAATTAATGATAGAAATAAAAAGGAATGCAATAATACATTTTTTTTTAAAATGAAGGTATAAGGATGTGGAATGTTAGAACCTAGCAAAATTTATTGATCGAATTTTTATAAATTAATCATAAATGTTATAACTTTAAATGCAATTATAATCAAAATTGCGATTCCGAAATTTTGGGAGTGGAGAGTTTTTTTTTTTTTTCATCTTCAACCTCTATTTTATAGTGCAATATCATTTTATTTGGATTATTTCATATCGACCGTTTTTGAAAGTATATTATATAAAGGCACCTCATTTCTATCATCCATTTGCATGTGCAAAATAATATCGCCATAAATGTTGCATGCATGGGTAAGCATGAATGCTCATCTCAAGCTATGTATTAATATTTTATTAAATATTAATTTAACAATGTTGCACGCCTGTCTTCCCATTTCTCAAGGTATGTATTAATATTATATTAATATTTTATTCATTTTATATTTAAAAATATAATATAAGGTAAATATATATTGGGCAAAATACATTTTTGGTCCCTTAGTTTTGCGTTTGGTTCCCTTTTGGTTCTTGAGTTTTCAAACTCAACAAATTTACCCCTGAGGTTTGAATTTGGTAGCACTTTTAGTCCTTCTGTCAACTTTTCCGTTAATTTCTAATGGAAAGCTAACCTGAGATCTTTTTTAATAAAAATAATATATTTTAAATTTTTTATATTAAAAAATTATTTTATTAAAAATATTTTTAATATTTTTTCTTTTTCTCTCTCTTCCTTATCCCTTTTCCCTCTATCCTCTTCCAAATCCAAAGGAATTTCTCCACTGCAATTTCTTGTGCTTTGAAAGAAGAAGACAGAAGAATATTGGTCGGCCATGGGAGAACAGTGAAAAAGATGAATAAGGAAGAAGAGGAAATAGGGAAAAAGGAGAAGGAAGAGAGAGAAAAAGAATACATAAATTAAAATATTTTTATTAAAATAATATTTTTAATATAAAAATTAAAAATATATTATTTTTTTATTAAAAAATGTGTTAGATCAACTTTCCATTAGAAATTAACGGAAAAGTTGACAAATGGTCTAAAAGTGCTACCAAATGCAAACCCTAGGGGTAAATTTGTTGAGTTTGAAAACTCAGGGACCAAAAGAGAACCAAATGCAAAATTGAGAGACCAAAAATGTATTTTGCCCATATATATTTTATACACTTTTCAGTTTTCACCTTCTTCCAGGTACGTTGTTTGTTTAATTCATATGCACACAAAATAATATCGCCATAAATGTTGCATGCATGGCTAAGCATGAATGGTCATATTATTCATTCGATGTTTCAACCAGCAAATGGAAATGAGACACGTATTAATGAATTGATGTTTGTATTGATTTCAGTATTTTGTGAATAAAATCTCTAATACTTGATCTTCTGATTTTCTCTCCTGTTTGTATATTTCACTCGAGGGCTACAAAGCTTATTCTCAAGATTAAAGCTACAATGGATTCTTTAGATTCGAAGAGGCATTCTTCAGATTCGAAGAAGTGTTCTTGATCTTCGAAACAATATTCTTCGTTCATGAAGTGCTTGATCTTTAAGAATGCAAAGAGTTTTCTTGTTTGTGAATTCTCTCTAGAGTCACAAATTTCTGAACTTTGAAAATGAATGAGGAGGGTCTCTATTTATAGAGTTCCTCTAGGCCTCAAGGCGGGCTTGGGCCCACTACTAGTTGGGCCATCCCCTTTGGACTGGGCCAGGTTGGCTTTGGGACAACCACTTTGGATTGGGCCAACCTTTTTGGGCTTAGTTGATTTGGGCCTCCTGTCTTGGATTGAGCTTGATTGATTTTGGGCCTTCATCTCTAGACTGGGTTTGGAGTTTGCTAATTGGGCCTCTAGTTTGGACTTTTGTCTGCCAAATTTTAAGGAATCGAATTGTATAGTTAACAATTTAATTTAGGGATACTTGCAGATTTAATTAGTCCCTAATTAAATATAATTTTGCCACCATGTTGAGTGATGACGTGGAAACTTTGGATTCGCTGAAATTTCTATTCCAACAAATGTCCCTTTTTGAAATTTATGCACAATTATGTGTGTGAATTTCGAAAAAGTTATTTTGGAGTCAAACTTGGGTGAGGTTTGTGAAAGAGTTTACATTAAGAAAATGAAAGCAATTTCGAATCTTGAACACTCTAAGTTGATCAATTTTACAAAATAAAAAACATGCTCAAATCTGGAAAAACATAGCATAAGATCTCATACCTTTGTAGCTCAAAATTCTCCTAATCCGTGGACAATTTCTTGTCACAAACACTTTGTGGACCACCTCCAGTGTCTTCCCTACTATCCTTAGGCCTTGGAATAGTTTGTGGGATGTTTGATTTAGAGAACTTGAAGATAGAAGGGAGAAAAGTCTAAAAAATGTGAAAATCAAAATTTCTGTCTAATTCTATTAATCCTCTTGATTCTCTTTCAATTAAACCTAACCATCAACTTCTGAATTCTAGGAGAAGATGACAACATGAAGATGAGAAGAATAATTGAAGAAAGAGGTGGACAATTTTGGTGAATTTGAGTTTAAAGAAGTTTATTCACCAAAATCATGATTTGGTCATTTTTTATTCAAAAATAAATTTAAATTTATTTTTAATTTTAATTCAAAATTAATATAAAATTAATTTTAAATTAAAATCAATTTTTAATTTAATTAATTAATTTAAAAAATTATTTAATTTAATATTAAATATCAAATTAAATAATTGGACCAAACCCGATTTCTTAAATCGATTTTTCGAACATGAATCCCCATTCATGCTATAAACCGAACCAATATTTAAATCATATTTAAATATGTTCACCTCTTCTGCATAATAGTTTAATTCATAATTAAACTATGACACGTTAAGTATATCACATATAATTAACGTTTTCTCCCAAAACCGAATTTGAACAATTCAAATTCTTTTCTCTCAAATGTTACAAAGTTTAGTCCGAGCTAGCTAGTAAGGGGACCTAATGGACCTACAGATCATGAGCTCCAACGATACGACATTAACTGGCCAAACTCTTTAACCTACCTAATCAACATTCGTTAACCACCGCGACACTCCACTAACGCCCAGTGGTTGCACTCTCCACTCTGTAGATATATTTCTGTCTACTTGATATAACCATGATTAGTAAGTCGATCCTTCACTGGTTGTTCATTATTATAGTTGGGTAAAATTTAACGTTTTACCCCTGTAATTACTTCTTGTTCCTTAAGTCCCACTGATCCTCTAATGAACAACTGGTTTGTGGTCCAATCAACAAACTGATTCCCTCTCGGGCCAATGAGAGGGGTGGACCCTTTGTTCAAGACCCAGAGTCAGCCCTTAAGGGAACAACCTCTCTACTAAACCCTAAAGCGGGTAGAAGTGAATTCTATTTTGCAAAACTATGTTTCTAGCTATCTACCCGGTCTTATCCTTGAAATGGGAGGCTTATTGAGTCGGCAATCTCGGGCCACTCTCACTCATGCCAATCTAAAGATAATCCAAATAAACAGGAGTTCATGGCACGGTAAGGATTAAGATCGAGTTACCTAGGTCATCGAATGAATATAGTCAGTTAAGATAGTAAACGGAGTTATAAAGTCTAAGTGACTATTTCTCGATCCAGTCTTATACAAACTCATTGTGTAGGACGCCCCCACTCGCTTGTCTCCACATGAACGATTCAGGATCACATCGTTTGTACTTTATAAAGTGGGTCACGTCCATAGTGTCCCTAGGATAAGGTACTCAACCCTATCCCTATACTATAAACCGTTCTAGCTATAACTTGAACCTGATCCACTTTTATGTCACACATAAAGTTCAAGTATACATCATATAGCCAAGGGTTTTTATTGGACTACGGTTTAAAAATACAATTCACTTTATTTAATAAGATCTCTACAGAATAAATCTCAATAACATCTTTATTGAAAAATAGAATATACATTCAGTATACAAAACCATGAGTTTTAGGACATACAACCCAACAGTTTGCTCTTAACTTGAACTCCACTTGATGTGTCAATTTAATAAAAAATATGAAATTTGGCTCATAATTTGATTTTTTTCTTTGACATTTTTTTACGTCAATTTTTTTATCAAAACATGAATTTGAGTCGATATTTTGAATTTCCTTTTTGGTATAAAATTTCATTTGAATTTAGTAAACTCTTATGCTCTACTCTAATTCAACACAAATGTGGGATAAGATTAAAAATTGTATCAAAAAATTTTGAAGTCGGATTAGGATTTGGAAATTGTATCTTTTTTTTTTAATTTGGAATAAAATTTGACACATTTTCTCGAGAAATTGTGACAAATGATCTCTTTTCAAGACTTATTTAAAGTTGTGTACATAAGTTTAGATTTTGCATTCATGGATTTTCCAAATTTGTAGAAATGGAAAAAAGAAATTTCTAGGACAACATCGCCTCTATTAAATGGTGTATTTTATTAATTTTATATATACATACTTCCTTATATACATTTTTTTTCAATTATTAAAATCATATATCATTAAATGGTATAAATATATATGTTTATCTCTCCGAATAGATGTTTTCCATTATTAGAGTAATTATCATTAATGTTTACATTTATTAAAATATTTATTCCATTTTCACTTTTTTTATTTTCTCAATTTTCAAAATCTCCAACATTTACCCCATTTCGATTGGATTTTCGACTTTATTTTCGCTGACAACTCCATTTTTCAACACGTTCAATTATAAAGTCATTTCAATTTCGTTTCATCGTTTCTAATGCATTTAATTTTTTATTCTACATTATTTTAATAATATATTTTTTATATATCCCACATATACCCGTATGTATATACTCGTACTATGATTAAAAACAGTTATATTCAAGTTGACATTAATAGTTTTTCTCACATATATCTCGTATATATTCATGTGTATATAATCATAATATAATAATTGTTTGTGTATATATTTCTTGATATATATCTTGTATCTTTTTATCATACTTTATTATACAAATATATCTTATAGGATAATAATTATCTGTATATTCATTTTGTCATATACAACTGACATTTTTAGCCTTTAACAAATATATAATTAATATATACAAATTCTTTCAATCCTAGTAATGAACTATATATTCGTCACATAATAATTATTCTTCCATCTATTTCACCATACATACCCAGTAATTTAGCATTAAACAGATATATATTTGATATAAACTCACATTTTTTTTTTATTAAAATGATTATGGGATTGAATTAAGTTTCATCATAATATGAACTATATATTCATCAATATTTATATCAAGTATCATAAATATCCGTCAAACTTACAAAATATGCCAAAAGAAAAAGAGAATAACAATTTGGTTGACACATAACATTTGTCGAAATATATACAATGTATTAAATTATGTGAAATATATACAATTTTTTATAAATATATACATCAACATTCCATTTGTATTTTATGGTACACAGTATATGTGCACCCTTCACATAGTGTATAATATCAATATCATATTACGTATATATAAACACTATAATGGATATAACAAGAATATTAAAAAAAAAGACTTTCTCTCTATCTTCCCCTATTTTTTATCTAGTTTCAAAGTTCGCACCACCCTCTAGCAGCGATGCACCTCCTTCGACCAGCAAACAACCCACCACATCAACAATCGTCTTCTTCGATGGAAATGAAGCCGCACCGGCAGATCTGCGAGTCCGCATGTATTTCTTCAAACTTTATCCCAAAAAACCCACATGCATTTCTTTAAACTTCATCCCAAATATTAGTGATATACAAAACCTCAATGTCCTTCCTGATATGAATTATGTATATTTTCTGAGTATGTGAAGAAAAACTCTACCGTCGTGGATGGATTATTGTCGTTCGTCGTGGATGGATTGTCGTTGTTCACTGTGAATAAATTTTTGTCGTTCATCGTGGATGGACTGAAAAAATCTTATAGTGATTGTTGGATTTGGTGAAGAAAAGAAAATTTTGCAATTTTTTTTGGTAGATGAACGAAATCTTTGCAACTTTTTAGGGCATGATTTGCCTATTTTTAGGAAACAATTTTGAAAGGAATTTAATATATACGATTTTTGCCTTCTTTTTGTATTCTCATTTTATTTTTGGAATTTTTAATACAATGGGTAGAGGGTACAATTGGAATTGTGCTCTAAATAAAGTTTCTTTATTTAAAATGTTGGACATGGATGCAAATTTATAAGGTCTTAGACATATCTACAATTAACCTACTTCAAATGATCCA
The DNA here is from genome assembly GCA_036507285.1 of Trichosanthes cucumerina. NCBI lineage: Eukaryota > Viridiplantae > Streptophyta > Magnoliopsida > Cucurbitales > Cucurbitaceae > Trichosanthes > Trichosanthes cucumerina. The sequence goes on from CM071837.1 coordinate 21,331,583, forward strand.
TTTATATAGTTAACCCCATTTTCTCCAACCTCATTCTGGGATAAAATTTGGACACCAACCTTGTTGGGATAAAGTTTGGATAATGCTTAAATTTTGATTTGAAGAAATTTCTATTCAATATCCAATTTTAATTTGGGATAAAATTTGTGTTATGCCCAAATTTTGGTTTGAAGGAAATTTCTACTCAATTATCATTTGGAATTGAAATAGAATTTTCAATTTCAATTTCAATCCAATTTTTATTTGGGACAAAATTTAGATTATGCCCACTTAATTTGAAATTTCGCCAAATTTTGATTTAGGATTTGGGAAACTTAATTTGAAATTTTTCCCAAAATTGACTAGAGATAAAACTTAACTTCTAACCAGATTTTCTTCTTAGATGAAATTTGTGTCTTCCCAAGCATAATCCGAATGATTTGTTTTGGAACTTGAGTTGTATAAAAAATTTGAATAAAAATTGGAAGCCTTAAACTTTGTGGGAATTTCCATTTCACTCTATTTTAGCTTGAACTTGAATTGGAACACGATGGAATTGTGCTATATAGTGATATGGAAATTCGAGATAGGATTTGATGTACCTTCAATCTTGTAATTCGACAATTTCAGTATTAAAATTTAACAAATTTTGAATTTGAGACTTTGAATTCAATTCAAAATTAAGATTCAACTTGAAATTTACTTCATCCTAAATTTCACCATAGTTTTGGTTAGCAGGATCGGGACATACAAAAATTTAAGTGGAATAATTTGAAATGAATCCACCCTTTGATTTGAAGGATCCAACTCTTGAAATTTACTTGGATAAAATAAAGTTTTTAGATTGACCCTGAATTAAATTATCACCAGAATTCAAGTACCTTTTCGAATTTGAACTTTTTTTTTTCAAATTTTGATGCAATTTGAGATGATAATAAAAAGAAGTAATAGGATAAGACTGATAATTTATAGATGGTCATTAGTGACTCGACCTGAATCTTGAGCAAGTTAAGAACTCCTGCTTATAGGGGTTTGTCCTTGTACTAGTATGGGTGAGAGTGGTCTGTAGCCGACTCAATAAGCCTACCTTCTCAAGGACAGAACCTCGTAGGTAGCTGAGGACTTAACTATGCAAGATGGAATTCGCTCATTCCTACACTAAGGAATTAGATAGGTTGTTCCCTTAAGAACTGAGTCCAAGTCTTGAACAACGGGGCCCCGCCCTCTAAACTGACTTAAGAGGGTATGGTCTATGGTAGGACAAGAGGTAATGACAGGGGTAAAACGGTAATTTGACCCAGACGTGATTACGAACAACCTGTGAACTTCGTTGGCTCAAGATGGTAATATTGAGGGTATAAAGTTAGGAATGAAATTGAAGTGTTCAATTTCATATATGAGGTATTATATCATTTGTATGTGATATAATTGATATAATATATGGTTTTAATGTGAATTAGATTGACATATAAACTATATAGAGAATGAAGGAAGGATAGGATGGTAATTTCCATCCCATTTCCTTATAAATGGTTGCATGAGATGCAACTTCGTGCCTAAGAGAAGTTAAGGCTTTTTGACAAAACCCTAGCATTCTCTCAAATCGTATTGGAAAGAGTTTCAAGTACAATCTCTAAGATCACCTCACCTCATCCTAAAGGAACCCACCTTCCTCCCTCACCTAGAGAACAACGGAGAAGATCCGGTGGTGGTGTCTTCATTCGTTCGGGTTTGAGTTGCTGAGATCATGATCGTGGGAGAATGAGCACTTGAAGAAAGAGTTTTTCAAAGGTAATTACTTGTTGTCCAAATGTCTTATAACATGCTTAATCTTAGTTATATTTGATCTTGATAGAAATCCATGTTACAAAACAAGAACACACGATCAGCAATCGCTTCCGCTGCGGGATTCGATCCCTTCAATTGGTATTAGAGCCAAATTGTGTTCTTAATTTTGTTCTGGATTTATCAAGATCATAGGTGGGATTTGTTGTTATTCATGTGATGAATGAACGGTTTGCAAATTAGACGTTTTCAATTTTGGCACTTAGATTTACAATTTTTCATTGAATCGTTCAATGTAAGGGCCCGGTGTTTTGGGAAATTTTAATTATAAATCGAGTCTGTAAGTCCGTGCCGATCGAGGCAAAGTGGTTGCGGAGAAGAACGGAGCAAAAACGAGCAAGAAAAATGAAGAACAGTAGCTATTCTATGAATGGCGTTGCAACGCCATAGCGGCAGGCGCGCGGCTGAGAAGACGACAGCGTGCAACTGAAGGGAATCGAAGTCCCCGCAGCGGAAGCGATTGCGAATCACGCGCTCTTGATTTAGTTACAACGATAAATTCAAGAACATACAAAACTAGATTAAGCATAAAAGCAAAATGGACAGCAAGAAATTTACCTTTGAAGAACCTTTCTTCGAGTGCTTCTCTCTCCCACGGTCACGATCTCAGCAACAAGAACTCCAACGTGCGAAGACACGACGACCAAATCTTTTCCGTTGTTCTCTAGGTGAGGGAGGAAGGTGGGTTCCCTTTAGAAGATGTGAGGTATTTTGAGAGAGATGTTTGTGTCTTGGAACTCTTCCAACAACACAACAAAAGAGCTTATCAAAACCTTTGAATGTCTTAACCTAGTTGCATCTCATGCAACCATATATATAGCGGTATGGGATGGAAATGACCATCCTACCCCTCCTTTAATCTCTCTTTAGTATATAGTTTATATATGAATCTAATTCACATTAAAACTATATATTATATCAATTATATCATATATAATTGATATAACTCCTCATGTATGAAATTGAACACTTCAATTTCACTCCTAACTTTATACCCTCAATATTACCATGTTGAGCCAACGGAGGGATCTAATGGACCTACAGATCATGAGCTCTAATGATGTGAGATTAACTAATCAAACTCTTTGATCCAGTTAATCAATATTCATTAACTACAAGTCACTCCACTATAGACTTGTAGCTGCACTCTCCTCAATCAGAGATAATATTGTGTCCACCGATATAGTCATTACCCATGAGTCGACCCTTCACGGGTTCTTCAGTAATCACAATTGGGTCAAATTACCGTTTTACCCTCGTGATTACCTATTTGCTCCTTAAGCACCATTGATCCTCTAATGAACAACAAGTCTAAGGTCCTACCTTGACTCATACCCTCATTGAGGGCGGGGCCCCGTGGTTCAAGACCTGGAGTCAGTTCTTAAGGGAACAACCTATCTAATACCTCAGCAGAGGAATGAGTGAATTCCATCTTGCACAGTTAAGTTCCCAGCTACCTAGGAGGTTCTGTCCCTGAGAAGGTAGGCTTATTGAGTCTGGCCATGAGCCACTCTCACCCATACTAGTCTAAGGACAAACCCTATAAGCGTAAGTTCTTAACTTGCTCGAGATTCAGTCGAGTCACTAATGACCATCTATAAATTACTAGTCTTATCCTCATTAACGGTGTTATCTTGGTTAGACTAATAATTTGCGATCCAGTCTTGTATGAACTCTTCATACAGATGCCCCCACTGCATGTCAACTACATGAATGAGTTGGATTACCTTATTTGTACTAATTACAAAGTGGGCGCATCCATGGTGTTACTGTAATGAGGTTTCCAACCTTATTCTTATACCATAGACTATTTAGGTTATAATCTTGAACTCAACCCAAATAGTGTCCACTACACTCGATTTCAAGATAAATGTTATAACCTTGGATCTTAGTTTATTGGATTTATAAAAGCAAGATCAGAATCTAATCAAAACAAATAACACTTTATTTAATTGATCAAAATTACACAAGTTTAGGGCATAAATCCCAACAATCTCCAATTTGACCTAAAGCTTGGTGAGTACTAAATTACAATAATGTAAATACAATAAACTAGGACATTTAAACCCCTTTGTACAAAATACTCCCACTTGCCCTAGTTGGAGAAGAGTTGTAAACCTAGTCCTTTTAGGTGACTCTCAAATACTTTAGCCGTGAGAGCCTTTGTAAAAGGATCAACAGTGTTGTGCTCTGAGGCTATCTTCGTGATAATCACGTCTCCTCTATGCACGATCTCCCGGATGGGATGATACTTCCGCTATATGTGCTTTCCCCTCTTGCAACTTCGGGGTTCCCTCGAATTTGCCACTGCACCACTGTTATCGCAATACAGCGTGATGGACAAAGTCATATTTGGAACACTTCCAAATTTAGCATAAATTTCCTTAACCAAACGACCTCCTTAGCTGCTTCACAAGCCGCTACATATCGGCCTCCATGGTGGAATCGATGCATCCTTGCTTGACGCCGTCATACCTACTGACTCTCCGTTAAGAGTGAAACTCGACCTGATGTAGATTTACGAGAATCTTTATCGATGAAAGTCGAAATCCGTGTATCCTATAAGGATCAAATCCTTAGCCCCATACATAAGCATGTAGTTCCTTGTTCTCCGAAGATACTTAAGGATTGTTTTAATCGCTCTCCAGGGTTCAAGTCCTGGATTGGATTGATACCTACTGACCATCCCAACTGCAAAACAGATGTCAGGCCTAGTACACAACATGGCGTACATCAGGCTCCCAACAGCTGATGCATAAGGAATCTGTCTCATATCTTCAACTGCTTGTGGTGTCTTAGGACACTGTTCCTTAGAAAAATGGATTCCCTGTCTAAAAGGCAACAAGCCCTTTTTGGAATCTTGGATCTAAACCTTGACAACACTTTGTCTATGTATGATGCTTGAGACAAGGCTAGTATTTTATTTTTGTGGTTCCGGAAAATCTGGATCCCAAGAACAAACTGCGCATCACCCAAATCTTTCATGTGGAACTGCGTAGCTAGCCATTCCTTGATGTCAGTAAGATAACCTACATCATTCTCAATGAGTAGGATATCATCCACATAAAGAATTAGGAAAGCGACAGGACAATTGATGATTTTCTTGTAGACACAAGGTTCATCATCATTCTGGTCAAAACCATAAGATTTCATAGCCTCATCAAATCTTATATTCCCGGACCTAAAGGCTTGTTTTAGGCCATAAATCGACCTTTTAAGCCTGCAAACCTTTTCCTCTTGTCCTGGTTTAATGAACCCTTTGGGTTGGTCCATGTAGATGTTTTCCTCAAGATTGCCATTCAAAAAGGCTGTCTTGACATCCATTTGTCATACCTCATAGTCATAATATGTGACAATGGCAAGAAGGATACGGATAGACTTTACCATAGCAACAGGTGAAAAGGTCTCCTCATAGTCAACCCCTTCAACCTGAGTATAACCCATTGCTACTAGTCTAGTTTTAAAGGTTTGCACCTTCCCATCCACACCACGTTTTCTCTTGTAGATCCACTTAAAACCTATAGGTTTTACCCCATCAGGCTTATCTACAAGATCGCAAACAGAATTGAAGTACATCGACTCCATTTCTTGGTCCATGGCTATGACTCATTTGTCTTTTTCTTTGTCAATCATTGCTTTATTATAAGTCAATGGATCCTCGCAGTTGTCATCTGGTATAACAATTTGGGTTTCAGCTAAACCCATGTAACGATTAGGCTGCATCACAACCCTCCCACTACGTCGAGGCATACTCAACTCTTGAGATGGACTCTCTTGACTAGACAAACTAGTATCAACAACTCTTGTTGACGTACTAGTGTTCTTATTAGCAACCTTTGCTATTGTTCCGTCTAACTCACTCAACACTACCTTACTTTTTGGTTTGTGGTCCCTTATGTGGTCCTCCTCCAAGAAAGTGGCATTTGTCGACACAAAAACCTTATCTTCCTTAGGATCAAAGAATAAACCACCTCTTGTTTCTTTTGGGTATCCTACGAATAGGCACAACTTTGAATGTGAATCCAACTTCTTTGGATTTGTCACAAGCACATGTGCTGGACAACCTCATATTCTGAAGTGACATAAACTACCTTTACGTCCTTTCCAGAGTTCAAAAGGTATTTCAGAAACACTTTTGGAGGGCACATTATTCAAAATGTATACTGCAGTCTCCACTGCGTAACCCCAAAAGGAACTAGGGAGATGAGCATAACTAATCATCGATCGAACCATGTCCAACAAAGTTCTATTTCTCCTTTCGATACACCGTTTTGCTGTGGTGTGCCGGGAGCTGAGAGTTGGGATGTAATTCCATGTTCTATCATATAGTTCTGGAATTTTAAATCCATGTACTCTCCACCTCGATCCTATCGAAGTGTTTTAATTCTTTTACCCAGTTGATTTTCAACCCCAGTCTTGAATTCTTTGAACTTTTCAAGTGCTTCAGACTTGTGGTGCATTAGGTAAATATGCCCATATCTGGAATAATCATCTATAAAAGAGATGAAATATTAATATCCTCCCCTGGTTTTAACATTCATCGGACCACAAAGGTCTGAATGTATAAGCTCCAGAGGATCTTTGGCTCTATAACCTTTTCCACTAAAAGGTCTTTTAGTCATTTTTCCTTCTAGGCAGAATTCACATACTGGCAAAGAATTTTCTTCTAACTCGTTTAGAAGTCCTTTCTTTACCAATCTCTCAATCCTATTGAGATTAATGTGACCCAATCTTAGATGCCAAAGTTGAGCATTTTCTTTAGGAGAAATTTTACGTTTCTTAGTTTGTGTGTTTGCACTTTTAAATAATTTAGTGTTCAAAACCATTTTGACTGAATTAAGCTTTAAAACATACAATCTATTTTCTAATGAAGCTGAACATATTCCTAAACCTTTCTTCAAAATAAACACTTTATTCATAGAAAAGGAAACAAAAATACATTGTTCAATAAGGCAAGAAATGGAAATAAGGTTTCTAGAAAACCCTGGTATCACTAATATATTGTCCAACAATACATATTTCTTGCCAAAATAAAGTTTCATTGTGCTTACTGCTACAGCTGAGACGACCTCTCCATTTCCAACCCGAGTGTTATCTCTCCTTGTTGTAACTCATCGCCAGAATCAATTCCACTAAAAGAAGAACAAACATGATTAGTGGCGCTGAATCAAGTATCCAAGTCGCTTTATCATTATCCACTAAACAAGCTTCTAGGCAAAGTAAATCATATTTACCTTCCTTCTTCTTTTTCTCGCAATGTACTTGGACAGCCCGCTTTCTAATGCCCGTCTTCGTTGCAGTGGAAAACACTTTTCTTTGTCAAAGAACGCGTCTTTGACTTTCTTGCCATTCTCAAGCGCGCTTTTGTCACTGTTTCCCTTTACCAACCTTTCTTCATGTTCTTCTTCTTACCTCTCAAAGTTAGAAGAAGATGAAGCCATCTGCTTTTTGTTTGAGGTCGAACCTCCGTGATAACTCCTACCGCAACATTTGGCTCACCTTTCGATCCCCGAATTTTCATCAAAGACCGAAAGGTCCGGAGTTCATTCGAATGAGGGAAGATTAAAAGTAAGCTTGTTCATAACAAAGATTACTTCTAAACTTCAGAAACTATCTCGGAAGTGTTTCGAAATGAAGTCGACTGCTCGACTCATCGATGGAAGCACCATTCGACTCGCGATGTTAAAGTGCACCATCATATCCGTGACATGATCCCGAACGGATGTACCCTCCGGCATCCTCGAGTTGAATACGTACTTTAGGGCAATATGTCGGGCTGTGTGGGATCGTTGTTCAAACATACATCGCATGTAATCCATGATTTCCTTGGTGGTAATCATGCCTCATGCTTCTTGGCTAATATGTCGGACATACTTGCCAAATGATGTAGACCTTGGCCTTATCATTGGTCTTGATCCATCGATCATATGCATCACGAACATTTCGTGACGCATTCGAGCTCGCACCGAGGACACTCCTCGCTTAGCACAAACTTCGCATCATCCACTACCAAAATAGTGTTGAGTTTGTTTTTCCATGTCATCATATTCTCTCCTAAGTAGCTTTTTCGCACTCCAATAAGGAAATTATAGAGCTAGACATTTTTGCTGAAAATTTACAAACAAACTTGTATGAGTTTCTTGCTATAACTCTAATCCAATCAAGTTTTAGCTAATTATCAAATGATTCCTAGGCCATTTATAATTTGCAATGATACTCCAAAGGTTTAGTATGTATGACACCGAAGGGTAATAAAAAACACTCCTCCTCTGGATCAAGACATTCTTGACCAAAACCTAATACCAGAATAACTCTTATTCCTATAGGTTTTAGTTACCATTTTTTCGGTCTAGATACATACACAACTTATGTACCCCGTGAGTGTAACCCTTTGTCTTTAGATCCCAGAGTCTCTATCCAATAAAATTCGCCGAAGGGAGGACTAGATTGGAAAATAGTCTAAGGATATCTTTATCCCTTTCGGGTTCTACTGTATTAGATCACCTATGATCAAGCCCTCCGAAGGGATTGTCTGGTCCAGGCCAAACTAGCAGGCTGACCATAGTGGTCTAATGGTGTAAACCGACAAAAGAGACCCTAGGTTTTGTTTTCACTAAACCTGCTCCCACTCCCTATAAGTACCCTCTCCATTCACCTTGGTATTGACTCATACAAACACCATCCGAAGGGAGACGCTCCAGTTTGCGCCACGAGGCCAATTATGAGTCTCACGGTGTGGACATCCCGGAGATAGCGTAGGTGGAAAAATATGTATCTCATACACTTTTTCCTCCCACTGAATACTTTAAGTGTATAGGAATCTTTCTTAGGTTAAGACCCGGCTAATGGTATTACCTAACTCTATCAACATAACTCTTATATTGATAATCAATATAACTCTTATATTGATTTTATCCTATGTTTGTTAATATAACTCCTTATATTAAACCTAGGATTTCTAGTTTATTAACCCCTTAATAAACCCGCTGACGCTAGTGTAATTTATAAGACACTATGATTAAATTTCACTCCCAGGTTAGTTTCCAGGTAGGGGTGTTCCGTTTCCGTCAGCTTAAATACCCCAGCCTAGACAGAACTTTCCTTAGACATAGTTCCTCTTTTAATCATAGCTTATAAATTACTTGGTTCCCAATTCTAATCTAATTAGAACTAGATAACCTAAGGTCTATTATTTCCAAGTTCTAAACATTTTAAAACTAATAATTAACCTTAGGTGACATGCATACTATTTTATAGTGCTTGATCATTCATCACATGAATAATAAGACATTCATAGCATATTCATCTCATGAAAAATAATGCATGTTAATGTTGTCCAAAAATTAATATAACAACCTTATATTAATTAATCATGCAAACTATATAATATAACTCCTTATATTATAAATGATGCATGAAAATGCTTAACCTCAGGTGTGATTTCTAAAATAAAAGCATACACTATGCATGAATAATTACACAACAATTACATAATTAAAATAGCAAAAATTAGACCAATTTTGATACCCTAGAAATAATTTTAATTAATATAATCCAATTATATTAATTAAAATTAAATATATTAAATATATTAAATATAAAACGTTTGATAATTAATATATATAATAAAAAAACATTTTCTACCCGTTGCACCTCGCGTGAAACGTATCTGTCGTTACAACGCTGATAGCAGCGTTGCAACGCTGCTTTTGTCGTCTTCTTTCGAGCGTTGCAACGCTAGAGGCTGCGTTGCAACGCTGCCTCCTGCACGCGCCTTCTCCCGCAAGCCCAGCGTTGCAACGCTGCACACATACAACAACTTGAAATCACCATTTCTTGCTCGTTTTTGCTCCGTTCTTCTCAGCAACCGCCTTGCCTCGATCGACACAGACTTACTGACTCGATTTACAATTAAATTGGCCCAAAATACCGGGCCCTTACATTGAACATTTCAATGAAAATTGTAAATCTAAGTGCCAAAAGCGAAAACATCTAATTTCGCAAAACCGTTTATACATCTCATGCAAAAACAGTAAATCCCTCCTTGTTCTTGAAAAAACCAAAACATAAATCAAGAACGCAATTGGGTCTGATACCAATTGAAGGGAATCGAAGTCCCAGCAGCGGAAGCGATTGCAATTTGCGCGCTCTTGATTTAGTTACAACGATAAATTCAAGAACATACAAAACTAGATTAAGCATAAAAGCAAAATGGACAGCAAGAAATTTACCTTTGAAGAACCTTTCTTTGAGTGCTCCTCTCTCCCACGGTCACGATCTCAGCAACAAGAACTCCAACGTGCGAAGACACGACCATCGGATCTTCTCTGTTGTTCTCTAGGTGAGGGAGGAAGGTGGGTTCCCTTTAGAAGATGTGAGGTATTTTGAGAGAGATGTGTGTGTCTTGGAACTCTTCCAACAACACAACAAAAGAGCTTATCAAAACCTTTGAATGTCTTAACCTAGTTGCATCTCATGCAACCATATATATAGGGGAATGGGATGGAAATGACCATCATAGCCCTCCTTTAATGTCTCTTTAGTATATAGTTTATATATGAATCTAATTCATATTAAAACTATATCTTATATCAATTATATCATATATAATTGATATAACTCCTCATGTATGAAATTGAACACTTCAATTTCACTCCTAACTTTATACCCTCAATATTACCATGTTGAGCCAACGGAGGGATCTAATGGACCTACAGATCATGAGCTCCAACGATGTGAGATTAACTGATCAAACTCTTTGATCTAGTTAATCAATATTCATTAACTACAAGTCACACCACTATAGACTTGTAGCTGCACTCTCCTCACTGTAGATAATATTGTGCCCACTGATATAGTCATTACCCATGAGTCGACCCTTCACAGGTTGTTCGTAATCACAGCTGGGTCAAATTATCGTTTTACCCCTGTGATTACCTATTTGCTCCTTAAGCACCACTGATCCTCTAATGAACAACAAGTCTAACGTCCTACCTTAGACTCATACCCTCATAGAGGGCGGGGCCCCGTGGTTCAAGACCTGGAGTCAGTTTTTAAGGGAACAACCTATCTAATACCTCAGTAGAGGAATGAGTGAATTCCATCTTGCACAGTTAAGTTCCCAGCTGCTTAGGAGGTTCTGTCCCTGAGAAGGTAGGCTTATTGAGTCGGCTACAGGCCACTCTCACCCATACTAGTCTAAGGACGAACCCCTATAAGCAGGAGTTCTTAACTTGCTCAGGATTCAAGTCGAGTCACTAAAGACCATCTATAAATGTTATAACCTTGGAGCTTAGTTTATTGGATTTATAAAAGCAAGACTGTAATCTTATCAACACAAATAACACTTTATTTAATTGATCAAAATTACACAAGTTTAGGGTATAAATCCCAATAGCAACGTTATCCTCGGCGTTGCAACACTAAGGCGTTGTGCAATGCTTGTGGTGAGGCGCGCTTCAAAGATCAGAAGAGGACATGCTGCAGCATTGCAATGCTGGTATCAGCGTTGAAACGCCAAAGGCGTTTCACGGAATGAACCAATGGGCAGAAACTTTTTATTTATATATAATAAATATAAAAACGTTTTAATTATACAATTGTTGTGTAATCATTGCCATGCATAATGTACGCTTTTAATTTAGACATCTCACCTAAGGTTAAGCATTACCATACATCATTTATAATATAACACTTTATATTATATAGTTTGCATGAATAATTAATATAAACTGTTATATTAATTTATGGACAACATTGACATGCATTATAAATTCATGAGATGATTATGCTATGTATGTTTTATTATTCATGAGATGAATGATCAAGCACTATAACATAGTCTGCATGTCGCCTAAGGTTAATTATTACTTTTAAAATGTTTAGAACTTGGAATTAATAGACCTTAGTTCTAATTAGATTAGAATTAGGAACCAAGTAATTTTATAAACAATGATTAAAAGAGGAACACTGTCTAAGGAAGGTTCTGTCTAGGTCAGGGTATTTAAGTTTGACTTTAAACTAACACCCTACCTCGAAACCGACCCGTGATTGAAGATTAATCAGAGAGTTTATAAATTATAGTAGTGTCAGCGGGTTTATTAAGGGGTTAATAAACTAGAAATCCTAGGCTTAATATAAAGAGTTATATTAGCAAATTGAGGATAAAATCAATATGAGAGTTATATTGATCATAAATATAAGAGTTACATTGATATGTTTAGTTAAAACCATTAGTCGGGTTTTTAGCCTAAGTAAATTTCCTATAGATTTAAAGTATCCAGTGGGAGGAAAAGTGTATATGATACATATTTTTTCACCTACGTATCTCCGAGAAGTTCACACCGTGAGACTCATACTTGGCCTTGTGGCGCAAACAAGAGCGTCCCCCTTTGGATGGTGTTTGTATGAGTCAATATCAAGGTGAATGGAGAGGGTACTTATAGTGAGTGGGAGCAGGTTTAGTGAAAACAAAATCTATGGTCTCTTCAGTCGGCTTACACCGTAAGATCACTATGGTCAGCCTGCTAGTTTGGCTTGGACCAGACAATCCCTTAGGAGGGCTTGATCATAGGGAATCGAACACAGTAGACACCCGAAAGGGATAAAGATTTTCTTAATATGTTTTTCAATCTAGTCTTCCCTTCGGCGGATTTTATTGGATGGGGACTCTAAGGTCTAAAGACAAAGAGTTACACTCACAAGGTACATAAGAGGTGTATGTATCCTGACCAAATAATGTTAACTAAAGCCTATAGGAATAAGAGTTATTCTGACATTAGGTTTTTGTCAAGAGTGTCTTGATCTAGAGGAGGAGTGTTTTGATTACCCTTCAGTGTCATACATTCTAAACCTTTGGATTATCATTGCAAATTATAAATGACCTAGGAATCATTTAATAATTAGCTAAATCATGATTGGATTAGACAATTATAGCAAGAAACTTATACAAGTTCCTTTTGTAAATTTTCAGCAAAATGACTAGCTCTATATTTTCCTTATTGGATGCGGAAAAATTAACCGAAGAAAACATAATGACTTGGAGGAATAGACTCAACATTATCTTGGTAGCACATGATCTTTAGTTCGTTCTCAATGAGGAGTGTCCTCAATTCCATACTCAAAACACACCTCAATCTGTTGAGGATGCGTATGACGCTGGATCATTGCTAATGAAAAGGCAAAAGCCTATATCCTGGCTAGCATACCTGATGTTTTAGCCAGGAGGCTGGAGGGCAAGGTCTCAGCTCGTGAGATCGTGGATTTTGTGCTAAATTTGTCTAGATAACTGTCCAAACAAATTCGGCATGAAGCCCTAAAGTACGTTTACAACGCGCACATGGAGGTGGGAACGTCAGTAAGAGAACATGTTCTCAATCTTATGGCTCACTTCAACATAGCGGAATTAAATGGGGCGGTCATAGATGAGAAAAGTCAGGTTTCGTTCATCCTAGAATCTCTTCCGAAGAGTTTTCTGCAATTCCGTAGCAATGTAGCGATGAACAACATAGAGTATGATCTGACTTCTCTGCTAAATGAGTTGCACAACTATCAGTTTCTTATGGATGATAAGAGACAACAGAATGGAGAGGAAAATCTGTTTGCCCATTCCAAAAGTTCTCAGAAGGGTCCACCCTCTGGAACTAAGAACTACAGTCATACTTCTGAACTTAAGAAGATACATATGAAAAGGAAAATGAGCAAATAAAGAGCAACCGTCTGACAAGAAAAGCTGTTATTTGATAACATGTATTTAGTTTTAGGGTTTATTAGAAACCTTATTTCTATTTCTTGCCTTAGCAAACAATGTACTTCAATTTCTTTTCAATTAAATAAAGAGTTTATTTCTTTGGAAAAGTATTTGACTATGTGTTGCTCTTCTTGAGAATTATTTGCAATGGTTTAATTCAGTTAAAATAGTTTTAAACACTGAATTATTCAAAATAGCAAGTACACAAACTAATTTCTCCTAAAGAAAATGCTCATCTTTGGCATCTTAGATTGGGTCACATTAACCTCAATAGGATTGAGAGATTGGTAAAGAATGGACTTCTAAATGAGTTAGAAGAAAATACTTTACCTGTATGTGAATCCTGCCTAGAAGGAAAAATGACTAAAAGATCTTTTAGTGGAAAAGGTTATAGAGCCAAAAAACCTCTTGAGCTTATACATTCAGCCCTTTGTGGTCCGAGGAGTGTGAAGGGATTGAATCCCGCAGCGGAAGTGGTTGTTGAATCGCGTGTTCTTATTATGTGACATGGATTTTAATCAAGATCAAAATAACTAAGATTAAGCATGTTATTTGACATAGGACAACAAAAGATTACCTTTGAAGAACTCTTTCTTCACGTGTTCCTTCTCCCACGATAATGATCTCATCAACTCGAATCCAAACGTATGAAGATCACACCACTAGATCTTCTCCGTTGTTCTCTAGGTGAGGGAGGAATGTGGGTTCCTTTTAGGATAAGATGTGGGGTTTTGAGAGAGGTTGTGTATTTGTGGAACTTTTCCAACAACACAAATAGTTGAAAAGCTAAGGTTTTCCAAGATTTTTGCTTAGCCACAAAGTTGCATCTCATGCAACTATTTATAGGGAAATAGGATGGAAATTATCATCTTATCCCTCCTTCATTCTCTCATTAGTATATAGTTCATATATGAATCTAATTCACATCAAAACCATATATTATATCAATTATATCACATGTAACTGATGTAACACCTCATATATGAAATTAAACACTTCAATTTCATTCCAACTTTATACCCCTCAATATTACCATGTTGAGCCAACGGAGGGACCTAATGGACCTACAGTTCATGAGCTCCAATGATGTGAGATTAACTGATCAAACTCTTTGATCCAGTTAATCAATATTCATTAACTACAAGTCACTCCACTATAGACTTGTAGTTGCACTCTCCTGACTGTAGATTATATTGTGTCTATTGATATAATAATTACCCATCAGTGGACCCTTCACAGGTTGTTCGTAATCACGGTTATGTCAAATTACCATTTTACCCCTGTGATTACCTCTTTGTTCCTTAAGCACCACTGATTCTCTAATGAACAACAAGTCTATGGTCCTACCATAGACTCATACCCCTCTTAAGTCAGTTTAGAGGGTGGGGCCCCGTTGTTCAAGACCTGGACTCAGTTCTAAAGGGAACAACCTATCTAATTCCTTAGTGTAGGAATGAGTGAATTCCATCTCGCATAGTAAAGTCCCCAGCTACCTACGAGGTTCTGTCCCTGAGAAGGTAGGCTTATTGAGTCGGCTACAGGCCACTCTCACCCATACTAGTCGAAGGACAAACCCTATAAGCAGGAGTTCTTAACTTGCTAAGGATTCAGGTCGAGTCACTAATGACCATCTATAAATTATCAGTCTTATCCTGTTAACGGTGTTATACTGGTTAGACTAATAATTTGCAGTCCGGTCTTGTACGAACTCTTCATACAGGATGCCTCCACTTGCATGTCAATCACATGAATGAATTGGATTACCTCATTTGTACTAATTAGAAAGTGAGCCGCATCCATGGTGTTACCAGAATAAGGTTTCCAACCTTATTCTTATACCATAGACCCTTTAGGCTATACTCTTGAACACAATCCAAATAGTGTCTACTACACTGATGTTCAAGATACATTACCTTGGAGCTTAGTTTATTGGATTTATAGAGCAAGAATATAATTTTATCAAAACAAATAACTCTTTATTTATTTGATCAAAATTACATAAGTTTAGGGCACAAATCCCAACAGAGTGTTAAAGCCAGAGGAGGTTATGAATATTTCATCTCTTTTATAGATGATTATTCTAGATTTGGGCATATTTATCTAATACAACATAAGTCTGAAGCACTTGAAAAGTTCAAGAAAAGAAATTCAGGACTTAAGATGAAAATCAATTAGGTAAAACAATTAAAACGCTTCGATCAGATCGAGGTGGAGAGTACATGGATTTAAAATTCCAGAACTATATGATAGAACATGGAATTACATCCCAACTCTCGGCTCCGGGTACGCCACAACAAAATGGTGTATCGGAAAGG
The DNA here is from genome assembly GCA_036507285.1 of Trichosanthes cucumerina. NCBI lineage: Eukaryota > Viridiplantae > Streptophyta > Magnoliopsida > Cucurbitales > Cucurbitaceae > Trichosanthes > Trichosanthes cucumerina. The sequence continues at coordinate 21,347,471 of CM071837.1, forward strand.
GGAAATAGAACCTTGTTGGACATGGTTCGATCAATGATGAGTTATTCTCATCTCCCTAATTCTTTTTGGGGTCACGCTGTACAGACTGCGGGATACATTTTGAACAATGTGCCATCAAAAAGTGTTTCTGAAACACCTTTTGAACTCTGTAAAAGATGTAAAGGTAGTATATGTCATTTCAGAATTTGGGGCTGTCCAGCACATGTGCTTGTGACAAATCCAAAGAAGTTGGATTCACATTCAAAATTGTTTCCTTTCGTAGGCTACCCAAAAGAAACAAGAGCTGGTTTATTCTATGATCCTAAGGAAGATAAGGTTTTTTGTGTCGAAAAATGTCATTTTCTTAGAGGAGGACCACATAAGGGACAACAAACCATGAAGTAAAGTTGTGTTAAGTGAGTTAGACGGAACAATAGCAAAGGTTGCTAATAAAACTAGTACGTCAACAAAAGTAGTTGATATTAGCTTGTCTAGTCTACAGAGTCCATCTCAAGAGTTGAGTATGCCTCGACGTAGTGGGAGGGTTATAACACAACCTGACTGTTACATGGGTTTATCTGAAACCCAAGTTGTTATACCAGATGACGACTGTGAGGATCCATCGACTTATAATCAAGCGATGGTTGACAAAGACAAAGACAAATGGGTCATAGCCATGGACCAAGAAAATGGAGTCTATGTACTTCAATTATGTTTGGGATCTTGTAGATAAACCTGATGGGGTAAAACCTATAGGTTGTAAGTGGATCTACAAGAGAAAGCATGGTGTAGATGGAAAGGTGCAAACCTTTAAAGCTAGACTAGTAGCAAAGAGTTATACCCAGGTTGAAGGAGTTGACTATGGGGAAACCTTTTCACTTTTTGCTATGGTATAGTCTATCCGTATCATACTTGCCATTTCCGCATATTATGACTATGGGATATGGCAAATGGATGTCAAGACAGCCTTTTTGAATGGCAATCTTGACGAGAACATCTACATGGACAAACCCAAAGGGTTCATTGAACCAGGACAAGAGCAAAAGGTTTGCAGGCTTAAAAGGTCCATCTATGGACTGAAACAAGCCTCTAGGTCCTAGAATATAATGTTTGATGAGGCAATCAAATCTTTTGATTTTGATCAGAATGATGATGAACCTTATGTCTATAAGAAAATCATCAATAGTTCTGTCGCATTCCTAGTTCTATATGTGGATGATATCCTACTCATTGGGAGATCCAAGACTCCAAAAAGGGTTTATTGCCTTTTAGATATGGAGTTCATTTGTCTAAGGAACAGTGTCCTAAGACACCTCAAGGAGTTGAGGATATGAGACGAATTCCTTATGCATCAGCTGTTGGGAGCCTTATGTACGCCATGTTCTGTACTAGGCCAGACATCTGTTTTATAGTTGGAATGGTCAGTAGGTATCAATCCAATCCAAGACCTAAACACTGGACAACAGTTAAAACAATCCTTAAGTATCTACGGAGAACAAGGAACTACATGCTTGTGTATGTGGCTAAGGATTTGATCCTTACAGGATACACGGATTCTGACTTTCAGACTGATAAAGATTCTTTGAAATCTACATCAGGGTCAGTATTTACTCTTATCGGAGGAGCTATAATATGGCGAAGCATCAAGCAAGGATGCATAGTTGATTCCACCGTGGAGGCCGAATATGTAGCGACTTGTGAAGCAGCTAAAGAGGTCGTTTGGTTAAGGAAATTCATGCTAAATTTGGAAGTTGTTCCAAATATGAGTTTGTCCATCACGTTGTATTGTGATAACAGGGGTGTCGTGGCAAATTCAAGGGAACCCCGAAGTCACAAGAGGGGAAAGTACATTGAACGAAAATATCATCTCATTAGGGAGATCGTGCATCGAGGAGATGTGATCGTCACGAAGATAGCCTCAGAGCACAACATTGTTGATCTTTTTACAAAGGCTCTTACGGCTAAAATATTTGAGAGTCATCTAGAAGGTCTAGGCTTGCAAGTCTTCCCCAACTAGGGCAAGTGGGAGTATGTTATACAAAGGGTTTAAATGGCCTAGTTTATTGTATTTACATTATTGTATTGTTTTAATACTCCACAAGCTTTAGGTCAAGTGGGAGATTGTTGGGATTTGTGCCCTAAACATATGTAATTTTGATCAAATAAATAACGAGTTATCTAGAAGGTCTAGGCTTGCAAGTCTTCCCCAACTAGGGCAAGTGGGAGTACGTTATACAAAGGGTTTAAATGCCCTAGTTTATTGTATTTACATTATTGTATTGTTTTAATACTCCACAAGCTTTAGGTCAAGTGGGAGATTGTTGGGATTTGTGCCCTAAACATATGTAATTTTGATCAAATAAATAAGGAGTTATTTGTTTTGATGAAATTATATTCTTGCTTTATAAATCCAATTAACTAAGCTCCAAGGCTATAATGTATCTTGAACATCAGTGTAGTAGACACTATTTGGATTGTGTTCAAGAGTATAACCTAAAAGGGTCTATGGTATAAGAATGAGGTTGGAAACTCTATTTTGGCAACACCATTGATGCGACCCACTTTGTAATTAGTACAAATGAGGTAATCTAACTCATTCATGTGGTTGTCATGCGAGTGGGGGCATCCTGTATGAAGAGTTCATACAAGACCGGACTGCAAATTATTAGTCTAACGAGTATAACACCGTTAATACGATAAGACTGAAAATTTATAGATGGTCATTAGTGACTCGACCTGATTCCTGAGAAAGTTAAGAACTCCTGCTTATAGGGATTTGTCCTTAGACTAGTATGGGTGAGAGTGGCCTGTAGCCGACTCAATAAGCCTACCTTCTCAGGGGCAGTACCTCGTTGGTAGCTGAGTGTTGGGATGCTTGTCCTAATCTCGTTCTGTTTGTAAATTTACATTTGAAATTAATAAAGGTTATTTATTTCATCATTTTTTGTCTCGCATTTATTACAAACTTTGTCCAATAAACTAAGCTCCAGGGTCATTGAATATGTGAGAGAACTAGAACTTGAACGGTGTGTAGTGGACACACAGGGAGGATCACGTTCGAGTAAATGACCCGAACGGTCTACAGTATATGGATGGGGTTGGAGACCTAATCCTGGATATGCTATTGATGCGGCCTGCTTTGTATTAAGATACAAACGAGGTGATCTGACTCGTTCATGTGGTTGACATGCGAGTTGGGACATCCTGTACAATGAGATTGTACAAAATCGGACCGTGAATTATTAGACCTACTTATGTAACACCATTAATAGTATGGACTAATAACTTCGTAGATGACCATTAGTTGTTGGAGTTTGTGCCCTAAAATTCGTAGTTTGTAATTATGTTCTAATTAATGTAATAAAGTGTTATTATTTCAATAAAGAGTTATTGTTCGTTATCTACGAGTTTGCCTTTATTTAAACACTAAATAAAATAAACTAAACATCCAAGGTTGTTAAATGTATCTTTAACTGAATGTAGTGTACATATAGAGGATCTTGGTTCGAGATACAACCTAAAGGGTCTATAGTTAGTGGGATAAGGTTTGGGTACCTTATCCTGGTAAAACTATGGATGTGGCCCACTTTGTATTTTATACAAACAGTGTGATCCTATTGTGTTCGTGTAGATGACATGTGAGTGGGGATATCCTATGTAACAAGATTACATAAGACCGGACCACGAAATAGTAACCTCTAGCTTTTACTCCGTTGACTAGTTAGGTTTCTATTTCACTAGGATGATCTAGGAAACTTGATCTCAATCCTGAGCAGGTTACGAACTCCTGTTCGCGAGGGATTGTCCTTTGACTAGTATGGGTGAGAGTGGCCAGATACGCCGACTCAATATGCCTACCTTCTTGGCGACAAGACCGAGTGAGCGGCTGGAAACTTAACTTAGTAAGATGGAATTCACTCCTTCCCGCCTACTAGGGTAAGTAGAGGAATGTTCCCTTAAGTTGTGTCTCCGGGACTTGAACAAAGGGCCCGACCCTCTCATTAGCCCGAGAGAGAATCTGTTTATTGGTAGGACCACAAACAAATTGTTCATTAGAGGAGCACTGGTACTTAAGGCACAAGATGTAACCCAGGGGTAAAACGGTAATTTGATCCAACTGGTGTTACGAACATTCGTGAAGGATTGACTTGCTGTTATTGGTCAATATCCATGGATACAGAAACATATCTGCAGTGAGAGTGCAGCTGCAGGACTTTAGTGGAGTGTTCCCGCAGTTAATGAATGTTTATTGGGAGGTTACTAAGATTAACAGAGCAATCTCGTATCATTGGAGCTTATGATCTTTAGGTCCATTAGGTCCACCTTCTAGCTCGTAAAGGGTTCTTAGATCATTTGAATTTGAAATGTTCAAATTCATAAGGGAATAAACTTAATGTATATAGATACGATATAATATATAGTTTTGGAACTATATATTATAAATTTAATGTGGATATGATTCATATTAAATTATGTGAGAGAATTAAATATTTGAAAGAGTTCAAATGTTAAATTCAAATGTGAATGTGATTCATATTTGTAAACTATAGGTTAAATCCCAATGTGCATGAGATGCACATTAAACTATAGTATAAAGGGTAAAATGATTAAATGTGATTTAATCATTCAATTAATATTATATTTGAATTAAATATGATTTAATTTAATATAATTAATTAATTAATTAATTAATATAATATTAATTGGGAACGTGTTAGGAGGACACGTTCCCACTTCTCCCCAACTCCCCCTCGATTGGGAGTGGGGAGTTGCCCACTGTGAGGCTTTTCTCCTAGTGAGAAGAGCAAAAATGATCTATCGATGATTCACTATATTAATTGAACAAAGAAGAAATTCTCTCTCTCTCACAATTCCCTCTCACTCTCCTCCAAATTGTTGGAATTCATTCCCCCCAAAGGAATTGATCTAAGCAGTGCTCAAAGGATAAAGGGTTCTCCTGTTGGTAGTGTCCTGTTTCAGAAAACAGAGAAGGTTGCTGAGTTGCTGTGCAATCTTGGAGCCTTCATCACAAATGTTGGTGCCTAAATCGAAGATTTTGTTTACAAAAAGGGTTCTCTCTAACTTCTTTAGTGAAATAAGTTAAAAAAAAAAAAAACAAAGAAAAGAAAAGGAAAGTTAAAGCCTAGTATAAGTTCTCGTTGCTTAGGTGAGTTGCATCATCAATGTGGCCATTCTAAGAACTAAGGAGAAGTTTATGCAAAGGTGAGTGGCTAGGAGAACCTATGGGAATGAGTGTTTGCCTATTTAAGCATAAGGTTAGCTTTGTAGGATTCTTAGGAGTGATAGCTCTTGTTGCTGTAAAAAAAAAAAAAAAAAAAAGAAAGGACTAAGGGCAGTAGAACTCGTTCTTCTTTTTGTAAGTTATGGGGTGCATAGTGAATTCAAAGATGGATTGAGTGTTAGTGGAGTTGTGGGGCTGTTTATGAAGCTTGCTACTATTGATTTGAAAGAAAATAAATTGATTATGGCAAATATTGTGAAGGCTAAGTTTTGATGAACTTTGGAAAGAAAAAAGAGATGGGACTGCTATATCAGTGACCATTTGTATCATTTAACTACTGAATCATTCTCTTTTGAGTTAGTAGTGATTGTCGCTTTTTGATGGATTAGAATGTTTAAGCATTACTCAGGGACGAGTAATGATTTAAGTTTGGGGGATTGTTAGCTCTTATAATGAGAGCTAAACTTGAGCTTTTATTGTCATTATCCCTTAGTATTTCGAGATTTCTTGACTGTGTTAACCCCAGGATTAAGTACTTTGTGCGTTAATTTCTACAGATTACTTCTGAAATATCATAAGATCAATAGAGTACTTTTGATTGTTGGAATGCTATTTTGTTGACCATATTTTCAGGAGTTTTGGTAGATGGATGCTATGAAGTGTGGAAGGTCTGCTTAGAGTCATTGTAGTGTGAAATGGTGAAGGATAAAGATTGCTTTGGAGCTCAATGTCGATATCGATCGTAATGCACACGTGGACAGAATTCATTAATTGAGCTGGACAGAAACTGCCATATCAGGCGCCGTGAGCCAATAAGAGGTCGTCTTGTCATTACCCTGTTGTCTATTCAACCCTTAATTCGAGGTGGATACGATTAAATGCTTTGGTTTTGGCTGTGTAAGAGAGGAGAGGGGAGAAAGAAGTAGAACCCGATTGGAAAGGAGACAAAGGACGAATTGGTAGCAAGCCATTTTTGGGAAGCTTTCTCCTTCTGGAAGGAAGCTGGGGCATTTCACTATCTGTTCATTCTTCATCCTCCCTTACTCTTACTCTGCTATTTTGTAACTAAGACTATTTTTCAGCATGCTTAGCTCTAATTTTACTGCTTCATTATTGTCATTCCTTTTTAGTATGAACTAATCACCCTTGGGGTGAGGATTAGGAGACTTTATGTGGATGTATCTTTAATGAAAGAGTAAATTGCTGCAACCTCTCTCTTGTGCCTTGTGATTTTACTGTCTAACTAAGGTTTGTTTGGCCAGCTCATCTTAGTAGTGTTCATTCCAACTTAGAAAAGAGAAGAGTAAACCGATTTCAAGGCATGACACTAGTTCTGATTAAGAGATTCACTTCTCTCAAGTGATTGAGGAGTCTAGGAATAGTCACTCACCTAGTGTTAACAGTAGGAGCTAAAATCAAGGGTGTTTAATGGAAATTAAGTGCCTAATTCGCAAGGAAATCTGGAAAGATTCTGTGAGGTATACTGTTTTGAGCTCTGGTGCAGTTTTGAGGTCTAGCATAAAGATTGCTGAAGCATAATTTTGTCCCTAATCCTATCCCCTTTTTAATATTTGGTTAAACTTGTGTCGCTGCTGCCTTACTGTTTCTAATCCTCTTCTGCATTACTTTAGCAATTCAATTGTTATCCTTAATTCCTAATTTCAATATTCATTTCCTTTATGTTGGTTACCCTTACTCATTAAATTCAACTCAATCTTGTAAATTTCCTACAACTAATCCCTGAGGAGACGATTAAAATACTTATCACTTGTTGCTTAGATTGTGTATGCTTGCACAGTTTAGGAGTATTTTCTTGATAATTTCACACACCCCTTTTAAGCAAACACATAGCTAATGAATGTTGATTAACCGGGCAAAGAGTTTGATAGGTTAATCTCGGATCACTGGAGCTCGTCATTGTAGGTCCATAAGGTCCCTCGGTTGGCTCAAACTGGATTAAAAGAAGGTTTACTACTAAAAGGGTATTTATGTCATTTATATGAGATATGAATGATATAATATATAGTTTAATGTGAATGAGATTCATAATAAACTATAGGTTAGCCTAATTGTTGAATTAGGGCTAATTTTGAGAAATTAAGTTGAGAGATATTAAATTGGATGTGATTCAATTTAAAAATCCAAAATATTGCAAATGTGATTTGTAAAATGAGATTTGAGATATCTTATAATATGTGGTTATGCAAATATGATTTGCATAACCTATAGTTGTGGTAAAATAGTAAATAGGTGGAGATTTCAACTCCACCTATCACCATTATTTAAACCCCTTTTGCAAGAAGGGTGGTAAGCAATTACTCTCATTTTTGGAAATCTCACCAAAAGAAAAGTTTTATCCTCTCTCAATTCTCTCTAAAAAAACTTCTCCTCCCAAACCAAAGAAGGATCCCACAATCCTCATTCTTCCTAAACAAGAACAACCGAGAAACCAAGTGGTGGTGTTCGGGAGAAGAGTACGAGATCGTTGAGATCGAGAAAAGCAGGAAGAATTTGTGAACAGAGAAAGGAAAGCATTGAAGAACGTCTTCAACAAGTAAGTATCATAACCTTACTGTTTTCTTCCCTTAGATTGTATGTTTAGCCTACAATTTTGTGATGATTAGTTTTAATGAAATTAAGTTGCACAACATCACCACGACGATTCGATCGTCTTCCGCTGCACTAGGACTTTCATTCCCTTCAATTGGTATCAGAGCCAATCGTTGGTTCTTGTTGTGCACTGATTTTCGTAAAAATTAGGTGGGTATTGCCTTTAATTCATGAGATGAATGTTGGTTTGCGAAATGGATGTTTTCGATTTTTGCACTGTTTTTAGATTTGCATTTTATGTTGATTTGATCAATGTAAGGGCCCGTGTTTTTTGGCAAATTTTAATGTAAATTGAGTTTGAAAGTCCGAGTCGTTCGTGGCATGGGATGATGTTTGGGATGTATGTCTTCATCTCGTGTAGTTTGTAATATTCCAAGTTGTAAATAAATAAGAGTTATTTATTTGAGCCTTGTGATATAAATAAGAGTTATTTATTTGAACTTTGTGTCTCGCATATTTCATAAACTTAATCCAATAAACTAAGCTCCAAGGTCATTGTATTAATGAGAGAACTAGAACTTGAACGGACGTTCGAGTTAAGGACCCGAACGATCTACAATATATGGATAGGGTTGGAAACCTAATCCTGGATACGCTGTGGATGCGACCCGCTTTGTATTAAGATACAAACGAGGTGATTTGACTCGTTCATGTGGTTGACACTCACGAGAATATAACCTAAGAATCTCGGATCGAATTCACTCCTGTGTCGGTTTCTGTGTAGGGGTGTTCATAAGCGTCAAATTAAATACCCCAGCCTTAGACAAAACCTTCCTTAGACAGAGTTACTTATTAGTCTCCATTCAAGTTCTAAAGAATTTAAAACTAATAATTAACTTAGGTTACATGCATTTCTATGTTATAGTGCTTGATCATTCATCACATGAATAATACTATGCTATAACATACGTTCATCACATGAATTAAATACATGAGCATGCTTTTAATTTAAAAAATATAACATTTATATTAAATAAATTAAATCATGCAAACATTATATTATAACTCTTATAATAAAATTCTATCATGCATACTATATATTATAACTCTTATAATATAAATATGATGCATGAAATGTTTAACTTAAGATGGGATTTTAAATCTATATGGCATACTTTATGCACATAGAAATAATTAAATCATACATCTCATGCATAAAATAATTAAATAGCAATATTGGACCGATTTTTGGCACCCTAGGGACATAAAATTAAATTAATTAACATTAATATAACATTTATATTAATATTAATTAAAATAATTAAATAAAAAAGTTTAAAAAATCAATTTTACAAAGAAATAAATAAATAAAAACGGCAGTTACACCAGCCTGGGCTCGAACCGGGGGACAACGATCACGTACCTGGAAAACTAACGCGCACCACGCACCACTACGCCAGGCGCTGCAACATCGTTATTGAGTTGCAACGCTATAATATATAGCGTCGCGCCCAAATTCTCAACGCCGTGGCGCTGTAACGCCACCGCTAAGCGCCACAACGCCGCAAGATCGCAGCAGCCTCCAAAGAAGAAGGATGGCGTCGCAACGCTGATGAACTTCCAGCAACACAAATTTTGTTGTTTTCACCGAAATCGCCCGTTTTTGCTCCATTTTGTTCACGACAACTCTTGCCACGAACGACATGGACTTACAGACTCGATTTACATTAAAAAATGCCCAAAAACAACGGGGCCTTACATTGATCTCATCAACTTTAATGTAAATCTAAAAAGTGCCAAAAACCGAAAACATCCAAAATTGCAAACCATTAACATTCATCTCATGAAAATTAATGCTACCCACCTAATTTTAAGAATTCACGTAATACACAACGAAGAGCAACGATTGGCTCGATACCAATTGAAGGGATTTTGAATTCCCATGAATGGAAGACGTTGTGAAACGTCGTTGATCCGTTGTGTAATTCCTATCTTAAAATTGAATCTATCTCATAGATCCTAGGCTAAACATGCAAAGAAGAAGAAGTAAACAGTAAGTAATAGATACTAACCTCTTGAAGAACACTTCTTCAACGTTTTCTCCTTCTCCGGTCACGATCTCTCTTGATCCAACGAACTCCTCGAACACGAAACTCGATCCGAACAGGGAGACACCTCCAAAGGGTCTTCTCGGTTGTTCTTGGTAGGTTGAGGGAGAGTAGGTGGGACTCCCTTTGGTTTTGGGTGAGGAGAAGTTTTAGAGAGAATTGAGAGAGAATGAGAGAAAATCACTTGCTCTTTTTGGATCAAAATCCAAAAAATGGCAAAATGCATACCAAAGGCTTCTTGCAAAGCCTTTAAATACAATTGTGTGATGGAGTTAAAACCTCCACCAAATCACAATTTTACCACAACCATATAATATACAAATCACCTTTGCATATTATATAATATAAGATATCTCATACCTTATTATACAAATCTCATTTGCATAAATGTGGAATTATAAATTGAATCACATTCAATTTAATTTCTCTCAATTCAATTTCTCCAAATAGCACTAATTAATCAATTAGACTATACTATAGTTTATTATGAATCTCATTCACATCAAACTATATATTATGTCATCTATATCTCATATAAATGACATAAATACCCAAATAATGAATTTGAACACTTCAAATTCACACCAAATCAGAACCCTCAATTTTTCCAATTTGAGCCAACCGAGGGACCTAATGGACCTACACGTGATTTGAGCTCCAATGATCCGAGACTAACTCACAAACTCTTTGACCCGGTATTCAACATTCATTAGCTACGGTAACACTCCACTAAAGCCCGTAGTCGCACTCTCATCATCATCAGAGGACAAGTTGTGTCCATCGATATAACCAATACCCATGAGTCGACCCTTCACAGGTTGTTCGTAGTCATAGCTGGATCAAATTACCGTTTTACCCCTGTGTCTACCTCGCGCTCCTTAAGTCCCACTGCTCCTCTAATGAACAACTACGTTGCATGGTCCAACCATAAACAACAACCCTCTCAAAGCCAATGAGAGAGTGGGGTCCCATTGTTCAAGTCCTAGAGACAAAGACTTAAGGGAACAACCCCTCTAGTTTCCCTAAGTCGGGAAGGAGTGAATTTCTTCTTGCGTAGTCAAGTTCCAAGCTCCTCACGTGGTCCTGCCCCTGAGAAGATAGGCATATTGGACGAGCAACAGTGGCCACCCTCACCCGTACTAGTCAAAGGACGCACTTCATGCAGACGGGAGTCCGTGACACGCCGTGATTAAGGTCGAGTCACTAATGGTCATCTACGAATTTATTAGCTCTATAATCGTTAACGGTGTTACATCGCAGAAGTCTAATAATTCACGGTCCGGTCTTGTACAATCTCACCGCACAGATGCCCCCACTCGCATGTCAACCACATGAACGAGTCGATCACCGCGTCGTATCTAATACAAAGCGGTCGCATCCATAGTGTATGCGTGATTAGTTCTCCAACCCTATCCATATATCAGAGACCGTTCGGGTCATTAACTCGAACGTGATCCTCCCCGTGTGTCACTACACACCGCTCAAGTTCTTAGTTCTCTCATAATGCAATGACCACAAGCTTAGTTTATTGGATTAAGTTTATGAAAAATGCGAGACACAATGTTTAAATAAATAACTCTTATTTATTACACAATGTTGAAATAAATAACTCTTATTCATTTACAACATGGAATATTACAAACTACACGAGATGGGGACATACATCCCAACATTACCTTATTGTTTTTCCTCTCCTATATGCATGTTTAGCCTAGAATTAAAGCTGTTTAGTTCAATTTTAAGATAGAATTACACAACGAATCAACGACGTTTCACAACGTCTTCCGCTGCGGTAATTCCAAATCCCTACAACTGTGAAGAAATCGGAGCAAAAATGGGCGAGATTCGACGAAGAGCAGCAAGAGGAGCTTGTTGTTCTGTCGATAGCATTGAGACGTTGTTCATCGGCGTCTCAACGCTGCGCATGCGGGTGGAGACATGGCTGCAGAGCAGCGTTGCAACGCCGAGGCGTGGAGCCCGTGGGACGCAACGCTGAGCAACTGCGCAGCGCTGCAACGCCGAAAGCACCGCAGCGTTGCAACACCGCCACGGCGTTAACGCGCTACGTGCGCGCTGAGGCGCGCCCAACGCCTAGTTCGCGGGAGTCGTGGGCGTGTAGCAGCAGTTCAAGTCGTGGGCAGTTTTAATTTTTTTTAATTTATTTAAATTGTAAAATGTATTTATTTGATTGATTTATTTATTTTCTTAATTAATATTAATATAAAGTTATATTAACGTTAATTAATTAAATAAATGCCCCTAAGTGCCAAAACTGGTCCATTTTTGCTATTTAATTATTTTATGTATGTGATGTATAATTTAATTAAATTCTATGTGCATAATGTATGTCATATAGATTTAAAATCCCACCTTAGGTTAAACATTTCATGCATCATTTATATTATAAGTGCTATAATATATAGTTTGCATGTTAGGTTATATTATAAGTGTTATAATATAATTAAATGGATGTTTTAATTTAATTAAATATAAGTGTTATATTTTTAGATTAAAGTATCCTCATGCATTTTAATTTCATGTGATGAATTATTATGTTATAATATAGTTATTCATGTGATGAATGATCAAGCACTATAACGTATAAATGCATGTAACCTAAGTTAATTATTAGTTTTAAAGTGTTTAGAACTTGAATAATTAGACTTAGGTTTTCTAGTTCTAATAATATTATATTTAGGAAATCAAAATGTAATCCTTGAATGGTGACTGATTAGTAACTCTGTCTAAGGAAGGTTTAGTCTAAGGCTAGAGTATTTAAGTTGACGCTTGCGGAACACCTCTACCTCGAAACCCACCTGGGAGTGAATTCGGTCCGGAGGTTCTTAGGTTATATTTTTCGTGAGTGTCGTTAATTACAAAGTTGATTAATTTACTCACATAAACCTAAGTAATAATGTGATTATAAACTTAGGTTAATTTCAATATAAGAGTTATATTGGCAGACTTAGGTAAATTTTAGCTGGTTTATCTAGGTCAATCCCAAAAATTATAAAATGCTGAGTGGGGGGAAATAAAGTTTATAAGATAAATTTAATTTTTCGACCACAAATCTCCATTAAGTCCGCACCATGAGATCACGACTCGGCCTCGTGGCGCAAATGGGAGCGTCTCCCTTCGGATGGTATTTGTATGGGTCAATATCAAAGTTGATGGAGAGAGTACTTATAGTGAGTTGGAGCGGGACCTGTGAAAACGGGACCCACGGTCTCTTCTTTCGATTCACACCGTGAGACCCCTATGATCCGCCTGCTAGTTTGGCCTGGACCAGACAATCCCTTCGGAGGGCCTTGATCATGGGAGTCGGAACACTTTGAATTCCCGAAAGGGATACAGTTTCCTTGTTTGTTTTCATTCGTGGTCACCCTTCGGTGGCTATTATTTGGACGGATACTTGGAAACTTAAATATTGAGGGTGACACTCACGGGATTCGTTAAGTGTTAATGAATTCGACCAAATAATGGTAAATGGACGCCTAATGGAATAATAGTTATTCTGGGACTAGGGTCGGGTTGAGAAAGTCTCGTCCTAGAGGAGTGTTTCTGTTCACCCTTCGGTGGCGGTCATTCTAAACCTTTAGGATATCATTGCATTTTTTAAATGACCTAAGGATCATAGGATTAAATTTTGCTAAAACTTGATTGGTTTTCAAAAGTTTATGCGAGACTGACACAAATTTATTTGATTTTTTCAGCTAAAATGTCTAGCTCAATTATCGCTTTACTCGCCTCCGATAAGTTAGTGGGAGATAACTTCCAAACGTGGAAGAATAATATAAACACGATTCTTGTAACCGACGACCTGAAGTTCGTGCTTACTGAGGAGTGTCCTCAGTTTTCGACCTCGACTACATCACGAAGTGTTTGTGATGCATACGATCGATGGATTAGAGCAAATGAAAAAGCCAAGGTCTATATAATTGCCAGATTATCTAAAGTCTAGGCAAAGAAGCACGAGTTGATGATCACCGCTAAGGAGATCATGGAGTCGTTGCAGGACATGTTTGGACAATAGTCCATTTTGGTCAGGCACGGTTCGCTCAAACACGTCTTCAACGCCCGAATGAAAGAAGGGACGTCTGTCCGTGAACATGTTCTGGACATGATGACCCACTTTAATTTGCCGGAGATGAACGGAGCTTCGATCGATGAGTCGAGCCAGGTCAACTTTATTTTGGAGACCCTTGCGAAGAGTTTCCTTCAGTTTCGTAGCAATGCTGTTATGAACAAAATTAGCAACACTCTGACTACCCTCCTAAATGAGCTACAAAACTTCCAATCCTTGATGAGAATCAGGACACCGGAAGCTGAGGCAAACATTGCCTACAAATCATATCACAGGGGTTCGACCTCTAGGACCAAATCTGTCACTCCTTCTCGACCGAAAGGGAAGAAGAAAATGAAGAAGGGTAAAGCTGACCGAGTTGCCGCCCAAAAGAACAAGAAGGTCAAGGAAGTTGCAGAAAAAGGAAAGTGTTTGCATTGCAATGGGGACGACCACTGGAAGTGAAACTGTCCCAAGTTCCTTGCCAAGAGGAAGAATCAAGGTAAATATGATTTACTGGTAACTGAAACTTGTTTAGTGCATAGTAGTGACTCTGCCTGGATATTGGATTCGGGCGCCACTAACCACGTTTGTTATTCTTTTCAGGGAGTTGATTCTTGGCAGCAGCTGCGAGAGGGTGAGGTGACTCTGTGGGTTGGATCTGAGGAGATAGTCTCTACTGCAGCTATCGGCAAAGTGAAGCTTTTCTTCGGCAAGAATTATTTATTGTTAGACAATTTGTACATAGTCCCAGGGTTTACTAGAAACCTTGTTTATATTTCCTGTCTTATTGAACAGTGTATTTCAATTTCCTTTGATTATAATAAAACGTTTATTTCTTTCAAAGGCAATTTGATTTGTCCAACTTCACCATAGTCTAATTTGTATGTTTTGAAACCAAATTTAGTCAAAAGTATTTTGAATACTTAATTATTTAAAACTCTAGAAACACGAACTAGGAGAGTTAAAGTTTCTCCAAAAGAAAATGTCCATCTTTGGCATCTATGGTTAGGCCACATTAATCTCAATCGGATTTAGAGACTAGTGAAGAGTTGACTTCTAAGTCAGTTGGAAGAAAACTCTTTACAGGTGTGTGAGTCATGCCTCGAAGGCAAAATGACCAAACGTTCTTTTAGTGGAAAAGGATATAGAGCCAAGGAGCCCCTTGAGCTTATACATTCCGACCTCTGTGGTCCGATGAGTGTTAAAGCACGAGGTGGTTACGAATACTTTGTATCTTTCATAGATGACTATTCGAGGTATGGGTATATTTACCTAATGCATAGAAAGTCAGAAACTCTTGAAAAGTTCAAGGAGTACAAGACTGAGGTTGAGAACCTGTTAGGTAAAATCATAAAAACACTTCGATCAGATCGAGGTGGAGAGTATATGGACACTGAATTCCAGGACTATATGATAGAACACGGAATTACGTCCCAACTCTCAGCATCTGGTACGCCAAAGCAGAATGGTGTATCGGAGAGGAGAAACAGAACCCTGGAATGGCCAAAGCAGAATGGTGTATCGGAGAGGAGAAACAAAACCCAAAGCAGACTGCGGTGTATATTTTGAACAACGTTCCGTCGAAAAGTGTTTGTTAAACACCTTTCGAACTCTGGAATGGCCGTAAAGGTAGTTTACACCATTTCAGAATTTGGGGATGCCCGACCCACGTGTTGGTGTCAAACCCGAAGAAGATGGAACCCTGTTCAAAGTTGTGCTTATTCGTAGGTTACCCAAAAAAGACTAGGGGTGGTCTTTTTTCGATCCTAAGGAAAATAGGGTGATTGTGTCGACAAACGCCACTTTCCTTGAGGAAGACCACATCAGGGATCATTTGCCTAGGAGCAAAATCGTGATGAACGAAATAGACAGTACGTCAGCAAGAGTTGTTGATGGGGCTAGTACGTCAACAAGTGTTGTTGATCCTAGCACGTCAAGTCAAGTCCGTTCCCAAGAGTTGGGAATGCCTCGACGTAGTGGGAGGGTTGTTAGACAGCCTGGACGTTACATGAGTTTAGCTGAAACCCAAGTTGTCAATCCTGATGATGACAACGAGGATCCATTAGCCTATGATCAAGCAATGGAAGATATTGACAAGGACGAATGGATTAAAGCTATGGACCAGGAAATGGAGTCGATGTACTTCAATTCTGTTTGGGAGTTTGTGGATCAACCAGATGGAGTAAAACCTATAGGTTATAAATGGATCTACAAGTGTAGACGTTGCGTAGATGGGAAGGTGCAGACCTTCAAAGAACGACTAGTGGCAAAGGGGTTTACCCAGGTTGAAGAGGTTGATTATGAGGAAACCTTTTCACCTGTTGTCATGGTAAAGTCGATCAGGATCCTTCTGGTCATTGTCGCGTATTATGACTATGAGGTATGGCAGATGGATGTCAAAACCGCCTTTCTAAATGGCAACCTTGACGAAACCATATACATGGACCAGCCCAAAGGGTTCATAACCCAAGGCCAACAGCAAAAGGTTTACCGACTTCATAGGTCCATTTATGGACTTAAATAAGCCTCGGGGTCTTGGAATATAAGGTTTGATGAGGCAATCAAATCTTATGGTTTTGATCAGAATGTTGACGAGCCTTGTGTCTACAAGAAAATCATCAACAAAACAGTCACATTTCTAATATTATTCGTGGATGATATCCTTCTAATTGGGAATGAGGTAGGATTTCTTACTTACGTAAAGAATTGGCTAGCTTCGCAATTCCAAATGAAAGATTTGGGAGAAGCTCAGTAGGTTCTAGGTATCCAGATTGTCCAGAACCGGAAGAACAGAACACTAGCCATGTCTCAAGCGTCTTATATTGACAAGATGTTGCCTAGATATAAGATGCAGAACTCTAGGAAGGGCTTGCTACCTTTCAGGCACGGGGTTCACATTGAAGGGAATCGAAGTCCCCGCAGCTGAAGCAATTGCGAATCGCGCGCTCTTGATTTAGTTACAACAGAAAATTCAAGAACGTAAACATGGATTAAGCATATAATAAGAGTTTGGATAGCAAGTATTTACCTTCGAAGAACCTTTCTTCAAGTGCTCCTCTCTCCACGATCACGATCTCAGAAACAAGAACTCCAACGTGCGAAGACACGACCACAGGATCTTCTCCGTTGTTCTCTAAGTGAGGGAAGAAGGTGGGTTCCCTTTAGGAGATGTGAGGTATTTTTTAGTGAGAGATGTTTTTGTTGTCTTGGAACTCTTCCAACCACAATAAAAGAGCTTTTCCAAAACCTTCACCTAGTTGCATCTCATGCAACCATATATATAGAGAAATAGGATGGGAATGACCATCCTACCTCTCATTTAATCTCTCTTTAGTATATAGTTTATATATGAATCTAATTCACATTAAAACTATATATTATATCAATTATATCATATATAATTGATATAACTCCTCATGCATGAAATTGAACACTTCAATTTCACTCCTAACTTTATACCCTCAATATTACCATATTGAGCTAACGAAGGGATCTAATGGACCTACAGTTCATGAGCTCCAATGATGTGAGATTAACTGATAAAACTCTTTGATCCAGTTAATCAATATTCATTAACTACAAGTCACTCCAATATATACTTGCAGCTGCACTCTCCTCACTGTAGATATTATTGTGTCCACTGATATAGTCATTACCCATGAGTCGACCATTCACAGGTTGTTCGTATCACAGTTGGGCCAAATTACCGTTTTACCCCTGTGATTACCTCTTTGCTCCTTAAGCACCACTGATCCTCTAATGAACAACAAGTCTGAGGTCCTACCTTAGACTCATACCCTCATAGAGTGAATTCCTCAGTAGAGGAATAAGTGAATTCCATCTTGCACACTTAAGTTTCCAGCTACCTACGAGGTTCTGTCCCTGAGAAGGTAGGCTTATTGAGTCGCTCTGTGCCACTCTCACCCATACTAGTCTAAGGACAAACCCTATAACCGTGGATTTCTTAACTTGCTCGAGATTCGTGTCAAGTCACTAATGACCATCTATAAATTACTAGTCTTATCCTGTTAACGGTTTTATACTGGTTAGACTAATAATTTGTGATCCAGTCTTGTATGAACTCTTCATACACGATGCCCCCACTCGCATGTCAACTACATGAATGAGTTGGATTACCTCATTTGTACTAATTACAAAGTGGGCCGCATCCATGGTGTTACCAGAATGAGGTTTCCAACCTTATTCTTATACCATAGACTACTTAGGTTATAATCTTGAATTCAACCCAAATAGTGTCCACTACACTGATTTCAAGATAAACGTTATAACCTTGGAGCTTAGTTTATTGGATTTATAAAAGCAAGACTGTAATCTTATCAAAACAAATAACACTTTATTTAATTGATCAAGATTACACAAGTTTAGGGCATAAATCCCAACAATCTCCCACTTGACCTAAAGCTTATGGAGTACTAAACATTACATTAATGTAAATACAATAAACTAGGGAATTTAAACCCTTTTGTACAAAATACTCCCACTTGCCCTAGTTGGGGAAGACTTGTAAACCTAGACCTTCTAGGTGACTCTCAAATACTTTAGCCGTGAGATCCTTTGTAAAAGGATCAACAATGTTGTGCTCTGAGGCTATCTTCGTGACAATCACGTCTCCTCTATGCACGATCTCTCGGATGAGATGATACTTCCGCTCTATGTGCTTTCCCCTCTTGTGACTTCGGGGTTCCCTCGAATTTGCCACCGCACCACTGTTATCGCAATACAGCGTGATGGGCAAAGTCATATTTGGAACAACTTCCAAATTTAGCATAAATTTCCTTAACCAAACGACCTCCTTAGCTGCTTCACAAGCTGCTACATATTCGACCTCCATGGTGGAATCAGCAATGAATCCTTGCTTGACGCTTCGCCATACTACAGCTCCTCAGTTAAGAGTGAAAACTGACTCTGATGTAGATTTTCGAGAATCTTTATCAGTCTGAAACTCAGAATCCGTGTATCCTGTAAGGATCAAATCCTTAGCCCCATACACAAGCATGTAGTTCCTTGTTCTCCGAAGATACTTAAGGATCGTTTTAACCGCTGTTCGGTGTTCAAGTCCTGGATTGGATTGATACCTACTGACCATTCCAACTGCAAAAAAGATATCAGGCCTAGTACACAACATGGTGTACATCGGGCTCCCAACAGCTGATGCGTAAGGAATCCGTCTCATATCTTCAACTGCTTGAGGTGTCTTAGGACACTGTTCCTTAGACAAATGGATTCCATGTCTAAAAGGCAACAACACCTTTTTGGAATCTTGCATCTTAAACCTTGACAACACTTTGTCTATACATGATGCTTGAGACAAGGCTAGTGTTTTATTCTCGCGGTTCCGGACAATCTGAATCCCAAGAACAAACTGCGCATCACCCAAATCTTTCATTTAGAATTGCGTTGCTAGTCATTCCTTGATGTCACTAAGATAACCCACATCATTCCCAATGAGTAGGATATTATCCACATAGAGAATTAGGAAAGCGACAGAAGTATTGAGGATTTTCTTGTAGACACAAGGTTCATCATCATTATGGTCAAAACCATAAGATCTGATAGCCTCATCAAATCTTATATTCCATGACCTAGAGGCTTGTTTCAGTCCATAAATCGACCTTTTAAGCCTGCAAACCTTTTGCTCTTGTCCTGGTTTAATGAACCCTTTGGGTTGGTCCATGTAGATGGTTTCCTCAAGATTGTCATTCAAAAAGGCTGTCTTGACATCCATTTGCCATACCTCATAGTCATAATATGCGGCAATGGCAAGAAGGATACAGATAGACTTTACCATAGCAACAGGTGAAAAGGTTTCCTCAAAGTCAACCCCTTCAACCTGGGTATAATCCTTTGCTACTAGTCTAGCTTTAAAGGTTTTCACCTTCCCATCTACACCACGTTTTCTCTTGTAGATCCACTTACAACCTATAGGTTTTACCCCATCAGGCTTATCTACAAGATCCCAAACAGAATTGAAGTGCATAGACTCCATTTCTTGGTCCATGGCTATAACCCATTTGTCTTTGTCAATGTCAACCATTGCTTGATTATAAGTCAATGGATCCTCGCAGTTGTCATCTGGTATAACAACTTGAGTTTCAGCTAAACCCATGTAACGGTCAGGCTGTATCACAACCCTCCCACTACGTCGAGGCATACTCAACTCTTGAGATGGACCCTCTTGACTAGATAAACTAGTATCAACAACTCTTGTTGACGTACTAGTGTTCTTATTAGCAACCCTTGCTATTGTTCCGTGTAACTCACTCAACACTACCTTACTTTTTGGTTTGTTGTCCCTTATGTGGTCCTCCTCCAAGAAAGTGGCATTTGTCGACACAAAGACCTTATCTTCCTTAGGATCATAGAATAAACCACCTCTTGTTTCTTTTGGGTATCCTACAAATAGGCACAACTTTGAACGTGAATCCAACTTCTTTGGATTTGTCACAAGCACATGTGCTGGACAACCCCATATTCTGAAGTGACATAAACTACCTTTACGTCCTTTCCAGAGTTCAAAAGGTGTTTCAGAAATACTTTGGGAGGGCACACTATTCAAAATGTGTATTGCAGTCTCCACGGCATAACCCCAAAAGGAACTAGGGAGATGAGCATAACTCATCATTGATCGAACCATGTCCAAGAAGGTTCTATTTATCCTTTCCGATACACCGTTTTGTTGTGGTGTGCAGGGAGCTGAGAGTTGGGATGTAATTCCATGTTCTATCATATAGTTCTGGAATTTGAAATCCATGTACTCTCCACCTCGATTCGATCGAAGTGTTTTAACTCTTTTACCTAATTGATTTTCAACCTCAGTCTTGAATTCCTTGAACTTTTCAAGTGCTTAAGACTTGTGGTGCATTAGGTAAATATGCCCATATCTGGAATAATCATCTATAAAAGAGATGAAATATTCATATCCTCCCCTGACTTTAACATTCATCGGACCACAAAGGTCTGAATGTATAAGCTCTAGAGGATCTTTGGCTCTATAACCTTTTCCACTAAAAGGTCTTTTAGTCATTTTGCCTTCTAGGAAGGTTTCACATACTGGTAAGGAATTTTCTTCTAACTCGTTTAGAAGTCCATTCTTTACCAATCTCTCAATCCTATTGAGATTAATGTGACCTAATCTTAGATGCCAAAGATGAGCATTTTCTTTTGGAGAAATTAGTTCGTGTACTTGCAATTCTGAAAAATTCACTTGTTAAAACTATTTTAACTGAATTAAACCATTTGCAAATAATTCTCAAGAAGAGCAACACATAGTACAATACTTTTCCAATGAAATAAACTCTTTATTCAATTGAAAAGACAGAGAAGTACAATGTTCGCTAAGGCAAGAAATGAGGTTTCTAATAAACCCTTAAGCTACATGTTATCAAATAACAACTTTTCTTTGCCAAACGATTGCTCTTTATCTGCTCCTTTTCCTCTTCTTCTGTATCTTCTTAAGTCCAGAAGTATGGTTGTAGTTCTTTGTCCCAGAGGATGAATCCTCCTGAGAACTTTTGGAATGAGCAAACAAATTTGCCTCTCCATTTTGTTGTCTCTTATCATCCATAAGAAACTGATAATTTTGCAGCTCATGTAGCAGAGAAGTCAGATCATATTCTATGTTTTTCATCGCTGCATTGCTACGAAATCGCTGAAAACTCTTCGGAAGAGATTCTCGGATGAACAAAATCTGACATTTCTCATCTATGACCGCTACGTTTAATTCCGCTATATTGAAGTGGGCAATCAGATTGAAAACATGTTCTCTCACCGATGTACCTTCCTTCATACGTGCGTTATGAGCGAATTTTAGGGCTCCATGCCGAATTTTTTTGGACGGTTGTCTAGACAAATTTAGCACAAAATCCATGATCTCTCGAGCTGAGACCTTGCCCTCAAGCCTCCTGGCTAAAACATCAGGTATGCTAGCTAGGATATAGGCTTTCGCCTTTTCGTTGGCATTAATCCAGCGGTCATACGCATCCTCAACAGCTTGAGATGCATTTTGAGCAGGACATTGAGGACATTCCTCATTGAGAACGAACTTAAGACCATGTGTAACCAAAATTATGTTGAGTCCATCCCTCCATGTCACTATGTTCTCTCCGGTTAACTTTTTCGCACCCAATAAGGAAATCATAGAGCTAGACATTTTTGCTAAAAATTTACAAACAAATTGTATGAGTTTCTTGCTATAACTCTAATCCAATCATGTTTTAGCTAATTATCAAATGATTCCTAGGCCATTTATAATTTGCAATGATACTCCAAAGATTTAGAATGTATGACACCGAAGGGTAATAAAAAACACTCCTCCTCTGGATCAAGACACTCTTGACCAAAACCTAACACCAGAATAACTCTTATTCCTATAGGTTTTAGTTACCATTTTTTCGGTCTGAATACATACACAACTTATGTACCCCGTGAGTGTAACCCTTTGTCTTTAGATCCCAGAGTCTCGATCCAATAAAATCCGCCGATGGGAGGACTAGATTGAAAAATAGTCTAAGGAAATCTTTATCCCTTTCGGGTGTCTACTGTTGTTAGATCCCCTATGATCAAGCCCTCCGAAGTGATTTTCTGGTCCAGGCCAAACTAGCAGGCTGAGCATAGTGGTCTAACGGTGTAAACCGACAAAAGAGACCGTAGGTTTTGTTTTCACTAAACCTGCTCCCACTCACTATAAGTACCCTCTCCATTCACCCTGGTATTGACTCATACAAACACCATCCGAAGGGGGACGCTCCCGTTTGCGCCACGAGGCCAAGTATGAGTCTCACGGTGTGAACTTCTCGGAGATAGCGTAGGTAGAAAAATATGTATCTCATACACTTTTTCCTCCCATTGAATACTTTAAATCTAGAGGAATCTTTCTTAGGCTAAAACCCGACTAATGGTTTTACCTATATCTATCAACATAACTCTTATATTGATAATCAATATAACTCTTATATTGATTTTATCCTATGTTTGTTAATATAACTCCTTATATTAAACCTAGGATTTCTAGTTTATTAACCCCTTAATAAACTCACGACCGACGCCATCTGTAATTTATAAGACTCTCTGATTAAATTTCACTCCCAGGTCAGTTCCCAGGTAGAGGTGTTTCGTTTCCGTCAAATTAAATACCCCAGCCTAGACAGAACTTTCCTTAGATAGAGTTACTCTTTGAATCATAGCTTATAAGTTACTTGCACTAGAAGAAAATAAGGCTACAATGACGGACGAAAAGATCAAGGGGCGAGAAACAATGACGGACGGAGAAAAGGCGTGCTGGAATTTTTTGGCCGGACATACAATGACGGGCATTGCCCGTCATTGTAAGTTATTTTTAATGACGGGCTTTGCCCGTCATTATAGGATATATTAATTAAAAAAAACATTTTCGGACACCTCACACCCGACAACTCACTCTCTCTCTTCACATCTCTCAACACTCCACCCTCGATCTCATCTCCCCATCTCAGCTCACAGTGCCCTCGATCTCACTCTTTCTCACCCTCTTCACGACCCATCTCCGACCTCCGTCGGCCGTTCGTTTGGGGGAGTCGCCGCCGACCGCCACCATCTTCACTCTCTCTCACTCTCTGACTGTCGGCCGATCGTTTGGGCAGTCGCCCGCCGAGTTTGGAGAGTTCGTCGCCGACCATCTCTGTCTTTCTTCACAACCCATCCACCGAGCACCAAACCGCCGTCCACGGAGCACCAACCTGCCATCCACGGAGCACCAAATCGTCGCCGCCCATTTGGGAGTCGCCGCGTCTTTCTTCTCTCAAAGATCCATCGCCGCCGACCGAGCGGATCGGGCGCAGCGGTCTAGATCTACACCCTTCGCTTGTAGATCTCGCTTTATTGAGGTCCAAATCTGCCCCTTTAATTTGTTTTTATGTCAGTTATCTTGAAATGCTCTTGAAATGTTGAAGCTCTTGAAATGTTGAAGGGCACTTGAAATAGAAGTCACATGTTATGGATTATGCAATTTTTATGTAGCCTTAAAAACTTAAAAATATATATAATATGGTTGAGGTTTTATGAAAATGCGTTCAAAGTTACATGTTGTAAGAAAATGTGTTCAATTTCTACCTAATTTAAGTCTAGTTTAATTAATGACATTAGAAACATTTTTTAAGGATTGATGGTAATTGACATTAGAAACATTAAAAATGTGATGCAAGGGTTGCATCCAAAATTGGAGTTGACCCCATCTTTAGGTAGTTGAAGAAGTCTCAAAAGCCTCAATATTAGTTTCTACAAAATAATCACTCTAACTTAATAAAAATTTACCTACTATCAAACTTACCTCAATATTAGTTCAAAGAAGAAATTGAACCATTTGAAACTATATTAGTTACAACTTATGGCATTGATTTTTGGTTTTCATAATCGGATTTCTCATATTAATTTAGGTACCATGTTAACTAATCCCACCTTCAAGATACCTAAGTTTTTACTAATATTTTCTTTGATTATGCTATAATTTTTTATGAGTTTAAAATAGATAAGTTTACTTTTATATTGGGGATAGGTTAATAACTTGTATTACATTATTGAGGAAAAAGTGAGAATTTCCTAAATTTTTCTTAATTCTAATTCTTTGTTTGTGTTAAGTTTTATGAGTTTAGATTTTATATGTTTAATTTTCTTAATATTAATAGTGATTGAGGAATGGTTGAAAACTTTTGTTTAGCATGTTTGGTTAGGATCATATGTTTAATTTTCTTAATATTAGTAGTGGGTTTGTAGATGAGAGGAAATGGTATTAGTCCAAAATATCATGATGTTGGCTTTTGAATCAATATCATGAAATTCAGTAAGTAGTGAACTCCTTGATAGTTTTATTTTTTCTTCTTGACTTCCTAAGGACATAGTAAGTACATAAGTTTAAGTAACTATTATTCTTCTTGTAGATTGAACTTTCAAGACACCAGATTTATAGTTATGGATAAGTCGTGGATGTCAAAGAATAGAATGTCATCATAATATCGTTTAGGAGTTGAGACGTTTATCCAAATGGTATACGACATTCAAATAGGTCAGGTGTCATTTGTTGTCCATGCTTGAAATGTGTGAATGCAAAGTCTCAAAATGCGAATGTCGTAAGAGACCATTTATATATTAATGGCATTGATGAAAGCTATAGAACATGGATTTGGCATGGTGAGTCACTACCGAATGAGAGAAAAGAGGAACCTGAAGTTGAGGACGAAGATGTTGACGACACAATAGGAATGTTTGAGGCTGCACATAACTATTTTAATGACAAGTCTCCAATATTTGAAGAAGTGTTAGATGATGCCAAGAAACCATTGTACTTAAATTGTAACAATTTTACCAAAATATCTGCATTGATAAAGTTATATAATTTGAAAGCAAAGTTTGGATGGAGCGATAAGAGTTTCACTGAGTTGTTAGCATTGATTCGTGACATCTTACCAAGTCCAAATGAACTTCCTAGCTCTACATATCAAGCCAAAAAAATCATGTGTACTCTTGGAATGAAGTATGAAAAGATTCATGCATGTAGTGTAAACCCAAGATCTTTCTCTAGAACTTCCTTTTTATCAAACAACAAAAAGAAAGAAGAAATGAATGCTTAAAACTTGGCTTTCCTTGTTTTAAAAAGGAAAGAAATGAAGTGAAAGGCAAAAGGAAAACAAGGAAGGAAAGTTTAAACCATTTTGGTTTGGATTGCTTTTAAGACAAAAGAAGAAAAGGAAATGAAACAATGTTTAATATACTAAGTTTGTTATGTTTAGAAAAGAAAAGGAAAGAAAAGGAAAGAAAAGAAAAGAAAGGAAAAGAAAAGAAAAGGAAAAACAAAGAAAAACAAAGAAAGGATGGTGGATGGTGGGACCCCACCTAAGTTCCTTCTTAAAAACAAAGTTCTATCGATCTTCTTCCTCATTTTATCAAATGAAAGGTAAGGGTTTCGTGGGAGAGGCTTAAAGGAAGAAGAAGAAGGTGGTTTCACTGAAATTGCGAGAAGAGAGGAGAGAACTCAAGCAAATTAGTAGAACAACAAGGTAATCACTCTGCCATGTTCTGCTATTTGGTTCATCTCGAGCTCCACAGAAAGAGGTAAGAGCTGAAATTTTGTTTCGTGCAAGTTAACTCATATTGGAACAAAATTCGTGAAGGATGCTCGAGCAAATTCGGACCTTAAGCTACTGATTTATGAAGAGGAAGACAGAACACAGAATTTATCACAAATCCGAGAAGTCTCTGATGTTTTGGTTGTACTGACCTGTAGAATTGGAATCAGAAGCTCTAATAGGTATGGTTGGAAAGCTTATTGAATTTCCTACAACTTTCATGAAGAAATCGTGAATAGAAAAGGACTGGAAAATGTTGTAAATAGCAGGTCAAGTTTCGGGTTGCAGCAAAAATCGAATCTGAATAGCGTAAGTTGGTTCCCGGGAAAGAAGACTTCGAGGTATTTCTCAACCAATCTATTGGGAATCTCATTTTCATGTCTTCATAAGAGTTTTAGAGGAGGTGCCAAACCTTCCCGTCGATGTGAGCTCTTGGGAAGATCAACTCGTTATCCCTAGAGTAACTTTTATCCGTTGAGCGACGCTTCTTCCACTCGGCACCGTCGCGATCACTAAGGCCGACTTTCGCCCCCGCCGACGGGTGGGTCTTGCAGTCAAGCTCCTTCTCGCTTTGCACTCGAGGCCAATCTCCGTCTGCCCGAGGAAACCTTTGCACGCCTCAGTTACCTTTTGGGAGGCCTACGCCCATAGAAACTGTTCACCGAGATCGCCCTCTCGGCCCGTAGGTCCCGACACAAGGTTAGAATTCTAGCTCTTCCAGAGTGGTATCTCACCGATGGCTCGGGCCCCTGGAGGGGGCTTCTTCGCCTCCACCACCTAAGCTGCGCAGAAAGGCCCAAAGCCAATCCCGTGAAGAGTTTGGTATAAATTTCACCTGTTTGGCTAAGAAATGAAGAAGTTATGGGTCATTTCTAAAAACAGGCGTAAAAAATCAAAATGCCGAATTTTGAAAGTGTGTTTTCTTGCAAGTTTTAAGGTCAAAAATCATGAGCTCGAGGTTCTAATGATTGATTTGGCTTGTTTAATGTGCCAAGAGCAAATAGGTCAAGTTTACAAGCCAAGGTTCCAATTCTAATACGGTGAGTGACTCTATCTTAGAACTATGATTGACCGATGTTTTTCTTGATGAACATAAGTGTTGATAATTACATCTTGATTGAACAGTTGTGAATGGCTTCATAGAGTTTTCTAACATAAAGTCATGATGGAACCTAAGCATGCTTGAATTAGTTGTAACTATAAATCCAGGTATGGAAACTAAATTATGAAAGTATGCTTTCCTTTAGAGAATGTTTTGTGTAAATCCACTTGGGAACATGTATAAATGACAATGTGGAAATGTCAAGGAATTGTTGTATGTGTTATAAAATCATGATATCCCGATACTGAAGGACAATGAGAAGGTATCCGGGAAGTAAATAGTTTTACCTAAATACTGAAGGACAATGAGAAGGTATTCGGGTAGTAAATGGTTTTACCTTAATACTGAAGGACATAGAGAAGGTATTAGGAAAACCAAACGACCAAAGGCATTCCACGCACGCACGTGAGAGAGAGAGTGATATGAACCTTATTGGAATAAATGTAACTCTACCACCTCTATGGTTTGATGTGGAGTCAGGTCATGTGCTTATTGTTATGAGCTTTTATATTATTGATCTATCTACCCTCGAAAAGTTAGTACATTTCGAGTTCTGTGCTATGCACAAGTGGTGACTTAAAACCTGTAGATTGGAAGCATGGTTTGTTAATGTTTACAAACAGATGTTAAGCTATTTTGTACTTATAATCTGCCATTATTATGATTCACCTGTGAGCTTATAATGTTTTAAAGATAGACACTCACTGAGCTTTTTAGCTCATTCTTTCAATGTTTTCAAACATTTTCGTGTAGAGATCGAGCTCCTTGTACTTGACATCCCGCCATAGTCCACTGGAAGTTTCATAAGTTGATAGTTTGTACGTGGTCGGTGTTGTATAGCAAGTCGTTATGTAGTTATAGAAGTTTTGTACATTAGTGGTTGTATAAACATTGAGTTGTCTTGTGTTGTTTTGATGCACTTGACTTTTAGTTTCCAAGAGAGACTTATGAAGGGTTTCTCCTTGTGTATGTTTAATAGTTGTCCAGCTTCTGTGTGTGTTATGTTAAAATGTTCCATATGCGAACATAGTATGTTATCAGAGTCAGTGGTCACAGTGTATTGTAAAGAGATAAACAATGTTCTGTTGGCTTCACGCCGCCTTCGAGCCTAGTTTTCAGGTAGTTCGGAAGGGGGTGTGACATGTAGTAATGATTGTTGTTTGTTTAGAAAAGAGCTTGAAGATGTAGAAGTATGCCCTGCATGCGGAACATCAGGATGGAAGCTTTGTAAAAATTCGAAGGATGTGATGAAGAACATTCAAAGTGAAAGTCATGTGGTATTTCTCTCCTATCCCAAGATTTGAAAGAATGTTTCGCAAAGAAAGAAATATCGAGTTTGTTGACTTGGCATGCTAATGAACGAGTAATTGATGGGTACATACGACATCCTGCGGATACACTATCGTGGAAGCAAGTAGACAATTTATAGCCAGAGTTTGGTTTAGAACCTAGAAATCTCTGTCTTGCTCTTTCAACTGATGGAGTCAATCCACACGGTGATCTTAGTAGTAGATATAGTTGTTGGCCAGTTATGTTGGTGACATACAATTTACCTCCATGGTTATGCATGAAACGAAAATTTTTGATGTTAAATGCATTAATATCTGGGCCTAAACAACCAGGGAATGACATAGATGTTTATTTAGTTTCATTAGTTGATGATCTGAAAAAACATTGGAATGATGGAGTTCAGTGTTACGATGTAAATCATGAACAATCTTTCAAATTAAAGCTATTTTATTGTGGACTATTAATGATTTTCCTGCATATGGCAATTTGTGTGGTTTTACAGTAAAAGGATATCATGCTTGCCCAATATGTTGGGAAAAAACGTCATCCACTTATTTGCCAAAAGAGAAAAAGATGGCATATCTTGGACATCGAAAACATTTACCCCGTAATCATCCATATAGAAGACAGAAGAAAGCTTTTAATGGTGAACAAGAATTGGAATTTTCTCCTGAACCGTTAAGTGGAGAGGAAATTCTTGCGAAAGTTAGTAGACTTCAATACTCGTTTGGAAAGAAGCCAAGAAAGGAAAAAAATAAAGGAGATCCTTCAAGCACTTATTGGAAGAAAAAGTCTATTTTCTTTGAGTTAGAATACTGGAAACATTTTGACGTGCGACATTGTTTAGATGTGATGCATATTGAGAAGAATGTGTGTGCAAATATTATTGGCACGTTACTTGATATTCCAGGAAGACAAAAGATGGATTAAAAACTCGTCTAGATTTGGTTGAATTGAACATTTGGGAGGAGTTGGCCCCTCAATTAGGAGAGAAAAGAATCTTCTTACCTCCAGCATGTTATACACTATTGCGGATGGAGAAATTGAATTTGTGTAAGACACTATCAGAAATTAAAGTACACAAGGTTATTCATCCAATATACAAAGTTTAGTGTCGCTCACAGATTTGAAACTTTATGGGCTTAAATCGCATGACCACCATGTTCTTATGCAACAATTATTACTTGTGGCTATACGTGGTATTTTACCAAAGCATGTTAGATATGCAATTATTCGCCTGTGTTTCTTTTTCAATGTCATATGTAGTAAGGCGATCGATTCATCAAAGTTAAAAGGCTTGCAAGAGGATGTAGTGGTTACTTTGTGCTTGTTAGAGAAATATTTTTCACCTATTCTTCACGATAATGGTACATCTTGTGGTCCATCTTGTAAGAGAGATAGAATTTTGTGGACCAATGTATTTGGTGGGATGTATCCTTTTGAACGATATATGAAAGTTCTAAAAGGTTATGTGCGAAAATAGAAACCACTGTAAGGATGCATTGGAGAAAATTATATTGTGGAGGAGGTCAGAGAATTTTGTTCTGAATTTCTCTCCGGGGAGAGTCGATTGGGGTAATGCGTTCAACGACAAGGAAAGAGAAATCGATTTTGATAGACCATTGTCCATTGCTCACTATATCAAACCCAATGAAGGAACAATTGGATCAAGCTCATCTTTATGTTCTTCAAAATGTGAATGACGTGTTTCCATACGTAGGATACGTAAATCTCAATTCTTTCGCATAACTTTCCAACAATGGAATGATGTAATAATTTTCATGTGTTCTATGAATTTAGGCAACACATGGAAACTCTATCTAGACTCAATCCCAGTAGATCCAAAAACAAAAAGTGGCTTCATGATGAACATTATCGCACATTTAGCAGATGGTTACGTGATCGGGTAATCTTGAGATGAAACTATTGTAATGAGTGAGTTTAATGTTTATTCCTACTTAATTTATAGCGTATATTTTCAGGTTCAACTTGCTCTCGAGGTGCCAAACAACTCTATATCACCTTCTTTAAGATGGATAGCTCATGGGCCTTGTCCAGATGTAGCCACCTTTAGTGGTTATGTGGTCAATGGTACTCATTATCATACGAAAAAACGTGATGATATTAGGAATACCCAAAATAGTGGAATTCAAATAATAGCAAACACAATGCAAGTCTCCAGTGCTAAGGATAAAAATCCGGTTATGTCAGACATGACCTTTTATGGTGTAATACAAGTGATTTGGGAGATTGATTACCGAAAATTGACATTTATTTTGTTAAAATGTGACTGGGTTGAGAATAATAATGGACTTAAAGTAGATGACCTTGGATTTACAACTGTCAACCTTAATCGAATTGGACATAGATCAGACTCATTTATTTTAGCATCTCAAGCCAAGCAAGTATTTTATGTGAAAGACTCGCTTGATCCTCGATGGTCGGTGGTTTTAACCCCTCCTCAAAAAGTAGTTGAAGAAGAATATTCTGAGGCTGATGTTGATATCGTTCAAGATTATGGATATGGGGTCCTAGAAAGAATGCCTAATATTGACGCGACCCATGAAATCGACGAAATGTCATCCACATATCTTAGAAATGATTGTGATGGTATATGGATCGATAAATAATGTATTAAATATGATATGTCATTGTTTAGTTATTGTAATTTTTTATGAGTTCATATGTCTTATGCGCTAATATAACTTATTTTTTTCATGATATTTTTTTTTTGCAGATTGTTACAATGAGTGGATCAAGTGACGATGAAGTGAACGTATCGATCCAAATGGAGGCTAGGCATACTAATCGACGTGGTCTCACTACTATGCGTGGTCCGCACGCGTAAGGACTACAGGAGAGAACGCTTAGTCATCCAATACAACAATCAAGGCCAGAGTGTTGGGGATAATGCAAACCAAATGCAAAGTTATATTGGAGTTTGCGTTAGGCAACAAATTCCATTAAGTTACAAGACTTGGAAAGAAGTTTCCCAAGAATTGAAAGATAAAATTTTTGATTCTCAGTAGGTAAGAATAATAGTATTTTTCCTACAAACTTCTTAATATATAGAGTTATTTAGCCATTTATTATGTGTTTCCTATGTAGATGTCATTTGTGATCGACCCTCGGTCCAAAAATGCTATTCTTCAATCAGCGGCAAATAAATTTCGAACATTTCGATACACGTTGTATCAAAAACACATACTTCCATTTAAGGATGAGTCATCCTTGTTGAAGCATCCTGCACAAAAGTATTCACATATTGATAAAAACCAATGGGAAGCATTTGTGAATGCTAGATTATCGGAAGAATGGGAGGTAAGTACATTATACTTGTTGCTTTTAAAAGTTGGTAAAAAAAGTATTAAAATGATTTAAATTGATTCTATTATGTGATACAGGCACAAAGTCGTGTACAGAAGGAAAGGAGAGAGAAATGTAAATATAATCATCACATCTCTCGTAGAGGATATGCCAACTTAGCTGAAGAACTAGTGAGTAACATTATTTCTTATAATTTTCCATAAATGAGATTTAATAACTTGTGTGTTTATATAGGAATTGGCGGAAGATCCTTCCACTCGTGCCACCTTATGGATACAGGCACGAAAAGGAAAAAATAATGAATACTTCGATGATGAAACCAAACAATGCGCTGGTCGAATCGTAAGTTAATATGTTTTATTTTAACATGATGTAAAAATGATTCGTAGTTTAAATATCTTATGGTTAGTTTCAATGTCAATCTAAATGGTTGTGACATGACGAACTAGCTATGAAGAATAAAGGTAAAGGCATATTGACCGAAGCATTAGGCACGCCAGAACACAGAGGGCGTGTTAGAGGATTAGGTATGTCTGTCAAACCATCAACATACTTTAACATTCCTCGAGTGAAATCAAAATCAAGCAAAGAGTCTGACAACAAAATGTCGTGTTCACCTTCCAAAAAGTCTACAAGCATAGGCAGTAATCATCCAAAAGACAAGGAGGTCATTGACGAGGTGGAAGAAATTTTAGAGGTAATTAGGATTTTGTGGAAATTTTTTGATCATATATGATACATTATTCTGACATTCCTTTTTAATTTTTGAAGGGAACTCCATGCCATCTAGCAATAGGATCAAAGGATTATATGGTTGCTGTAGGCACAATGTACACGTCTGACGCTCAATTTCTCACAGTCCATGGAGTTCCCTTAGGAGATGAAAATGTTAGAGTGGTAGTGGACATGATCGTAGGTGAAGATGCTCCACTACCAATTCCTATACGGGGAGAAGTAGAGTCCCTGAGTCAATCTATGGAAAATTTTGTGGCATGGCCTCGTGACCTTTTCATTTTTAATAAGGGAAAAAAGGTATGAAATTCTTCAACTCAATGTTTAAAATTACAAAATTCTTTGTTTACAAATTTAAATGTTGTTTTGTTGTGATAGGTGGCTTCTCCAGCGAAACATAAGTCGGATGTTTCTGTACATGTGCCTACTTCACATTCTACAAAGTACACAGATGCTCACGTGACTATTAAACTTCTGAATCGTTATGCAATGTTATCGATGCAAGAAGATGATACGATTCAAGTCACGCTTGAGTGAGCACATGTTCGGGAGAAAAAGTTAATTTATTTACATCGCGATGATATCCTCGTTCATCGTGAGATGGTGGAGATAGGGTACTCCTGCATAGTCGCATACATTGCGTAAGTATACAACATCTTTCATTTACAACTATATTGACTACGCTGTTGAATGTTTTATTAAAATAACTTTACTTTTATTTAGGTATCTTTGGACTGTATGTGACTATGAAATAATCGCCAAGTTCTTGTTAGTTGATCAAATAACCATTTCTAATTTTGTTAAAAGTCAAGAAACACGTTGTATAAATCAAGCTGTGTTAGAAATGGTTAATTTGGACTTGGATCAACAAGTTTTCATCCCATATAATCTTTGGGTAAGTTTAAATTACTTCAACTTATTTATATGTTTTTGTTCAGTAAAACAATGATATTAGAATTCTCCTAACTTTAATAGATATCATTGGATGTTGATCGTTATCCATCCGCGGGCAAACACCGTTTATGTCTTAAACTCGTTGAGGAGTAAGATCGAAGAAAGTTTTCAAGGAACAATAAATACGTAAGCGTTTCAAACCTTT
Organism: Trichosanthes cucumerina; assembly: GCA_036507285.1. Taxonomy (NCBI): domain Eukaryota; kingdom Viridiplantae; phylum Streptophyta; class Magnoliopsida; order Cucurbitales; family Cucurbitaceae; genus Trichosanthes; species Trichosanthes cucumerina. The sequence goes on from CM071837.1 coordinate 21,381,082, forward strand.
AGACTGAATTACTTTCTATTAATTTTTCTAATGTGTCAAACTTTTTAGATCCTTGAGAATGTGGCAAGCCAAGCACTCACTTCCAAAATATCATTCTTCCATCACTTGGAAACTTGTAAAGGTAAACATAATTAATATATTCGATTGTTTTGACGTTGGAACGATATTTAACTCAAACATGCTATTTTTTAAATTATTTTGCATGTAGTGCCCCCGCAACCGGTTCTCAGAGAGTGCACGGTATACTATATGTACAAGTATATACATGAAATCGTATATAATTCTAGTATCCCTATAATGAACCTGGTAAGTACTCTTATTTTATCTAGTTTGTGATTCAAAATATAATTTAGTCTAACGTTATTATATATTATTTCTCTTTGTAGTTTAACACAAAAACTGCATATAAAGAAGAAGAAATCAACGAGATTCGAGTACAATGAGCGGATTTTGTTGGCAGATTTGTGTAAGTCAGATTTGTAAGAAGTTAGTTAAGTTAATATGTTGGATAGGTGTACAATATACTTGTTTATAATAGAAGTGTATTTAGTAGTTTGTGGAGAGGCGGGTGGCCTCATTCTTCTGAATCTGGGATTGGAGTTTGTTGGATGTTGTTTATGAATGAATGTGTTTTTTGATGTATATACTTGTTTGTTGGATGTTATCTATGGAGAGGCGGCTGGCCTCATGCCCTACACCGTTTTTTTTTTTATAGAAGTGTTCTGCAATGTTTCAGGTTATGCTTAGCTGATGTTCTGTAGAGGTCATGCCGAAGTTTTTACTTATTGGCTTGATTTCGTGTTAGTTTTAGACTAGTTTATGATATACTAGTTTATGGTTTTTGTGATATAGGCGATAAGGTTATGTAGAGATCGTTTCATGTGTATTCTTTATAATGAAGTTATGTTCTTCTCGTAAAAGGAATGATTGTTGGATGTTTGTGGATGAATTAGTGATTTCATGTTTTTGTTGGATATAGAAGTGTTCTGCAATGTTTCAGGTTATGGTTAGTTGATGTTCTGTAGAGATCATGCCGAAATTTTTACTTATTGGCTTGATTTCGTGTTAGTTTTAGACTAGTTTATGATATACTAGTTTATGGTTTTTGTGATATAGGCGATAAGGTTATGTAGAGATCGTTTCATGTGTATTCTTTATAATGAAGTTATGTTCTTCTCGTAAAAGGAATGATTGTTGGATGTTTGTGGATGAATTAGTGATATCATGTTTTTGTTGGATATAGAAGTGTTCTGCAATGTTTCAGGTTATGGTTCGCTGATGTTCTGTAGAGGTCATGCCGAAATTTTTACTTATTGGCTTGATTTCGTGTTAGTTTTAGACTAGTTTATGATATACTAGTTTATGGTTTTTGTGATATAGGCGATAAGGTTATGTAGAGATCGTTTCATGTGTATTCTTTATAATGAAGTTATGTTCTTCTCGTAAAAGGAATGATTGTTGGATGTTTGTGGATGAATTAGTGATTTCATGTTTTTTGTTGGATATAAAAGTGTTCTGCAATGTTTCAGGTTATGGTTAGTTGATGTTCTGTAGAGGTCATACCGAAATTTTTACTTATTGGCTTGATTTGGTGTTATTTTAGAATTTATTGTTTTTGTGATATAGGTGTTAAGGTTTGTGATATAGGAGTTATGGTTTTAGAGTTATGATATAGGAGTTTATGATTTTAGAGTTATGGTTAAGGTTTGTGATATACTAGTTTATGGTTAAGGTTTGTGATATAGGAGTTTATGGTTTTAGAGTTATGGTTAAGGTTTGTGATATAGAAGTTTATGGTTTTAGAGTTATGGTTAAGGTTTTTGATATATGAGTTATGGTTAAGGTTTGTGATATAGGAGTTTATGGTTTGTAATATAATAGTTTATGGTTTTGGAGTTTTGGATATAAAAGTTTTCTATGTGCATTGTTTTGGTTAAAAAATAATTTTGTTGGATGTTGTTATGGATTAGTGATTTGATGTATGTTTTGGATATAAAAGTGTTTTTGTTGCATGTTTGTAAATTTGTATAGTGATTTCATGTGTGGTTTCAATATAGAAGTTAATATATTTGCAATATTTCAGGTAATTAGTTATTAAATATTGTTGGTTAGCCATCGGGCTATTAACCTTTTTTTTATTAAATTATGCTAAAAACGATGACGGGCATTGCCTGTCATAATAAAAAATTATGAACTAAAATAATGACGGACATATAATGACGGACAATGGGTTTCTTTTAAAAAAAAATTTCCAAATATAAATGACGCGTAATCCCCATCATTAAAAGTTACTGAGTTTTAATGACGGACAATGAGTTTTAATGACGGGCAATGACCGTCATTAAAAATATATGCCCGTCATTAAAAACTGGGTTCCAACCCACTTTTAATGATGGGCTACACTTTTAATGACGGGCATTGCCCGTCATCAAAACCCGCCCGTCATTGTAACATACAATGACACTCGCATAGATGACGGGCACGCGCCCTTCATCAAAACCCTTTAATGACGGGCAATGCCCGTCATTAAAACCCTTTTTTCTACTAGTGTTGGTTCCTAATTCTAATCTAATTAGAACTAGATAACCTAAGGTCTATTATTTCAAAGTTTTAAACACTTTAAAACTAATAACTAACCTTAGGTGACATGCATACTATGTTATAGTGCTTGATCATTCATCACATGAATAATAAAACATTCATGGCATATTCATCTCATGAAAAATAATGCATGTCAATGTTGTCCAAAAATTAATATAACAACCTTATATTAATTAATCATGCAAACTATATAATATAACTCCTTATATTATAAATGATGCATGAAAATGCTTAACCTAAGGTGGGATTTCTAAAATAAAAGCATACACCATGCATGGAAATAATTACACAACAATTGCATAATTAAAATAGTAAAAATTAGACCAATTTTGGCACCCTAGAAATAATTTTAATTAATATAATCTAATTATATTAATTAAAATTAAATAAATTAAATATATTAAATATAAAACGTTCTTATAATTAAATATATTAAAAATTTCATTTTCTGCCCGTTCGCTCAACATGGTAATATTGAGGGTATAAAGTTAGGAATGAAATTGAAGTATTCAATTTCATATATGAGGTGTTATATCAGTTATATATGATATAATTGATATAATATATGGTTTTGATGTGAATTAACTTCACATATAAACTATATACTAATGAGAGAATGAAGGAAGGATAAGATGGTAATTTCCATCCTATTTCCTTATAAAAGATTGCATGAGATGCAATTCTAAGGTGAAGCTTCTTGAAAAACCCTAGAGGATCATATATTTGTGTTGAAAAAGTTCCACACATAAGCTCTTTAACAAACATCTCATCTCACCTAAAGGGAACCCACATTCCTCCCTCATCTAGAGAACAACGGATAAGAACCGGTGGTAGTGTCTTCATCCGTTCAGATTCCAGTTGCTGAGATCGTGATCGTGGGAGAAAGAAGCACTCGAAGAAAAGTTCTTCAAAGGTATTATTCTTGTTGTCCATCTTGTTCTTATATACTTAATCTAGTTAGAATTGTACTTGATGGTAATTCATGTAACGAAATTAAGAATGCGCGATTCACAATCGCTTCCGCTGTAGGATTCGATTCCCAACAATTGGTATCAGAGATCAATTACATTCTTAATTTACGTTCTGGATTTATCAAGAATGAGGTGGGATAACATGTAGCTTCAGAGTTTATTAGAAACCTTATTTCTATTTCTTGCCTTAGAGAACATTGTACTTCAATTTCTTTTCAATTGAATAAAGTGTTTATTTCTTCGGAAAAGTATTGTACTATGTGTTGCTCATCTTGAGAATTATTTGCAATGGTTTAATTCAGCTAAAATAGTTTTAAACAGTAAATTATTCAAAATTGCGAGTACACGAACTAATTTCTCCTAAAGAAAATGCTCATCTTTGGCATCTTAGATTGGGTCACATTAATCTCAATAGGATTGAGAGATTGGTAAAGAATGGATTTCTAAATGAGTTAGAAGAAAATACTTTACCTGTATGTGAATCACGCCTAGAAGGCAAAATGACTAAAAGATCTTTTAGTGGAAAAAGTTATAGAGCCAAAGAACCTTTTGAGCTTATACATTCAGACATTTGTGGTCCGAAGAGTGTTAAAGCCAGAGGAGGTTATTGTTGGGGTTTGTGTTCTAAAGCTCGTAATTTGTATTTATGTTCTAATTATTTATAATAAATTGTTATTACTTCAATAAAGCGTTATTGTTCTTTGTCTATGACATTGCCTTTGCTTTAAACCCTAAATCCAATAAACTAAACATCCAAGGCTGTTAAATGAATCTTTAACTGAATGTAGTGTACATATAAATGATCTCGGTTCGAGATACAACCTAAAGGGTCTATAGTTAGGGGATAACGTTTGGGTGCTTTACCCTGGTAAAACTATGGATGTGGCCCACTTTGTATTTGATACAAACACTATGATCCTAACGTGTTCGTGTAGATGACATGTGAGTAGGGATATCTTATGTAATGAGTTTACGTAACACCGGACCACGAAATAGTAACCTCTAGTTGTAACTCCGTTGACTAGTTAGGTTTCTATTTCACTAGGATGACTTAGGCAACTTGATCTTAATGCTCAGCAGGTTACGAACTCCTGTTCGCGAGGGATTGTCCTTTGACTAGTATGGGTGAGAATGGCCAGATTCGCCGACTCAATATGCCTACCTTCTTGCGAACAAGACCGAGTGAGCGGCTGGGAACTTAACTTAGCAAGAAGGAATTCACTCCTTCCCGCCTACTGGGGTAAATAGAGGAATGTTGCATTAAGTGGTGTCTCCGGGACTTGAACAAAGGGCCTGACCCTCTCATTGGCCCGAGAGGGACTCTGTTTGTTTGTTGGACCACAAACAAATTGTTCATTAGAGGAGCAATGGTACTTAAGGCACAAGATGTAAACCAGGGGTAAACCGGTAATTTGACCCAGCTGGTGTTACGAATATTCGTGAATGATTGACTTGTTGTTATTGGTAAATATCCGTTGACACATAAATATATCTGCAGTGAGAAGAGTGCAGCTGTGGGACTTTAGTGGAGTGTTCCTGCAGTTAACGAATGTTGATTGGGAGGTTAATGAGATTAACCGAGCAATCTCGTATCGTTGGAGCTTCTGATCCGTAGGTCCATTAGGTCCACCTTCTAGCTCGTAAAGGATTCTTAGATCGTTTGAATTTGAAATGTTCAAATTCATAAGGGAATAAGCTTAATGTATATTGATATGATATAATATATAGTTTTGGAACTATGTATTATAAATTTAATGTGAATATGATTCATATTAAATTATGTGAGAGAATTAAATATTTGAAAAAGTTCAAATATTAAATTCAAATGTGAATGGGATTCATATTTGAAAACTATAGGTTAAAGTTTAATGGGTTTAGGGATAAAATGATTAAATAAGATTTAATCATGTAGTATTTAATTAAATGAATTAATTAATTTTTTTTATTAATTAATTAGGGAACGTGTCATGTTGACACGTTCCCACTACTTCCCAACTCCCTCTCGATAGCGTGGGGAGTTACCTAGAGAAATACTCTTCTCCTAGAGAGAAGGGAAATACAATTGATCGATGATTCAATTCATGTGACTGAATTTTCTTACAGAAGATTTCTCTCTCACACACACACTCTCATTCCCAATTCTTCCAACTGGTGGAACCCTACCCACCTAGGGAGGTCTAAGCACTATGAGATATAAAAGGTGCTCTCTGTTGGTAGTGTCTTGTTCTGTAAAAGTAGAGAAGCAGTGAAGTTCCTCAGTTGCTAATTTCTCTAGGAGCAAGAAGTTGTTGTGCCTGTGGAAAAACTACTGAGGTAATTACTTCTTTCCTCTTTAGTTTAATTGCTAGAATTTAGCATGTTTGTATGCATTTATCCATGCCTAATTAGATTAGAATTTTCATGTTTGTTCTGTTTTTTCAATGTATGGGTTTTTGCATTTCAACCAAAACAAACTTGCATATTACAATTCCAAACATCTTTTCGCTGCTCAAGGGGATCTGATCTCCATCAATTGGTATCAGAGCAATGTTTGTTTTGCTTTGGTTGAAGCAAAATTGCATTGAGTTGGTGGGAAATGCATTTGGTTTGCTGTAAAACTAGTTTAGGAACATTTTGGCCTTAGTTTACTTTTGATTTGATCAATTTGAGTGTAAAGGCCCCTGTGTTTCGGGCAATTAAGTGCTTTATCGAGTCTGTATTCGAGTTATGAGTCGTTCGGGACCAGTTTCATGCAGTTCGATTGAGAATCGAGGGAGAATTTGATGATTAAAGTTGTTGTTCGAAGAGAAAAGGCACTGCCTAAGCAGCAGCGTTGCAACGCCGTTCATCAGCGTTGCAACGCTGACGAACGTTGTCGCAACGCCATCATGCCTATCGACGCAGGAGTTCCAGAAGTCGTGGCGCGTTAACGCGCTTCCCCAGCGGCGTTACAACGCCACCCCGAGAGAAGGCGCGCGCACGGACGAAGCGGGCGTTACAACGCTCGCATCAGAGTTGCAACACCGTGATGTTTTTCCAGCAGGTGCAGACTGGTTCAGCAGTTTGGTTTATTTTCGGTCTGGTTCGAGCGATTCAAGTCCGGTTCAAGGCGTATTGGACCGATTTTATGTTATAAAATTAGTGTAATTTTATTATTTTGCACTTTAAAGGCCAAATTATTCTGGTTTTATAGCTATATGTCTTTATTAATGTCATTTAGATTTTTCCCACCTTAGGATAAGCATGTTCATGCATTCTTTTATTTGTATAAATGTTATATGAATATGGTTAGATGCATGATTAATTTATTTTTCATGAGTAATTAATTATAATTGTTACAATTAGATTATATGGAAAATAAATTCCATGGAGCATGAAATTACTTAGTTTAAAATAAATGTTATTTTATTTTAAGTAATTTAATTATTCAATTAGTTGATATTTATTTATATAATTCAATTTTTTGTTTTATAATATAGTTTCTTTATCATAGGTTAATTATTGAATTTATAAAAGTTATAAATTAAAGGGGTTTTAGAAACCATAACCTATAATAAAGAAATGCATGCAACATAGGAACTAGGGTTAAAATTTGAATTATTTTTAAATTGTTTAAAATTAATTTAGACCTAAGTTTTAATTTCTAATAGGATTAGAAATTAGTCTTACATAGTATTTTAAATAGTTTAGAATATAGTAGAACATTAGGACTTTGGTTATAAGGGAACTCTACTGGTGAAGTTCTGTCTAAGGTTGGGGGTACATAAGCTGACGGTTAATGGAACACCACCTACCTGGGAACTGATCAAGAACTTGAGTTGAACTAACCTTAGTTCTATTTTATATCTAGGTAATTAAAATGTTTATTCATCTAGACATAAGGTTAAAAGACCTAGTTATAACAATTATAATAGGCATAGACTTAGATAGATTCTTTTAGCCAGAATCCGACTAAGTTAAACCTATACCATAACCTTAAGAGATTCAGTGGGAGAAAACGAGATGTTCGCATCGAGTTTACTTTCACGTCCTCAAGAGTTCACGCCGTGAGTTCCATGCTCGGCTACGTGGCGTCAATAGGGTGTCCCCTACGGTATGTGTTTGCATGGTCGAATACCAAGGTGAATGAGGGAAGTATCCATAGTAAATGGGAGCAGGGCGTGTGTCAACGTATCCTACGGTCTCCTCCATTAGGTCGCACCGTGAGATTTCTATAGTCCGCCTGCTAGGTTGTCCTAGAACAACCAAACCCTACGGAGGACCTGACTATAGGGATCGGAACACCGCGAACTCAAGAAATGGATAGGGCCTCTTAGGTAATTTGCCAACAGTTGTCTTTCTTAATAGTAGCCTGTTGGCTCGGACCTATTTGATCTGAAAATGGTAGGGTCACATTTACGGGATGAGTTAAGCTAGTTAACAAGTCCTTGACCAAACAAACAGTAGCTAAGGACCACATATTGTTGCAAAATTAAAGGTTTAATTTAAACACTGGGTTTAGTTTAAACAATAGGGTTCTTTAATAATTTTGCTAAATATGATTGGTTTTATAATTGGTTAAAAGGCATAACTAATTAGAACTATTTGGGATTTTCAGCATATCGTCCTCAATAATAGCATTACTTGAAAGCGGTCGTTTAACTGGTGGGAACTTTACTACGTGGAAGTCCAACTTGAATACGATTTTTGTTGTTGACGACCTACCGTTTGTACTGACTGAGGAATGTCCTCATGTCCCTGCACGAAACTCTCCTCAATCTGTTAAGGAGGCGTACGACCGCTGGATCAAGGCCAATGATAAGGCCAAGATCTACATTTTGGCTAGTGTTTCTGAAGTTCTAGCCAAAAAGCACGAGGGCGTGGTCTCAGCTCGCGAGATCATGAGTTCCTTGCAGGATATGTTTGGACAACCGTCTGGACAGCTTTGGCACGAATCCCTCAAATACGTTTATAACTCCTGTATGAAGGAGGGGTCATTGGTGAGAGAACACGTTCTCGATCTGATGCTCAATTTCAAAGTGGCTGAGATAAACGGAGCGATCATTGACGAGCAAAGTCAGGTCTCATTCATCCTGGAATCTCTTCCGAAGAGTTTCCTGCAATTCTGCAGCAATGCAGTGATGAACAAGATAGAGTATAACCTGACTACTCTCCTTAATGAACTACAAACTTTTAAGTCTATTTTGAAAAATAAGGGATAGGATGATGGAGAGGCAAATCTGTTTACCCATTCCAGAAGGTTCCAGAAGGGTTCATCCTCTGGGATGAAGTCCTGTGGTTCAACTTCTGGGCTTAAGAAGACCCAAAAGAAGAACATAGGAGAGAAAGGGAAAGCATCTGCTGCTGATAAAAGCAAGGTAAAGGCCAAGGTTTGTAAACCCGAGATCTTTCTTTGGAACCTCCTTATTATCAAACAACAAAAGAAAGGAAGAAATGAATGCATAAAACTTGGTTTTCCTTGATTTAAAAAGGAAAGAAAGGAAGTGAAAGGCAAAAGGAAAACAAGGAAGGAAAGTTTAAACCATTTTGGTTTGGATTGCTTTTAACACAAAAGAAGAAAAGGAAATGAAACAATGCTTAATATACTAAGTTTGCTATGTTTAGAAAAGAAAAGGAAAGAAAAGGAAAGAAAAGAAAAGAAAGGAAAAGAAAAGAAAAGGAAAAAGAAAGAAAAACAAAGAAACGTTGGTGGATGGTGGGACCCCACCTAAGTTCCTTCTTAAAAACAAAGTCTCTATCGATCTTCTTCTTCATTTTATCAAATGAAAGGTAAGGGTTTCGTGGGAGAAGCTTTAAGGAAGAGGAAGAAGGTTGTTTTGGTGCTGGAATTGCAGAAGTTGGGGGAGGTGAACTCAAAGTTTGATTATTTAGCAGCAATGTGAGCAACTCCAATCCTATTCTGGTTTTCTGTTCCTCTCGAGCTCCACAGGAAGCGGTAAGATTTGAAATTTTGTTTCATGAACGTTAACTCATATTGGAACAAAATTCGTGAAGGATGCTCGAGCGAATTCGGATCTTAAGCTACTGATTTGTGAAAAGGAAGACAGAACACAGAATTTACTGTCAAATCCGAGAAGTCTCTGATGTTTTGGTTGTACTGACCTGTAGAGTTGGAATCAGAAGCTCTATTAGGTATGGTTGGAAAGCTTATTGAATTTCCTACAACTTTCGTGAAGAATTCGTGAATCGAAAATGACTGGAAAATGTTGTAAATAGCATGTCAAGTTTCGGGTTGCAGCAGAAAATCGAATCTGGAATAGCAGAAGTTGGTTCCTGGGAAAGAAGACTTCGAGGTATTTCTGAACCAATCTATTGGGAATCGCATTTTCATGTCTTCATAAGAGTTTTAGAGGGTTCAAAAAGGAAGAGTTTGGTATAAAGTACATTATTTGTGGATAGGTAATGAAGAAGTTATGAGTATCTGAATACAGGGCATAAAATCTGTTAAATGCTGGAATTTTTGAAAGTGTGTTTTCTTGTAAGTTTAAGGTTAAAAACCATGAGCTCGAGGTTCTAAAATATGGTTTTGGTTTGTTTGACAGGCCAAGAACAAAAGGTCGAGTGTACGGGTCAAGACTTTAGTTCTAACACTGTGAGTGACAAAACGAACCTTGAAAATGGTTTATAGGCTTGTATTATGCTTATGAAATGCAAGGTTTTGCTAAAACGAAATGGTTTAGATGTTTATTGTTTTCTTGAACACTTGTTTATGAGCATTCATGATTTCTTAGAAATGTTTTAAAGTGTTCATGATGAGCTTAAAAGTCTTTATAAAGTTTATACATGAGCATATGTCCAATGGTTGCCAAAACTTATGAAAATGTGATGATTTCAAGCAAGCATGTACTAGCAAGTATGTTTTAAAGATTTCTAGTTTTATGAACAAGCTAAGTAAGCTTGAGTTTTATGAAAGAAAAGATAAGTCGGCATGTTCAAATGTTTTCATGTGATCTTCTCGAGATATTGAGCCCGAGGCTATGTAGTACCGTGTGCACATTGGTGTCTTATTCTCGTTGTCGACGTTGAGTGTACTCGTGACAACGTACTATTGTGAGTCTTTGGCGGGCCCCACTATTTACAAAGACGATGGGAGTCTTGGCGGGCGGGCCCCACTACATCAGTAGAATAAACGTTGGTGTATCTTTGGGCGTGCCCTACACAAACGTAGATTGTGACATGTTTTAAAAAGAGTTTATATCATTTACATGCCATACGAGATTTTAACGGTGTCTTGCTAGTTTTCATGAAAAGCTATAATGATTACACGATTACTTTTAACGCTTGATTACGGATGCATATGCTCATAGATGGCGGTGATATGATTTACGAGTTAATAGCTTTCTTTTAAACTCAAGTCACTCACTTTGAGCTTTATAGCTCATTCTTTCGATGTTTTTCCACTTTTCGTAGAGATCGAGCTCCCTGTCCGATAACCTGCCATAGTCTCACGGAAGCTTCTCATGTTTGATATGTTGTACGTGGTTGGTGTAGTTTAGCAAGTCCATATGTTTGTAAATTATTTTAAGAGAACTATGTTGTTATAGTCGTATGTGCTTTAGAGGTTGTGGTTGCCTAATTAGTGGTTTGACCGCTTTGTGGATCCGATGTTCTTGCTCGTTTTAGTTTCCGGGAGAGACTTAAGAAGAGTTTCTCCTCATGTACGTCTTAGAGATGTCCAGCTTCATTGTGTGTTAAGTTTAAAGTGTTCCATATGCGAACATAGTTTGTTTTCGTAAAAGTAGTGTCGGCAGTATTGTTAAGAGGTAACAATGTCCGTTGGCTTCATGCCGCCTCCCGGCTAAGTTAGCGAGTGGTTCGGGAGGTGGTGTGACAACTTGGTATCGTGAGCGCTTAGCTCCATGGGAATGAGACAGAGCAAGTTAGCTCTAGAAGAAACCGAAAGTAAATAGCAAGTTATTGAGTTAGTTCAAGAGAACTAGTAGAGCATGGTCCAAGTAAGGACAAGAGTAAGTCCAATCAGACTAGAATGTGAACACAAGTCTAGAATTGTGCATTTGAGTTGAGTACTCATTACATGTCTAGTATGTTAATATGTTATAGAAGTCATGCCACCACGTACTAGCGCGCATGCGAGCAAGTTCGGGGCGGGACGCAGGATCCTACCCAAGATCAATCCCGGTGGAGATCTAGTGCCCCGAGAGTTCGAGGGGGCCGAGTGCAAAGATGCTAATTCCTCACAGAGGTAGGTAAGCCATAGGGAGCGGGGCTAAGTAATCCAGATAAGACATATAGAATAGATCACCTAAAAGAATTAGGAGCCACAGTGTTTGAGGTTCCAAAGATCCAGATTGAAGTTTCGAGGTTTGGCTAAATAAGCTTGATAATTGTTTTGATGTTATGAGTTGCTCTGAGGAGCGAAATGTTAAGTTGGCCACATTCTTGCTACTAAAGAAGCGCGAAGGATGATGGAGACGATGTTAGCTAGGATTGTAGTGATGCACGTACTTCACACCGGCAAACTTTTAGAAGTATATTTGAAAATAAATATTACCTTAGCACGCATCGAGAGAGGCAAAGAGGGATGAATTTTTAGAACTAAAACAAGAGACACTTCCAAAGTGGTGAGTATGAGAGAAGATATACCGAGTTGTCGCGGTATGTTGATGTGATTGTGGCATCTAAGAGCGGCAGTGTCGGCGAATTGAAAGAGGGTTACGACACGAGATACGTACCCCGATTCTGACCATTCCTAAGTGGACCGACTTCTCTCACCGTAGAGACCGCTCTACGTGTTGAGCAGTAGTATAGCAGAGAGAAGTCGATGAGTGAAGCCTAGTTGTGGAGGCTTCGACAACAAGCGATTTCAAGGTCGTGAGCAATGGAGGTTCACACTTGGAGTAAATGTTTCAAGTCAATATGACTTTAAGGAGCAAGCTAGTAGCCAAGTAGCCGTGCATCGAGGCGGATGATTGTGGGTAGTGCCTATCGAGGCGAGTTAAAAAGAACCTAATTAATTTGTTTGATTAGCGGCAAGATCGCAAAGAGGGCAAGAGTCTATTGCCGTGATAGCAAGGAAAACTCCATGTATGATCTGTTGCAAGAATCATCAAGGTCATTGTCTTGTGAGTGTTGGTACATGCTACCAAAGTCTTGACAACAACGGGACATGTCAAGAGGGATTGTCCACAGCCTATGGACAACCGCATGCAGAGGACTAGGGAGTTAAGTCCCGCTTAGTTGAGCAAAATGAGAGTATCGATGAGTTGCAAGAGAGGGCACCAAAGTGGTGTTAGACTAAAGAGAGTTGTAGGGAGGCCTAGGCAACACGGAAAGGTCTAGGTTATGACTCAAAGAAGAAGTCGAGGATGCACCAGATATGATTATTGGCACAATTACTATTTGAAATGTACCGCACTGCTTTAATAGAACAAGGTGCTACACATTTCTTTGCTTTAGTATGTTCTTGACTAAGTTGAATGGAAAGCTAGAACCTTTATGTAAAAGGTTAGTTATATACACTCTAGTTGGTGATGTGTTACTAGTCAATTCAGTGATCCAGAATTGTGAGGTCTTAGTAGAAGGTCTCAATATGTTAGTGGATCTTCTTCCACTAGACTTGCAGGTGTGAGATGCAATCTTAAAGATGGATTTCCTATTTACTCATTATGCTTCCAGAGATTGCCATATAAAGGAAATTGTTTTCAAGAAACCAGGATTAGCTGAAGTGGTTTTATGGGATGAAAGAAAGACTATCCCTACGAGTTTGTTTGCACAACGTTTCTTGCACATGTAGTTGAGGTGCAGGAAGAAAAGCTAAAACAGGAAAATGTTCTTGTTGTGAATGAATTTTCTTGTTGTTTATCTAGCAGATCTATCAGGATTGCCACCTGATAGGGAAGTTGAGTTCACCATTGAACTGCTACCAGGAATAGCACCTATTCGCAAGCACCGTATTGAATGGCTCCAAGTGAGCTCGTGAGAGTCAAGATGCAGTTACAAGAACTAGGCGATAAGGGATACATAAGACCTAGTGTATCGCCTTGGGGAGCTCTAGTGTTATTTGTAAAGAAGAAAGATGGTACCCTTAGATTATGCATTGATTACAGACAGTTAAACAAAGTCACGATACGTAACAAGTATCCTCTACCCCGTATAGATGACTTGTTTGACCAGTTACGAGGAGCATCAGTGTTTTCTAAGATTAATTTAAGATCAGGATATCATAAGTTAAAGGTCGAGAAATCGAGACATTCCTAAGACGTTATTCATAATGAGGTACGAGCATTACGAGTGTTTAGTAATGCCATTCGGTTTAACAAGGTACTAGTAGTTTCCATGGACCTCATGGGCAGGTTTTTCCCCAGTATTTGGATAACTTTGTAATAGTAATTATTGATGATATACTAGTTTACTCAGTTGACAGGAAAGCCCACGAGGAACGCATGAGTATTATTCTACAAACACTACGAGATAAACATTTGTACGCTTAATTCACCAAAGGTGAGTTTTGATTGAATCAGGTAGTGTTTGAGGTAAGTTGTTTCAACAAATGGAGTTGGTATGGGTCCACATAAAGTAAAAGTTATGGTCAACTTAGTGAGACCAGCTAAAGCGACAGAGGTACGTAGTTTCCTAGGCTTGGCAGGATACTGCAGATGATTTGTTGAGAACTTCTCACGATTAGTATTACCCTACCCACGATCTCGAGCTAGCAGCAGTTGTTCTAGCACTGAAGATTTGGAGACATTACTTGTTTGGTGAAAGGTGTCACATTTACACAGATCGTAAGAGTCTGAAATATATCTTTGAACAGAGGAAGATGAATATGAGACAACGAAGATGGTTAGAATTGATTAAAGATTGTGATTGTACCATATAATACCATCTTGGTAAGGTGAATGTGGTAGCTGATGCTTTGAGCAGGAAGTCAAGACTTCCTAGGGATGCCTTGTGTGGTATTCGAGCAACATTTTTTTTAAGTACTCTAAGGGATTCTAAGGCAGTTGTAACTGCAGAGAATTCAGAGGGTCTTTTAGTTTAATTTCAGATCAGGCCTTCACTCATAATAGAGATTGTGAGAAGACAATCAAAGAATAGTAACTTGCAAAAGATGTTTAGAAAGTCCAAATAGGGCCAAGAAGCAAATTTAAAATGAGATCAGACGGAGCCATAGAGAAACAAGGAAGACTATGCGTTCCGAGTGTTAGTGTGCTTAAGAATGCTATTCTAGAAGAAGCTCACAGTTCAACTTCACGCTATGCATCCAGAAGCACCAAGATGTGTAAAACCTTGAATGAGACTTATTGGTGACACAGGATGAAGCGGGAGATAGTTGATTATGTGATAGATGTTTAATCATCGCCAAGTTAAACCATTAGACGATAAGCAAAAGGACTCCTTAACCCATTGCTAGTGTCGGAATGGAAATGGGAGCGTATTACTATGGTTTTTCTGCTTAGATTACCACGTGCACTTCAAATGGACATGATGGTACTTGGGTAATGGTGGATAGACTCACTAAGACAACACGGTTTGTATCGATTACAAATGATGTCTCACGCTTAATCGCCTAGCTAAGCTATACGTCGACAAAATTGTGAGTCAATACGGAGTGCCAATGTCCATAGTTTCAGATAGAGATCCGAGATTTACTTCTATGTTTTGGCCTAGCTTACAAAACTATGGGGACAAATCTGAGTTTTAGTACAGCGTTTCATGTTCAGACAGATTGTCTGTCCGAGAGGACCATCCAGACCCTAGAAGACATGTTGCAAGCATGTGTCTTTCAAGTAAAGGGAAGTTGAGATACACACCTATCGCTTATGGAATTTGCTTACAATAACAGCTACCAGTCGAATATTGGCATGGCACCATTTGAGGCTCTGGATAAAAGACCATGTAGAACGCTCGTATATTGGAATGAACTAGGAGAGCGGAAGCTAATCGGTCCTAAGTTGGTACAAGTTACGACAGATAGTATTAAGGTAGCAAAAGACCGTCAGAAGAGTTATGCAGTTAAGCAGTGAAAGGACTTAGAATTCCAAGTCGGAGATCAAGTTTTGGAAAGAAAGGTAAGCTAAGTTCCAGATATATTGATCCTTATCAAGTAATGAAACGAGTTGGGCTACCAACCTACAAACTGGAGTTGCCAACGGAACTATCTCAAGTACATGATGTATTTCATGTGTCCATGTTGAGGAAGTATATTCCAGATCCGACACATGTGTTGCAAGCACAACCAATTGAGTTGAAAGAAGACATGAGTTACGTAGAGGATGCAGTTCAAATCCTCGACAGGAAAGAACAAGTTTTAAGAAACAAGACGATCTCACTCGTGAAGGTTCGTTGGAAACATCACGGAGTGGAGGAGGCAACCTGGGAGTTAGAGGATCTAATGAGGAAGTACCCAATGATTTTCACTTAAAGACTACTCAATTTCGAGGACGAAATTTCATAAGGGGGAGGTAAGTTGTAAACCCGAGATCTTTCTTTGGAACCTCCTTATTATCAAACAACAAAAGAAAGGAAGAAATGAATGCTTAAAACTTGGTTTTCCTTGTTTTAAAAAGGAAAGAAAGGAAGTGAAAGGCAAAAGGAAAACAAGGAAGGAAAGTTTAAACCATTTTGGTTTGGATTGCTTTTAACACAAAAGAAGAAAAGGAAATGAAACAATGCTTAATATACTAAGTTTGCTATGTTTAGAAAAGAAAAGGAAAGAAAAGGAAAGAAAAGAAAAGAAAGGAAAAGAAAAGAAAAGGAAAAACAAAGAAAAACAAAGAAAGGTTGGTGGATGGTGGGACCCCACCTAAGTTCCTTCTTAAAAACAAAGTCTCTATCGATCTTCTTCTTCATTTTATCAAATGAAAGGTAAGGGTTTCGTGGGAGAAGCTTTAAGGAAGAGGAAGAAGGTTGTTTTGGTGCTGGAATTGCAGAAGTTGGGGGAGGTGAACTCAAAGTTTGATTATTTAGCAGCAAGGTGAGCAACTCCAATCCTATTCTGGTTTTCTGTTCATCTCGAGCTCCACAGGAAGAGGTAAGATTTGAAATTTTGTTTCATGAAAGTTAACTCATATTGGAACACAATTCGTGAAGGATGCTCGAGCAAATTCGGATCTTAAGCTACTGATTTGTGAAAAGGAAGACAGAACACAGAATTTACTGTCAAATCCGAGAAGTCTCTGATGTTTTGGTTGTACTGACCTGTAGAGTTGGAATCCGAAGCTCTATTAGGTATGGTTGGAAATCTTATTGAATTTCCTACAACTTTCGTGAAGAATTCGTGAATAGAAAATGACTGGAAAATGTTGTAAATAGCAGGTCAAGTTTCGGGTTGCAGCAGAACATCGAATCTGGAATAGCAGAAGTTGGTTCCTGGGAAAGAAGACTTCGAGGTATTTCTGAACCAATCTATTGGGAATCTCATTTTCATGTCTTCATACGAGTTTTAGAGGGTTCAAAAAGGAAGAGTTTGGTATAAAGTACATTATTTTTGGATAAGTAATGAAGAAGTTATGAGTATCTGAATACAGGGCATAAAATCTGTTAAATGCTGGAATTTTTGAAAGTGTGTTTTCTTGTAAGTTTAAGGTTAAAAACCATGAGCTCGAGGTTCTAAAACATGGTTTTGGTTTGTTTGACAGGCCAGGAACAAAAGGTCGAGTGTACGGGTCAAGACTTTAGTTCTAACACTGTGAGTGACAAAACGAACCTTGAAAATGGTTTATAGGCTTGTATTATGCTTATGAAATGCAAGGTTTTGCTAAAACGAAATGGTTTAGATGTTTATTGTTTTCTTGAACACTTGTTTATGAGCATTCATGATTTCTTAGAAATGTTTTAAAGTGTTCATGATGAGCCTAAAAGTCTTTATAAAGTTTATACATGAGCATATGTCCAATGGTTGCCAAAACTTATGAAAATGTGATGATTTCAAGCAAGCATGTACTAGCAAGTATGTTTTAAAGATTTCTAGTTTTATGAACAAGCTAAGTAAGCTTGAGTTTTATGAAAGAAAAAGATAAGCTGGCATGTTCAAATGTTTTCATGTGATCTTCTGAGATATTGAGCCCGAGGTTATGTAGTACCGTGTGCACACAGGTCTTATTCTTTTGTCGACGTTGAGTGTACTCCGTGACAACAGCGCTGTCGTGAGTGCTGGGCGGGCCCCACTACGACAAAGACGATGGGAGTGCTGGGCGGGCCCCACTACATCGTAGAATAATCATTGGTGTATCGGCGCGTGCCTACACAACGTGTGATTGTGACATGTTTTAAAAAGAGTTTATATCATTTACATGCCATACGAGATTTTAACGGTGTTTTGCTAGTTTTCATGAAAAGCTATAATGATTACACGATTACTTTTAACGCTTGATTACAGATGCATATGCTCATAGATGGCCAGGTGATATGATTTAGGAGTTAATAGCTTTCTTTTAAACTCAAGTCACTCACTGAGCTTTATAGCTCATTCTTTCGTTGTTTTTCCACTTTTCGGTAGAGATCGAGCTCCTGTCCGATAACTTTGCCATAATCTGCTGGAAGCTTCTCATGTTTGATATATTTGTACGTGGTTGGTGTAGTTTAGCAAGTCCATATGTTTGTAAATTATTTTAAGAGAACTATGTTGTTATAGTCGTATGTGCTTTAGAGGTTGTGGTTGCCTAATTAGTGGTTTGGACTGTTTGTGGTTCTGATGTTCTTGCTCGTTTTAGTTTCCAGGAGAGACTTAAGAAGAGTTTCTCCTCATGTTTGTCTTAGAGATGTCCAGTTTCCGCTGTGTTAAGTTTAAAGTGTTCCATATGCGAACATAGTTTGTTTTCAGGTAAAGTAGTGTCAGCAGGTATTGTTAAGAGGTAACAATGTCTGTTGGCTTCATGCCGTCTCCCGGGCTAAGTTAGCGAGTGGTTCGGGAGGGGGTGTGACAAGGTTGAAGATAAAGGAAAATGTTTCCACAGCAACATGGATGGGCACTGGAAGCGAAACTGCCCAAAATATCTTACTGAGCTCAAAGAGAAGAAAGGTAAATTAGATTTACTTGTTCTTGAAACTTGTTTAGTGGAAAATGATGATTTTACCTGGATACTTGATTCGAGAGCCACTAATCATGTTTGCTCTTCGTTCAGAAACTAGTTCCTTCAAGGAGCTCTGAAGAGGGTGAGATGACGCCGTGGTCCGGAACGGAGACGCTGTCTCACTGCGTGCGATGGGAGATGCCAAGTCGTTTTTGGAGATAGATTTATTTTATTAAAAAATCTGTATATAATTCCTAAAATTAACAGGAACTTAATTTATATCTCTTGTTTAATAGAACTTGGATATTGTATTTCTTTTTCTATAAATGAAGCATTCATTTTAAAAGAAGGAGTCAATGTTTGTTCTGCTAAATTGAAAAATGGCTTGTGTGTACTTAAACCGAATCAAACTAAAGCAATTTTAAATCATGAGATGTTTAATAATGCTAATACTCAAAGTAAAAGGCAAAGAATTTCTCCAAATAATAATGCCTATCTATGGCATCTTAGACTTGGTCATATTAATCTCAACTGGATTGAGAGACTTTCTAAGAATGAACTTCTAAATAAGTTAGAAGATGGTTCTTTACCTCCTTGCGAATCTTACTTGGAAGGTAAAATGACCAAGCGACCTTTTACTGGAAAAGGTTACAGAGCCATAGAGTCCTTAGAACTTGTACATTCGGATCTTTGTGGTCCTGTGAATGTTAAAGCTCGAGGAGGGTATGAATATTTCATCTATTTCATAGATGATTATTTGAGGTATGGTTATCTATATCTAATGCATCACAAGTCTGAGGCTCTTGAAAAGTTCAAAGAGTATAAGACTGAAGTAGAGAATGCATTAGGGAAAACAATTAAAACACTTCGATCAGATCGAGGTGGAGAGTATATGGATTTGAGATTCCAGGACTATATGATAGAACTGAAGGAGATCGGATCCCCTTGAGCAGCGGAAACGTGTTTGGAATCGTAATATGCAAGTTTGTTTTGGTTGAAATGCAAAAACCCATACATTGACAAAACAGAACAAACATGGAAATTCTAATCTAATTAGGCATGGATAAATGCATACAAACATACTTAAGTCTAACAAATAAACTAAAAGAAATAAAAGTATTACCTTTGTTGATTTCCACAGGAAACAATAACTCAGCAACTCAGCAACACCCAAGAAACATCTTTGCTTCTCTACTTTTACAGAACAGGACACTACCAACAGAGAGCACCTTCTATATCTCTGAGTGCTTAGACCTCCCTAGGTGGGTAGGGTTCCAACAGTTGGAAGAATTGGGAATGAGAGTGTGAGAGAGAGAATTCTTTCTTATGTGAGTTTGCAATTGACCAATTGCAAGATGAACGATCAGTGGAACAATCAACCCCCTTTTCCCTGTTAAGTTATCGATAGGGAGAAGGAGAGGGGTAGTGAGAACGTGTCCGGATGACACGTTCCCTCATTTTATTATTAAAATAATAAATAATAATTAAATCATATTTAATTATTAATTTCAATCATATTTAAATAAAACAAATTAAATATCATATATTTAATTTGGATTAAATCACATTTAATCAATGTGTCCCTCTAACCTATAGTTTTAATGCACATCTAATGCACATTAAATTTAACCTATAGTTTATAAATATGAATCACATTCACATTTGAATTTAACATTTGAACTCTTTCAAATATTTAATTCTCTCACATAATTTTAGTATGAATCATATCAACATTAAATTTATAATATATAGTTCAAAAACTATATATTATATCGTATCAATATACATTAAGTTTATTCCCTTATGAATTTGAACTCTACAAATTCAAACGGTCTAAGAACCCTTAACGAGCTAGAAGGTGGACCGAATGGACCTACAGATCAGAAGCTCCAATGATACGAGATTGCTCGGTTAATCTAATTAACCTACCAATCAACATTCGTTAACTGCGGGAACACTCCACTAAAGTCCCGCAGCTGCACTCTTCTCACTGCAGATATATTTCTGTGTCCATGGATATTGACTAATAACAGCAAGTCAATCCTTCACGAATGTTCGTAACACCAGCTGGGTCAAATTACCGTTTTACCCTTGGTTTACATCTTGTGCCTTAAGTACCAATGCTCCTCTAATGAACAATTTGTTTGTGGTCCTACCAACAAACAGAGTCCCTATCGGGCCAATGAGAGGGTCGGGCCCTTTGTTCAAGTCCCAGAGACACCACTTAAGGGAACATTCCTCTACACCCTAGTAGGCGGGAAAGAGTGAATTCCATCTAGCTAAGGTAAGTTCCCAGCCGCTCACTCGGTCTTGTCCCCATGAAGGTAGGCATATTGAGTCGGCGAATCTGGCCACACTCACACACACTAGTCAAAGGACAATCCCTCGCGAACAGGAGTTCGTAACCTCCTCAGGATTGAGATCAAGTTGCCTAGGTCATCCTAGTGAAATAGAAACCTAACTAGTCAACGGGGTTACAACTAGAGTTTACTATTTCGTGGTCCGGTCTTATGTAATCTCCTTACATAAGATATGCCCACTCATATGTCATCTACACGAACACGTTAGGATCACTTTGTTTGTATCAAATACAAAGTGGGCCACATCCATAGTTTTACCATGGTAAGGTACCCAAACCTTATCCCTTAACTAAAGACCCTTTAGACTGTATCTCGAACCGAGATCCTTTGTATGTACACTACATTCAATTAAAGATTCATTTAACAGCCTTGGATGTTTAGTTTATTGGATTTAGGGTTTAAAGCAAAGGCAATGCCATAGACAAAGAACAATAACGCTTTATTGAAGTAATAACGATTTATTATAAATAATTAGAATAGAAATACAAACTACGAGTTTTAGGGCACAAACCCCAACAAACTCCCACTTGAACTAAAACTCTAGTGGGGTAAATCATAATCTAAAACATTGGTTACAAGAGATAGAAATACAATAAACTAGTGCATCCATATACCCCATTACATATCTCCCACTTGCCCTAGATTAGCCTATGTACATGTCTCGTAGGCCTAGACTCTCCAGATGACCCTCGAACACTTTAGCCGTGAGAGTCTTTGTAAATGGATCAACAATATTGTGCTCCGAAGCAATCTTCGTGACTATCACATCTCCTCATTGCAATTTTTCTCGTATCAGGTGATATTCCTCTCGATGTGCTTACCTCGCTTATGGCTAAGAGGTTCCTTCGAATTGGCTACCCACCACTGTTGTCACAGTATAAGGTGATGGAAAATTCCATATTTGGAACGACTTCCAAATAAGTAAGGAATTTCCTTAGCCAAACAGCCTATTTAGCTGCTTCATAAGCAACGACATACTCAGCCTCCATCGTAGAGTCAGCGATGCATCCTTGCTTGATGCTTCGCCATACTATAGTTGCCCCGTTAAGGGTGAAAACTGATCTCGATGTGGATTTCCGAGAATACTTATCTTTCTGAAAATCAGAACCAGGGTATCCAGTAAGTATCCAATTTTTAGTCCTATACACAAGCGTATAGTCCCTCGTTTTCCTAAGATACTTGAGGATATTTTTAACTGTTGTCCAGTGGTCTAACCCTGGTTTGGACTGGTACGTACTGACTATTCCCACTGCATAACAAATGTCTAGCCTCGTGCACAACATAGCATACATTAAGCTACCTACTGCAGAGGCATAGGGAATGCGTCTCATATCCTCAACTTCTTGAGGTGTCATAGGACACTATTCCTTAGACAGATTAACTCTATGCCTGAAGGGCAACAAGCCCTCTTGGAATTCTGCATCGAATATCGAGACAATATTTTATCGATATAAGACGCTTGAGACCGTGCTAGCGTTCGGTTCTTGCGATTCCTTAAGATCTGAATCCCAAGAACATATTGCGCCTCTCCCAAATCTTTCATTTGGAATTGGGTCGCCAACCAATTCTTTATGTCAGTTAGGTATCCTACATCATTCCCAATGAGTAGGATATCATCCACATAAAGTACTAGGAAAGCTACTTTGTCGTTGATGATTCTCTTGTAAACACAAGGCACATCAACGTTTTGGTCAAAGCCATAAGACTTGATCGCAGTATCAAATCTTATATTCCAAGATCTGGATGCTTGTTTCAACCCATAAATGGATCGATTGAGCTTGCAAACTTTTTGCTCCTGACCTTGGGTTATGAACCTTTCGGGCTGAAACATATAGATGCTCTCGTCAAGATTACCATTCAGAAAGGCAGTCTTGAGGTCCATTTGCCGAATTTCATAATCATAAAACGCGGCTATGGACAAGAGTATCCTTATAGACTTCAGCATAGCAACAGGGGAAAAAGTCCACTCCTTATAGACTTCAGCATAGCAACGCGGCTATGGACAAGAGTATCCTTATAGACTTCAGCATAGCAACGCGGCTATGGACAAGAGTATCCTTATAGACTTCAGCATAGCAACGCGGCTATGGACAAGAGTATCCTTATAGACTTCATAGTCCACTCCTTCCCTAATGCATTCTCTACTTCAGCATTATACTCTTTGAACTTTTAAGGAGCCTCAGACTTGTGATGCATTAGATATAGATAACCATACCTCGAATAATTGTCACACCCCCTCCCAGCTTACTTGCTTAACCTAGGAAGAGATGCAAAGACAGAGATAACCAACTCTCTTACTTGCTCTCATTGACTAACCAAAGACTTGACCTAAAAATTAAACGCAACACAACATGTTTGAACAAGCAAGATTGAACATGGAATAGACATATAAGCACGACACACTCACTTCCAGTACTATGTTCTTTAGCTAGTCATAAAGCCTTCAAGTTTATTACAACCCATCTAATATGTTTTCACTACAAACCATATACATAAGAAAGTGTATATACAAAGAGCTAAAACGGCGTGATGGCAAACAAGTCTTGTCAAGGCTAAGCACCGGAAACTCGTCTGCTACCTGGGAAGAGTAATATAACGAAAACGTGAGCTGGGACGCCCAGTGAGTGTCTATTTTTAAAACATTATAAGCTCAAAGGTGAAGCATAATAATGGGCAGACTATAAGTAGAAAATAACTTAACATTTGTTTGTAAACATAATCTAGCCATGCTTTCAATTTATAGGTTTAAGTCACCACTTATGTATAGCATAACTCTCATAATGCAGTACTATATTGAGGGTAGATAGATCAATACAATAAAACTCATGGCATGTTACTACTTTCGAACCTTAGCGGTGGTAGAGTTACATTTATACTAATAACGTTCATACCTCTCTCACGTGCACGTGGAATGCCATTGGCACTTTGGTTTCCCCTAATACCTTCTCTATGTCCTTTAGTATTAAGGTAAGACCATTTACTTCCCGAATACCTTCTCATTGTCCTTCAGTATCGGGAAATCATGATTCCTCCCCCCCTAAGTACCTTCTCTAATGTCCTTCAGTATTAGGGGTTAACAACAAACATGGGCATAATTTGTATACCATGGAAATCATGTTTTAATAATACATACAACAATTTCTCAACCCTTGCATATTATTTTCTAAACATGTTTCCAAATGGATTTACACAAGACATTCTCTAGAGGAAATCATACTTCCATTCAATACATATTGCATCTTAAATTTTCCAATTTGCTAAAGCTTTTAACTTACTTCAATTCTACTTTTAATATGCTTATTTCAATGGCTTACCTATCTCCTTATGAAGCTTTTAACACATTGTAGCTCCCAATTAAATAGATTCCCAAATCCGATCACGACATCCTTTAGTGCAACCTATATCATTTTGCATATTTCAAAATATCAAGTACGAGTGCAAAATGATAAAAGAAAATAGAGTTTAGGGCTTACAATTTACTACCCCTTTGAGAGAATTTCGCCCTCGAAATTCAAAGACGAAAAAGTTGTGGGTATTTTTCTTTCATTTGGTCTTCGCTTTCCCATGTTTCTTCCTCGACGTCGTGATTTCTCCACAACAACTTTACCAGTGGTATTGACTTGTTCCTAAGCACTTGTTCTTTCTGATCCAGTACTTGTAGAGGTTCTTCCTCATATGATAGATTCTCCTTAAGTTGTATTGGTTCTACCTTGAGCACATGCGATGGATCGAAATGTATTTCCTCAACATTGATACATGGAAAACATTATGTACCGAGACAATTCTATCGGTAAAGCTAATCAGTAAGTCGATGGCCCTACACGCTCCGGAATCTCGTAAGGCCCTATATATCTCGCCTCGGTTTCCCTTCCTCCGAACATGCAAATACCCTTCCACGAGAATAGTCTCAGAAAACTTTGTCTCCGATTTCGAATTCTAAATCTCTTCTTCGTTTGTCAGCGTAGCTCTTTTGTCTATCTTGTGCTGTCTTTAGTCTTTCCCTGATAAATTTAACATTCTCTGAGGTAACTTGGACCAATTCTGGCCCTATCAGCTTCCGTTCTCCTACCTCCCCCCAACAAATAGGGGTTCTACATTTCCTTCCATATAATGCTTCATGCGGTGTCATTCCAATGCTAGAATGATAACTATTATTGTATGCAAAATCCATCAACGATAGGTGAGTCTCCCAACTTCCTTTATATTGAAATATGCATGCTCGAAGCATGTCTTCGAGGGTCTGAATGGTTCTTTCTGACTGACCATCAGTTTGTGGATGAAATGATGTACTAAAGTGCAACTTAGTTCCTAAGGCCTCCTTGAGACTTGACCAGAACTTGGAAGTAAATCTCGAATCCCTATCCGGCACAATAGATACTGGGGCTCCGTATTGGCTTACAATCCTGTCAACATATAATTTAGCAAGTTTATCCAGAGTAAAAATTACCTTGACGGGTAAGAATCGAGCAGTCTTAGTCAATCTGTCTACTATCACCCAAATCCCGTCATAACCACTCCGGTGTTCGGGGAAGTCCAAATAAGAAATCCATGGTTACATGCTCCCACTTCCATTCGGTATTGGGAGTGGATTTAGAAGCCCTCCCTCTGGTTTCGCTGCCTCGTGTTTCACCTCTTCGACAAATTAAACATTTAGAGACATACTCTGCTATCTCTCGTTTCATTCCTGGCCACCAATAATGGTTCTTTAAGGTCCGATACATCTTTGTACCTCCTGGATGCATCGCATAAGCTGAACTATGTGCTTCTTCTAGTATTGCATTTCTCAAAGTTTCATCTTTAGATACACAAAATCTACCATACTTCATCATCGCTCCATCACGCCTTACTTCGTAATCTGCTCCCTGATTCAAGTTCACCTCTTCTATCAATTTCTTCAGGGTAGGGTCTTTAGCTTGACTTGAGATAACATCATTAATTAAGGTAGGTCTTACCTGAAAATGAGCTAACAAATTCCCTCTGTCACCAACATACACTTTTGCATTAGAACTCTTGAGTTCCTCAAATAGAGCCACTGTAACAGCGTTAAGTGAACCCCTATGTTGCTTCGACTTCCTACTTAGTGCATCAGCTACAACATTAGCCTTCCTTGGGTGGTATTCAATCGTGCAGTCATAATCTTTTATCAATTCAAGACACCGCTGCTGTCTCAAATTGAACTCTTTCTGTTCGAAGATATATTTTAAACTTTTATGATCTGTGTAAACACAACACTTCTCACCAAACAGATAATGCCTCCAAATCTTTAAAGTAACACAACTGCTGCGAGCTCCAGATCATGACTAGGATAATTACATTCATGCTTTTTCAACTGTCTTGATTCATAAGCGATTACTTTCCCATCCTGCATAAGCACACATCCAAGGCCCTGATGTGAGGCATCACAGTAAACCTCAAACTCTTTTCTCGTGGTGGGTAGAGTTAGTACTGGTGCTGTGACAAGTCTGTTCTTTAACTCTTGAAAACTTTTTCCACACTCTTCACTCCACTCGAACTTCATATTCTTCTTTGTCAAACTGGTTAATGGAAGAACAATCTTCGAAAATCCCTCAACAAAACGTCGATAGTATCCTGCAAGTCCCAAAAAACTACGGACTTCCGATATTGAAATGGGTTATTCCCACTGAACTATAGCTTCTGTCTTCTGAGGATCCACTTGAACTCCAGCTGCTGGCACTACGTGTCCCAAAAACACAACCTGTTCCAGCCAAAACTCACTTTTACTAAATTTAGCATACAACTTCCGATTTCGTAATGTCTGTAGCACTAGTCTTAGATGTTCTGCATGCTTCTCTTTACTTTCTGAATACACCAAGATGTCATCAATAAATACTATCACAAACGGATCAAGATAAGGAAGGAATACCCGATTCATGAGATCCATGAATGTTGTTGGGGCATTTGTTAACCCGAAAGGCATTACCAAGAATTCATAATGCCCATACCTTGTCCTAAAAGCTGTTTTTGGTACATCAGAATCATTGATCTTCAGCTGATGGTAACCTGATCGTAAATCAATTTTGGAAAACACTGAGGCACCCTTTAGTTGATCGAACAGGTCATCTATGCCGGGCAAAGGATATTTGTTGTGTATTGTTACCTTATTCAGTTGTCGGTAATCAATACATAATCGTAATGTCCCATCCTTCTTTTTAACAAACAACACAGGTGCTCCCCATGGAGATACACTTGGTCGAATATAACCCTTATCCACCAACTCCTGCAACTGAGTTTTCAATTCCTTCAATTCCTTTGGTGCCATCCTATACGGGCTTGTGATATTGACGCTGTTCCTGGCATCAGGTCTATGGTAAACTCCACCTATCTATCAGGTGGCAACCCTGTTAGCTCTTCTGGGAAGACATCTAAATACTCACATACTACTGGAATGTCTTCAGGTTTCAATTTACTCACTGGTGCACAAATTACATATGCAAGATATGTTGTACAACCTTTCTTCAATAATTTTCTAGCTTTAATAGTTGATATCATACAAATAGGCAATATCTTCCTATACCCCTTAAACACAACCTCAGTGTCGCCTGGCTTCCTCAACACAACTTCCTTCCTATGACAGTCCATTAAGGCAGGATACC
The DNA here is from genome assembly GCA_036507285.1 of Trichosanthes cucumerina. Lineage (NCBI taxonomy): Eukaryota > Viridiplantae > Streptophyta > Magnoliopsida > Cucurbitales > Cucurbitaceae > Trichosanthes > Trichosanthes cucumerina. The sequence continues at coordinate 21,408,582 of CM071837.1, forward strand.
TAGATAAGAAATCCATCCCTAAGATAACGTCGAACTCTTGAAGATCTAAGGGGATCAATTCAGTTGTCATAGTCATACCATTCACTTCCACCATACAATTAGTATAAACACTACAAACTATCAACATATCACCAATAGGAGTATAAATACACAGCTCCTCAGATAAAGGTTCTAACTTCGCAACAATGCTAGCAACAAACATTTTAGAGATAAAAGAATGCATAGCTCCTGGATCTAATAATGCATGTGCAGGTTTACTACAGATAGAAAGTGTACCCGTAACAACTTCTGGTGCATCCTCTGCCTCTTGTTGTGTCATGGCGTAAATCTTCCCCTGTTGTCGGGGTCGACCTACTTGTCCCTTCTGCTTAGCATTACTAGTGTCTTATCCTCAAGCTACCCCAGTATTTTGCTGTTGGTTCACGGTCTGCGACGTGGTTCTCTGTCCTACCATGCCTTCTTGCATTAGCTGGGGGCATTCCCTTTTGAAGTGACCGTCTTGCCCATAGTTGAAACATACATTTTCGCCACTCAAACATCAACCCCAATGATACTTTCCACAAGTGCTGCACAAAGATTTCGTTGCTGAACTAGCTACTGACTCACTGGGTTGCCCTGTACGGGAGTCCCTTGCAGATCCTATCAGAAAACTTGATCCTGCGCCTCCTCGTCTTTCGCCACGTCCACCGTGCAGTCCTTGGAGTAGTTTGCCCACCACGATGGGGTTTAAAGCTTCCTTTCCAGAGACACACGAGTAAATCTCCTATTATCTCCTCGTTGGAATCGGTCTCGTGGTAAACCAACAGAATAAGTGGTATGACCACCACCTACAGCTCATTTTCCCATTCTGTCATCTACTAGGCTCTGCTCTACTCGTAATGTCGTCTCCACAAGCTTGGAGAACTCAGCCCACTCTGAACTTGCTGTCACAGGCGTTCGGATCTCTGTCGCAGACTATCCTCAAACCTCTTGCATCGATCTATCTTGCTTGCAACAATAGTGCTAGCATACTTTGATAACTCTGTGAACTTTTTCTCATATTCTCATATACTGATCATCGACCCACTCGAACGAGTCCTAGAAACTCGTTCCTCTTCGCATCACGATATGAGATCGGATAATACTTATCTTCAAAAGCCTTTCGAAACTCTTTCCAGCTCCAAGCTTCCCCTTTTCTACTCTTTGTTATCTTCCACCAATCATCTGCTCCTTTCTGAAGCAAGAATGTCGCTAAATCGACCTTCCCGCCTCTTGGGGCATCGCATGACCCTAAAACACTTCTCAATCAAATTTAACCAAACCTCAGCATCAGCGAGATCTGTCATGCCTTCAAATGTTGTTGCACCTAACGCCTTCAGTCTTTCAATGCCATACATCGTTTCTGGATCTGCTTGTGCTGATTCAACACTTTCAGCTAATCTTTGAGTTATCCTCGTGAAGATCTATTCCTTCATGTTCACCTGTTGTTGGGGATTACTTGACTCCCCCTCTGATACCTCTCTTCCTCTATCGCCGGTAGCTTCTTGAGTTCAAACCTCCACTTGCCTGCCTCATTTGCCACCTCGAGCCATGTCCTAATTATACAATCTTATTAAAATAGTTAAGACAACAAGGTCCTAGTTTAATGCATGAACCTAATTCCCTTCCCAAAACCTTTTGCTCTGATACCAAGTTGTCACACCCCCTCCCAGCTTACTTGCTTAACCTAGGAAGAGATGCAAAGACAGAGATAACCAACTCTGTTACTTGCTCACCCTGACTAACCAAAGACCTAACCTAAAAATTAAACGCAACACAACATGTTTGAACAAGCAAGATTGAACATGGAATACACATATAAGTACGACACACTCACTTCCAGTACTATGTTCTTTAGCTAGTCATAAAGCCTTCAAGTTTATTACAACCCATCTAATATGTTTTCACTACAAACCATATACATAAGAAAGTGTATATACAAGGAGCTAAAACGGCGTGATGGCAAACAGGTCTTGTCAAGACTAAGCACCGGGAACTCGTCTGCTACCTGGGAAGAGTAACATAACGAACACGTGAGCTGGGAAGCCCAGTGAGTGTCTATTTTTAAAACATTATAAGCTCAAAGGTGAAGCATAATAATGGGCAGACTATAAGTAGAAAATAACTTAACATTTGTTTGTAAACATAATCTAGCCATGCTTTCAATTTACAGGTTTAAGTCACCACTTATGTATAACATAAATCTCATAATGCAGTACTATATTGAGGGTAGATAGAACAATACAATAAAACTCATGGCATGTTACCGCTTTCGAACCTTAGCGGTGGTAGAGTTACATTTATACTAATAACGTTCATACCTCTCTCACGTGCACGTGGAATGCCATTGGCACTTTGGTTTCCCCTAATACCTTCTCTATGTCCTTCAGAATTAAGGTAAGACCATTTACTACCCGAATACCTTCTCATTGTCCTTCAGTATCGGGAAATCATGATTCCTCCCCCCCTAAGTACCTTCTCTAATGTCCTTCAGTATTAGCGGTTAACAACAAACATGGGCATAATTTGTATACCATGGAAATCATGTTTTAATAATACATACAACAAATTATCAACCTTTGCATATTATTTTCTAAACGTGTTTCCAAATGGATTTACACAAGACATTCTCTAGAGGAAATCATACTTCCATTCAATACATATTGCATCTTAAATTTCCCAATTTGCTAAAGCTTTTGACTTACTTGAATTCAACTTTTAATATGCTTATTTCAATGGCTTACCTATCTCCTTATGAAGCTTTTAACACATTGTAGCTCCCAATTAAATAGATTCCCCAATCCGATCACGACATCCTTTAGTACAACCTATATCATTTTGCATTTTACAAAACATCAAGTACGAGTGCAAAATGATAAAAGAAAATAGAGTTTAGGGCTTACATAATCATCTATGAAAGAGATGAAATATCCGTACCCTCCTCGAGCTTTAACATTCACCGGACCACAAAGATCCGAATGTACAAGTTCTAAGGGCTCCATGGCTCTGTAACCTTTTCCACTAAAAGGTCGCTTGGTCATTTTACCTTTCAAGCAAAATTCGCAAGGAGGTAAAGATTCATCTTCTAAGTTATTTAGAAGTCCATTCTTAGAAAGTCTCTCAATCCGATTGAGATTAATATGACCAAGTCTGAGATGCCATACATAGGTATTATTATTATGAGAAATTCTTTGTCTTTTACTTTGAGTATTAGCATTTTTAAACATCTCATGATTTAAAATTGCTTTAGTTTGATTCAATTTAAGTACATACAAGCCGTTTGTAAATTTAGCAGAACAAACATTGACTCCTTCTTTTAAAATGAACGTTTCATTTATAGAAAAATAAATACAATATCCAAGTTCTATTAAATAAGAGATAGAAATTAAGTTTCTTTTAATTCTAGGAACTATATATAGATTTTTTAATAAAATAAATATATCTCCAAAAAATAGCTTGGCATCTCCTACTGCACGAGTTGAGACGACGTCTCCCGTTCCGACCCTGAGCGTCATCTGACCCTCTTCAAGCTCCTTGAAAGAACTAGTTTCCTAAAACGAAGAGCAAACATGATTAGTGGCTCCTGAATCAAGTATCTAGGTAAAATCATCATTTTCCACTAAACAAGTTTCAAGAATAAGAAAATCTAATTTACATTTCTTCTCTTTGAGCTCAATGTCTGCAGTGGCAGAAGCTTTCCCTTTTCCTCCTTTCCTCTTCTTCCGAGCCTTTTTAATCCCAGAAGAAGAACCGCAGGACTTAGTCCCGGAGGATGAACCCTTCTGAAACCTTCTAATGGATATCAGATCCCCTTGAGCAGCTGAAACGAGTTTGGAATCGAAATATGCAAGTTTGTTTTGGTTGAAATGCAAAAACCCATACATTGACAAAACAGAGATAAACACAAGTTAAACTAATCTAATTAGCCATGGAGACATACATGCAAACATGCTTAGTTTAAACAATTAAACTAAAGAGGAAAGAAGTAATTACCTTTGTTGATTTCCACAAACCAGCAACTCCTTGCTCCAATGTTCACAGCAGCACAACAACACCCAAAAATTCTCTGTTTTTCTCCAACAAGGACACTACCAACAGGAGAACCTCCTATGTCTCTAAGTTCTACTTAAATCTTCCTTTGTGAGAAGGAATCCAACAGTTGGAAGAACTTTGGGAAATTGAGAGAGTGAGAGAAAGAGAAGTCTTGCAGAATCCAATTGAAATCTTTAATCGAATAATCTCTTCTCACCATGAGAAGAAACCTCAGTAGAGGGCATCTCCCACTCCCTATCAAATAGGGAGTTGGGAGAGAGGGGGAACGTGTCCTCCTGACACGTTCCCTATTTCTATTTTTAATTAATAAATAATCATATTATTTAATAATCAATTAAATCTTATTTAATTAATTAAAAATAAATATCTTATATTTAATTTATATTAAATCACATTTAATCAATTTTCCCTCAAACCTATAGTTTTAATGCACATCTAATTCACATTAAATTTAACCTATAGTTTTCAAATATGAATCAAATTCACATTTGAATTTAATATTCGAACTCTTTCAAATATTTAATTCTCTCATGTAATTTAATATGGATTATATCCACATTAAATTTATAATATATAGTTCCAAAACTATGTATTATATCGCATAAATATACATTAAGCTTATTCCCTTATGAATTTGAACATTTCAAATTCTAATGATCTAAGAACCCATTACGTGCCAGAAGGTGGACCTAATGGACCTACAGATCAGAAGCTCCAACGATACGAGATTGCTCGGTTAATCTCATTAACCTCCCAATCAACATTCGTTAACTACATCAACACTCCACTAAAGTCCCGCAGCTGCACTCTTCTCACTGCAGATATATTTCTGTGTCCACGAATATTGACCAATAATAGCAAGTCAATCCTTCCCGAATGTTCTTAATACCAGCTGGGTCAAATTACCATTTCACCCCTGGGGTACATCTTGTACCTTAAGTACCAGTGCTTTTCTAATGAACAATTTGTTTATGGTCCTACCAACAAATAGAGTCCCTCTCGGGCCAATGAGAGGGTCGGGCCCTTTGTTCAAGTCCCGGAGACACCACTTAAGGGAACATTCCTCTACTTACCCTAGTTGGCGGGAAGGAGTGAATTCCATCTTGCTAAGTTAAGTTCCCAGTCGCTCACTCGGTCTTGTCCCCAAGAAGGTAGGCATATTTAGTCGGCAAATCTGACCACTCTCACCCATACTAGTCAAAGGACAGTCCCTCGCGAACAGGAGTTCGTAACCTGCTCAGGATTGAGATCAAGTTGCCTAGGTCATCCTAGTGAAATAGAAACCTAACTAGTCAACGGAGTTACAGCTAGAGGTTACTATTTCATGGTCCGGTCTTATGTAATATCATTGCATAGGATATCCCCACTCATATGTCATCTACACGAACACGTTAGGATCACTCTGTTTGTATCAATTACAAAGTGGGCCACATCCATAGTTTTACCAGGGTAAGGTATCGAAACCTTATCCCCTAACTATAAACCCTTTAGGTTGTATCTAGAACCGAGATCCTTTATATGTACACTACATTTAGTGAAAGATTCATTTAACAGCCTTGGATATTTAGTTTATTGGATTTAGGGTTTAAAGAAAAAGCAATGCCATAGACAAAGAACAGTAACGCTTTATTGTTGTAATAACGATTTATTACAAATAATTAGAATAGTAATACAAACTACGAGTTTTAGGGCACAAACCTCAACAAACTCCCACTTAAACTAAAACTCTAGTGGGGTACATCATAATCTAAAACAGTGGTTACAAGAGATAGAAATACAATAAACTAGGGCGTCCATATACCCCATTATATATCTCTCACTTGCCCTAGATTAGCCTATGTACATGTCTCGTAGGCCTAGACTCTCCAGATGACCCTCGAACACTTTAGTCGTGAGAGTCTTTGTAAATGGATCAGCAATATTGTGCTCCGAAGCGATCTTCGTGACTGACACATCTCCTCGTTCCAATATTTCTCGTATCAAGTGATACTTCCTCTCGATGTGCTTACCTCGCTTGTGGCTGCGAGGTTTCTTCGAATTGGCTACCGCACCACTGTTGCCACAGTATAAGGTGATGGAAAATTCCATATTTGGAACGACTTCCAAATCAGTAAGAAATTTTCTTAGTCAAACAAATTCCTTTAGCTACTTCACAAGCAACATACATACTCAAATTTCTCCATCGTGGAGTCAGCGATGCATCCTTGCTTGATGCTTCGCTATACTATAGCTCCCCCGTTAAGGGTGAAAACTGATCCCGATGTGGATTTTCGAGAATCCTTATCGGTCTGAAAATCAGAATAAGTGTATCTAGTAAGGATCAAATCCTTAGTCCCATACACAAGCGTATAGTCCCTCGTTTTCCTAAGATACTTGAGGATAATTTTAATTTTTGTCCAGTGGTCTAACCCTGGATTGGACTAGTACCTACTGACTATTCCCACTGCATAACAAATGTCTGGCCTCGTGCACAGCATACATACATTAAGCTACCTACTGCAGAGGCATAGGGAATACGTCTCATAGCCTCAACTTCTTGAGGTGTCTTAGGACACTGTTCCTTAGACAGATTAACTCCATGCCTGAAGGGCAACAAGTCGCTCTTGGAATTCACCATCGAATATCGGGACAACATTTTGTCGATATAAGACGCTTGAGACCATGCTAGCGTTCGGTTCTTGCGATTCCTTAAGATCAGAATCCCAAGAAAATATTGCGCCTCTCCCAAATCCTTCATTTGGAATTGGGTCGCCAACCAATTCTTTATGTCAGTTAGGTACCTACATCATTCCCAATTAGTAGGATATCATCCACATAAAGTACTAAGAAAGCTACTTTGTCGTTGATGATTCTCTTGTAAACACAAGGCTCATCAACGTTTTGGTCAAAGCCATAAGACTTGATCGCAGTATCAAATCTTATATTCCAAGATCTGGATGCTTGTTTCAACCCATAAATGGATCAATTGGGCTTGCAAACCTTTTGCTCCTGACCTTAGGTTATCAACCCTTCGGGCTGAGACATATAGATGCTCTCGTCAAGATTATCATTCAGAAAGGCAGTCTTGACGTCCAATTTCCAAATTTCATAATCATAAAACGCGGCTATGGACAAGATGTATCCTTATAGACTTCAGCATAGCAACAGGGGAAAAAGTTTCTTCATAGGCAACTCCTTCCCTTTGGGTAAAACCCTTTGCTACAAGTCTGGCCTTAAAGGTCTGTACCTTTCCGGCTGCATCTCTCTTTCTCATATAGTTCCATTTACACCCTATGGGCTAATCCCTTCAGGTTGGTATACAAGTTCCCATACTGAATTGAAGTCCATTGACTCCATTTCAAGGTTCATGGCTTTGATCCATTTGTCCTTGTCTACGAAATTCATTGCCTATTTATAAGTCAATGGATCTTCTACGCCATCATCAGGTATGACGACTTGAATTTCAGCTAAACCCAAGTAGCGGTCAGGTTGGAAAACAACCCTCCCACTCTGTCGAGGCATTCCCAACGATTGAGAAGGACGGGACTGACTTGAGGTGTTTGCTCCGCCATCAACTTTTGATGAAGGTCCTGCTTGATCAACAACTCTTATTGGTTTATCTGTAGCTTCATCTAGCACTAATTTACTACGCGGTTTGTGGTTCCTCATGTGATCTTCCTCTAAGAACGTGGCGTTTGTTGATACAATCACCTTATTTTCTTATGGGTCGTAGAAAAACCACCTCTCGTTTCTTTGGGATACCAACAAATTGGCATAATCTTGAACGAGGTTCCAATTTCTTAGGGTTTGTCACTAGCACGTGTGCCGGACAACCCCAAATCCTGAAGTGTTGTAAACTAGGTTTACACCCCTTCCACAACTGAAAAGGCGTTTCTGAAACACTCTTTGATGGAACAGTGATCAAGATTTGAACTGCAGTCTCTACTGCGTATCCCCAAAACGAGGCAAGCAATTGAGCATAGTTCATCATAGAACGAACCATGTCCAACAAGTTTCTATTTCTCCTTTCTGACACACCATTTCGCTGTGGTGTCTTAAGTGATGAGAGTTGAGATTTAATTCCATGTTCTATCATATAGTCCTGAAATCTCAAATCCATATACTCTCCACCTCGATCGGATCGAAGTGTTTTAATGGTTTTCCCTAATGCATTCTCTACTTCAGCCTTATACTCTTTGAACTTTTCAGGAGCCTCAGACTTGTGATGCATTAGATATAGACAACTATACCTCGAATAATCATCTATGAAAGAGATGAAATATTCGTATCCTCCTCGAGCTTTAACATTCACCGGACCATAAAGATCCGAATGTACAAGTTCTAAGGGCTCTATGGCTCTGTAACCTTTTCCAGTAAAAGGTTTCTTGGTCATTTTACCTTCGAAGCAAGATTCGCAAGGAGGTAAAGAATCATCTTCTAACTTATTTAGAAGTCCATTTCTAGAAAGTCTTTCAATCCGATTGAGATTAATATGACCAAGTCTGAGATGCCATAGATAGGTATTATTATTAGGAGAAATTCTTTGCCTTTTACTTTGAGTATTAGCATTTTTAAACATCTCATGATTTAAAATTGCTTTAGTTTGATTCGGTTTAAGTACATACAAGCCATTTTTCAATTTAGCAGAACAAATATTGACTCCTTCTTTTAAAATGAATGGTTCATTTATAGAAAAAGAAATACAATATCCAAGTTCTATTAAACAAGAGATAGAAATTAAGTTCCTTTTAATTCTAAGAACTATATACAGATTTTTTAATAAAATAAATCTATCTCTGAAAAATATGTTGGCATCTCCCACTGCACGAGTTGAGACGACGTCTCCCGTTCCGATCCTAAGCGTCATCTCACCCTCTTCGAGCTCCTTGAAGAAAGTAGTTTCCTAAAACGAAGAGCAAACATGATTAGTTGCTCCTGAATCAAGTATCCAGGTAAATTCATCATTTTCCACTTAACAAGTTTCAAGAATAAGCAAATCTAATTTACCATTCTTCTCTTTGAGCTCAATGTATGCAGTGGCAGAAGCTTTCCCTTTTCCACATTTCTTCTTCTTCCGACTCTTCTTAATCCCAGAAGAAGAACCGCAGGACTTAGTCCCAGAGGATGAACCCTTCTGGAACCTTCTGATGGATATCGGATCCCCTTGAGCAACGGAAACGAGTTTGGAATCGAAATTTGCAAGTTTTTTTTGCATTGACAAAACAGAGATAAACACAAGTTAAACTAATCTAATTAGCCATGGAGACATACATGCAAACATGCTTAGTTTAAACAATTAAACTAAAGAGGAAAGAAGTAATTACCTTTGTTGATTTCCACAAACCAACAACTCCTTGCTCCAATGTTCACAGCAACACAGCAACACCCAAAAATTTTCTGTTTTTCTCCAACAAGGACACTACCAACAGGAGAACCTCCTATGTCTCTGAGTTCTACTTAGATCTTCCTTTGTGAGAAGGAATCCAACAGTTGGAAGAACTTTGGGAAATTGAGAGAGTGAGAGAAAGAGAAGTCTTGCAGAGTTTCTTTCAATCTAATTGAAATCTTTAATCGAATCATCTCTTCTCACCATGAGAAGAAACCTCAGTAGAGGGCATCTCCCACTCCCTATCGAATAGGGAGTTGGGAGAGAGGGGGAACGTGCCCTCCTGACACGTTTCCTATTTCTATTTTTAATTAATAAATAATCATATTATTTAATAATCAATTAAATCTTATTTAATTAATTAAAATTAAATATCTTATCTTTAATTTAGATTAAATCACATTTAATCAATTTTCCCTCTAACCTATAGTTTTAATGCACATCTAATTCACATTAAATTTAACCTATAGTTTTCAAATATGAATCAAATTCACATTTGAATTTAATATTTGAACACTTTCAAATATTTAATTCTCTCATGTAATTTAATATGGATTATATCCACATTAAATTCATAATATATAGTTCCAAAACAATGTATTATATCGTATAAATATACATTAAGCTTATTCCCTTATGAATTTGAACATTTCAAATTCAAATGATCTAAGAACCCATTACGAGCTAGAAGGTGGACCTAATGGACCTACAGATCAAAAGCTCCAACGATACGAGATTGCTCGATTAATCTCATTAACCTCCCAATCAACATTCGTTAACTGCGGGAACACTCCACTAAAGTCCCGCAGCAGCACTATTCTCAGTACAGATATATTTCTGTGTCCACGGATATTGACCAATAACAGCAAGTCAATCATTCACGAATGTTCGTAACACCAGCTGGGTCAAATTACCGTTTTACCCTTGATTTACACCAGCTGGGTCAAATTGACCAATAACACCAGCTCCTCTAATGAACAATTTGTTTGTGGTCCTACCTGAAGGGAATGATAATCCCACGCAGCGGAAGACGATTGAATCGTCGTGGTATCAATATGCAACATGATTTTATTAAAATTGATCTAACACTAGATCTAGGCTAAACATACTTCAAAGAAGAAGAAAATTACAGCAAGAAAAATTTACTTACTTGTTGAAGACTTTCTTCAAAGATTCTTCTTCAAATCACGAACTCTTCGTGCTCCTCGAACTCAACGAACTCTTCCCACGAATTGGCATTCTCGGTTGTTCTCTTTTGGAGAAGGGAGGTTTGTGGGAACCTTTTGTGTTTTGGAGAGGGAGGAGATTTGAGAGAGAATTGAGAGAGTTATTCTTCTCTTCTTTGATGAAAAACAAAAAAAATGAGAGATTAAGTTATAATCCTTCTTGCAAGAAGGATTTATATAGTGAAATTGGTGGAGTTAAAATGTCCACATAATTACCACTTTACCACAACTATAAATTATGCAAATCTCATTTGCATAACCACATAATATAAGATATCTCATATCTCATATTGCAAATCTCATTTGCAATAATTGTGGATTAATTAAATTGAATCACATCCAATTTAATTTCTCTCAATCAATTTCTCCAATTAGCCCTAATTCAACAATTAGGCTAACCTATAGTTTATTATGAATCTCATTCACATTAAACTATATATTATATCATTCATATCTCATATAAATGACATAAATGCCCTTAAAGTGAAATTGAACACTTCAATTTCATACCAAAACATTTAACCCTTCTTTTAACCGAGATGGAGCCAACAGAGGGACCTAATGGACCTACAGTGACGGGCTCCAATGATCCGAGATTAACCTGCCAAACTCTTTGACACGGTTAACCAACATACATCAGGCTCCCTACGGCTGAAGCATATGGAATCTGTCTCATATCCTCAACATCTTGAGAAGTCTTAGGACACTAATCTTTAGACAAGTGAACCCCATGCCTGAAAGGCAGCAAGCCCTTCTTGGAGTTCTGCATCTTATATCTAGACAACATCTTGTCAATATAAGACGCCTGAGACAAGGCTAGCGTTTTGTTCTTCCGGTTCCGGACTATCTGGATACCTAGAACATACTGAGCTTCTCCCAAATCTTTCATTTGGAATTGCGAAGCTAGCCACCTTTTAACGTCAGTAAGAAATTCTACCTCATTCCCAATGAGAAGAATATCGTCCACGTACAACACCAAAAATGTGACAGTTTTGTCAACAATTTTCTTGTAGACACAAGGCTCGTCGACATTTTGATCAAAGACATAAGATTTGATCGCCTCATCAAATCTTATATTCCAAGACCTCGAAGCCTATTTCAGTCCATAAATGGACCTATGAAGCCGGCAAACATTTTGCTCTTGGCCTTGGGCGATGAACTCTTTAGGCTTGTCCATGTAGATTGTCTCATCAAGTTTGCCATTCAGAAAGGCTGTCTTGACGTCCATCTTCCATACCTCGTAGTCATAATACGCGACAATGGCCAGAAAGATCCTGATCGACTTTACCATGGCAACAGGTGAAAAGGTCTCCTCATAGTCAACCCCTTCAACCTGGGTAAAACCCTTTGCCACTAGTCGGACTTTGAAGGTCTGCACCTTCCCATCTATGCCACGTTTACGCTTGTAGATCCATTTGCAACCAATAGGTTTTACTCCATCCGGTCGATCCACCAGCTCCCATACAGAATTGAAGTACATAAACTCCATTTCCTGGTCCATAGCTTTAATCCACTCGTCTTTGTCAACATCAACCATTGCCTTATCATAGGTCAATGGATCCTCACAGTCATCATCAGGAGCGACAACTGAGGTTTCAGCTAAACCAATGTAGCGATCAGGCTGTCTCACAACCCTCCCACTACGTCGAGGCATTCCCAACTCTTGGGAACGGATTTGACTAGACGTGCTAGGATCAACAACACTTGTTTACGTACTAGCCCCATCAGCAACTCTTGCTGACATACTGTCCATTTCATTTAATACAATTTTACTTCTTGGTAAATGATCCGTGACGTGGTCTTCCTCTAGGAAAGTGGCGTTTGTCGACACAAGCACCCTATTTTCCCTAGGATCGTAAAACAGACCACCCCTAGTCTCTTTAGGGTAACCTACGAATAGGCACAATTTCGAACGGGGTTCCAACTTTTTCGGGTTTGACACCAACACGTGGGTCGGGCATCCCCAAATTCTGAAGTGATGTAAACTGCCTTTACGTCCACTCCAGAGCTCGAAAGGTGTTTCACAAACACTTTTCGACGGAACATTGTTCAAAATATAAACCGTAGTCTCCACTGCGTACCCCCAAAAAGAATCAGGGAGACGAGCATTGCTCATCATCGACCGAACCATGTCCAACAAGATTCTGTTTCTCCTCTCCGATACACCATTCTGCTGTGGCATACCAGGTGCTGAGAGTTGGGACGTGATTCCGTGTTTTATCATATAGTCCTGGAATTCGGTGTCCATGTACTCTCCACCTCGATCCGATCGAAGTGTTTTAAGCGATTTACTTAAGAGGTTTTCAACCTCAGTCTTGTACTCCTTGAACTTTTCAAGAGTTTCAGACTTTTTGTGCATTAGGTAAATATACCCATATCTGGAGTAATCGTCTATGAAAGACACGAAATACTCATAACCGCCCCGAGCTTTAACATTCATCGAACCAAAGAGGTCAGAATGTACTAACTCAAGAGGCTCTTTGGCTCTATATCCTTTTCCACTAAAAGGACGTTTGGTCATTTTGTCCTCAAGGCATGACTCACACACCGGCAAAGAGTTTTCTTCTAACTCGTTTAGAAGTTCACTCTTCACTAGTTTCTCAATCCTATTGAGATTAATGTGGCCTAACCGAAGATGCCAAAGGTGGGCATTTTCTTTTGGAGAAACTTTTGCTTTCTTAGTTCGTGTGTTTATAGCTTTTAAACAATTCAATATTTCAAAACACTTTTGACCGAATTGGGTTTCAAAACATACAGATTATTTTCAAGTGAAGCTGAACAAATAACATTCCCTTTGAAAGAAATAAACGCTTTATTCAATTCAAAAGAAACGGAAATACATTGTTCTATTAAGTAGGAAATTGAAACAAGGTTTCTAGTAAACCCTGGAACTATGTACAGATTGTCCAACAATAAGTACTTCCACCAAAGTTTAGCTTCACCCGCGCGATCGCTGCGAGACACAAGCTCCCGGATCCAACCCGTAGAGTCACCTCACCCTCTCATGTGGTTGCCGAGAATCAATCCCTCGAAAGAAGAACAAACGTGGTTAGTGGCGCCCCAATCCAATATCCGAGCAAAGTCACTACTCTCCACTAAACATGTTCTGATCCACAAGTAAATCACATTTATCTTGATTCTTCCTCTCGGCCGAAAATTTGGGACGCTTTCTCTTCCAATCACCGCCCCATTGCGGTGGGAAACACTTTCCTTTCTCTCGCAACCTCCTTGACTTTCTTGCCCTTGTGGGCGGCAAGACGGCCGGTTTACCCTCTTCATCCTCTTCTTCCCTTTGGGCGTGAAGGAGCAACAGTTTCGTCCCGGAGGTCGAACCCCGTGATAAGACACATGAGGCAACATTTGCCTCGCATTCCTCGACCACGTGCAAGGATTGAAAATTTCAGTAGCTCATTGAGGAGGGTAGTCGAGTGTAGCTAATTTTGTTCATAACAACATTGCTACTGAAATCAAGGAAACTCTTCAGAAGAGTCTCCAATATAAAACTGACCTGGCTCGACTCGTCGATCGAAGCCCCGTTCATCTCGGCCAGATGGAAGTGGGTCATCATGTCTAGAACATGTTCACGGTCAGACGACCCCTCTTTCATCCGTGCGTTGAAAACGTATTTGAGCGAGTCATGTCGGACCTGAAAGGACTGCTGTCCAAACATTTCCTGCAAGGACTCCATGATCTCCTTAGCGGAAACCATCAGCTCATGCTTCTTTGCCAAGACATCAGACATGCTGGCAATTATGTTGACATTGGCCTTTTCATTGGCCCTGATCCAGCGATCGTACGTGTCACGAACACTTCGCGACGCGGTCGAGCCCGACATCTGAGGACAATCCTCAGATAGCACGAACTTTATGTCGTCTTGTACCAAAATTGTATTAATGTTGTTTTTCCAACTTTGGTAATTATCTCCCACTAATTTATCCGAAGCGAGTAAGGCTATTATTGCGCTAGACATTTTTTTAGCTGAAAAATAAGAAAAACCTTTGTATTAGTCTCGCAAAAACTTTTTGAAATCCAATCAAGTTTTAGCAAAATTGTTTCATGATCACTAGGTCATTCAAAATTTTGCAATGATACCCTAAAGGTTGAATGACCGCCACCGAAGGGTGAACAGAAAACTCCTCCCCTAGGACGAGACTTTCTCGATCAGACCCTAATCCCAGAATAACTCTTATTCCATTAGGCGTCCAATTACCATTGTTCGGTCGAATTCATTAACACTTAACGAATTCTGTGAGTGTCACCCTCAATCTTTAAGTTTCCAAGTATCCGTCCAAACAATAGCCACCGAAGGGTGAACCAAGAAGGAAAACCAACCAGGAAACTATATCCCTTTCAGGAATTCACGGTGTTCCGACTCCCATGATCAATGCCTCCGAAGGGATTTTCTGGTCCAGGCCAAACTCGCAGGCAGATCATAGGCGTCTCACGGTGTGAATCGAAAGAAGAGATCGTGGGTCTCGTTATCACAAGTCCTGCTCCCACTCACTATAAGTACTCTCTCCATCCACGATGATATTGACCTATACAAATGTCATCCGAAGGGGGACGCTCCCATTTGCGCCACAAGGCCGAGTATAGATCTCACGGTGCGGACATAAAGGAGATTTGTTGTTGGAAATTCAAATGTATCTCATACACTTTATTTCCTCCCACTCAGCACTTTAATTTTATTAGGGATTGACATAGATAAACCGGCTAAAATTTACCTAAGTCTACCAATATAACTCTTATATGGTATTAACCTAAGTTCATAATCACATTATTAACTTAGGTCTATGTGAGTAAATTAATTAATACTTAATTAACGACACTCACGAGAATATAGCCTAAGAATCTCCGGACCGAATTCACTCCCAGGTCGGTTTCAGTGCTGGGTGTTTATGGCGTCAACTTAAATACTCCAGCCTTAGACAAAATCTTCCTTAGACAGAGTTACTTATCAGTCTTCATTCAAAAGTTATATTTGATTTCCTAAATTTCTAATCTTATTAGAAAATTAGAAAACCTAAGTCTAATTATTCAAGTTCTAAACACTTTAAAACTAATAATTAACTTAGGTTCCATGCATTTCTATGTTATAGTGCTTGATCATCCATCACATGAATAATACTGAATACTATAACATAATATAATTCATCACATGAATTAAATGCATGAGTATGCTTTTAATTTAGAAAATATAACACTTATATTTAAATAAATCAAAACATGCAAACATTATCTTATAACTCTTATAATATAATCCTATCATGCATACTATATTTATAACTCTTATAATATAAATATGATGCATGAAATGTTTAACCGAAGGTGGGATTTTAAATCTATATGACATACATTATGCACATAGAAATTAATTAAAATATACATCTCATGCATAAAATAATTAAATAGCAAAAATGGACCGATTTTTGCCACCTAGGGGCAATTATTTAATTAAATAACATTAATATAACATTTATATTAATATTATTTAATAAAATAATTAAATAAATAAATAAAATACATTTTACAAATTAAAATTAATTAAATCAAACGTAAAACCGGAAAATAACTGCCTACAATGACGTTTGAACCCACGCCTCGCTGGCGCGCCGCGAATCGCTACTCAACGCGTGCGGCGTTACGCAGCCGCTGTCGCGTCTGGCGTCGACCCGCGTTCTCAATGCCAGCGGCGTTGCAACACTACACCCAATGTTGCAACACTGAACTGCTGCAGGGCCTCTGTCCGCAAGGACAACGTTGAGACGCCGTTGGGCAGCGTCTCAACGCGATCGACAAAACAGCAAACACTTTGCTGTTCTTCCATCGATTTTCGTCTGATTCCGCTCTGATTTCTTCACAGCAACTCTTGCCACGAACGACCCGGACTTACAGACTCGATTTACAACAAAATGCCCAAAAACAACGGGCACTTACATTGATCTCATCAACATAATTGTAAATCTAAACTAGTGCCAAAAAACGTAAACATCCATTATGCAAACCAAGAACTCATCTCATGAATTATGCCAAAATACCCACCAAATTTTAATAAAACAGTGCATAAATTGAAGAACCATCAACCTGGCCCTGATATCAATTGAAGGGAATGATAATCCCACGCAGCGGAAGACGATTGAATCGTCGTGGTATCAATATGCAACATGATTTTATTAAAATTGATCTAACACTAGATCTAAGCTAAACATACTTCAAAGAAGAAGAAAATTACAGCAAGAAAAATTTACTTACTAGTTGAAGACTTTCTTCAAAGATTCTTCTTCAAATCACGAACTCTTCGTGCTCCTCGAACTCAACGAACTCTTCCCACGAATGGTCTTGAACACCACCAATTGGCCTTCTCGGTTGTTCTCTTTTGGAGAAGGGAGGTTTGTGGGAACCTTTTGTGTTTTGGAGAGGGAGGAGATTTGAGAGAGAATTGAGAGAGTTATTCTTCTCTTCTTTGATGAAAAACAAAAAAATGAGAGATTAAGTTAGAATCCTTCTTGCATGAAGGGTTTATATAGTGAAATTGGTGGAGTTAAAATGCCCACATAATTACCACTTTACCACAACTATAGGTTATGCAAATCTCATTTGCATAACCACATAATATAAGATATCTCATATCTCATATTGCAAATCTCATTTGCAATAATTGTGGATTAATTAAATTGAATCACATCCAATTTAATTTCTCTCAATCAATTTCTCCAATTAGCCCTAATTCAACAATTAGGCTAACCAATAGTTTATTATGAATCTCATTCACATTAAACTATATATTATATCATTCATATCTCATATAAATGACATAAATGCCCTTAAAGTGAAATTGAACACTTCAATTTAATACCAAAATATTTAACCCTTCTTTTAACCCAGATGGAGCCAACCGAGGGACCTAATGGACCTACAGTGACGGGCTCCAATGATCCGAGATTAACACCGTTGACAGTAAGGACTAATAACTTCGTTGATGACCATTAGTGACTCGACCTGAATCCTGAGCGTGTTACGGACTCCTGTCTACGGGGGTCTATCCTTTGACTAGTACGGGTGAGTGTGGTCACAGTTACTCGCCCATTCTGCCTATCTTCTCAGGGACAGGACCAAGTAGGGAGCTGGAAACTTAACTACGCGAGATGGAATTCATTTGTTCCCGCCTTTAGGGAAACTAGAGGAGTTGTTCCCTTAAGTATTGTCTCCAGGGCTTGGACAACGGGCGCCCACCTTCTCACTAGCCCGAGAAGGGTGTTGTGTATGGTTGGACCATCACAATATGTTGTTCATTAGAGGAGCAGTGGGGACTTAAGAAACAAGAGGTAGACACAGGGGTTAAACGGTAATTTGACCCAACCATGTCTACGAACAACCTGTGAAGGGTCGACTCATTGACATTGGTTATATCAGTGGACACGTAATATTCTGCACTGACGGGAGTGCAGCTACGGGCTATAGTGGAGTGTTACCGTAGCTAATAATGTTGATTGGTCGGGTCAAAGAGTTTGATAGGTTAATCTCGAATCATTGGAGCCCGTCACTGTAGGTCCATTAGGTCCCTCGGTTGACTCCATCTGGGTTAAAAGAAGGGTTAAAGTTTTGGTATGAAATTGAAGTGTTCAATTTCACTTAGAGGCATTTATATCATTTATATGAGATATGAATGATATAATATATATAGTTTAATGTGAATGAGATTCATAATAAACTATAGGTTAGCCTAATTGGTTAATTAGGGCTAATTGGAGAAATTAATTGAGAGAAATTAAATTGGATGTTATTCAATTTAATTAATCCACAATTATTGCAAATATGGATTGCAATATGAGATATGAGATATCTTATATTTTATGGTTATGCAAATATGACTTGCATAATCTATGGTTGTGGTAAAATGGTGATAATATGGAGATTTTAACTCCACTATTTAATCCCTTCTTGCAAGAAGGAAATCACTCTCTCAATCTCATTTTTTTTGTTTTCACCAAAAAGAAGAGTTTTTTTTTTCTCTCTAATTCTCTCCTCACCAAAACACAAAAGAATCCCACCATTCTCCTTCTTTTCAAAAGAAGAACAACCAAGGTTCGAATTCGTGGTGTTTGTTCGGGTTTTGTTCGAGAGAATCGTTCGTTGAGAAGCACGAAGTGTTTGTGATCAACGAAGAAATTTTGAAGAATTGTCTACCACAAGTAAGTACATTCCTCTTACTGTTTTTCTTCCTTAATTTTGTATGTTTAATTTAGATCTAAGTGTTAGATCATTTTAACAAATTTCAAGAAGCGTAACGATACCTTGACGATTCGATCGTCTTCCACTGCGCGGGGATTTTCATTCCCTTCAATTGGTATCAGAGCCATTTCGATGGTTCTTTGTTATGCACTTCTTTTTTTTTGTTAAAATAGGTGGGTAATTTACCTTATTTCATGAGATGAATGATGGTTTGCGAATTTGGATGTTTTCGGTTTTGGCATTTTAGATTTATAATTTTATGGTTATGAGATTAATGTAAGGGCCCGTTGTTTTTGTGCATTTTGTTGTAAATCGAGTCTGTAAGTCCGTGTCTTTAGTAGAAAGTGTTGCTGTGAATAAATCGGAGCGAAAGCGCGAAAAAAGCGGCGAAGAACGACAAAGGAGTTTGTTGTTCGCTGATGGCGCGCGAGACGCTTCTTCATCCGTGTCTCAACGCTATCCTTGCGGGCGCTGGCTTTGCTTTAGAGCAGCGTTCCAACGCCACGGCGTGGAGCACGCTGATCTCAACGGCTGACGCGCGGCAGCGTTAGTAACGCTACTTCCACGCGTTGCAACACCGCACTTTTCGTAGTGGGCGATTCATGAGCGATTGCAAGACGTGGGCGGTTTACATTGCTTAGTGGGCGCTTTATTTTCAAATTTCTTTTATTTTTATTTGTAAAATGAATTTATATTTATTTATTTAATTATTTTATTAAATAATATTAATATAAATGTTATATTAATGTTATTTAATTAAATAATTGCCCCTAGGTGCCAAAACCGGTCCATTTTTGCTATTTAATTATTTTATGCATGAGATGTATGATTTAATTAAATTCTATGTGCATAATGTATGTCATATAGATTTAAAAATCCCACCTTAGGTTAAACATATTCATGCATCATTTATATTATAAGAGTTATAATATATAGTTTGCATGATAGGTTATATTATAAGAGTTATAATATAATTAAATGCATGTTTAATTTAATTAATATAAGTGTTATATTTTTTAGATTAAAGTATGCTCATGCATTTATATTCATGTAATGAATTATATTATGTTAAAGTATATAGTTATTCATGTGATGAATGATCAAGCACTATAACATAGAAATGCATGCAACCTAAGTTAATTATTAGTTTGAGTTTAGAACTTGAATAATTAGACGTAGGTTTTCTATTTTCTAATAAGATTATAAATTAGGAAATCAAAGTTTAGTCTATGAATGGAGACTGATTAGTAACTCGTTCTAAGGAAGGTTTTGTCTAAGGTTGGGGTATTTAAGTTGACGCTTGAGGAACACCCCTACCTGGAAACCGACCTGGGAGTGAATTCGGTCCGGAGATTCTTAGATTATACTTATCGTGAGTGTCGCTAATTAAAAGTGTTTTAATTTACTCACATAGACCTAAGTAATAATGTGATTATAAACTTAGGTTAATACCATATAAGAGTTATATTGGTAGACTTAGGTAAATTTAGCCGGTTTATCTAGGTCAATCCCTAATAAAATTAAAGTGTTGAGTGGGAGGAAATATAGTGTATGAGATACATTTAATTTTCGACCACAAATCTCTGTTAAGTCCGCACCATGAGATCTATACTCGGCCTCGTGGCACAAATGGGAGCGTCCCCCTTCGGGTGACATTTGTATAGGTCAATATCATCGTGTATGGAGAGAGTACTTATAGTGAGTGGGAGTGGGACCTGTGAAAACGGGACCCACGGTCTCTTCTTTCGATTCCCACCGTGAGACCCCTATGATCCGCCCGCTGTTTTGGCTCGGACTGCATAATCCCTTCGGATGGCTTTGATCATGGGAGTCTAACACCGTGAATTCCCGAAAGGGATACGCTTTCTAGTTGGTTTTCCTTCTTGGTTCACCATTCGGTGGCTATTGTTTGGACGGATGCTTGGAAACTTAAAGATTGAGGGTGACACTCATAGAATTCGTTAAGTGTTAATGAATTCGACCGAACAATGATAATTGGACGCCTAATGGAATAAGAGTTATTCTGGGATTAGGGTCTGATCGAGAAAGTCTCGTCCTAGAGGATGAGTGTTCTATTCACCCTTCGGTGGCTGTCATTCTAAACCTTTAGGATATCATTACAAATTTTGATAGGTTACCGTAGCTAATAATGTTGATTGGTCAGGTCAAAGAGTTTGATAGGTTAATCTCGAATCATTGGAGCCTGTCACTATAGGTCCATTAGGTCCCTCGGTTGACTCCATCTGGGTTAAAAGAAGGGTTAAAGTTTTGGTATGAAATTAAAGTGTTCAATTTCACTTAGAGGCATTTATGTCATTTATATGAGATATGAATGATATAATATATATAGTTTAATGTGAAAGAGATTCATAATAAACTATAGGTTAGCCTAATTGTTGAATTAGGGCTAATTGGAGAAATTAATTGAGAGAAATTAAATTGGATGTAATTCAATTTAATTAATCCACAATTATTGCAAATATGGTTTGCAATATGAGATATGAGATATCTTATATTATATGGTTATGCAAATATGATTTGCATAACCTATGGTTGTGGTAAAATGGTGATAATATGGAGATTTTAACTCCACTATTTAATCCATTCTTGCAAGAAGAAAATCACTCTCTCAATCTCATTTTTTTGTGCATTTTGTTGTAAATCGAGTCTGTAAGTCCGTGTCTTTAGTAGAAAGTGTTGCTGTGAATAAATCGGAGCGAAAGCGGGCGAAAAACGACGAAGAACAGCAAAGGAGTTTGTTGTTCTGTTGATGGCGTTGAGACGTTCTTCATCCGTGTCTCAACGCTATCCTTGCAGGCGCTGGCTTTGCTGCAGAGCAGCATTGCAACGCCACGGCGTGGAGCACGCTGATCTCAACGCTGGACGCGGCAGCGTTGCAACGCTACCCACGGCGTTGCAACACCGCACTCGTAGTGGACAGTTCGCGAGCATTTGCAAGACGTGGGCGGTTTACATTGCTTAGTGGGCAACTTATTTTCGAATTTCTTTTATTTTTATTTGTAAAATGAATTTATATTTATTTATTTAATTATTTTATTAAATAATATTAATATAAATGTTATATTAATGTTATTTAATAAAATAATTTCCCCTAGGTGCCAAAACCGGTCCATTTTTGCTATTTAATTATTTTATGCATGAGATGTATGATTTAATTAAATTCTATGTGCATAATGTATGTCATATAGATTTAAAAATCCGACCTTAGGTTAAACATTCATGCATCATTTATATTATAAGAGTTATAATATATAGTTTGCATGATAGTTTATATTATAAGAGTTATAATATAATTAAATGCATGTTTAATTTAATTAATATAAGTGTTATATTTTTTAGATTAAAGTATGCTCATGCATTTATATTCATGTGATGAATTATATTATGTTATAGTATATAGTTATTCATGTGATGAATGATCAAGCACTATAACATAGAAATGCATGCAACCTAAGTTAATTATTAGTTTGAGTTTAGAACTTGAATACTTAGACTTTGGTTTTCTATTTTCTAATAAGATTAGAAATTAGGAAATCAAAGTTTTGTCTATGAATGGAGACTGATTAGTAACTCTGTCTAAGGAAGATTTTGTCTAAGGTCAGTATTTAAGTTTACGCTATGAACACCCCTACCGAAACCGACACAGGAGTGAATTCGATCCGGAGATTCTTAGATTATACTTATCGTGAGTGCCGCTAATTAAAAGTGTTTTAATTTACTCACATAGACATAAGTAATACTGTGATTATAAACTTAGGTTAATACCATATAAGAGTTATATTGGTAGACATAGGTAAATTTAGCCGGTTTATCTAGGTCAATCCCTAATAAAATTAAAGTGTTGAGTGGGAGGAAATATAGTGTATGAGATACATTTAATTTCCGACCACAAATCTCCGTTAAGTCTGTACCATGAGATCTATACTAGGCCTCGTGGCACAAATGGGAGCGTCCCCCTTCGGGTAGAATTTGTATAGGTCAATATCATCGTGGATGGAGAGAGTACTTATAGTGAGTGGGAGCGAGACTTGTGAAAACGGGACCCACGGTCTCTTCTTTCGATTCCCACCGTGAGACCCCTATGATCCGCCTGCTAGTTTTGCCTGGACCAGACAATCCCTTCGGAGGGCCTGATCATGGGAGTCGGAACACCGTGAATTCCCTAAAGGGATACAGTTTCCTGGTTGGTTTTCCTTCTTGGTTCACCCTTCTGTGGCTATTGTTTGGACGGATGCTTGGAAACTTAAAGATTGAGGGTGACACTCATAGAATTCGTTAAGTGTTAATGAATTCGACCGAACAATGGTAATTGGACGCCTAATGGAATAAGAGTTATTCTGGGATTAGGGTCTGATCGAGAAAGTCTCGTCCTAGAGGAGGAGTGTTCTATTCACCCTTCGGTGGCTGTCATTCTAAACCTTTAGGATATCATTACAAATTTTGAATGACCTAGGGATCATAAAACAATTTTTTCTAAAACATGATTGGATTTCAAAAGTTTATTGCGAGACTAACACAAAGTTTTCTTACTTTTTCAACTTAAAACATGTCTAGCTCAATTATACCTCTACTCGTGTCTGATAAATTAGTGGCAGATAATTACCAAACTTGGAAAAACAACATAAACACAATTTTGGTAACTGACGACATTAAGTTTGTGCTCTCTGAGGAGTGTCCTCAGATGTCGGGCTGACTACATCTCGAAGTGTTCGTGATGCATACGATCGATGGATCAGAGCTAATGAAAAAGCCAAGGTCTATATCATTGCCAGCATGTCTGATGTTTTGGCAAAGAAGCATGAGCTAATGGTCACTGCTAAGGAGATCATGGGGTTCTTGCAGGAAATGTTTGGACAACAGTCCTTTCAAGTCAGACATGACTCGCTCAAATACGTCTTCAACGCACAGATGAAAGAGGGGTCGTATGTCCGTGAACATGTTCTAGACATGATGACCCACTTTAATCTAGCGGAGATGAATGGGGCTTCGATCGACTAGTCGAGCCAGCTCAGTTTTATCTTGGAGACTCTTCCGAAGAGTTTGGTTCAGTTTCGTAGCAATGTTGTTATGAACAAAATTAGCTACACTCTGACTACCCTCCTCAATGATCTACATAATTTCCAGTCCTTGATGAGAGTCAGGACACCGAAATCTGAGGCAAATGTTGCCTACAGGTCTTATCATAGGGGTTCGACCTCTTGGACGAAACTGATCGAGCTGCCGCCTAGAAGGGCGAGAAGGTCAAGGAAGTTGCAGAAAAAGGAAAGTGTTTCCACTGCAATGGGGGAAGTCACTGGAAGTGGAACTGTCCCAAATTCCAAGCCGAGAGGAAGAATCAAGGTAAATGTGATTTACTTGTGACAGAAACCTGTTTAGTGGAGAGTAGTGACTCTGCCTGGATATTGGATTCGGGCGCCACTAACCATGTTTGTTCTTCTTTTCAATGGATTGATTCCTGGCAGCAGCTGCAAGAGGGTGAGGTGACTCTACTGGTTGGATCCGGGAAGCTTGTCTCTGCTGCAGCGGTCGGCACGGTGAAGCATCATTTCGGCGGAAAGTACTTATTATTAGATAATTTGTACATTGTACGAGGGTTTACTAGAAACCTTGTTTCCATTTCCTGCCTTATTGAACAATGTATATTTGTTTCCTTCGAATCCAATAAAGAATTTATTTCTTTTAAAGGTAATCTTATTTGTTCAGGTTCACTTGAGCATAATCTGTATGTTTTAATACCTAATTCGGTCAAAAGTATTTTGAATAATGAATTGTTTAAAACAGCAGAAACGCGAACTAAAAGAGCGAAAGTTTCTCCTAAGGAAAATGCCTATCTTTGGCATCTACGGTTAGGCCACATTAATTTCAATAGGATTGAGAAACTAGTGAAGAGTGGACTTCTAAACGAGTTGGAAGAAAACTCTTTACCGGTGTGTGAGTCATACCTTGAGGGCAAAATGACCAAACATCCTTTTAGTGGAAAAGGATATAGAGCCAAAGAGCCCTTTGCGTTAGTACATTCTGACCTCTGTGGTCCGATGAATGTTAAAGCTCGAGGTGGTTATGAATATTTCGTGTCTTTCATAAACGATTACTCGAGGTATGGGTATATTTACCTAATGCACAAGAAGTCTGAAACTCTTGAAAAGTTCAAGGAGTACAAGACTGAGGTTGAGAACCTGTTAGGTAAATCGTTTAAAACACTTCGATCGGATCGAGGTGGAGAGTACATGGACACCGAATTCCGGACTATATGATAGAACACTTTAATTACGCCCCAACTCTCAAAGACTGGTATGCCACAGTAGAATGGTGTATCGGAGAGGAGAAATAGAACCTTGTTGAACATGGTTCGGTCGATGATGAGCTATGCTCGTCTCCCTGATTCTTTTTCGGGTTACGCAGTGGAGACTGTAGTTTATATTTTGAACAATGTTTCGTCGAAGAGTGTTTGTGAAACACCTTTCGAGCTCTGGAGTGGACGTAAAAGCAGTTTACATCACTTCAGAATTTGGGGATGCCCGACCCACGTTTTGGTGCCAAACCCGAAAAAGTTGGAACCCCGTTCGAAATTGTGCCTATTCGTAAGTTACCCTTAAGAGACTAGAGGTGGTCTATTTTACGATCCTAAGGAAAATAGGGTGCTTGTGTCGACAAATGCCACTTTCCTAGAGGAAGACCACGTGAGGGATCATTTACCAAGGAGTAAAATTGTGCTAAATGAAATGGACTGTACATCACCAAGAGTTGCTGATGGGGCTAGTACGTCAACAAGTGTTGTTGATCCTAGCACGTCTAGTCAAATTCGTTCCCAAGAGTTGGGAATGCCTCGACGTAGTGGGAGGGCTGGGAGACAGCCTGATCGTTACATGGGTTTAGCTGAAACCTCGCCGCCTCCCGATGATGATCAGTGAGGATCCATTGACCTATGATCAGGCAATGGTTGATGTTGACAAAGACGAATGGATTAAAGCTATGGACCAGAAAATGGAGTCTATGTACTTCAATTCTGTATGGATATAAGATGCAGAACTCCAAGAAGGGTTTGCTGCCTTTCAGAAATGGGGTTCACTTGTCTAAGGATCAATGTCCTAAGACTCCTCAAGTGGTTGAGGATATGAGACGGATTCCATATGCTTCAGCTGTAGGGAGCCAGATGTATGTCATGCTGTGTACTAGGCCCGACATCTGTTATGCAGTATGGATTGTCGGTAGGTATCAGTCCAATCCAGGATTAGATCACTGGACAACCATAATGGCAATCCTCAAATATCTTAGGAGAACGAGGAACTAGAGCTTAGTGTATGGTAGTGGGGATTTGATTCTTACGGGATACACGAATTCTGACCTTCAGACCGATAAGGATTCTAGGAAATCTACTTCGGGGTCAGCCTTCATTCTGAATGGAGGAGTTGTAGTATGGTGAAGCATCAAGCAGGGATGCATCGCCGATTCCACTATGGAAGCGGAGTATGTTGCGACTTGTGAAGCTACAAAGGAAGCTGTTTGGCTTAGGAAGTTCATGATAGATTTGGAAGTTTTTCCAAATATGAACTTGCCAGTCACACTGTTCTGTGATAACAGTGGTGCAGTAGCCAACTCTAGAGTGCCTCGGAGCCATAAGAGAGGCAAACATATTGAGCTATCATCTGATACGGGAGATTGTGCACCGTGGAGACGTGACAGTCACGCAGATAGCGTCGGAGCACAACGTAGCTAATCCATTTACAAAGCCCCCTCACGTCTAAGGTGTTTGAGGGTCACCTAGAGAGTCTATGTCTTCGAGGGCTTTCTGACTAAGGCAAGTGGGAGATGTCTAAACGCGTATTCAATGCCCTAGTTTATTGTATTACTTCATTGTAATTTATGTACATTTCAGAAATGTATTTTCTCCACTAGCTTAGTCCAAGTGGGAGTTTGTTGGGATTTTTGTCCTAATCTCGTGTTTGTAATATATTGTTTGAAATTAATAAGAGTTATTAATTTCATCACTTTGTGTCTCGCAATATTTATAAACTTTTCCAATAAACTAAGCTCCAGGGTCATTGAATTTATGAGAGAATTAGAACTTGAACGGTGTGTAGTGGACACACAAGGAGGATCATGTTCGAGTTAATGACCCGAACGGTCTACAGTATATGGATAGGGTTGGAGACCTAATCCTAGATACACTGTGGATGCGGTCTGCTTTGTATTAGATACAAACGAGGTGATCTGACTCGTTCATGTGGATGACATGCGAGTGGGGGCATCCTGTGCAATGAGATTCTACAAGACCGGACCGTGAATTATTAGACCTACTGATGTAACATCGTTGACAGTAAGGACTAATAACTTCGTAGATGACCATTAGTGACTCAACCTGAATCCTGAGCGTGTTACGGACTCCTGTCTACGGGAGTCTGTCCTTTGACTAGTACAGGTGAGGGTGGTCACAGTTACTCGCCCAATATGCCTATCTTCTCAGGGACAGGACCAAGTAGGGAGCTGAAAACTTAACTACGCGAGATGGAATTCACTCGTTCCCGCCTTTAGGGAAGCTAGAGGGGTTGTTCCCTTAAGTGTTCTCTCTAGGGCTTGGACAACGGGCGTCCACCTTCTCACTGGCCCGAGAAGGGTGTTGTGTATAGTTGGACCATCACAATATGTTGTTCATTAGAGGAGTAGTGGGGACTTAAGGAACAATACACACAGGGGTAAAACGGTAATTTGACGCAACCGTGTCTACGAACAACCTGTGAAGGGTCGACTCATGGGCATTGGTTATATCAGTGGACACGTAATATTCTGCACTGACGGGAGTGCAGCTACAGGCTAAAGTGGAGTGTTACCATAGCTAATGAACGTTGATTGACCGGGTCAAAGAGTTTGATAGGTTAATCTCGAATCATTGGAGCCCATCACTGTAGGTCCATTAGGTCCCTCGGTTGGCTCCATCTGGGTTAAAAGAAGGGTTTAAGTTTTGGTATGAAATTGAAGTGTTCAATTTCACTTAGAGGCATTTATGTCATTTATATGAGATATGAATGATATAATATATATAGTTTAATGTGAATGAGATTCATAATAAACTATAGGTTAACCTAATTGTTGAATTAGGGCTAATTGGAGAAATTAATTGAGAGAAATTAAATTGGATGTGATTCAATTTAATTAATCAACAAGTATTGCAAATATGATTTGCAATTTGAGATATGAGATATCTTATATTATATGGTTATGCAAATATGATTTGCATAACCTATGGTTGTGATAAAATGGTGATAATGTGGAGATTTTAACTCCACTATTTAATCACTTCTTGCAAGAAGGAAATCACTCTCTCACTCTCATTTTTTTGGTTTTCACCAAAGAGAAGAGTTTCTTTTTTCTCTCTAATTCTCTCCTCACCAAAACACAAAAGAATCCCACCATTATCCTTCTTTCCAAAAGAAGAACAACCAAGGTTCCAATTGGTGGTGTTTGTTCGAGTTTTGATCGAGAGAAGTGTTCGTTGAGAAGCACGAAGTGTTCGTGATCAAGGAAGAAATTTTGAAGAATTGTCTACAACAAGTAAGTACATTCTTCTTACTATTTTTCTTCCTTAATTTTGTATGGTTAACTTAGATCAAAGTGTTAGATCATTTTAACAAATTTCAAGTAGCGTAACGACACCTTGACGATTCGATAGTCTTCCGCTGGGCGGGGATTTTCATTCCCTTCACCGGAGACACCACTTAAGGGAACATTCCTCTACTTACCCTAGAAGGCGGGAAGGAGTGAATTTCATCTTGCTAAGTTAAGTTCCTAGCCGCACACTCGGTCTTGTCTCCAAGAAGGTAGGCATATTGAGTCGGCGAATCTGGCCACTCTAGCCCATACTAGTCAAAGGACAATCCCTCGCGAACAGGAGTTTGTAACCTGCTCAGGATTGAGATCAAGTTGCCTAGGTCATCCTAGTGAAATAGAAACCTAACTAGTCAATCTTCTGACAGCTTAGAGGTTACTATTTCGTGGACTGGTCTTATGTAATCTCATTACATAGGATATCCCCACTCATATGTCATCTACACGAACACGTTAGGATCATAGTGTTTGTATCAAATACAAAGTGGGCCACATCCATAGTATTACCAGGGTAAGGTACCCAAACCTTATCCCCTAACTATAGACCCTTTAGGCTGTATCTCAGACCGAGATCCTTTATATGTACACTACATTTAGTTAAAGATTCATTTAACATCCTTGGATGTTTAGTTTACTGGATTTGGGGTTTAAAGAAAAGGCAATGTCATAGACAAAGAACAATAACACTTTATTGAAGTAATAACGATTTATTACAATAATTAGAATAGAAATACAAACTACGAGTTTTAGGGCATAAACCCCAACAAGAACATGGAATTAAATATCAACTCTTAACACCTAATACACCATAGCAAAATGGTGTGTCAGAAAGGAGAAATAGAACCTTGTTGGACATGGTTCGTTCTATGATGAGCTATGCTCAATTACTTGCCTCGTTTTGGGGATACGCAGTAGAGACTGCAGTTCAAATCTTGAACACTATTCCATCAAAGAGTGTTTCAGAAACGCCTTTTGAATTGTGGAAGGGTCGTAAACCTAGTTTACAACACTTCAGGATTTGGGGTTGTCCGACACACTTGCTAGTGACAAACCCTAAAAAACTGGAACCTCGTTCAGGATTATGCCAATTTGTTGGCTATCCCAAAGAAATGAGAGGTGGTCTTTTCTACGACCCACAAGAAGACAAGGTGATTGTATCGACAAACACCACGTTCTTGGAGGAAGATCGCATGAGGAACCACAAACCGCGTAGTAAATTAGTGCTAGATGAAGCTACAGATAAACCAACAAGAGTTGTTGGTCAAGTTAGACCTTCATCAAGAGTTGATGGTGGAGCCAACACCTCAAGTCAGTCTTGTCCGTCTCAATTGTGGGAATGCCTCGACGCAGTGGGAGGGTTGTTTCGTAACCTGACCGCTACTTGGGTTTAGCTGAAACTCAAGTCGTCATACTTGATGACGACGTAGAAGATCCATTGTCTTATAAACAGACAATGAATCACGTAGACAAGGACCAATGGATTAAAGCCATAGACCTTGAAATGGAGTCAATTGACATCAATTCAGTATGGGAACTTGTAGACCAACCTGAAGGGGTTAGACCCATAGGGTGTAAATGGATCTATAAGAGAAAGAGATATGCAGCTTGAAAGTTACAGATCTTTAAGGCCAGACTTGTAGCAAAGGGTTTTACCCAAAGGGAAGGAGTTGACTATGAATAAACGTTTTCCCCTGTTGCTATGCTGAAGTCTATAAGGATACTATTGTCCATAGCCGCGTTTTATGATTATGAAATTTTACAAATGGACGTCAAGACTGCCTTTCTGAATGGTAATCTTGACGAGAGCATCTATATGTCTCAGCCCGAAGGGTTTATAACCCAAGGTCAGAAGCAAAAAGTTTGCAAGCTCAATCGATCCATTTATAGGTTGAAACAAGCATCAAGATCTTGGAATATAAGATTTGATACTGCGATCAAGTCTTATGGCTTTGACCAAAACGTTGATGAGCCTTGTGTTTACAAGAGGATCATCAACGAAAAAGTAGCTTTATTAGTACTTTATGTGGATGATATCCTACTCATTCGAAATGATGTAGGATACCTAACTGACATAAAGAATTGGCTGGCGACCCAATTCCAAATGAAAGATTTAGGAGAGGCGCAATATTTTCTTGGGATTCAGATCTTCAGGAATCGCAAGAACAGAGTGTTAGCACTGTCTCAAGCGTCTTATATCGACAAAATGTTGTCTCGATATTCGATGCAGAATTCCAAGAGGGACTTGTAGCCCTTCAGGCATGGAGTTCATCTGTCTAAGGAATAGTGTCCTAAGACACCTCAAAAAGTTATGGATATGAGACGTATTCCTTATGCCTCTGCAGTAGGTAGCTTAATGTATGCTATGTTGTGCACGAGGCCAGACATTTGTTATGCAGTGTGAATAGTCAGTACGTACCAGTCAAGTCAAGGGTTAGACCACTGGACAACAGTTAAAAATATCCTCAAGTATCTTTGGAGAACGAGAGATTATACACTTGTGTATGGGACTAAGGATTTGATCCTCATCGATACATACCGATTCGATTTTCGACCGATAAGGATTCTCGAAATCCACATCGCGATCGATTTTCACCCTTAACGGGGGAGCTATAGTATGTCGAAGCATCAAGCAAGGATGCATCGCTGACTCCACGATGAAGGTTGAGTATGTCGCTGCTTGTGAAGCAGGCTAAAGAGGTTGTTTGGCTAAGGAAATTCCTTACTGATTTGGAAGTCGTTCCAAATATGGAATTGTTGGGATTTTTGTCCTAATCTAGTGTTTGTTATATATTGTTTGAAATTAATAAGAGTTATTAATTTCATCACTTTGTGTCTCGCAATATTTATAAACTTTTCCAATAAACTAAGCTCCAGGGTCATTGAATACATGAGAGAACTAGAACTTGAACGGTGTGTAGTGGACACACAGGAGGATCACGTTCGAGTTAATGACTCGAATGGTCTACGATGATATGGATAGGGTTGGAGACCTAATCCACGGATACATCATGGATGCGACCCGCTTTGTATTAGATACAAACGAGGTGATCTGACTCGTTCATGTGGTTGACATGCGAGTGGGGGCATCCTGTGCAATGAGATTGTACAAGACCGGACCGTGAATTATTAGACTTACTGATGTAACATCGTTGACAGTAAGGACTAATAACTTCGTAGATGACCATTAGTGACTCGACCTGAATCCTGAGCGTGTTACGGACTCCTGTCTGCGAGGATCTGTTCTTTGACTAGTACGGGTGAGGGTGGTCACAGTTACTCGCCCAATATGCCTATCTTCTCAGGGACAAAACCAAGTAGGGAGCTCGGAACTTAACTACGCGAGATGGAATTCACTCGTTCCCTCCTTTAGGGAAACTAGAGAGGTTGTTCCCTTAAATGCTGTCTCCAGGGCTTGGACAACGGGCGCCCACCTTCTCACTGGCCCGAGAAGGGTGTTGTGTATGGTTGGACCATCACAATATGTTGTTCATTAGAGGAGCAGTGGGGACTTAAGGAACAAGAGGTAGAGACAGAGGTAAAACGGTAATTTGACCCAGTCGTGTCTACGAACAACCTGTGAAGGGTCGACTCATGGGCATTGGTTATATCAGTGGACACGTAATATTCTGCACTGACGGGAGTGCAGCTACGGGCTATAGTGGAGTGTTACCGTAGCTAATGAATGTTGGTTAACCAGGTCAAAGAGTTTGGCAGGTTAATCTCGGATCAGTGGAGCCCATCACTGTAGGTCCATTAGGTCCCTCGGTTGGCTCCATCTGGATTTTAGAAAGGATAAAATTTTGGTATGAAATTGAAGTGTTCAATTTCACTTTAAGGGCATTTATGTCATTTATATGAGATATGAATTATATAATATATAGTTTAATGTGAATGAGATTCATAATAAACTATAGGTTAGCCTAATTGTTGAATTAGGGCTAATTGGAGAATTTGATTGAGAGAAATTAAATTGGATGTGATTCAATTTAATTAATACACAATTAATGCAAATGAGATTTGCAATATGAGATATGAGATATCTTATATTATGTGGTTATGCAAATGAGATTTGCATAACCTATGATTGTGGTAAAGTGGTAATTAAGTGGATATTTTAACTCCACCAATTCCACTATATATAAACCCTTCTTGCAAGAAGGATGTGAAAGACTTCTCTCATTTTTTAGATTTTCACAAAGAAGAGAAGAGAAACTCTCTCAATTCTCTCTCAATTCTCCTCCCTCACCAAAACTCAAAGGTTCCCACAAACCTCCTTTCTCCAAAAGAGAACAATCGAGAAGGCATTTTGGTGGTGTTAATCACTTTCGTTGGAGGCGTTCGTTGTGTACGAGGAGCACGAAGAGTTCGTGATTTTGAAGAAGAAACCTTGAAGATAGTCTTCAACAAGTAAGTATATTCATCTTGCTGTAAATGTCTTCTTCTTTATGCATGTTTAGCCAAGATCTAAGTGTTAGATCAATTTTAATAAACACGGTTTGCATAATTGATACATTGACGATTTAATCGTCTTCCACTGCACGGGATTTTCATTCCCTTCAGGAATTTCCCATCACCTTATATTGTGACAACAGTGGTGCGATAGCCAATTCGAAGGAACCTCGCAGCCATAAGCGAGGCAAGCACATCGAGAGGAAGTATCACCTTATACGAGAAATAGTGCAACGAGGAGATGTGACAGTCACGAAGATCACTTCGGAGCACAATATGGCTAATCCATTTACAAAGACTCTCACGGCTAAAGTGTTCGAGTGTCATCTGGAGAGTCTAAGGCATGTGGGAGATATGTAATGGGGGTATGTGGATGCCCTAGTTTATTGTATTT
The DNA here is from genome assembly GCA_036507285.1 of Trichosanthes cucumerina. Taxonomy (NCBI): domain Eukaryota; kingdom Viridiplantae; phylum Streptophyta; class Magnoliopsida; order Cucurbitales; family Cucurbitaceae; genus Trichosanthes; species Trichosanthes cucumerina. Next base: position 21,441,943 of record CM071837.1, read on the forward strand.
CTATCTCTTGTAACCACTGTTTTAGATTATGATGTGCCCCACTAGAATTTTAGTTCAAGTGGGAGTTTGTTGGGGTTTGTGCTCTAAAACTCGTAGTTTGTATTTATGTTCTAATTATTTGTAATAAATCGTTATTAGTGATGGAGATCTGATCTCATTGAGCAGCCGAAACGTGTTGGGGATCTTAATTACGTGATTGTTTTGCTTAAAACAAAAACCGATACATTCACAAAAACATACAGAACAAGCATGCTAATTCTAAACTAATTAGGCATGGATAATAGCATACAAACATGCTAAGTTTAACCATTAAACTAAGGGGAAGACGAAGAATTACCTTTGAAGTTTCTAAGTCTCTAGTACAGCAACTCCTTGCTCCAGTGTTCAGCAACACATCAACACCCAAGAAACTTCTCTGTTTTTCTCTGTGCAACAACCACCACTTGGATCACCTCCTATATCTCTGAATACTTAGATCTTCCTTGGTGGGAAGGATTTCAACTTTTGGAATGTGAATGGAATTTGAGACTGAGAGAGAAATTTTTTTCAGCAATTCTCCAATTGCTTGGAATGATCAATCGATTAACTTCACTTCTCTCCAGGAGAAGTTAAACCCAGTAGCGGGCATCTTCCACTTCCAATCGAATAGGAAGTTGGGAGAGAGAGGGGGAACGTGTCCTTCTGACACGTTCCTTATTTAATTAATTAATCATATTAATTAAATAATCAAAATGAATTAAATATCTTATATTTAATTTATATTAAAACACATTTAATGATTTATCCCTCTATCCTATAGTTTTAATGCACATCTAATGTACATTAAATTTAACCTATAGTTTTTAAATATGAATCACATTCACATTTAAATTTAATATTTGAACTCTTTCAAATATTTAATTCTCTCACATAATTTAATATTTATAATATATAGTTCCAAAACTATATATTATATCGTAACCATATACATAAAATATATTCCCTAGTGAATTTGAACATTTCAAATTCAAATGATCTAGGAACCCTTTACGAGCTAGAAGGTGGACCTAATGGACGCACAGATCAGAAGCTCCAACGATACGAGATTGCTCGGTTAATCTCATTAACCTCCCAATCAACATTCGTTAATCATGAACACTCTACTAAAGTCCCACGGTTTGCACTCTTCTCACTGCAGATATATTTCTGTGTCCATGGATATTGACCAATAACAGCAAGTCAATCCTTCACGAATGTTCGTAACACCAGCTGGGTCAAATTACCGTTTTACCCCTCGGTTACACCAGTGTCCTCTAATGAACAATTTGTTTGTGGTCCTACCAACAAACAGAGTCCCTCTCGGGCCAATGAGAGGGTCGGGCCCTTTGTTCAAGTCCTGGAGACACCACTTAAGGGAACATTCTTCTATTTACCCTAGTAGGCGGGAAGGAGTGAATTCCATCTTCCTAAGTTAAGTCCCCAACCGCTCACTCGGTGTTGTCCCCAAAAAGGTAGGCATATTGAGTCGGTGAATCTGGCCACTCTCATCCATACTAGTCAAAGGACAATCCCTCGCGAACAGGAGTTCGTAACCTGCTCAGGATTGAGATCAAGTTGCCTAGGTCATCCTAGTGAAATAGAAACCTAACTAGACAACGGAGTTACAGTTAGAGGTTACTATTTCGTGGTCCGGTCTTATGTAATCTCATTACATAGGATATCCCCACTCACATGTCATCTGCACGAACACGTTAGGATCACAGTGTTTGTATCAAATACAAAGTGGGCCACATCCATAGTTTTACCAGGGTAAGGTACCCAAACCTTATCCCCTACCTATAGACCCTTTAGGATGTATCTCGAACCGAGATTCTTTTTATGTACATTACATTCAGTTAAAGATTCCTTTAACAGCCTTGGATGTTTAGTTTATTGGATTTGGGGTTTAAATAAAAGCAAACTCGTAGATAACGAACAATAACACTTTACAAACCAAGAAGTAAAATTGTGTTGAGTGAGTTAGATGGAACAATAGCAAAGGTTGCTAATAAAACTAGTACGTCAACAAAAGTTGTTGATACTAGATTGTCTAGTCAAGAGAGTCCATCTAAAGAGTCGAGTATGCCTAGACGTAGTGGGGGGGTTATAACGCAACCTGACCGCCACATGGGTTTATCTGAAACCCAAGTTGTTATACCAGATGACAACTGCGAGGATCCATCGACTTATAATCAAGCGATGGTTGACAAAGACAATAACAAATGGGTCATAACCATGGACCAAGAAATGAAGTCTATGCACTTCAATCCTGTTTGGGATCATGTAGATAAACCTGATAGGGTAAAACCTATAGGTTGTAAGCAGATCTACAAGAGAAAGCGTGGTGTAGATGGGAAGGTGCAAACCTTTAATGCTAGACTAGTAGCAAAGGGTTATACCCAGGTTGAAGGGGTTGACTATGAGGAAACCTTCTCACCTGTTGCTATGGTAAAGTCTATCTGTATCCTACTTTCCATTACCGCATATTATGATTATGAGGTATGGCAAATGGATTTCAAGACAACCTTTTTGAATGGCAATCTTAACGAAAACATTTACATGGAGCAACCCAAAGGGTTCATTGAACCTGGACAAGAGCAAAAGGTTTGCAGGCTTAAAAGGTCAATTTATGGACTGAAACAAGCCTCTAGGTCAAGGAATATAAGATTTCATGAGGTAATCAAATCCTATGGCTTTGATCAGAATGATGATGAACCTTGTGTCTACAAGAAAATCATCAATAGTTCTGTCACATTCCTAGTTCTATATGTGGATGATATCCTACTCATTGGGAATGATATAGGATATCTTATTGACATTAAGAATTGGCTAGCTACGCAATTCCAAATGAAAGATTTGGGGGATGCACAGTTTGTTCTTGGGATCCAGATTGTCCGGAACTGCAAGAATAAAACACTAGTCGTGTCTCAAACATCTTACATAGACAAAGTGTTGTCGAGGTTTAAGATGCAAGACTCCAAAAAGGTTTTATTGCCTTTTAGACATAGAGTCCATTTGTCTAAGTAACAGTGTCCTAAGACACCTCAAGGAGTTGAGGATATGAGACAAATTCCTTATGCATCAGCGGTTGGGAGCCTTATGTACTGAAGGGAATCGAAGTCCCCACAGTGGAAGCGATTGCGAATCGCGCCTCTTGATTTAGTTACAATGGAAATTTCAAGAATATAAACACATGGATTAAGCATATAATAAGAGTTTGGACAGCAAGAAGTTACCTTTGAAGAACCTTTCTTCAAGTGCTCCTCTCTCCACGGTCACGATCTCAGCAACAAGAACTCCAACGTGCGAAGACACGATCACCGGATCTTCTCCGTTGTTCTCTAGGTGAGGGAGGAAGGTGGGTTCCCTTTAGGAGATGTGAGGTATTTGGGAGAGATGTATGTTTTTGGAACTCTTCCAACAATACAACAAGGAGGCTAGTGATTCTATGAAAAAATCCTTTACCTAGTTGCATCTCATGCAACCATATATATAGAGAATTGGGATGGATATGATCATCCTACCCCTCCTTTAATCTCTCTTTAGTATATAGTTTAAATCACATTAAAACTATATATTATATCAATTATATCATATATAATTGATATAACTCCTCATGTATGAAATTGAACACTTCAATTTCACTCCTAACTTCATACCCTCAATATTACCATGTTGAGCCAACGGAGGGATCTAATGGACCTACAGATCATGAGCTCCAATGATGTGAGATTAACTGATCAAACTCTTTGACCCAGTTAATCAATATTCATTAACTACAAGTCACTCCACTATAGACTTGTAGCTGCACTCTCCTCACTGTATATATTATTGTGTCCACTGATATAGTCATTGCCCATGAGTCGACCCTTCACAGGTTGTTCGTAATCACAGCTGGGTCAAATTACCGTTTTACCCCTGTGATTACCTCTTTGCTCCTTGAGCACCACTGATCCTCTAATGAACAACAAGTCTAAGGTCCTATCTTAGACTCATATGCGGGGCCCCGTTGTTCAAGACCTGGAGTCAGTTCTTAAGGGAACAACCTATCTAATTCCTCAGTAGAGGAATGAGTGAATTCCATCTTGCACAGTTAAGTTCCCAGCTACCTACGAGGTTCTGTCCCTTAGAAGGTAGGCTTATTGAGTCGGCTACAGGCCACTCTCACCCATACTAGTCTAAGGACAAACCCCTATAACCATGAGTTCTTAACTTGCTCAGGATTCAGGTCGAGTCACTAATGACCATCTATAAATTACTAGTCTTATCCTGTTAACTTTGTTATACTGGTTAGACTAATAATTTGTGATCCAGTCTTGTATGAACTCTTCATACAGGATGCCCCCACTCGCATGTCAACTACATGAATGAGTTGGATTACCTCATTTGTACTAATTACAAAGTGGGCCGCATCCATGGTGTTACCAGAATGAGGTTTCCAACCTTATTCTTATACCATAGACTATTTAGGTTATAATCTTGAATTCAACTCAATTAGTGTCCACTATACTGATTTCAAGATAAGCGTTATAACCTTGGAGCTTAGTTTATTGGAATCTTGAATTCAACTCAATTAGTGTCCACTACACTGATTTCAAGATAAGCGTTATAACCTTGGAGCTTAGTTTATTGGATTTATAAAAGCAAGACTGTAATCTTATCAAAACAAATAATCCTTTATTTAATTGATCAAGATTACACAAGTTTAGGGCATAAATCCCAACAATCTCCCACTTGACCTAAAGCTTGTGGAGTACTAAACATTACGTTAATGTTGTTGGGATTTTTGTCCTAATCTCGTGTTTGTAATATATTGTTTGAAATTAATAAGAGTTATTAATTTCATCACTTTGTGTCTCGCAATATTTATAAACTTTTCCAATAAACTAAGCTCCAGGGTCATTGAATACATGAGAGAACTAGAACTTGAACGGTGTGTAGTGGACACACAGGGAGGATCACGTTCGAGTTAATGACCAGAATGGTCTACAGTATATGGATAGGGTTGGAGACCTAATCTCGGATACACTTTGTGGATGCGACCCGCTTTATATTAGATACAAACGAGGTGATCTCGACTCGTTCATGTGGTTGACATGCGAGTGGGGGCATCTGTGCAATGAGATTGTACAAGACCGGACCGTGAATTATTAGACCTCACGATGTAACACCATTGACAAGTAGAGGACTAATAACTTCGTGAGATGACCATTAGTGACTCGACACGAATCCTCGAGCGTGTTACGGACTCCCGCCCGCGAGGATCTGTTCTTTGACTAGTACGCGGGTGAGGTGGTCACGCGATTACTCGCCCAATATGCCTATCTTCTAAGGGACGAGAACCAAGTAGGGAGGCGAAACTTAACTACGCGAGATGGAATTCACTCGTTCCCGCCTTTAGGAAACTAGAGGGGTTGTTCCCTTAAGTCTTTGCCTCCGTGGCTTGGACAACGGTGCCCACCTTCTCACCGGCCGAGAAGGGTGTTGTGTATGGTTGGACCATCACAATATGTTGTTCATTAGAGGAGCAGTGGGGACTTAAGGAACAAGAGGTAGACACAGGGATAAAACGGTAATTTGACCCAGTCGTGTCTACGAACAACCTGTGAAGGGTCGAATCATGGGCATTGGTTATATCAGTGGACACGTAATATTCTGCACTGACGGGAGTGCAGCTACGGGCTATAGTGGAGTGTTACCGTAGCTAATGAATGTTTGTTAACCGAGTCAAAGAGTTTGGCAGGTTAATCTCGGATCATTGGAGCCCGTTACTGTAGGTCCATTAGGTCCCTTGGTTGGCTCCACCTGTATTAAAAGAAGGGCTAATGTTTTGGTATGAAATTGAAGTGTTCAATTTCACTTTAAGGGCATTTATGTCATTTATATGAGATATGAATGATATAATATATAGTTTAATGTGAATGAGATTCAAAATAAACTATAGGTTAGCCTAATTGTTGAATTAGGGCTAATTGGAGAATTTGATTGAGAGAAATTAAATTTGATGTGATTCAATTTAATTAATACACAATTAATCCAAATGAGATTTGCAATATGAGATATGAGATATCTTATATTATGTGGTTATGCAAATGAGATTTGCATAACCTATGGTTGTGGTAAAGTGGTAATTATGTGGACATTTTAACTCCACCAATTCCACTATATAAACCCTTCTTGCAAGAAGGATTGACACAACTTCTCTCAATTTTTAGATTTTAACAAAGAAGAGAAGAGAAATTCTCTCAATTCTCTCTCAATTCTCCTCCCTCTCCAAAACTCACAAGATTCCACAATCTTCCCTTCTCCAAAAGAGAACAACCGAGAAGGCATTTTGGTGGTGTTCAAGACCTTTCGTTGGAGGTGTTCGTTGAGTACGAGGAGCACGAAGAGTTCGTGATTTGAAGAAGAAATCTTGAAGAAAGTCTTCAACAAGTAAGTAAACACTGTTTGCTGTATTTTTCTTCTTCTTTCAAGCTGTTTAGCCTAGATCTAGTGTTAGATCAATTTTAATGAAACTATGTTGCATATTGATACATCAACGATTCAATCGTCTTCCGCTGCACGGGTTTTCATTCCCCTCAATTGGTATCAGAGCCATTTCGATGGTTCCTCAATTATGCACTGTTTTATTAAAATTTGGTGGGTGTTTTGGCATAATTCATGAGATGAATGTCTTGGTTTGCATAATGGATGTTTCGATTTTTGCCACTTTTAGATTTATTTTCTGTTTGATGAGATCAATTGTAAAGGGCCCGTGTTTTGGGGCATTTTAGAAAATAAATCGAGTCTGTAAGTCCGTGTCGTTCGTGGCAAGTGTTGATGTGGAGAAATCGGAGCGGAAACAGGTGTAAATCGACGAAGAACAGCAAAGGTGTTTGTTGTTCTGTCGATGGCGTTGAGACGCTGCCCAAAGGCGTCTCAACGCTATCCTGCGGATGGAGGCCTGCAGCGAAACAACGTTGCCAAACGCTGGCGTTGTAGCGCCGTCGACGCTTGAGCGCGCAGCGTTAACGCCGCCACTACAGCGTTACGCAGCATGCGCTTGAGGAGCGATTCGCGACGCTTTCTCAGGGCGTGGGATCAAGCCTCACTTTGGGCGGTTATTTACACGTTTTATTTATTTTATTATTTATAAAATGTAATATTTTATTTATTTAATTATTTTATTAAATAATATTAATATAATTGTTATATTAATGTTATTTAATTAAATAATTGCCCCTAGGTGCCAAAAATCGATCCATTTTTGCTATTTAATTATTTTATGCATGAGATGTATATTTTAATTAATTTCTATGTGCATATTGTATGTCATATAGATTTAAAATCCCACCTTAGGTTAAACATTTCATCCATCATTTTTATATTATAAGAGTTATAATATATAGTATGCATGATAGGATTATATTATAAGAGTTATAATATAATGTATGCATGTTTTAATTTATTTAAATATAAGTGTTATATTTTAAGTTAAAAGCATGCTCATGCATTTAATTCATGTGATGAATTATATTATGTTATAGTATATAGTATTATTCATGTGATGGATGATCAAGCACTATAACATAGAAATGCATGCAACCTAAGTTAATTATTAGTTTTAAAGTGTTTAGAACTTGAATAATTAGACTTAGGTTTTCTAATTTTCTAATGAGATTAGAAATTTAGGAAATCAAATATAACCTTTGAATGGAGACTGATAAGTAACTCTGTCTAAGGAAGGTTTTGTCTAAGGCTGGGGTATTTAAGTTGACCCTTGCGAACACCCCTACTCGAAACCGAGGCACGGGAGTGAATTCGATCCAGAGATTCTTAGGCTATATTCTCGTGAGTGTCGTTAATTAAGTATTAATTAATTTACTCACATAGACCTAAGTTAATAATGTGATTATAAACTTAGGTTAATACCATATAAGAGTTATATTGGTAGACTTAGGTAAATTTTAGCCGGTTTATCTATGTCAATCCCTAATAAAAATTAAAGTGCTGAGTGGGAGAAAATAAAGTGTATGAGATACATTTGAATTTCCAACCACAAATCTCCTTTAAGTCCGCACCGTGAGATCTATACTCGGTCTCGCAAATGGGAGCGTCCCCCTTCGGATGGCATTTGTATAGGTCAATATCATCGTGGATGGAGAGAGTACTTATAGTGAGTGGGAGCGGGACTTGTGAAAACGAGACCCACGGTCTCTTCTTTCGATTCACACCGTGAGACGCCTATGATCCGCCTGCTAGTTTGGCCTGGACCAGACAATCCCTTCGGAGGGCTTGATCATGGGAGTCGGAACACCGTGAATTCTCGAAAGGGATACAGTTTCCTGGTTGGTTTTCCTTCTTGGTTCACCCTTCGGTGGCTATTGTTTGGACGAATGCTTGGAAACTTAAAGATTGAGGGTGGCACTCACAGAATTCGTTAAGTGTTAATGAATTCGACCGAACAATGGTAATTGGACGCCTAATGGAATAAGAGTTATTCTGGGATTAGGGTCTGATCGAGAAAGTCTCGTCCTAGAGGAGGAGTGTTCTGTTCACCCTTCGGTGGCGGTCATTTGAAACCTTTAGGGTATCATTGCAAAATTTTGAATGACCTAGGGATCATAAAACAATTTTGCTAAAACTTGATTGGTTTTCAAAAGTTTTTTGCGAGAATAATACAAAGGTTTTTCTTTTTTTTCAGCTAAAAATGTCTAGCGCAATAATAGCTTTACTCGCTTCAGACAAATTAGTGGGAGATAACTATCAAAGTTGGAAAAACAACATAAATACAATTTTGGTACAAGACGACATTAAGTTCGTGTTATCTGAGGAGTGTCCTCAGATGCCGGGCTCGACCGCGTCGCGAAGTGTTTGCGATGCGTACGATCGATGGATCAGGGCCAACGAAAAGGCCAAGGTCTACATTATTGCCAGCATGTCTAATGTCTTGGCAAAGAAGCACGAGCTGATGGTTTCCGCTAAGAAGATCATGGAGTCCTTGCAGGAAATGTTTGGACAACAGTCCTTTCAGGTCTGACATGACTCGCTCAAATACGTTTTCAACGCACGGATGAAAGAGGGGTCGTCTGTCCGTGAACACGTTCTAGTCACGATGACCCACTTCCATCTGGCCGAGATGAACGGGGCTTCGATCGATGAGTCGAGCCAGGTCAGTTTTATTTTGGAGACTTTTCCGAAGAGTTTCCTTCAGTTTCGTAGCAATGCTGTTATGAACAAAATTAGCTACACTCTGACTACCCTCCTCAACGAGCTACAGAATTTCCAATCCTTGAACAGGTCAAGGAATGCGAGGCAAATGTTGCCTTCGGTCTCTTATCACGTGGGTTCGACCTGCAGGGCGGAACTCTGTTGCTCCTTCACGCCCGAAAGGGAAGAAGAGGATGAAGAGGGTAAAGCGACCGTCTTTGCCGCCTCACAAGGGCAAGAAGGTCAAGGAGGTTGCAGAAAAGGAAAGTGTTTCCACCGCAATGGGGCGGTCACTTTGGAAGAGAAAGCTCGTCCCAAATTCTGCTCGAGAAGAAGAATCAAGGTAAATGTGATTTACTTGTGAATGAAACATGTTTAGTGGAGAGTAGTGACTCACGGGATACCGGATTCGGCGCCACTAACCACGTTTGTTCTTCTTTTCGTGGATTGATTTACGCAACCACGCGAGAGGGTGAGGTGACTCTACGGGTTGGATCCGGGAGCTTATCTCTCTTTGCAATGATCGACACAGTGAAGCTTAACTATGGCGGGAAGTACTTATTGTTGGACAACTGCTCATAGTTCCGTGGTTTACTAGAAACCTTGTTTCAATTTCTGCCTTATTGAACTCTGTATTTCAGTTTCTTTTGAATCGAATAAAGCGTTTATTTCTATCAAAGGGAATGTGATTTGTTCAGCTTCACTTAAAAATAATCTATATGTTTTGAAACCAAATTCGGTCAAAAGTGTTTTGAATCTTCGAATTATTTAAAATCATGAAAACACGAACTAAGAAAGCGAAAGTTTCTCCAAAAGAAAATTCCCATCTTTGGCATCTTCGGTTAGGCCACATTAATCTCAATAGGATTGAGAAACTAGTGAAGAGTGGACTTCTAAACGAGTTGGAAGAAAACTCTTTACCGGTGTGTGAGTCATGCCTTGAAGGCAAAATGACCAAACGTCCTTTTAGTGGAAAAAAATATAGAGCCAAAGAGCCTCTTGAGTTAGTGCATTCGACCTCTCATTTGTCCGATGAATGTTAAAGCTCGGGTGGTTATGAGTACTTTGTGTCTTTCATGATTTACTACTCTAGATATGGGTATATTTACCTAATGCACAAGAAGTCTGAAACTCTTGAAAAGTTCAAGGAGTACAAGACTGAGGTTGAGAACCTTTTAGGTAAATCGCTTAAAACACTTCAATCGGATCGAGGTAGAGAGTATATGGACACTGAATTCTAGGACTATATGATAGAACACGGAATTACGTCCCAACTCTCAGCGCCTTGTATGCCACAGCAGAATGGTGTATCGGAGAGGAGAAACAGAACCTTGTTGGACATGGTTCGGTCGATGATGAGCTATGCTCGTCTCCCTGATTCTTTTTGGGGGTACGCAACGGAAACTGCGGTTTATATTTTGAACAACGTTCCCTCGAAAAGGGTTTGTGAAACACCTTTCGAGCTCTGTAGGAGACGTAAAGGCAGTTTACATCACTTCAGGATTTGGGGATGCCTGACCCATGTGTTGGTGTCAAACCCGAAAAAGTTGGAACCCCGTTCGAAATTGTGCCTATTCGTAGGTTACCCTAAAGAGACTAGGGGTCGTCTGTTTTACGATCCTAGGGAAAATAGGGTGCTTGTGTCGACAAACGCCACTTTCCTAGAGGAAGACCACGTCAGGGATCATTTACCAAGGAGTAAAATTGTATTGAATGAAATGGACAGTATATCAGCAAGAGTTGCTGATGGGGCTAGTACATAAACAAGTGTTGTTGATCCTAGCACGTCTAGTCAAATCCGTTGCCAAGACTTGGGAATGCCTCGACGCATGGGAGAGGGTGTGAGACGACTTGATCGCTACATGGGTTTAAATGAAACCTCGCTTGTCGCTTCTGATGATGATCGTGAGGATCCATTGACCTATGATCGAGGCAATGGTTGATGTTGACAAAGACGAGTGGATTAAAGCTATGGACCGTGAAATGGAGTCTATGTACTTCAATTCTGTATGAGAGCTTGTGGATCAACCGGATGGGGTAAAACCTATTGGTTGCAAATGGATCTACAAGCGTAAACATGACGTAGATGAGTAGGTGCAGACCTTCAAAGCCCGACTAGTGGCAAAGGGTTTTACCCAGGTTGAAGGGGTTGACTATGAGGAGACCTTTTCACCTGTTGCCATGGTAAAGTCTATCAGGATCCTTCTGGCCATTGCTGCGTATTATGACTAGAGGTATGGCAGATGGACGTCAAGACAGCCTTTCTGAATGGCAAACTTGATGAGACCATCTACATGGACCAACCCAAAGGGTTCATTGCCACAGGCCAAGAGCAAAGAGTTTGCCGGCTTCATAGGTCCATTTATGGACTGAAACAGGCTTCGAGGTCTTGGAATATAAGATTTGATGAGGAGATCAAATCTTATGGCTTTGATCAAAATGTCGACGAGCCTTGAGTCTATAAAAAAATCGTTGACAAAACTGTCGCGTTCTTGGTGTTGTATGTGGACGATATTCTTCTCATTGGGAATGAGGTAGAATTTCTTACTGACGTTAAAAAGTGGCTAGCTTCGCAATTCCAAATTAAAGATTTGAGAGAAGCTCAGTATGTTCTAGGTATCCAGATAGTGCGGAACCGGAAAAACAGAACGCTAGCCTTGTCTCAGGCGTCTTATATTGACAAGATGTTGTCTAGATATAAGATGCGAGAACTCCAAGAAGGGCTTCTTTGCCTTTCGGGCATGGGGTTCACTTGTCTAAGGATCAGTGTCCTAAGACTCCTCAAGATGTTGAGGATATGAGACGGATTCCATATGCTTCAGCCGTAGGGAGCCTGATGTATGCAATGTTGTGTACTAGGCCCGACATCTGTTATGCAGTAGGAATTGTCAGTAGATATCAGTCCAATCCAGATTAGATCACTGGGACGGTAGTAAAGGCAATCCTCAAGTATCTTAGGAGAACGAGGAACTACGACTTAGTGTATGGTAGTGGGGATTTGATCCTTACGGGATACACAGTTTCGATTTTCGAGGCCGATAAGGATTCTAGGAAATCCACCTCGGGGTCAGTCGTCATTCTGAATGGAGGAGCTGTAGTATGGCGAAACATCAAGCAGGGATGCATCGTTGATTCCACTATGGAAGCGGAGTATGTTGCGGCTTGTGAAGCTGCAAAGGAAGTTGTTTGGCTTAGGAAGTTCATGACAGAATTGGAAGTTGTTCCTAACATGAACTTTCCCATCACACTGTTCAGTGATAACAGTGGTGCAGTAGCCAACTTTAGAGTTCCTCGGAGCCATAAGAGAGGCAAACACATTGAGTGCAAGTATCATCTGATACGGGAGATTGTGCACTGCGGAGACGTGACGGTCACGCAGATAACGTCGGAGCACAACGTAGGTGATCCATTTACAAAACCCCTAACGACTAAGGTGTTTGAGGGTCACCTAGAGAGTCTAGGTCTTCGAGAGCTTCTTGATTAGGGCAAGTGGGAGATGTGTAAACGGGTATTCAATGCCCTAGTTTATTGTATTACTTTGTTGTAATTTATGTACATTTCTGAAATGTATTTTCTCCACTAGCTTAGTCCAAGTGGGAGTTTGTTGGGATTTTTGTCCTAATCTCGTGTTTGTAATATATTGTTTGAAATTAGTAAGAGTTATTAATTTCATCACTTTGTGTCTCGCAATATTTATAAACTTTTCCAATAAACTAAGCTCCAGGGTCATTGAATACATGAGAGAACTAGAACTTGAACGGTGTGTAGTGGACACATAGGGAGGATCACGTTCGAGTTAATGACCCAAATGGTCTACAGTATATGGATAGGGTTGGAGACCTAATCCTGGATACACTGTGGATGCGGTCCGCTTTGTATTAGATACAAACGAGGTGATCTGACTCGTTCATGTGGTTGACATGCGAGTGGGGGCATCCTGTGCAATGAGATTGTACAAGACCGGACAGTGAATTATTAGACCTACTGATGTAACACCGTTGACACTAAGGACTAATAACTTCGTAGATGACCATTAGTGACTCGACCTGAATCCTGAGCGTGTTACGGACTCCTGTCTACGAGGATCTGTTCTTTGACTAGTACGGGTGAGGGTGGTCACAGTTACTCGCCCAATATGCCTATCTTCTCGGGGCCGAAACCAAGTAGGGAGTCGGAACTTAACTACGCGAGATGGAATTCACTCGTTCCCGCCTTTAGGGAAACTAGAGGTTTGTTCCCTTAAGTCTTTGTCTCTCGGGGCTTGGACAACGGGCGCGCCACATTCTTCTCGGCCCGAGAAGGGTGTTGTGTATGGTTGGACCATCACAATATGTTGTTCATTAGAGGAGCAGTGGGGACTTAAGGAACAAAAGGTAGACACAGGGATAAAACGGTAATTTGACACAGTCGTGTCTACGAACAACCTGTGAAGGGTCGAATCATGGGCATTGGTTATATTAGTGGACACGTAATATTCTGCACTGACGAGAGTGCAGCTACGGGCTATAGTGGAGTGTTACCGTAGCTAATGAATGTTGGTTAACCGGGTCAAAGAGTTTGGCGAGTTAATCTCGGATCATTGGAGCCTGTCACTGTAGGTCCATTAGGTCCCTCGGTTGGCTCCCTCGGATTAAAAGAAGGGCTAATGTTTTGGTATGAAATTGAAGTGTTCAATTTCACTTTAAGGGCATTTATGTCATTTATATGAGATATGAATGATATAATATATAGTTTAATGTGTATGAGATTCATAATAAACTATAGGTTAGCCTAATTGTTGAATTAGGGCTAATTGGAGAATTTGATTGAGAGAAATTAAATTGGATGTGATTCAATTTAATTAATACACAATTAATGCAAATGAGATTTGCAATATGAGATATGAGATATCTTATATTATGTGGTTATGCAAATGAGATTTGCATAACCTATGGTTGTGGTAAAGTAGTAATTATGTGGACATTTTAACTCCACCAATTCCACTATACAAACCCTTCTTGCAAGGAGGATTTGCACAACTTCTCTCATTTTTTAGATTTTCACAAAGAAGAGAAGAGAAATTCTCTCAATTCTCCTCCCTCTCCAAAACTCACAAGATCCCACAATCTTCCCTTCTCCAAAAGAGAACAACCGAGAAGGCATTTTGGTGGTGTTCAAGACCTTTCGTTGGAGGTGTTCGTTGAGTACGAGGAGCACGAAGAGTTCGTGATTTGAAGAAGAAATCTTGAAGAAAGTCTTCAACAAGTAACTAAACACTGTTTGCTGTATTTTTCTTCTTCTTCAAGCATGTTTAGCCTAGATCTAGTGTTAGATCAATTTTAATGAAACTATGTTGCATATTGATACATCGACGATTCAATCGTCTTCCGCTGCACAGGATTTTCATTCCCTTCAAATGTAAATACAATAAACTAGGGCATTTAAACCCTTTGTACAAAATACTCCCACTTGCCCTAGTTGGGGAAGACTTGTAAACCTAGACCTTCTAGGTGACTCTCAAATACTTTAGCCGTGAGAGCCTTTGTAAAAGGATCACCAATGTTGTGCTCTGAGGCTATCTTCGTGACAATCACATCTCCTCTGTGGACGATCTCCCGAATGAGATGATATTTTCGCTCTATGTGCTTTCCCCTCTTTTGACTTCGGGGTTCTCTCGAATTTGTCACTGCACCGCTGTTATCGCAATACAGTGTGACGGGCAAAGTCATATTTGGAAAAACTTCCAAATTTAGCATAAATTTCCTTAACCAAATGGCCTCCTTAGCTGTTTCATAAGCTGCAACATATTCGGCCTCCATGGTGGAATCAGCGATGCATCCTTGCTTGACCCTTCGCCATACTACAGCTCCTCCGTTAAGAGTGAAAACTTACCCTGATGTAGATTTTCGAGAATCTTGATCAGTCTGAAAGTCAGAATCTGTGTATCCTGTAAGGATCAAATCCTTAGCCCCATACACAAGCATGTAGTTCCTTGTTCTCCGAAGATACTTAAGGATCGTTTTAACGGTATCCGTGTTCAAGTCCTCGATTGGATTGACACCTACTGACCATCCCAACTGCAAAACAGATGTCAGGCCTAGTACACAACATGGCGTACATCGGGCTCCCAACAGCTGATGCGTAAGGAATTCGTCTCATATCCTCAACTCCTTGAGGTGTCTTAGGACACTGTTCCTTAGACAAATGCATTCCATGTCTAAAAGGCAACAAGCCCTTTTTGGAATCTTGCATCTTAAGCCTTGACAACACTTTCTCTATGTATGATGCTTGAGACAAGGCTAGTGTCCTATTCTTGCGGTTCCGGACAATCTGGATCCCAAGAACAAACTGCGCATCACCCAAATCTTTCATTTGGAATTCCGTTGCTAGTCATTCCTTGATGTCAGTAAGATAACCTACATCATTCCCAATCAGTAGGATATCATCCAAATAGAGAATTAGGAAAGCGACAGAACTATTGATGATTTTCTTGTAGACACAAGGTTCATCATCATTCTGGTCAAAACCATAAGATCTGATAGTCTCATCAAATCTTATATTCCAGGACCTAAAAGCTTGTTTCAGTCCATAAATCGACCTTTTAAGCCTGCAAACTTTTTGCTCTTGTCCTGGTTCAATGAACCCTTTGGGTTGGTTAATTTAAATGGTTTTCTCAAGATTGCCATTCAAAAAGGCTGTCTTGACATCCATTTGTCATACCTCATAGTCATAATATGCGGCAATGGCAAGAAGGATACGGATAGACTTTACCGTAGCAACAGGTGAAAAGGTTTCCTCAAAGTCAACCCCTTCAACCTGGGTATAACCCTTTGCTACTAGTCTAGCTTTAAAGGTTTGCACCTTCCCATCTACACCACGTTTTCTCTTGTAGATCCACTTACAACCTATAGGTTTTACCCCATCGGGCTTATCTACAAGATCCCAAACAGAATTGAAGTGCATAGACTCCATTTCTTGGTCCATGGCTATGACTCATTTGTCTTTATCAATGTCAACCATTGCTTGATTATAAGTCAATGGATCCTCACAGTTGTCATCTAGTATAACAACTTGGGTTTCAGCTAAACCCATGTAACGGTCAGGCTATATCACAACCCTCCCACTACATCGAGGCATACTCAACTCTTGAGATGGACCCTCTTGACTAGACAAACTAGTATCAACAACTCTTGTTGACGTACTAGTGTTCTTATCAGCAACCTTTGCCATTGTTCCGTCTAACTCACTCAACACTACCTTACTTTTTGGTTTGTGGTCCCTTATGTGGTCCTCCTCCAAGAAAGTGGCATTTGTCGACACAAATACCTTATCTTCCTTAGGATCATAGAATAAACCACCTCTTGTTTCTTTTGGGTATCCTACGAATAGGCACAACTTTGAACGTGAATCCAACTTCTTTGGATTTGTCACAAGCACATGTGCTGGACAGCCCCATATTCTGAAATGACATAAACTACCTTTACGTCCTTTCCAGAGTTCAAGAGGTGTTTCAAAAACACTTTTGGAGGGCACACTATTGAATATGTATACTGCAGTCTCCACTGCATAACCCCAAAAGGAACTAGGGAGATGAGCATAACTCATCATTGATCGAACCATATCCAACAAGGTTCTATTTCTCCTTTCCGATATACCGTTTTGTTGTGGTGTGCCGGAAGCTGAGAGTTGGGATGTAATTCCATGTTCTATCATATAGTTCTGGAAATTTAAATCCATGTACTCTCCACCTCGATCTGATCGAAGTGTTTTAACTCTTTTACCTAATTGATTTTCAACCTCAGCCTTGAATTCCTTGAACTTTTCAAGTGTTTCAGACTTGTGGTGCCTTAGGTAAACATGCCCATATCTGGAATAAACATCTATAAAAGAGATGAAATATTCATATCCTCCCCTGACTTTAACATTCATCAGACCACAAAGGTCTGAATGTATAAGCTCTAGAGGATCTTTGGCTCTATAACCTTTTCCACTAAAAGGTCTTTTAGTCATTTTGCCTTCTAGGCAGGATTCACATACTGGTAAGGAATTTTCTTCTAACTCGTTTAGAAGTCCGTTCTTTACCAATCTCTCAATCCCATTGAGATTAATGTGACCCAATCTTAGACGCCAAAGATGAGCATTTTAGGAGAAATTAGTTCGTGTACTTGCAATTTTGTAAAATTCACTTGTTAAAACTATTTTAACTGAATTAAACCATTTGCAAATAATTCTCAGGAAGAGTAACACATAGTAAAATACTTTTCCAATGAAATAAATACTTTATTTAATTGAAAAGTAAAAGAAGTACAATGTTCTTTAAGGCAAGAAATAAGGTTTCTAATAAACCCTTAAGCTACATGTTATCAAATAACAACTTTTCTTTGTCCGACAGTTGCTCTTTATTTGCTCCTTTTCCTCTTCTTCTTTATCTTCTTAAGTCTAGAAGCATGGCTGCAGTTCTTAGTCCTAGAGGATGAATCCTCCTGAGAACTTTTGGAATGAGCAAACAAATTTGCCTCTCCATTTTGTTGTCTCTTATCATCCATAAGAAGCTGATAATTCTGCAGCTCATGTAGCAAAGAAGTCAAATCATACTCTATGTTGTTCATCGCTGCATTGCTACGGAATCGCTGAAAACTCTTCGGAAGAGATCTAGGATGAATAAAATCTGACATTTCTCATCTATGACCGCTCCGTTTAATTTGGCTATATTGAAGTGGGCAATCAGATTGAGAACATGTTCTCTCACCGTTGTTCCTTCCTCCATACGTGCGTTATAAACGAACTTTAGGGCTTCATGCCGAATTTGTTTGGACGGTTGTCTATACAAATTTAGCACAAAATCCATGATCTCTCGAGCTGAGACCTTGCCCTCCAGCCTCCTGGCTAAAACATCAGGTATGCTAGCCAGGATATAGGCTTTCGCCTTTTCGTTGGCATTAATCCAACGGTCATACGCATCCTCAACAACTTGAGATGCATTTTGAGCAGGAAATTGAGGACACTCCTCATTGAGAACGAATTTAAGATCATGTATAACCAAAATTATGTTGAGTCCATCCCTCCATGTCACTATATTCTCTCCGGTTAACATTTTCGCACCCAATAAGGAAATCATAGAGCTAGATATTTTTGCTGAAAATTTACAAACAAACTTGTATGAGTTTCTTGTTATAACTCTAATCCAATCATGTTTTAGCCAATTATCAAATGATACCTAGGCCATTTATAATTTGCAATGATACTCCAAAGGTTTAGAGTGTATGACACCGAAGGGTAATCAAAAATACTCCTCCTCTTGATCAAGACACTCTTGACCAAAACCTAACACCAGAATAACTCTTATTCCTATAGGTTTTAGTTACCATTTTTCGGTCTGGATACATACACAACTTATGTACCCCGTGAGTGTAACCCTTTGTTTATAGATCCCAGAGTCTCGATCCAATAAAATCCGCCAAAGGGAGGACTAGATTGGAAAATAGTCTAAGAAAATCTTTATCCCTTTCGGGTGTCTACTGTGTTAGATCCCCTATGATCAAGCCCTCCGGAGGGATTGTCTGGTCCAGGCCAAACTAGCAGGCTGACCATAGTGGTCTAACGGTGTAAACCGACAAAAGAGACCGTAGGTTTTGTTTTCACTAAACCTGCTCCCACTCACTATGAGTACCCTCTCCATTCACCTTGGTATTGACTCATACAAACACCATCCGAAGGGGGACGCTCCCGTTTGCGCCACAAGGCCAAGTATGAGTTTCACGGTGTGAACTTCCCGGAGATAGCATAGATGAAAAAATATGTATCTCATACACGTTTTCCTCCCACTGAATACATTAAGTCTATAGGAATCTTTCTTAGGCTAAAACCCGACTAATGGTTTTACCTAACTCTATCAACATAACTCTTATATTGATAATCAATATAACTCTTATATTGATTTTATCCTAAGTTTGTTAATATAACTCCTTATATTAAACCTTGGATTTCTAGTTTATTAACCCCTTAATAAACCCGCTGGCGCTACTTTAATTTATAAGACTCTCTAATTAAATTTCACTCCCAGGTCAGTTACCAGGTAGGGGTGTTCTGTTTCCGTCACCTTAAATACCCCAACCTAGACAGAACTTTCCTTAGACAGAGTTCCTCTTTTAATCATAGCTTATAAATTACTTGGTTCCTAATTCTAATCTAATTAGAACTAGACAACCTAAGGTCTATTATTTCCAAGTTCTAAACACTTTAAAACTAATAATTAACCTTAGGTGACATACATACTATGTTATAGTTCTTGATCATTCATCACATGAATAATAAAACATACATAGCATATTCATCTCATGAAATATAATGCATGTCAATGCTGTCCAAAAATTAATATAACAACCATATATTAATTAATCATGCAAACTATATAATATAACTCCTTATATTATAAATGATGCATGAAAATGCTTAACCTAAGGTGGGATTCCTAAAATAAAAGTATACACTATGCATGGCAATAATTACACAACAACTGCATAATTAAAATAGCAAAATTAGACCAATTTTGGCACCCTAGAAATAATTTTAATTAATATAATCTAATTATATTAATTAAAATTAAAATTATTAAATATATTAAAATAAAACGTTTTTATAATTAATATAAATAATAAAATTTCGATTTATGCCCGTTGCTCCTCGCGTGAAACGTCTTCGGCGTTGCAACGCTGCTTTTGTCGTTTTCTACCGAGCGTTGCGCAATGCCACAACGTTGCAACGCTGCCTCCTACGCGTGCCTTCTCCCGCAAGCGCGGCGTTGCAACGCCGATGAAAAACGTTGCAACGCTGCACACAGACAACATTGAGAATCTCCATTCTTTGCTCGTTTTTGCTCTGTTCTTCTCAGCAACCGCCTCGCCTCAAACGACACGGACTTACAGACTCGATTTACAATTGAATTTGCCCAAAACACCGGGCCCTTACATTGAATATTTCAATAAAAAATTACAAATCTAAGTGCCAAAATCGAAAACATCTAATTTCGCAAAAACCATTCATACATCTCATGCAAAAAACAGTAAATCCCACCTTGTTCTTGAAAAATCCAGAACATAAATCAAGAACGCAATTGGTCTCTGATACCCATTGAAGGGAATCGAAGTCCCCGCAGCGGAAGCGATTGCGAATCGCGCGCTCTTGATTTAGTTACAATGGAAATTTCAAGAATATAAAACATGGATTAAGCATATAATAAGAGTTTGGACAGCAAGAAGTTACCTTTAAATAACCTTTCTTCAAGTGCTCCTCTCTCCACGGTCACGATCTCAGCAACAAGAACTCCAACGTGCGAAGACACGACCACCGGATCTTCTCCATTGTTCTCTAGGTGAGGGAGGAAGGTGGGTTCCCTTTAGGAGATGTGAGGTATTTTGGAACTCTTCCAACAACACAACAAGGAGGCTAGTGATTCTATGAAAAAACATTTCACCTAGTTGCATCTCATGCAACCATATATTATATAGAGAATTGGGATGGATATGACCATCCTACCCCTCCTTTAATCTCTCTCTAGTATATAGTTTAAATCACATTAAAACTATATATTATATCAATTATATCATATATATTTGATATAACTCCTCATGTATGAAATTGAACACTTCAATTTTACTCCTAACTTCATACCCTCAATATTACCATGTTGAGCCAACGGAGGGATCTAATGGACCTAGAGATAATGAGCTCCAATGATGTGAGATTAACTGATCAAACTCTTTGACCTAGTTAATCAATATTCATTAACTACAAGTCACTCCACTATAGACTTGTAGTTGCACTCTCCTCACTGTAGATATTATTGTGTCCACTGATATAGTCATTGCCCATGAGTCGACCCTTCACGGGTTGTTAGTAATCACAAACCGGGTCAAATTACCATTTTACACACTGTGATTACCTCTTTTGCTCCTTAAGCACCACCGATCCTCTAATGAACAACAAGTCTAAGGTCCTACCTTAGACTCATACCTCGTAGAGCGCGGGCCCCGTTGTTCAAGACACGGAGTCGATTCTTAAGGGAACAACCTATCTAATTCCTCGATGAGAGAATGAGTGAATTTCATCTTGCACGCTTAAGTTCCCGACTACCTCGAGGTTCTCGTCACACTGAGAAGGTAGGCTTATTGAGTCGGCTCACAGGCCACTCTCACCCATACTAGTCTGGGACAAACCCTATAACTAGGAGTTGTTAACTTGCTCAGGATTCAGGTCGACTCACTAATGACCATCTATAAATTACTAGTTTTATCCTGTTAACGGTGTTATACTGGTTACACTAAGAATTTGCGATCCAATCTTGTATGAACTCTTCATACAGGATGCCCCCACTCGCATGTCAACTACATGAATGAGTTTGATTACATCATTTGTACTAATTACAAAGTGGGTCGCATCCATGGTGTTACTAGAATGAGGTTTCCAACCTTATTCTTATACCATAGACTATTTAGGTTATAATCTTGAATTCAACCCAATTAGTGTCCACTACACCGATTTCAAGATAAGCGTTATAACCTTGGAGCTTAGTTTATTGGATTTATAACAGCAAGACTGTAATCTTATCAAAACAAATAACCCTTTATTTAATCGATCAAGATTACATAAGTTTAGGGCATAAATCCCAACATGTACGCCATGTTGTGTACTAGGCCAGACATCTGTTTTGCAGTGGGAATGGTCAGTAGGTATCAATCCAATCCAGGAATTGAACACTGGACAACGGTTAAAACAATCCTTAAGTAGTACGGAGAACAAGGAACTACATGCTTGTGTATGGGGCTAAGGATTTGATCCTTACAGGATACACGGATTCTAACTTTCAGACTGATAAAGATTCTCGGAAATCTACATCGAGTCGATGATTACTCTTAACGGAGGAGTCAGAGTAGTATGGCGAAGCGTCAAGCAGGGATGCATCGCTGATTCCACCATGGAGGCCGAATATGTAGCAACTTGTGAAGCAACTAAAGAGGTCGTTTGGTTAAGTAAGTTCATGCTAAATTTGGAAGTTGTTCGAAATATGAGTATGCCCATCACGTTGTATTGCGATAACAGTGGTGCAGTGGCAAATTCAAGGGAACCCCGAAGTCACAAGAGGGAAAAGCACATTGAGCGAAAATATCATCTCATCCGGGAGATCATGCATCGAGGAGACGTGATTGTCACGAAGATAGCCTCAGAGCACAACGTTGCTGATCCTTTTACAAAGGCTCTCACGACTAAAGTATTTGAGAGTCACCTAGAAGGTCTAGGTTTACAAGTCTTCCCCAACAAGGGCAAGTGGGAGTATGTTTGTACAAAGGGTTTAAATGCCCTATTTTATTGTATTTATATTTGTGTAATGTTTTAATACTCCCCAAGCTTTAGGTCAAGTGGGAGATTGTTGGGATTTGTGCCCTAAACTTATGTAATTTTGATTAAATAAAAAAAAATTATTTGTTTTGAAAAAAATTATATTCTTGTTTTATAAATCCAATAAACTAAGCTCCAAGGTCATAATGTATCTTGAACATCAGTGTAGTGGACACTATTTGGATTATGTTGAAGAGTATAACCTAAATGGTCTATGGTATAAAAATAATGTTGGAGTAACACCATGGATGCGGTCCACTTTGTAATTAGTACAAATGAGGTAATCCAACTCATTCATGTAGTTGACATGCGATTGGGGACATCCTGTATGAAGAGTTCATCTAAGACCAGACTGCAAATTATTAGTCTAACCAGTATAACGCCATTAACAGGGTAAGATTGGTAATTTATAGATGATCATTAGTGACTCGACCTGGTTCCTGAGCAAGTTAAGAACTCCAGATTATAGGGGTTTGTCCTTAGACTAGTATGAGTGAGAGTGGCCTGTAGTCGACTCAATAAGCCTACCTTCTCAGGACAGAACCTCGTAGGTAGCTGGGGACTTAACCGTGCAAGATGAAATTCACTCATTCCCACACTAAGGAATTAGATAGGTTGTTCCCTTGAGAACTGACTCTAGGTTTTGAACAACGGGGCCTCGCCCTCTAAGAGGGTATGAGTCTATGGTAGGACCATAGGCTTGTTGTTCATTAGAGGATCAGTGGTGCTTAAGGAAGAAATAGGTAATCACAGGGGTAAAACGGTAATTTGACACAGCCGTGATTACGAACAACCTGTGAAGGGTCAACTCATGGGTAATGATTATATCAGTGGACACAATATAATCTACATTGAGGAGAGTGCAGCTACAAGTCTATAGTGGAGTGACTTGTGGTTAATGAATATTGATTACCTGGATCAAAAGGGTTTGATGAATTAATCTCACATCATTGGAGCTCATGAACTGTAGGTCCATTAGGTCCCTCTGTTGGCTCAACATGGTAATATTGAGGGTATAAAGTTATGAATGAAATTGAAGTGTTCAATTTCATATATGAGGTGTTATATCAGTTATATATGATATAATTGATATAATATATGGTTTTAATGTGAATTAGCTTCACATATAAACTATATAATAATGAGAGAATGAAGGAAGGATAGGATGGTAATTTTCATCCTATTTCCTTATAAAAGGTTGCATGAGATGCAATTCTAAGGTGAAGCTTCTTGAAAAACCCTAGAGGATCATATATTTGTGTTGGAAAAGTTCACAGACAAGCTCTCTAACAAACATCTCATCTCACCTAAAGGGAACCCACATTCCTCCCTCACCTAGAGAACAACGGAGAAGATTCAGTGGTAGTGTCTTCATCCGTTCGGGTTCCAGTTTCTGAGATCGTGATCGTGGGAGAAAGGAGCACCCGAAGAAAAGTTCTTCAAAGGTATTATTCTTGCTGTCCATCTTGTTCTTATATGCTTAATCTAGTTAGAATTGTACTTGATGGTAATTCATGTAACGAAATTAAGAACGCGTGATTCACAATCGCTTCCGCTGCGGGATTCGATTCCCAACAGTTTTTATTTATATATAATAAATAAAAAAGCGTTTTATATTTAATTATATTTGAAGCATGTTGTGAAGCATTAGTTGTGAAGCATGTTGGGGTTTATGAACTAAACAAGTGTAGTTTTGTAATAATGATATTTCAAATAAATAAAGAGTTATTTATTATATTCTCGCACATAAACTTAAATCCAATAAACTAAGTTCCAAGGTTATAATTTGTCGATCTTGAACAATTGTGTAATGGACACAAGTTGGATAAAGTTGTTCAAGTATAACCTGAATGGTCTATGGTATATGCATAAGGTTGAAAACCTTATACGTGTAACACCATGGATGCGACCCACTTTGTATTTGATGGGGATCTGATCCCCTTGAGCAGCGGAAACGTGTTTTAAGATCGATTATACTTGTTTTTTGGTTTACTAGAATTATCAGTACATTGGGTAAGAATACAGAGACAAGCATTCATCCTAATCTAATTAGAGTAAGCATGGATTCTAGACATACAAACATGATGAAAATTAACTAAACTAAAAGGAAAAAACATTTCCTTTGTAGATTCAATTTTCAGCAACTCCTTGCTCCAATTTGACAGCAACACAACAACCAAAAACTCCTCTGTTCTTTCAACAGGACACTACCACAAAGCTAACCATCTATATCTCTGGATTCCACTTAGACAAACCTTGGTGGGAAGGTTTTCCAACAAATTGGAAGAGGAAAAGGGAATTTGAGTGAGAGGGATAATTCTATCAATTCAATGCAATTGTTCGATTAATCCTCAACTTCTTTCAATTGAGAAGTTAATGGTCGAGGAGCTCTTCCCCCACTCTATATCGATAGGGAGTTAGTGGGGGGGGGAGAGGGGAACGTGCCCTCCTGACACGTTCCCATTAATTAATTAATTATTAAATTAATTAAACCAAATTTAATTAATTATTTAACTAAATATCATATATTTAGTCATATATTTAACTAAGATTAAATCATATTTAATCCATTTCTCCTCTAACCTATAGTTTTAATGCACATCCCATGCACTTTAAATTTTAACCTATAGTTTTTAAATATGAATCATATTTACATTTAAATTAATATTTGAACTCTTTCAAATATTTAATTCTCTCATATAATTTAATATGAATCAAATTCACATTAAATTTATAATATAAAGTTCCAAAACATTATATTATAATGTATCTATATACATAAACATTTGTTCCCTAATGAATTTGAACATTTCAAAGTCAAACGATCTAAGAACCCTTTACGAGCTAAAAGGTGGACCTAATGGACCTACAGATCAGAAGCTCCAACGATACGAGATTATTCGGTTAATCTCATTAACCCCAAAATCAACATTCGTTAACTGCGGGAACACTCCACTAAAGTCTCGCAACTGCACTCTTCTCACTGCATATATATTTTTGTGCCTATGGATATTGACCAATAACAACAAGTCAATCTTTCACGAATGTTCGTAACACCAGTTGGGTCAACTTACCGTTTTACCCCTAGCTTACATTTTGTACCTTAAGTACTAGTGCTCCTCTAATGAACAATTTGTTTGTGGTCCTACCAACAAACAGAAGTCCCTCTCGGGCAAATGAGAGGGTCGGGCCCTTTGTTCATGTCCCGGAGACACCACTTAATGGAACATTCATCTACTTACCCTAGTAGGCAAGAAGGAGTGAATTCCATCTTGCTAAGTTAAGTCCCTAGCCGCTCACTCGGTCTTGTCCCTAAGAAGGTAGGCATATTGAGTCGGTGAATCTGGCCACTCTCACCCATACTAGTCAAAGGACAATCCCTCGCAAACAGGAGTTCGTAACCTGCTCAGGATTAAGATCAAGTTGCCTAGGTAATCCTAGTGAAATAGAAACGTAGCTCGTCAACGGAGTTACATGTCACACCCCCTCCCGAACCACTTGCTAACTTAGCCCGGGAGACGGCATGAAGCCAACAGACATTGTTACCTCTTAACAATACCTGCTGACACTACTTTACCTGAAAACAAACTATGTTCCCATATGGAACACTTAAACTTAACTCAGCGGAAACTGGACATCTATAAGACGTACATGAGGAGAAACTCTTCTTAAGTCTCTCTTGGAAACTAAGATGAGCAAGAACATCAGAACCACAAACAAACCAAACCACTAATTAAGCAACCACAATCTCTAAAGCACATACGACTATAACTACATAGTTCTCTTAAAATAATTTACAAACATATGGACTTGCTAAACCACACCAACCACGTGCACAACATATCAAACATGAGAAGCTTCCAGTGACTATAGCAAGTTATCGGGCCCCGAGCTCGATCTCTACGAAAAGCGCGAGAAAAACACGAAAAGAATGAGCTATGAAGCTCAGTGAGTGACTTGAGTTTAAAAGAAAGCTATTAACTCGTAAATCATATCACTGGCCATCTATGAGCATATGCATCCAGAATCAAGCGTTAAAAGTAATCGTGTAATCATTATAGCTTTTCATGAAAACCAAAGAAGACACCGCTTAAATCTTGTAAGGCATGTAAATGATATAAACTCTTTTTAAAACATGTCACCATCTACGTTGTGTAGGGCACGCCAAAGATACCAACGTTTATTCTACGATGTAGTGGGGCCCGCCCAGCACTCCCATCGTCTTTGTCGTAGTGGGGCCCGCCCAAGACTCACAACAATGGCTTTGTTGTCACGGAGTACACTCAACGTCGACAACAGAATAAGACTTGTGTGCACACGGTACTATATAGCCTCGGGCTCAATATCTCAGAAGATCACATGAAAACATTTGAACATGCCAGGATATCTTTTTCTTTCATAAAACTCAAGCTTACTTAGCTTGTTCATAAAACTAGAAATCTTTTAAACATACTTGCTAGTACATGCTTGCTTGAAATCATAACATCTCCATAAGTTTTGGCAATCATTAGACATATGCTCATGTATAAATTTCATAAAGACTTTTAGGCTCATCATGAACACTTTAAACATTTCTAGGAAAACATGAATGCTCATTAACAAGTGTTCAAAAATAAAACACAAAGCTTTGAAACAATTCATTCTAGCAAAACTTGCATTTCTTAAAGCATTTTTTCAAGCATATAGCTCATTTTCGAAGTTTGTTTTGTCACTCACAGTGTTAGAACTAGAGTCTTGACCCGTACACTCGACTTATTTGCTCTTAGCCTGTCAAACAAACCAAATTCAACCATTAGAACCTCGAGCTCTTGCTTTTTAACCTTAAACTTACAAGAAAACACACTTTCCAAAATTCCAGCATTTAACAGATTTTATGCCCTGTATTCAGATACTCATAACGTATTCATTACTTATCCAAAAATAATGTACTTTATACCAAACTCTTCCTTTTTGAACCCTCTAAAACTCTTATGAAGACATGAAAATGCGATTCCCAATAGATTGGTTCAGAAATACCTCGAAGTCTTCTTTCCCAGGAACAAACTTCTGCTATTCCAGATTCGATTTTCTGCTGCAACCCGAAACTTGACCTGCTATTTACAACATCTTCCAGTCATTTGCTATTCACGATTTCTTCATGAAAGTTGTAGGAAATTCAATAAGCTTTC
Organism: Trichosanthes cucumerina; assembly: GCA_036507285.1. Lineage (NCBI taxonomy): Eukaryota > Viridiplantae > Streptophyta > Magnoliopsida > Cucurbitales > Cucurbitaceae > Trichosanthes > Trichosanthes cucumerina. Next base: position 21,469,695 of record CM071837.1, read on the forward strand.
CAACCATACCTAATAGAGCTTCTGATTCCAATTCTACAGGTCAGTGCAACCAAAACATCAGAGACTTCTCGGATTTGACAGTAAATTCTGTGTTCTGTCTTCCTCTTCACAAATCAGTAGCTTAAGATCCGAATTTGCTCGAGTATCCTTCACGAATTTTGTTCCAATATGAGTTAACTTTCATGAAAAAAAATTTCAAATCTTACCTCTTCCTGTGGAGCTCGAGATGAACAGAAAACCAGAATAGGATTGGAGTTGCTCACCTTGCTGCTAAATAATCAAACTTTGAGTTCACCTCCCTCTCTTCTGCAATTCCAGCACCAAAACAACCTTCTTCCTCTTCCTTAAAGCTTCTCCCACGAAACCCTTACCTTTCATTTGATAAAATGAAGAAGAAGATCGATAGAAACTTTGTTTTTAAGAAGAACTTAGGTGGGGTCCCACCATCCACCATCCTTTCTTTGTTTTTCTTTCTTTTTCCTTTTCTTTTCTTTTCCTTTCTTTTCTTTTCTTTCCTTTTCTTTCCTTTTCTTTTCTAAACATAACAAACTTAGTATATTAAACATTGTTTCATTTCCTTTTCTTCTTTTGTCTTAAAAGCAATCCAAACCAAAATGGTTTAAACTTTCCTTCCTTGTTTTCCTTTTGCCTTTCACTTCATTTCTTTCCTTTTTAAAACAAGGAAAACCAAGTTTTAAGCATTCATTTCTTCCTTTCTTTTGTTGTTTGATAATAAGGAGGTTCCAAAGAAAGATCTTGGGTTTACATTACATCTAGTGGTTATTATTTCGCGGTCCGGTCTTATGTAATCTCATTACATAGGATATCCTCACTCACATGTCATCTACACGAACATGTTAGGATCACAGTGTTTGTATCATATACAAAGTGGGCCACATCCATAGCAACCAGGGATCAAGTCATAACATAGTTCAAAGATTTTTTTGGGTCGTCACCTTTTAAGCTATGCAGTTTAGACTCTTGCGACGAGGAGCTCTTCGATTTTAGATGATTTTTCTCTCATCATGGTCTTAACCAAATCCTTCATTTGTAGGATTTGTTATAATGACGAGATTCTTCTTCACCTTCAAAGAGCCCTTTATATTTATGAGAACGGAGAACTTCATTTTCATACCTGAAGGAACGGTACTATGAATCTTGTTGTGGTTCACTTCATCGAACAATTCTTCCTTCAAGAGTTTCATCTTTTTTTCGTGTTGATCGCTTTTTACTTTGAACTACGTTCTGACTTGATCCCTTTTGAGGCTCTTGCTTCCTCTCAAAGTTCGAGGGCCTCGTTGTCGCTTCCTCTAAAAGTTTGAGGGTCTTGTCGTTGCTTCCACTAAAAGCTCGAGGACTTCGTCGTCGCTTCTTCTCAAATCTCGAAAACTTCGTCGTCGTTTCATCTCAAAGTCTGGTCTCTGGCGGCAACTTCATCTCAAAGTCCGGTCTCTGGCGGCGGCTTCATCTCAAAGTCTGGTCTCTGGCGGCGCCTCCATCTCAAAATCTGGTCTCTGGCAGTGCCTCCATCTCAAAGTCCGGTCTCTAGCGGCAGCTCCATCTCAAAGTCGGGTCTCTGGCGGCGGCTCCATCTTCATTGTCCGGTCTCTGGCGGCAGCGCCATCTTCATAGTTAGGTCTCTGGCGGCGGCGCAATCTTCATAGTCCGGTCTCTGGCGGCGCCGCCATCTTTATAGTCTGGTCTCCCAGCGCAATCTTCATAGTTTGGTCTCCCGGCGCCATCTTCATAGTCTGGTCTCCTGGCGCCATCTTCATAGCCTGGTCTCCCGACGACGACTTCATTTTCAAAGTCTGACCTCCCAGCAACCTCAATCGTCACTACATCATCTCGTAGATGAGAAAAAAAGTGAATACTTAGGGGGTGTATATCCTAATCAGGTGTCACTTTGTCATCTTGTTGAAGTGAAAAGGCATAAGGGTTTTTAGCCTTAAAAAAAAAAGTAAAAGGAAAAAAGAAAAAAAACAAAGTGAAAAAAAAAGGGTTGTTGATTAAAAAAAGGTGGATAAAAAAAAGGACAAAATACACTTTTGGTCCCTAAGGTTTGAAGTTGATGTCTATTTGGTCCCTAAAATTTTAAAATGAACATCTTAGACCCTGAGGTTTAGAAAATAGTTCTAAATTGTCCGTGGAGTTAGTTCACCTTTAGTTGACTAACAGAAAAATGATGTGCAAAATTTATATTTAAGATTATGTAGTTTTTTTTATTTACATTTAAGATTATTTCTTTTCTTCTCTTTTGAGACTTCTCATGTGCATTTTTTTCGGCATTCAATTTCTTACCAATGAATTTTGTTTTTTTTTTCTTTTTATCAAACCACAACTCTACATATAACCACCAAAAAAATAAGAAAGTCATCGCAAAAATCGAATTAATTAAAGAAAAATTAACACATATGTATTTCAAAGTTGTGGACAGAGACACATTTTCAAAGTTGCAAACACTTTGTGGATAACCTCTAGTGTCTTCCCTACTATCCTCGGGCCTTGAAACAGATTGTGGGATCTTTGATAGAGAGAATTTGAAGAGAGATGGGAGAAAGGTCTGAAAAACGTGAATCAGAAAAAATCTGATAAATCCTTAAAAATCTATGTGTTTCTTCTTCAATTAAAACAAACCAAAAGCTTCTTCAAGCTAGGAGAAGATGACAGCATGATGATGATGAGTATTTAGCAAGAAGGAGGTGCTCAATTTGTGTGAATTTGGAAAAGTAAAGAGATGAATCACACTTTTGATTTTGGTCCAATTGAAAACCGCAATTCAATTTTGAATTGACATTTATTTTTTTAATTCAAAATTAATATAAAATTAATTTTAAATTAAAGTCAATTTATTAATTAAATTAATTAAATAATTTAATTAATTAATTTTGAATCATTTATTTAATTTAATATCAAATATCAAATTAAATAATAGGACCAATCCCGATTTCTTAAATCGATCGTTCGAACATGAATCCCTATTCATGTTATAAATCGAACAAATATTTAAATCATATTTAAACATTTCCACCTCTTATTTATTATAGTTTAATTCATAATTAAACTGTGACACGTTAAGTATATTATATATAATTAACGTTTTCTCCCAAAAACCATTCTTGTCTCTCAAAATGTTACTAGGCTTAGTCTGAGCTAGTAAGGTAACCTAATTGACCTACAGATCATGAGCTCCAACAATACGAGATTAACCAGCCAAACTCTTTAACCTAACTAATCAACATTCGTTAACCACTAGGACACTTCACTAAAGCCCAGTGGTTGCACTCTCCTCACTATAGATATATTTCTGTCCACTCGATATAACCATGATTAGTAAGTAGATCCTTCACTTGTCGTTCGTAATTACAGCTGGGTCAAAATTACCGTTTTACCCTTGTAATTACTTCTTGTTCCTTAAGTCCAACTGATCATCTAATGAACAATTAGTTTGTGGTCCAACCAACAAACCGAATCCCTCTCGGGCCAATGAGAGGGGTGGGTCCTTTGTTCAAGACTCGGAGTCAACACTTAAGGGAACAACCTCTCTACTAATTCCTTAAGTGGGTAGGAGTGAATTCTATCTTGCAGAACTATGTTCCCAGCTATCTACCTGGTCTTATCCCTAACATGGGAGGCTTATTGAGTCGGCAATCTCAGGCCACTCTCACCCATGCAAATCTAAGGATAATCCGAATAAACAGGAGTTCATGGCACGCTCAGGATTAAGATTGAGTTACTTAGGTCATCGTATGAATATAGTCAGTTAAGACAGTAAACAGAGTTATAAAGTATAAGTGACTATTTCTCGGTCCAGTCTTATGCAAACTCATTGCATAGGACACTCCCACTCGCATGTCTCCACATGAACGATTCAGGATCACATCGTTTGTACTTTACAAAGTGGGCAACATCCATAGTATCCCCAGGTTAAGGTACCAAACCCTATCCCTATACTATAGACCGTTGTGGCTATAACTTGAACCTGATCCACTTTTATTTCACACATAAAGTTCAAGTATACATCCTATAGCCATGGGTTATTTATTGGATTAGGGTTTCAAAACATACAATTCACTTTATTCAATAACACCTTTATTTGAATAAATCTCAACAATATCTTTATTGCAAAATAGAATATACATTCGGTGTAGAAACTCACGAGTTTTAGGACATAAAACCCAACATACCCAAGCGTAGGAGAGAGAATCAGGGGATTAAAATACTAGAGATTGTCCTCACAATTACCTGAAATTAATACAAATACAAATTCATTTACATATGTCTCATTTCCATTAGTTGGTTGAAATCTCGTCTGAATAGTAGTATTTACAGTCTTAGTTTTCAAAAACTAAAAAATAAAACCAAAAGGTTATCAAATTGGGTTTAAACATGTAATTTATATTTTATATAGATATAATTTTAGATGTATTGTTATATTAATATTAGTTACAAATTTGAGGTAAAAAAATTAATTACAAATTTAGAATAGTCAATTATTTAAAAAATTAAATACCTTCAAAGACTAAGAGTTCCTTTTTTGTAGAAAAAAAATCAAGATTAAAATTATTTAATGACATTGTGCGTTGCTGTCTTCTTTATTTTTTTCTTTCATATATATATATCTATATATGAAATAAGAAATTGAAATAGGGCCAACTTTGTTCGGGTTTGTGCCCTAAAACTCGTAGTTCGTAATTATGTTCTAATTAATGTAATAAATTGTTATTATTTCAATAAAGAGTTATTGTTCGTCATACAATTTTGCCTTTGTTTAAACCCTAAATCCAATTAACTTAACATCCAAGGCTATTAAATGTATTTTTAACTTAATGTAGTATTGTTGCTGCAAAATTTATGATAATGCAATACCGCAGTGTACGGGTCAAGTTTTAGTATAGTGATTTATGAGTCCAAGTATCGTCCTCGAGAATGGATTTCTAGATTAATTAAATACTAAGGTACTAATTCTTAATTTTAGCTAAAGAAACATAACATGGATTGGTGGTGAAACAAGAATTAAAGACAAACAAACATGTGGAGACACGAATTGATAGATTTAAAGGAAATTGACCTTGCAACTCAACACTTAATTACACATGCAATAAATATATGAGATGAATTTTTAAACAAGAAGTAAATTACTCAAGAAAGTCTCTCGATCACTCAAGAGCCTCGCACATACAATAAATCCTATAGTCTCCATATAAAATCTAAGTATGCACGGCATTACGCAACTTCTTTATGTGTTTCCCTTAAACATCTAAGTAATTCTCATGCCAGAATTCTAAGGGTTTTGACAACCTTGTTCTAATTTAAGCTTTTTCTCTCGAGTCCACTTAAACCAAAGATATAAATAAAATTAAGAATGAATTGCAAAAATAAAGATCAAAACATACTTCAATACATGTCAAAGAAGTCTTAAACAAACTAATAAAATTCCATCTACAACGTTTAGCTACTCAAAATAACCAAAAAAACAAGCTAAAGTCATAGGAAAAGTCTTTAAACACAATTACAAACTAAAAGAAAGAGAAATAAACTTATGTGTCGATGTGGGTCCCTCGTTCCCGAGCTCCCGTCACGATCTCGAGCCTCCACAAACGCTTTAGCTCCCAAGGAATGCTCTTTTTTCTCTCCTTTAGAGTGTGTATTTCGAAATTATGGATAAAAACTACCAAATTCGGCTCCCTTTACACAATTGCATAATGTTATATTTATAGGCATAATCGGCACAGCGTTGCAATGCTAGGGACAGCGTTGCAACGCTGTACCCTATACGCGTGGTAAATAAGGAAACAGTCGGCAGCGTTGCAACGCCGCTACCCTAACGCGCGCTCATTTTCGAAATGGCGTTGCGACGCTGCAAGGCAGCGTTGCAACGCCCTCTGTGCGGCTCCTCATATGCGCCTTCCTATCGAGATAGCGTTGCAACGCCCTAAGGCAGCATTGCAACGCTATCGCCTGGAGTCTTCAAAGCCTTTAAACAGCAAGCATGGCGTTGCAACACTCTGCATGGCGTTGCAACGCCATCACCTCGGATCATCATGCTTGGATTGATTGTTTCTCTTCCAATTGAAGTTATTTTTTAGCTCCAAATAGCCTCGTTTTGATCCTGAGTGATCCAATTTATCTCCAATAGCTCCGTTTAAGCTCGTAACCTGAAATTGAATGAATTAAACACGTAAAAAAACCCTGAAATCATCATAAAACTAGCAATAATACTACAGGAAAAAAGGTTTACGATAGCTTCGAAAAAATGTTGTAATAGGCCTTTTATAGCTTTTTCTGCAGAGTCATGACAGCCCAAGCTATTAAAAGTCTGGAACTTTTTACAGCATTTTATAAAAGCTGTAAAAGACTAGACTTTTTACCGCATTTCATAAAAGCTATAAAAAATTAAACTTTTTATAGCATTTTAAAAAGGTTATAAAAAATGTTATATGAAAAGTCTTTTAACAGCATAATTTCCTCTTTTTGAATCAATAATAGCATTTTATAAATGCTATAATAATATTGTAGTAATTTACGATAGCATTTTAATAATTATAGCATTTATTTGTAGTTATTTTTTTAACTTAAATTAAAGCTATAATATACTTTTGAATTGTAAAATTTTTTGCTATTGTTGTAACTTTGATGGCTTTAGAAATTATTCGTGATGTTATTATTCATGTTTCCTACCTTAGTTCAAATTAGAAGTAAAATAATAAATAAATGATCTACAAGATTAGTTATACAATAAATTTATGTGTCATTAATCCAAGCAAATTACATTTCATTCAAGGTTTACATTATCCCACTTAAATTGATAAAAAAACATAACAATCTATTGTTTACAAAAATAAATATAGTAATGAACATCAGCTTTGAGATGACACTAAAGATAAATTTGTCAAATACCTATTCATTAAATTACAAAATGTTTCACTATTCAATATCAAAATATATAACTCTCGAGCTAGTTGTTTTTGTGGCCAAGAACTTCCCATGATATTCTCATCAACATACAAAAAATTATCAAGAGAGAAATAAAGAAGAATATTTACTCAAATAAAGTAATTATTAAAAAATTCAATAATTTTAAATAATAATACATAAATGTACATAGTGATTAAAACTTTGTTAAAACGTCATGCAACTGTACTACCAATAGCACTAAGCTACCTCCCCCAAATGTTAACCTAATCTAAGGAACACCACTAAGCTAACAACCTATATACTTTTGAAAATTTCAACAATATAACGACGTAACTATAACAAAACCAAAAAATTTACTTAGCACCTGTTGATAAAAAAAGATAACACTTCTATATCCAGATCAACCAACCACGACTTTCAACTCTAACTCACAAAATCATGAAAAATTCGCAAATGAACCTAATAATGTCTACTTCACCCCTTGGAACATACAAAGTAGTCAAAAAGCTGATGCAAAGAGTTTAAGTCTCGTCTTCACACTCAAAAGAAATTTAAAAAGTGTCTAAACTAAAATTTAGGCAAACAACCAACCCCTCGAATGTTCAAAAGGATCTTAAGGGCTCTTAAGCACACTTTGAGTCCAAAAATACCTCAAAACGACCTAACAGTGCCTATGAGCATTTGGAGCGAAAATATATAAAAAGAGTTTAAGTCTCATTTTTCACGTTCAAAGAAACTAAAGAAGCGTCTAAACTGAAACTTATGCACACAACCGACCCCTCAAATCTTAAAAAGTGTTTTAAAGACTCTTAAGCATAGTTTGAGGCCTATAATAACTCACTAACGATCTAAAACTACCTATAAAAAAAAGTGTACCTAAAGAGACTTTAAGTCTCATTTTCACACTCAAAGAAACAAAAAAAGGTGCCAAATCTGAAACTTATGCACACAACCGACCCCTCGAAACTTCAAATGTGTCTTAAAGCCTCTTAAGCATACTTTGAGGCCTGAAATAACTCACTAACAATCTAAAACTACCTATGGAACCTACAAAGATACAAAAAATGTGTATAAAAGGAATTTAAGTCTCATTTTCACGCTCAAATAAACTAAAAAATGCCTAAACTGAAACTTATGCACACAACCGACCCCTTGAATCTTAAAAAGTGTCTTAAAGGCTCTTAAGCATATTTTGAGGCCTAAAATAACTCACTAACAATCTAAGATCAAAATGTTACATCTCAACGAAAATGAAATGGAGAAATCAGCGGTTAGCTCGGGATACCCACTTATTCTATTAACATTTGATTAAAGCAATATGCATGGGTAGTATATATACATGTTTACAGCATCATAGAACAACATGGAAGCCAGAAAATGACAAAACAAGAAGAACCAGAGCCAAAGGAAGAAATTTGGGGAAGGCCATAAAAATAAAACCATTAGAACCTGACCAACATGGCCATACATTGCAAGCAGCAAAAAGAGCCAAGACAAAAAAAGCTAAATAACCCAAATGAGAAGAGCCAATCAATAGATGAAACTCTTTTTGACAAGTCCAACCGTGTGAATTTTTTGATTGAATGCTTGCTAACTGATAAAATGCAAGAACAACAATGGCATCAACGAGAGCAAGACCCACATGTACACCTAACAAGAGCGATGGAAAACAAGTCTTCAGTTAGTTGAAAAGTCATTTTCTCTCGCTATCTCTCAGTTCTTCTATCTGCTCTAATCTATAAATGAGAATGAGAGTGAGCGCGTGAAAGCAACGGGTTTGAAAAGGGTCTCGGGGGAGATCTGTTACTCTTACTAACATGTTGTTGTTCTAAGTTTCTAACATCAATGAAAAGCGATTAGGAAAATGAAACGAGTGATTAGGAAAGCAAAAGATGGGGAAATCCATGGTCATTTTTGCGAGTCAAAAAAAAAAGTTGGGGGATTTTTGTACCCATTTAAGAAAGGTGAAAATGTAAATTTGGAAATGATTTTGTGGCCAGACAAGATCCTCGGTCTTGTCCGGATATTCAACATAAGGAAGGGTATTATTCATTCAAAGCGTTTCCGTATCGAAGCGAACAAAGAAATTCCTCAAACCCCATTTTAATTTTGACCCAACTCATTAACAATCTAAAACTACCTATAGAACCTACAAAGTTACAAAAGAAGTGTATAAAAGGAGTTTAAGTCTCATTTTCATGCTCAAAGAAACTAAAAAGTGCCTAAACTGAAACTTATGCACACAACCGACCCCTCGAATCTTAAAAAGTGTCTTAAAAGCTCTTAAGCATATTTTGAGGCCTTTAATAACTCACTGACGATCTAAAACTGCCTATCTAACCTACAAAGTTGCAAAAAAGAAGTGTATAAAAGGACTTTAAGTCTCATTTTCATGCTCAAAGAAACAAAAAAAGTGCCTAATCTGAAACTTATGTACACAACTGACCCCTCGAAACTTCAAAAGTGTCTTAAATGCTCTTAAGCATATTTTGAGGCCTACAAAGTTACAAAAAAAGATGACTTAAACAATCCAGGCCATTAAGATCCTAATCAAGCACTTATCTTACAACCCAGAAAGATGACTTAAACACTAACCATCAAAATATGCAAAGCAAAGTCACATAAAATTACCCTTCTCCAACACATATGTATGAGTACTGATAAGCACTTCCAGCAGATGGGCAACGACTTGCGAGCTCTGCATAGAAAATTACAAAAAGCGCTGCAGCTGTGACGCCCGGTAATTTCAAGTAAGTTTTAAATTCTTTCCAAGTTAATTTGGGGCTCATGTCATAGCTTTTAAAAGGTTTGGGCTAGATTTATTAATTTGTGGATCCTGCAGGGGCCAAGATAGTTAAACCTCGCCTTTAAATTTGGTTGACGACTCTTAAGTCTCTTATCGAGCAGTTTGGAGAAGGAATCGAGGTAAACCCCCCTTTTTCTCATTGTTAAGGTCTCCTTTTGTTATTAGTTTTTTTTAAAAAAAAAAAGAAAAAAAAAAGAGGAGAAGGTCGCGCGCGAGGGGCAAGCCCCCCCCCCGTTCTGCCGCTTCCCCGATCCGCCGCCGCCGCTGCTGCTCCTCCGTCGTCCGTCTGCTCCCTCTCCGCCGAGTTTCTCTCTCTCTCTCTCTCTCTCTCTCTCTTGTCGCAAATCCGTCGTTCCGTCTCTCTCTCTCTCTCTCTCTCTCCCTCTCTCTCTCTTGTCGCAGGTCCATTGTCCGTCTGCCCTCTCCCCGGCCGAATCTCTCTCGCTCTTATCGCAGATCCGGACGAGCCGCCCTCTCAGATCCGACCAAAATCTCTCTCTGCGCTCTCCCTCTTTGTCTCTCTCGTAGATCCGAATCAATGGTAACCTTTCGCACTGACTAATGATGGTTTTGTGACAGGAACAAATCGTTTTGGCTAAAAGGATAGACGTGTGAAGGAACCCCGAGGCTAGGACCGGGCAGAGAGCATCTTCATTCCGCGTCCGTGGGTAAACCTCGACCTTGTGCTACTGTTTTGTTTTGGTAGTTAGAAGAGTTGGTTTGGTTGTGTCTTCCTTGAGGGGTTACCAAAGAACGTTCGAGTTAGTTTGGTTCTTATCTGAGAATAGTGCTTCGCTCGTGGTGTTTGTAGGTGCACTAGGCAGCTAGCAGGAGCAAGGACTTTCCCGCGACACTCCCGTTTGATGTAAGTAGTCAGTTGGAGTAAACGCCGAGCTCCTGAGCGAAGGAGCAAGGTGTATGTGCCTTGTTGTGATTTTGAGTTTTGTTGTTGAACCATACGACAACTAGTCAAGAAATTTTGAAGCTCGTAGCTGAGATGATTGCATGATTGTTACATCAGGTTTGCAAGTATGTTTGAATCCTGTTTTACTATGTTGCATTGTTTACGTATTCTGTTGTGTGAAACTATGAGCGGTAGGGGTCGTACCTGTGGTAAAATCTGACATTCCAAACGAGCGTGTGGTACGCGTTGAGTTTGATAGATTTGAGAGCCTAGTTGGGAGTTTGGACCCTTGGAGTGGGTTGAGGATGTTAGAAATGTTTAGATGAGACCCTAGATACCTTATGAACAGAACCCATGAGTTAGTCTTCACCGAACACTGGATTGCACTTGAGAACGTCAGAACCTCGAGGTTGACGGTATATGATAGGCTTGTGAGGCTGGGGTGCGTCCCCGTTGTGATCGGGAGTGGTTGCTTTCCATGATCCCGGGCTAGCTTAGGGGCGATTCCCCAATGGGCGTGTTGGTTACGCACCGCACGCACCATGCTAGTGTGTTATGAGAGCACAGGTGCGTCCCGTCGAGATCGGGAGTGGTTGCTTTCCATAATCCCGTGCTGGCTTAGGGGTGATTCCCCATAGGGCGTGTGGGACACGTACCTGCTCTGCCCTATGCTGGCGTGTTGTGGCGTGAGGGTTGCTTTCTCTCATCGCATCGTCAACCAAAGTTCCAGGACCTAAGGTGAAGTTCGAGTAGCCACCACAGGGGCCAGGGTGAAAAGAGTTAAGGGGGAGACTGGTTCAGGGGTTGAGCGAGTTTGGGACATGGTTCTAGTTGTCTTGCTGAGTTATGTTTGGACGTAAGTGGGCTACTTACTGGGTATTTTTTATACTCATTCGTTTTCGTTTTTATGTTTTGATCGCAGGTAAAAGTTGAACCGGGATGAACGGCGATGGAGGCAACCTGGCGAGGCTATAAGACTTCTCCGTAGTGTCCCTGGCTCCTAGGAATTATTATTGTCTTGTTTTATGTAGACTCGCTGCGCATTCTTTTCCCTTTTGGTTTTGAAAGAACTCCTGTTTAAGCTTTAATTGTTGTTTGAACTTTTGATGTGGTATGTGAGTGTTTACAAGTATCAAAACTTCGTTTTCTGATTTATCTCATCTTGGCTGCCTGTATGTGATCTGCTGCTTGAACCCAGCCTATCGTACATGTAGTTTGGTGGAGGCTGGGTGAGTCGAAATACTTATTGGAGTGTTTTGTACCTTTAACAGGTTAGGAAAAATTTTCTGGTTGCCCTAGTAGCGCCGTTATGCTGCCGAAATTTTTTCAGCATTAGTGACGTTGCTTAGTAACTTCCCTAGTAGTTTAGTTTTAAATTTAGGGTCGTTACAGTTGGTATCAGAGCCCAGGTTCTAGATTTTGTAGACTCGCCTACATCGTAGGCACTGGTTCTTATAGCCTCTCGCAGGAAATCACCTCGCCGTCACCAGGTTTGCTTTTATCCTTCTTTTTGACTAAGATGTATTGCGTGACCCTTGCCGTGTGAGTGGCCTTGTTTGAGTACTTTCTTCGCTCTTTAAAGTTTTTGTTATGTTATGACTTAGATTATGGCTCGAGGTCGTTCGCGTGGTAGGAGGGGTAGGGGAGCAACCCTACCAAGAGTTCGTGGAGGTCGAGGAGGCAGGGGCCGAGGGGCACGTAACCAGGAGCCTGTGTTGGAGCCCTTAGTCGACGAACAGTCTGAACATCAAGAGGAGGTCCACCCTGACCCTCCAGCCGTTGAGGAGTCGTTGAGCCAAAACCTGGAGAACCAGGGGGACAAGAGGAACGAGAATGCTCCACCACCTACCACGATGCTCATGACTCCCGAAAGCCTCCAGGGAATCATTCAAGCTGCCTTAGCAAGCCAAGCAGCAATGTTCACCCAGAATTTCGGGGTGGTGAACCAGAATGCCGGATCAACCACGAAAGAGGCCAGATATTTGAAAGACTTCAAGAAATATGACCCGCCTAACTTCGAAGGTCAGGAGGTGGATCCCATGGCCGTTGAGGCGTGGCTTGCTGTCATGGAATCAGTTTTCCGTCGGATGCGCTGCCCGGAGAACCAAATGGTCCAGTGTGCCGTCTACACACTCAGGTGAAGGACCAATGTCGTGGGCAAAGTTCAGGGAGGAGTTCTATGAAAAGTACTACTCGACCACCACGAGAACGAGGAAGTTGGCCGAGTTCATTGAGCTGAAGCAAGGGCCAACCCAGTCAGTAGAGGACTATGAGCACGAGTTCACTGTGTTGTCCCGTTTTGCAGTCAATTGGGTAGACACAGAAAAAAAGAAGGTGGACAAGTTCGTGGGTGGACTATGTGATGCCTTGTATGGCGATGTGGTTGTCCTGGAACCACAAACTTATGTTGCAGCTGTTCGTGCAGCGTCGTTGCTTGATGCCCGTACCTCGAGGTCTGGAGGAGTCGATGCAGGCGGTAGTCGAGTGTAGCCCAAAGCACAGAAACCCGACGAAGCTCAGGGGCGAATCAGGGTCCAGCAGTAGGCCAGAAGAGGAAGTTTAACCAGGTGACAGGCAGACCTAATAGACATGTAGCCCAAGGGCATAATTTACTTAGATTATGGCTCGAGGCCGACCCAAGGAGTGGCGAAGATTCCCTGCGCTAGTTGTGGCAAACAGCATAGTGGGGCGTGTTTTGCGGCCACCATGACCTGTTACAACTGTGGAAAAGTAGGTCATTTGTCTTCGGTGTGCAGGCAACAGAAGAGAGCGGACCCCAGAACTTGTTTCAGATGCAAGAAAGTTGGTCATGTGGCGTCGGCTTGTCCAGAAAATCAGGAACAAGGGGCTCAGGGAGGGCGCCAGCGAGGCGGAGTCTACGCAGCCGCCACCAGAGCTGCAGGAGGTTCAGGTGCCGTGGTGACAGGTACACTACCTATACTTGGTCATCTTGCTCTTGTGCTTTTTGATTCCGGGTGTACACACTCTTTTGTTTCTGCTTTGTTTGTGGGGCAAGCCCAGTTAGAGGTAGAGCCTCTAGATTTCAGTCTGTTAGTTACAACCCCCGTAGGGGCGAAACTCATGACCCGAGAAAAAGTGAAGACCGGTCAGGTATTAGTGGAAGGTCGCTCGTTGGAAGTGACCCTAATCGTTCTTGAAATGGGAGATTTCGACGTTATCCTTGGCATGGATTGGCTAGCTGCAAATCATGCTAACATCGATTGCCATCGTAGGGAGGTAGTCTTTAAGCCTCCATCTGAACCGAGTTTCAAGGTGAAAGGAACCGAGCATGGAGTCGTCCCAAGGATGATTTCGGCACTAAAGGCAAGCAAGCTGATTAGCCAAGGGGCTTGGGCCTTTTTGGCAAGTGTGACAGACTCGAGAAGTAAGGAAGGGGATGTGTCGTCGGTCCCAATAGTCAGGGAGTTCGTTGATGTGTTCCCTGAGGATTTGCCTGGATTACCTCCGACCAGAGAGGTGGATTTCTGTATTGAGTTGGAACCAGGCACTGCACCGTTGTCGAAAGCTCCATACAGAATGGCCCCAGCCGAGCTGAAAGAACTCAAGACTCAGTTGCAGGAGTTACTAGACAAGGGCTTTATCCGCCCTAGTGTCTCACCCTGGAGTGCGCCCGTGCTCTTTGTGAAAAAGAAGGATGGGTCGATGCGCTTGTGCATTGACTACCGGGAGTTGAACAAGGTAATGATAAAGAATAAGTATCCACTCCCCAGGATTGATGACCTGTTTGACCAGTTGCAGGGGGCCACTATGTTCTCTAAGATTGACCTGCGCTCGGGATATCACCAGTTGCGAATAAGGGAGGAAGACATCCCGAAGACGGCTTTCAGATCTAGATATGGGCATTATGAGTTTACCGTGATGTCATTCGGATTGACAAACGCCCCAGCAGTGTTCATGGACCTGATGAATAGGGTATTCAAGAAATTCCTGGACACATCGATCATCGTGTTCATAGATGACATCCTGATTTACTCAAGGTCGAGTGAAGAACACGAGAACCACTTGAGGGAAGTCTTGGTTACTTTGAGGGAGAACCAGTTGTATGCCAAGTTCTCCAACTGTGAGTTTTGGCTGTCGCAGGTATCTTTTCTTGGGCACGTGATATCTAAGAAGGGCGTTTCAGTTGACCCAGCGAAGGTGGAAGCAGTCTCAGAATGGCCCTGACCCAAAACTGCCACGGATGTCCGTAGTTTCTTGGGCTTGGCCGGCTATTACCGGCGGTTCGTGGAGAATTTCTCCAAGATTGCAACACCCTTCACCCAGTTAACACGGAAGGGGAATGTCTTCGTGTGGAGTGAGGCGTGCGAGGCCAGTTTCCAAGACTTGAAGCAGAGGTTGATCTCAGCACCAGTGCTTAGAGTGCCTGATGGATCTGGAAATTTCGTAGTTTACAGTGATGCTTCCAAGAAGGGCTTGGGTTGTGTCTTAATGAAAAACGGGAAAGTGATTGCCTACGTCTCTCAACAGTTGAAGGACTACGAGAGAAACTACCCGACTCACGACTTGGAGGTAGCCGTAGTGGTCTTTGCTTTGAAAATCTGGAGACACTACTTGTATGGAGAGAAGATCCAGATGTATACCGACCACAAGAGTTTGAAATATTTGTTTACTCAGAAGGAGTTGAATATGAGACAACGGAGATGGTTGGAGCTAGTGAAAGATTACGAAATCGAAATCTTGTACCATCCGGGTAAGGCAAACGTGGTTGCCGACGCTCTTAGTCGAAAGGCAGCTCACACTTCAGCCCTGCTCATAAAGGAGTTTCAGCTGCGCGCTGACTTGGAGCGTGCTGGTATATTTTCGTATTTCAGCGCGATCTCCAGAACTTTCAGAGCGGCCAAACCTGGATCAATTTCTTCATCTACTTTATTTTTCGTTATCTGAGATTGTCCAACATCTGAATGACTCGAGGTCGAGGCGGTGGAGTTCTTGGTGTTGTTATTGCCAGTAGATCGAACAGTGAGAGCTGAAGATTAGAATGGGAGAGATGAGGGGTTAGGATGTAGGGTTTTCGTATGTGTGAGGGAGATGGGGACTGCGAGAGAATCAACGAAAGAGATGGGAATTGCGCAAAAATGAACTAAATATTTCTTTATTAAAAATTCAATAGGCGCGAATATTACCGCCAGAAAATTTTCTTCTTCGTTTTTTTTTTAATGACATTTTGTACAAGTGCTATAATTAAAAGTTATTATATCCCTAATTTGTTGTAGTAGATTAAGTTGAAGGATAGCACATTTTGTGTGTTATCAGACATCCCCAAACTTAAACTTTTGTTAATTCGAGCAAAAACAGAATAAAACATCAGATTGCTCTTAAACATACATTTGATTCAAGCCTAAAAAATGTAAGAGAAAATCTAGCAATCACAGGAAACATTCAAACATAACACTTTAGCAAGCAATTTAAAATTTTTCCTAAGTGTTCCTACTTGTGTGTATGATTAGCCTATGTTCCCTTCATTTTTACTAAGCCCGAATCAACTTTATTAGGCTCTCCATTCAACTTCCCCCTACACTGCTCATAATTACTAATCTTTGAGCCTCCCCACATTCAAGAACAAAATAACTCTACTCAACACTTACTCACTTTTTACCATTATTATTATTATTTTTATTATTTTCTTCTTTTTTTTGTGGGTAAGGACACTAGCTTTCACACATCCACTACAGGGACCCTTACTCAGAGCACTCGCTCAATGAGTGACCTAACTGATCACAGTGAAGGTACCTCTTTTTGCCCTCACGATTTTTTTTTTTAGCAAACAAACAACAAAAACAAACTATTTCACATATTATACAGATCATGCACTTCATATTATTATTCACCCTATCCTGCAGTTTAACTCTCAGATCAGTTCTCAAACCTATCGAGGTGACATCAAACTTCTAAACCTAATAACTTTGTTCTAAGCATTTCAAAACTACAGGAACACAAGTCATGTGCAAAATAATGCAGGAGGAACTTATGAAAATTTTTTAAATTAATTCAAATTCATGTCATGTTTCAGGTTTTAGCAGAATCACAAAGATTTCCAATTATATCTCATCCTAGGCTATCATACTCATACTTATGTAAAGGATCAATCAATGTTTGCAGAATTAAGCACAAATTAAGTATACAATAAATTAAGCACAAATTAAGTATCAGGGTAAGAGTGAACAATACTGTCCTGGTTTATGGAGCTCTTTCTGAGTTCCTTGGATAGCCAAAGCATGTGTGTTGGAGTTCCTCAGAATGGGAGCATGGATTTCAACGAAGAAAGGCATCTCCACAACCTACAAAGCAAAACAACAAACTAGTAAGGAGACTAAGAACTGGAAAAAAAAAATAACTAATTGAAAACAGAAAATAGAGAAAAAAATAAAAAAACATGGGTTGCCTCCCAAGAAGCGCTTTCTTTAACGTCTTTAGCTAGACTGTACACCCTCAAGGTGTTTCCTTCTTTGCTTGCAGTACCTGGAGTAATGTGTTCATTTGGCTAATCTGGGTCTCTATATTCTTTATTGCAGCTCCATAACTAGTGACAATACCAGATAGACTGGTGACTACATTCTCCAGCTCGTTGGACCGACTTCTGGATTCAGCTATGAAGGAGTGCAATGTGTCTTCCAGAGATGATTTCCTCTCTGATGTAGAAGCATGTCGTGAAGGAGGATTCAACATATTTTTTTTGTTAGTATAAGAGAAATTCTCATGATACCTCAAACCTGGATTGTAATGTGTTGGTAGGTTATTCTGAGTCTGATTTCCTTCATAGGTGTTGCTTCTGTTGTTCAGGTAGTGCAATTGCTCCATAGTGGATTCTCCATTGGGCTGGGAGCATTGAGAGGACATCCCTTTTGTGGTGATCCTGCAAAATTATTCAGAGCATGAGTGAGAGATGCCATATGAGATGTAAGAGAAGTTACCTCATCCAGTTGATATAATCCAGCTACTGCCTTAGATCTGTCATTTTCTCGAGGCAATCGGCAATCGCGCGCATGACACTTCCTCGAGGAGGGCACGTGCTTACGCACGATCTTAGCATGAAAGCCCCTCCAGCAGTGGCATCCAGAATGGTCCTGGTTTTACCTTCCAGTCCATTATAGAACAATTGTACCTGGAGCCATTCTGGGTAGCCATGCGTTGGGCACCTCTTGAGCATGTCTTTGTACCTTTCCCATGCCTCGAATAGTTGTTCTCCCTCTTGTGCCTGAATGTTCCAATCTCAGTCCTTAACTTTGCAGCCTTTACAGGTGGAAAGAATTTGGTCATGAAGGCTTGGGCCAACTCCTCCCAGGAAGTGATACTGCCTGAGGGAAGAGACCCTAGCCATTCTTTGGCTCAACCCTGCAAAGAGAAAGGAAAAAGACGTAAGCGAATACTATCAGCAGAGATACCCTTCATTTTAAATGTACCACAGATTTCTAAGAAATTTTGAAGATGAGAGTTAGGATCTTCTGTGGCTAAGCCTCTGAAAGCACCTTCCCTAACCATTTGTATCAGCCTTGTCTTAAGTTCAAAATTATTAGCATTTATAGGGGCATGGACTATTCTAGCCTGTTCAGAATTAAACACAGGTTAGAAATACTCCCTGATAGGTTTAGGGTTATTGATGAGCTCCTGATCAGCCATAGTATGTGTTTCTGCTTTTCCTTCCCTTAGGAGTCTTCTACAGGTCCTTTCGATCTAAGGATCAAAAGGGTGCAGGTCTGCAGCTCTCCCCTTGGGCATACACCTGGAAGTACAAAAAGAAAGAAATTAGACAAAAACACAAAAGGAACTAGAAAATAAAACATAAAAGAAAAAAGAAACAGAAAATAAAGATACGAAACATAATGCTTGGGTTGCCTCCCAAGAAGCGCTTTCTTTAACGTCTTTAGCTAGACGGTGACTTATCAGGGCACATAAAATTGCTCATATTTTTTTGGGCCCTTCTTGCTCGAATCGATATAGCCTTCTAAGTCTAAAAGGCTATCCTGTTTTTCTTGAGCCCCAAACAGATAATTATTTTTGGTATTTTTGTTTATCAAAATATAAGAACAAAAATCAAAACAAGACTCCTGAGTGTAAGACAATTGGTTATAAAAAATAAATGAATTTTCTAGGGATAAAAGGAAAGAAAATCTCTCAGTCTCTAACTCTATCACCTGTGATTCCTTTGTGGAAGTTACTATATCACCAATGTCTACCTCACTAACCTGGTAATGGTGTGCCTCAGTCTCCCCCAAACTATCCTCACTAACATATGAACAACTCCTCCTAGGTGGCACCTCCTGAGTGGTAAAGGTAAGAAATTGTTCATGTAAGGTCTTAAGGGAAATTACTAGCTGGTTAAGATACTGAGTTCTATACTGCACTATTTCCCAAAGTCCTACCACCTCAGTTTCTAACCTATCCAACCTCTCTAATTCACTATGAACCAAATTTTTAAATTTCAATTCTAAGGTATATTCAGCCAATTGGTCCATAAGAGAAGATTTTTCTAGGGGTTGGTTAAGGTACGAAAAACTATGGTTCCAAGTGCCTAAATAACTACCCTCATGTGAATTTTCATATATGTCAGGTACAAAATGGTAAAAATTAGACATGTGGTATTCAGAGAAATCATGATGCACAAACCTAGGGTCCTGAGATGGACAATAGAATGGTAGAAACTCAAGATCATGCAAAGTCATACTTGAAAAATCAATAATTCAAATCAAGACTTTTACACAATAGCAACACAACCAAAACAAGGTATAAAGACTCAAAAATACACAAAACAAACTAGAACAAATACGGAAACAAACAAACACACAAAAATAAAAAAACGAACAAATAAGGAAAAACACACAAACACACTTTAGTTTAAAATTTCAAATTTTCTCCTAATTCTAATTAATCTAAATAATCGCCATTCCCCGGCAACGGCGCCAAAAACTTGTTGCTGCAAAATTTATGATAATGCAATACCGCAGTGTACGGGTCAAGTTTTAGTATAGTGATTTATGAGTCCAAGTATCGTCCTCGGGAATGAGTTTCTAGATTAATTAATTACTAATGTACTAATTCTTAATTTTAGCTAAAGAAACATAACATGGATTGGTGGTGAAACAAGAATTAAAGACAAACAAACATGTAGAGACACGAATTGATAGATTTAAAGGAAATTGACCTTGCAACTCAACACTTAATTACACATGCAATGAATAAATGAGATGAATTTATAAACAAGAAGTAAATTACTCAAGAAAGTCTCTCGATCTCTCAAGAGCCTCGCACATACAATAAATCCTATAGTCTCCATATAAAATCTAAGTATGCACGGCATTACGCAACTTCTTTATGTGTTTCCCTTAAACCTTTAAGTCATTCTCATGCCAGAATTCTAAGGGTTTTGACAACCTTATTCTAATTTAAGCTTTTTCTCTCGAATCCACTTAAACCAAAGATATAAATGAAATTAAGAATGAATTGCCAAAAATAAAGATCAAAACATACTTCAATACATGGCAAATAAGTCTTAAACAAGCTAATCAAATTCCAACTACAACGTTTAGCTACTCAAAATCACCATAAAAACAAGCTAAAGTCATAGGAAAAGTCTTTAAACTAAATTACAAACTAAAAGAAAGAGAAATAAACTTATGTGTCGATGTGGGTCCCTCGTTCCCGAGCTCCCGTCACGATCTCGAGCCTCCACAAACGCTTTAGCTCCCAAGGAATGCTCTTTTTTCTTCCCTTTAGGGTGTGTATTTCGAAATTAGGGCTAAAAACTACCAAATTCGGCTCCCTTTACACAATTTCATAATGTTATATTTATAGGCATAATCGAGACAGCGTTGCAATGCTGTACCCTATACGCATGGTAAATAAGGAAACAGTCGGCAGCGTTGCAACGCCGCTACCCTAACGCGCGCGCTCCTTATCGAAATGGCGTTGCGACGCTGCAAGGCGGCGTTGCTACGCCCTCTGTGCGGCTCCTCATATGCGCCTTCCTATCGAGATAGCGTTGCAACGCTCTGCATGGCGTTGCAACGCCATCACCTCGGATCATCATGCTTGGATTTGTTCTTTCTCTTCCAATTGATGTTATTTTTTAGCTCCAAATTGGCTCGTTTTGATCCCAAGTGATCCAATTTGTCTCCAATAGCTCCATTTAAGCTCGTAACCTGAAATTGAATGAATTAAACACGTAAAAGCCCTAAAATCATCATAAAACTAGCAATAATTAAGCCTAAGGATAGTACATTTTGTGTGCTATTAAGTGTACATATGAAGGATCTCAGTTCGAGATACAACCTAGAGGGTCTATAGTTAGGGGATAAGGTTTGGGTACCTTACCCTGGTAAAACTATGGATGTGGCCCACTTTGTATATGATACAAACACAGTGATCCTAACGTGTTCGTGTAGATGGCATGTGAGTGGGGATATCATATGTAATGAGATTACATAAGACCGGACCACGAAATAATAACCTCTAGTTGTAACTCCGTTGACTAGTTAGGTTTCTATTCCAGTAGGATGACCTAGGCAACTTGATCTCAATCCTGAGCAGGTTACGAACTCCTGTTCGCGAGGATTGTCCTTTGACTAGTATGGGTGAGAGTGGCCAGATTCGCCGACTCAATATGCCTACCTTTTTGGGGACAAGACCGAGTGAGCGACTAGGAACTTAACTTAGCAAGATGGAATTCACTCATTCCCGCCTACTAGGATAAGTAGAGGAATGTTCACTTAAGTGGTGTCTCCGGGACTTGAACAAAGGGTCCGACCCTCTCATTGGCCCGAGAGGGACTCTGTTTGTTGGTAGAACCACAAACAAATTGTTCATTAGAGGAGCACTGGTACTTAAGGCACAAGATGTAACCTAGGGGTAAAACGGTAATTTGACCCAGCTGGTGTTACGAACATTCGTGAAGGATTGATTTGCTGGTATTGGTCAATATCCGTGGACACAGAAACATATCTGCAGTGAGAAGAGTGCAGTTGCGGGACTTTAGTGTAGTGTTCCAGCAGTTAACGAATGTTGATTTGGAGGTTAATGAGATTAATCGAGCAATCTCGTATCGTTGGAGCTTCTGATCTGTAAGTCCATTAGGTCCACCTTCTAGCTCGTAAAGGGTTCTTAGATCGTTTGAATTTGAAATGTTCAAATTCATAAGGGAATAAACTTCATGTATATTGATACGATATAATATATAGTTTTGGAACTATATATTATAAATTTAATATGAATATGATTCATATTAAATTATATGAGAGAATTAAATATTTGAAAGAGTTCAAATATTAAATTTAAATGTGAATGTGATTCATATTTAAAACTATAGGTTAAAATTTAATGTGCATTTATTGTGCATTAAAACTATAGGTTAAAGGGTAAAATTATTAAATGAGATTTAATCATTATTTATAATATGTTATTTAATTAAATATGATTTAATTTAATTAATTTGATTAATTAAATTAATTGATTAATTGGGAACGTGTCACGATGACACGTTCCCATCACTCTCCATTCCCTTATCGATAGGGAGTGGGGAGTTATCCCTGCGATTCTCTTCTTCTTCTCCAATTGAGAGAGATGAGGATTGATCGACAAAATTATCTGCAATTTGGGATTACTTCTGAAAAGAAAAATTATCTCTCAAATTCCCTACTCTCCAATAGTTGGAACCCTTCCCACCTAGGGTGATCTAAGCACTCAGAGGATAGAGGGTTTTCCTCGTGGTGCTGTCATGTTGAAGAAAACAGGGAAGTGTTCTTACTTGCTGTGTTGCCACAATAGGAGCAAGGAGTTGCTGGAAACTGAAACTACAAAGGTAACTTCTCTTCCTTTTAGTTTAATTCTTATTTTCAGCATGTTTGCATGTATATCTCCCTGACTAATTAGATTAGAAAATGCATGTTTGTTCTGTTTTTATCAATGTATGGGTTTTAGTATTTCAACCAAAACAAACATGCAAATTACGATTCCAAACTCGTTTCCGTTGCTCAAGGGGATTAGATCTCTATCAATTGGTATCAGAGCAATACTTGTTTTGGTTTGGTTGAAATAAAATTGCATTGATATGGTCGGAAATTCATTTTGGTTTGCTGTAAAACTAGTTTAGGAATATTTTGGCCATAGTTTGCTTTTTTTTGATCAAATTAAGTACAAAGGCCCCTGGGTTTTGGGCAATTAAGTGCATTATCGAGTTTGTATTCGAGTTAAGAGTCGTTCGGGACAAGTTTCGTGCAATTCGGTTGAGAATCGAAGGAGAAATTGAAGATTCAAGCTGATAACGCTGAGGAACGGCGTCGCAACGCCAAACCTCCTATCGACGCGTGGGTTCAAGGGGTCAGCAGCGTTGCAACGCTACCCCGATGGAAGGCGCGCGCGCGGACAAAGCTGTTATTGCTATGCCGTGATGGCGTTTCACCAGCAGCAGACCGGTTCAGTTTTGGGTTGATATTCGGTCCGGTTCGAGCAGTTCAAGCCCGGTTCAAGGAGTTTTGGACCGGTTTATGTAATAAAATTAGAGTAAATTTATTATTTTAGAATTTAGGGGCCAATTTATTCCAGTTTTATAGCTGTATTTCTTTATGAATGTCGTCATTTTGAATTTTTCCCATCTTAGGATAAGCATGTTCATGCATTTTATTTGTATAATTGTTATATGAATATGGTTTAAATGCATGATTAATTTAGTTTTCATGAGTAATTAATTATAAATGTTATAATTAGATTATATGGAAAATAAATTGCATGGAGCATGCAATTACGTAGTTTAAAATAAATGTTATTTTATTTAAGTAATTAAATTATTCAATTAGTTGAATATTTTTATCTTTATAATTCCAATTTGAAAAATAATTGTTGGTTTTATAATATAGTTCTTTGTCATAGGTTAATTATTAAATTTATAAAAGTTATAAATTAAAGGGGTTTTAGAAACCATAACCTATAATAAAGAAATGCATGCAAACATAGGAACTTGGGTTAAAATTAAAATTAGACCTAAGTTTTAATTTCTAATAGGATTAGAAATTAGTTTTAAGTAGTATTTTAAATAGTTTAAAATATAGTAGGACATTAGGACTTTGGTTATAAGGGAACTCTACTTGTGAAGTTCTGTCTAAGGTTGAGGGTACTTAACCTGACGGTTAACGGAACACCTCCTACCTGGGAACTGATCCAGAGCTTGAGTTGAATTAACCTTAGTTCTATTTTATCTCTGGGTAATTAAAATGTTTATTCACCTAGACATGAGGATAAAAGACCTAGTTATAATAGTTATAATAAGCATAGACTTAGATAGATTCGTTTAGCCAGAATCCGACTAAGTTAAACCTATACCCTATCCTTATGAGCTTTAGTGGGAGAAAACGAGATGTTCGCATCAAGTTTACTCTCACGTCCTCAAGAATTCACACCGTGAGTTCCATGCTCGGCTACGTGGCGTCAATAGGGCGCCCCCTACGGTATGTGTTTGCATGGTTCAATACGAAGGTGAATGAGGGAATTGTCCATAGTAAATGGGAGCAGGACGCG
Source organism: Trichosanthes cucumerina (assembly GCA_036507285.1). Taxonomy (NCBI): domain Eukaryota; kingdom Viridiplantae; phylum Streptophyta; class Magnoliopsida; order Cucurbitales; family Cucurbitaceae; genus Trichosanthes; species Trichosanthes cucumerina. The sequence goes on from CM071837.1 coordinate 21,493,847, forward strand.
TGTCAACGTATCCTACGGTCTCCTCCATTAGGTCGCACCGTGAGATTTCTATAGTCCGCCTGCTAGATTGTTCTGGAACAGCCAAACCCTACAGAGGGTCTGACTAAAGGGATCAGAACACCGAGAACTCAAGAAATGGATAGGGTCTCTTAGGTAATTTGCCAACAGTTGTCTTTCTGAATTGTAGCATGTTGGCTCGGACCTCTTGGATCTGAAAATGGTAGGGTCACATTTATGGGATGAGTTAAGCTAGTTAACAAGTCCTTGACCAAACAAACGGTAGCTAAGGACCATTGGGACATGAGATGATTTGGTAGTGAAAATTTGTTGAGAAGGTCTCAATTCAGGGATGGAATGACTGACCGCACGACGAAGGCTTTTGTTCTAAACCCTTGAAATATCGTTGTAAAATTAAAGGTTTAATTTAAACCTGGGTTTAGTTTCAACACTAGGGTTCTTTAATAATTTTGCTAAATTTGATTGGTTTTTAAATGGGTTTAAAGGCACAACTAATTAGAACCATTTTGGATTTTCAGCATGTCGTCGTCAATAATAGACTTATTAAAAAGCGATCGTTTAACTGGTGAGAACTTTACTACATGAAAGTCCAACTTGAATACGATTCTTGTTGTTGACGACCTTCGGTTTGTACTGACTGAGGAATGTCCTCACGTCCCTGCTCAAAACGCTCCTCAATCTGTTAAGGAGGCGTACGACCGCTGGATCAAGGCCAATGTTAAGGCCAAGAGGTCTACATTTTGGCTAGTGTTTCTGAAGTTCTAGCCAAAAAGCACGAGGGCATGGTCTCAGCTCGTGAGATCATCAGTTCGTTGCAGGATATGTTTGGACAACCGTCTGGACAGCTTGGGCACGAATCCCTCAAATACGTTTATAACTCCCGTATGAAGGAGGGGTCATCGGTGAGAGAACACGTTCTTGATCTGATTGTCCACTTCAACGTGGATGAGATGAACGGAGCGGTCATTGACGAGCAAAGTCAGGTCTCGTTCATCCTGAAATCTCTTCCGAAGAGTTTCATTCAATTCCGCAGCAATGTGGTGATGAACAAGATAGAGTATAACCTTGCTACTCTCCTTAATGAACTACAAATTTTCCAGTCTCTTATGAAGAATAAGGGACAGGCTGATGGAGAGGCAAATCTGTTTGCCCATTCCAATAGGTTCCAGAAGGGCTCATCCTCTGGGACTAAGTCATGTGGTTCATCTTCTGGGCTTAAGAAGACCCAAAAGAAGAAGATAGGAGGGAAAGGGGAGGCACATGCTACTGATAAAAGCAAGGGAAAAGCCAAAGTTGCAGACAAAGGAAAGTGTTTCCAAGGTGAGCTCAAAGAGAAGAAAGGTAAATTAGATTTACTTGTTCTTGAAACTTGTTTAGTGGAAAATGATGATTTTACTTGGATACTTGATTCAGGAGTCACTAATCACGTTTGTTGTTCGTTTCAGGAAACTAGTTCCTTCAAGGAGGTGGAAGAGGGTGAGATGACGCTCAGGGTCGGAACAGGAGAGTCGTCTCATCTCGTGCAGTGGGAGATGCCAAGTTGTTTTTCAGAGATAGATTTATTTTATTAAGAAATATGTATATAGTTCCTAAGATTAACAGGAACTTAATTTCTATCTCTTGTTTAATAGAACATGGATATTGTATTTCTTTTTCTATAAATGAAGCGTTCATTTTAAAAGAAGGTGTCAATATTTGTTATGCTAAATTGAAAAACGGATTGTATGTACTCAAACCGAATCAAACTAAAGAAATTTTAAATCATGAGATGTTTAAAACTGCTAATACTCAAAGTAAAAGGCAAAGAATTTCTCAAAATAATACTTGTCTATGACATCTTAGACTTGGTCATATAAATCTCAACTGGATTGAGAGATTATCTATGAATGGACTTCTAAACAAGTTAGAAGATGATTCTTTACCTCCTTGCGAATCACGCTTGGAAGGTAAAATGACTAAACGACCTTTTACTAGAAAAGGTTACAGAGCCATAGAGCCCTTAGAACTTATACATTCGGATCTTTGTGGTTCGGTGAATGTTAAAGCTAGAGGAACGTACGAATATTTCATCTCTTTCATAGATGATTATTCAAGGTATGGTTATCTATACCTAATGAATCATAAGTCTGAGGCTCTTGAAAAGTTCAAAGAGTATAAGGCTAAAGTAGAGAATGCATGAGGGAAAACCATTAAAACACTTCAATCCGATCGAGGTGGAGAGTATATGGATTTGAGATTCCAGGACTATATGATAGAACATGGAATTAAATCTCAACTCTCAACACCTAATACGCCACAGCAAAATGGTGTGTCAGAAAGGAGAAATAGAACCTTGTTGGACATGGTTCGTTCTATGATGAGCTATGCTCAATTGCTAGCCTCGTTTTGGTGATACGCAGTAGAGACTGCAGTTAAAATTTTGAACACTGTTCCATCAAAGAGTGTTTCAGAAACACCTTTTGAATTGTGGAAGAGGCATAAACCTAGTTTACAACACTTTAGGATTTGGGGTTGTCTGGCACACGTGCTCGAGACAAACCCAAAGAAACTGGAACCTCGTTCAAGATTGTGCCAATTTGTTGGCTATCCCAAAGAAACGAGAGGTGGTCTTTTCTACGACCAACAAGAAAACAAGGTGATTGTATCGACAAACACCACGTTCTTGGAGGAAGATCACATGAGGAACCACAAACCGCGTAATAAATTAGTACTAAATTAAGCTACACATGAACCAACAAGAGTTGTTGATCAAGATGGACCTTCATCAAGAGTTGATGGAAGAGCCAACACCACAAGTCAGTCTCGTCCTTCTCGATCGTTGGGATTGCCTCAACGCAGTGGGAGGGTTGTTTCCCAACCTGACCGCTTCTTGGGTTTAGCTGAAACTCAAGTTGTCATACCTGATGATGGCGTAAAAGATCCATTGTCTTATAAACAGGTAATGAATGACGTAGACAAGGACCAATGGATAAAAGCCATGGACCTTGAAATGGAGTCAATGGACTTCAATTCAGTATGGGAACTTGTAGACCAACCTGAAGGGGTTAGACCCATAGGGTGTAAATGGATCTATAAGAGAAAGAGAGATGTAGCCGGAAAGGTACATACCTTTAAGGCTAGGCTTGTAGCAAAGGGTTTTACCCAAAGGGAAGGAGTTGACTATGAAGAAACTTTTTCCCCTATTGCTATGCTGAAGTCTATAAGGATACTCTTGTCCATAGCCGCATTTTACGATTATGAAATTTGGCAAATGGACGTCAAGACTGCCTTTTTGAATGGTAATCTTTACGAGAGCATCTACATGTCTCAGCCCAAAGGGTTCATAGCCCAAGGTCAGGAGCAAAAAGTTTGCAAGCTTAATCATTCCATTTATGGATTGAAACAAGCGTCAAGATCTTGGAATATAAGATTTGATACTGCGATCAATTCTTACGGCTTTGACCAAAACGTTGATGTGCCTTGTGTTTACAAGAAGATCATCAACGACAAAATAGCTTTGTTAGTACTTTATGTGGATGATATCCTACTCATTGGGAATGATGTAGGATACCTTACTGACATAAAAAATTGGCTGGCGACCCAATTCCAAATGAAAGATTTGGGAGAGGCCCAATATGTTCTTGGGATTCAGGTCTTCGGGAATAACAAGAACAGAATGCTAGCACTGTCTCAAGCGCCTTATATCGATAAAATGTTGTCCAGATATTCGATGCAGAATTCCAAGAGAGGCTTATTGTCGTTCAGGCACGGAGTTCATCTGTCTAGGGAACAATGTCACAAGACACCTCAAGAAGTTGAGGATATGAGACATATTCCCTATGCCTCTGCAGTGGGTAGCTTAATGTATGCTATGCTATGCACCGTGCCGGACATTTGTTATGCACGAGGGGGAATAGTCGGTAGGTACCAGTCCAATCCAGGGTTAGACCACTGGACAATAGTTAAAAATATCCTCAAGTATCTAAGGAGAACGAGGGACTATACGCTTGTGTATGGGTCTAAGGATTTGATCCTTACTGGATACACTGATTCTGATTTTCAGATCGATAAGGATTCTTGGAAATCCACATCGGGATCAGTTTTCACCCTTAACGGGGGAACTATAGTATGGCGAAGCATCAAGCAAGGATGCATCGCTGACTCCACAATGGAGGCTGAGTATGTCGCTGCTTGTGAAGCAGCTAAAGAGGCTGTTTGGCTAAGGAAATTCCTTACTTATTTGGAAATTGTTCCAAATATGGAATCTCCCATCACCTTATACTGTGACAACAGTGGTGCGGTAGCCAATTCGAAGCAACCTCGCAGCTATAAGCGAGGTAAGCACATCGAGAGGAAGTATCACCAGATACTAGAAATAGTGCAACGAGGAGATGTGACAGTCACGAAGATCGCTTCGGAGCACAATATTGCTGATCCGTTTACAAAGACTCTCACGGCTAAAGTGTTCGAGGGTCATCTGGAAAGTCTGGGTCTACGAGATATGTACATAGGCTAATCTAGGGCAAGTGGTAGATATGTAATGGGGTATATGGATGCCCTAGTTTATTGTATTTCTACTGTTTTAGATTGTACCCCACTAGAGTTTTAGTTCAAGTGGGAGTTTGTTGGGATTTGTGCCCTAAGACTCGTAGTTTGTAATTATGTTCTAATTAATGTAATAAAGTGTTATTATTTCAATAAAGTGTTATTATTCGTTATCTACAAATTTGTCTTTATTTAAACCCTAAATCCAATAAACTAAACATTCAAGGCTGTTAAATGAATCTTTAATTGAATGTAATGTACATAAAAAGGATCTCGGTTCGAGATACAGCCTAAAGGGTCTATAGTTAGGGGATAAGGTTTGGGTACCTTACCCTGGTAAAACTATGGATGTGACCCACTTTGTATTTGATATAAACACTGTGATCCTAACGTGTTCGTGTAGATGACATGTGAGTGAGGATATCCTATGTAATGAGATTACATAAGACCGGACCACGAAATAGTAACCTCTAGCTGTAACTCCGTTGACTAGTTAGGTTTCTATTTGACTAGGATGACCTAGGAAACTTGATCTCAATCTTGAGCCGGTTACGAACTCCTGTTCGCGAGGGATTGTCCTTTGACTATTATGGGTGAGAGTGGCCAGATTCGCCGACTCAATATGCCTACCTTCTTGGGGACAAGACCGAGTGAGCGGCTGGGAACTTAACTTAGCAAGATGGAATTCACTCCTTCCCGCCTACTAGGGTAAGTAGAGGAATGTTCCCTTAAGTGGTGTCTCCGGGACTTGAACAAAGGGCCCGACCCTCTCATTCGCCCGAGAGGGACTCTGTTTGTTGGTAGGACCACAAACAAATTGTTCATTAGAGGAGCACTGATACTTAAGGCACAAGATGTAACCCAGAGGTACAACGGTAATTTGACCCAACTGGTGTTCCGAACATTCGTGAAGGATTGACTTGCTATTATTGGTCAATATCCATGGACACAGAAATATATCTGCAGTGAGAAGAGTGCAGCTGTGGGACTTTCGTGGAGTGTTCTCGCAGTTAACGAATGTTGATTGGGAGGTTAATGAGATTAACCGAGCAATCTCGTATCGTTGGAGCTTCTGATCTGTACGTCCATTAGGTCCACCTTCTTGCTCGTAAAAGGTTCTTATATCATTTGAATTTGAAATGTTCAAATTCATTACGGAATATATTTAATGTATTTAGATACGATATAATATATAGTTTTGGAACTATATATTATAAATTTAATGTGAATATGATTCATATTAAATTATATGAGAGAATTGAATATTTGAAAGAGTTCAAATATTATATTAAATGTGAATGTGATTCCCATTTGCAAACTATAGGATAAAATTTAATGTGCACTGGTTGTACATTAAAACTATAGGTTAAAGGGGTAATGTGATTAAATGAGATTTACTCCAAATTAAATATATGATATTTAATTTCTATTATTTAAATATGATTTAGATGGATAATTAAATTTGATTTAATTATATTATATTATTATTATTGTTTTAATAATAAATGAGGGAACGTGTCATCCAGACACGTTCTCCACTACCCCTCCCCTTCTCCCTATCGACAGTTTAACAGGGAGAAGGGGTTGCTCAATTGAGGATGATCGATCAATCACATTGGGTTTTACAGTAGAAAGAATTCTCTCTCTCACACTCTCATTCCCAAAATTCATCTTCCAATTGTTTGATTACCTTTCCACCAAGGTAGATCTAAGTAGAACTCAGAGGATAGAAGGTTTTCCTCGTGGTGTTGTCCAACTGAAGAAAACAGAGAAATTTCTTGGAAGTTCCTACGTTACTGCATTGTTTGGAGCAAGGAGTTGCTGCAAGTTGAAACTACAAAGGTAGTTGTTCCTTCTTTTCTCTTTAGTTTAATTGTTAAACTTAGTATGTTTGTATGCAATTAATCTATGTCTAATAGGATTAGAAATTAATGTTTGTTCTGTATTATTTATCAATGTACTGGTTTTTGTTTCAATTAAAACAATCAAGCAATTAACGATCCCAAACACGTTTCCGCTACTCTAGGAGGTCAGATCTCCATCAATTGGTATCAGAGCAATGCATGAACATGTTCTAGACATGATGACCCACTTTAATCTGGCTGAGATGAACGGGGCTTCGATCGACGAGTCGAGCCAAGTCAGTTTTATTGTAGAGACTCTTCCGAAGATTTTCTTTCAGTTTCGTAGCAATGCTGTTATGAACAAAATTAGCTACACTCTGACTACCCTCCTCAAGAAGCTACATAATTTTCAGTCCTTGAACAGGATCAAGGCACCGAAATCTGAGGCAAATGTTGCCTACAGGTCATATCACAGGGGTTTGACCTCTGAGACTAAACCTGTTGCTCCTTCACGCCCGAAAGGGAAGAAGAGGATGCAGAGGGGTAAAACTGATCGAGCTACCGCCCAGAAGGGCAAGAAGGTCAAGGACGTTGCAGAGAAAGGAAAGTGTTTCCACTGCAATGGGGGCGGACACTAGAAGAGGAACTGTCCCAAATTCCTGGTCGAGAGAAAGAATCAAGGTAAATGTGATTTACTTGTGACAAAAACCTGTTTAGTGGAGAGTAGTGACTTTGCCTGGATATTGGATTCGGGCGCCACTAACCATGTTTGTTCTTCTATTTAGGGGATTGATTCCTGGCAACCGCTGCAAGAGGGTGAGGTGACTCTACGCGTTGGATCCGGGGAGCTTGTCTCTGCTGCAGCGATCGGCACGGTGAAGCTACATTTTGGCGGGATGTACTTATTATTAGATAATTTGTACATTGTACCAGAGTTTACTAGAAACCTTGTTTCCATTTCCTGCCTAATTGAACAATCTATATGTGTTTCTTTTGAATAAAATAAAACGTTTATTTCTTTCAAAGGCAATGTTATTTGTTCAGCTTCACTTGAGCATAATCGATATGTTTTGAAACCTAATTCGGTCAAAAGTGTTTTGAATACTGAATTGTTTAAAACTGCAGAAACACGAACTAAAGAAAGCGAAAGTTTCTCCTAAAGAAAATGCTCATCCTTGGCATCTACGGTTAGGCCACATTAATCTCAATAGGATTGAGAAACTAGTGAAGAGTGGACTTCTAAATAAATTGGAAGAAAACTCTTTACCGGTGTGTGAGTCATGCCTTGAGGGCAAGATGACCAAACGTCCTTTTAGTGGAAAAGGATATAGAGCCAAAGAGCCTCTTGAGTTAGTACATTCTGACCTCTGTGGTCCGATGAATGTTAAAACTCGAGACGGTTATGAATACTTCGTGTCTTTCATAGACGATTACTGAGGTTGAGAACCTCTTAGGTAAATCGCTTAAAACACTTCAATCGGATCGAGGTGGAGAGTGCATGAACATTTAATTCCAGGACTATATGATAGAACACGGAATTACGTCCCAACTCTCAGCACCTGGTATGCCACAGCAGAATGATGTATAAGAGAGGAGAAACAGAACCTTATTGGACATGGTTCGGTCGATGATGAGCTATGCTCGTCTCCCTGATTCTTTTTGGAGTTACGCAGTGGAGATTGCGGTTTATATTTTGAATAAAGTTCCGTCGAAGAGTGTTTGTGAAACACCTTTCGAGCTCTGGAGTGGACGTAAAGGCAGTTTACATCACTACAGAATTTGGGGATGCCCGACCCACGTGTTGGTGTCAAATCTGAAAAAATTGGAACCCCGTTCGAAATTATGCCTATTCGTAGGTTACCCTAAAGAGACTAGGGGTGGTCTATTTTATGATCCTAAGGAAAATAGGGTGCTTGTGTCGACAAACGCCACCTTCCTAGAGGAAGACCACGTCAGGGATCATTTACCAAGGAGTAAAATTGTGTTAAATGAAATGGACAGTACATCAGCAAGAGTTGCTGATGGGGCTAGTACGTCAACAAGTGTTGTTGATCCTAGCACGTCTAGTCAAATCCGTTCCCAAGAGTTGGGAATGCCTCGACGGAGTGGGAGGGCTGTGAGACAGCCTGATCGCTACATGAGTTTATCTGAAACCTCAGTTGTCGCTCCTGATGATGATTGTGAGGATCCATTGACCTATGATCAGGCAATGGTTGATGTTGACAAAGACAAATGGATTAAAGCTATGGACCAGGAAATGGAGTCTATGTACTTCAATTCTGTTTGGGAGCTTGTGGATCAACCGGATGGGGTAAAACCTATTGGTTGCAAATGAATCTACAAGCGTAAACGTGGCATAGATGGGAAGCTCCAGACCTTCAAACCCTGACTAGTGGTAAATGGTTTTACCTAGGTTGAAGGGGTTGACTACGAGGAGATCTTTTCAGCTGTTGTCATGGTAAAGTCGATCAAGATCCTTCTGGCCATTGCCGCGTATTATGACTACGAGGTATGGCAGATGGACGTCAAGACAGGCTTTCTAAATGGCAAACTTGATGAGACCATCTACATGGACCAGCCCAAAGGGTTCTTTGCCCAAGGCCAAGAGCAAAAGGTTTGTCGGCTTCATAGGTCCATTTATGAACTGAAACAAGCTTCGAGGTCTTGGAATATAAGGTTTGATGAGGCGATCAAATCTTATGGTTTTGATCAAAATGTCGACGAGCCTTGTGTCTACAAGAAAATCATTGACAAAACTGTCGCATTTTTAGTGTTTCATGTGGATAATATTCTTCTCATTAGAAATGAGGTAGAATTTCTTATTGACGTTAAGAAGTGGCTAGCTTCGCAATTCCAAATAAAAGATTTGGGAGATGCTCAGTATGTTCTAGGTATCCAGATTGTCCGAAACCGGAAGAACAGAACGCTAGCCTTGTCTCAGGCGTCTTATATTGACAAGATGTTGTCTAGATATAAGATACAGAACTCCAAGAAGGGCTTGCTGCCTTTCAGGCATGGGGTTCATTTGTCTAAGGATCAGTGTCCTAAGACTCCTCAAGATGTTGAGGATATGAGACGAATTCCATATGCTTCAACTGTAGGGAGCCTGATGTATGCCATGTTGTGTACTAGGCCCGACATCTCATTATGCGATAGGAATTGACGATGAGGTATCACCCAATCCAGGATTAGATCACTGGACAACAGTAAAGGCAATCCTCAAGTATCTTAGGAGAACGGGGAACTACAACTTAGTGTATGGTAGTGGAAATTTGATCCTTACGGGATACACGAATTCTGACTTTCAGAACGATACGGGAGATTGTACACCGCGGAGACGTGACAGTCACGCAGATAGCGTCATAGCACAATGTAGCTGATCCATTAACAAAGTCCCTCACGACTAAGGTGTTTGAGGGTCACCTAGAGAGTCTAGGTCTTCGAGAGCTTCCTGACTAGGGCAAGTGGAGATATGTAAACAGGTATTCAATGCCCTAGTTTATTGTACTACTTCATTGTAATTTATGTACATTTGAGAAATGTATTTTCTCCACTAGCTTAGTCCAAGTGGGAGTTTGTTTGAATTTTTGTCCTAATCTCGTGTTTGTAAATTACTGTTTGAAATTAATAAGAGTTGTTTATTTCATTACTTAGTGTCTCGCAATATTTACAAACTTTTCCAATAAACTAAGCTCTAGGGTCATTAAATTTATGAGAGAATTAGAACTTGAACGGTGTGTAGTGGACACACAGGGAGGATCACGTTCGAGTTGATGACCCGAACGATCTACAGTGTATGGATAGGGTTGGAGACCTAATCCTGGATACACTATGGATACGGCCCGCTTTGTATTAGATACAAACAAGGTGATCTGACTCGTTCATGTGGTTGACATGCGAGTGGGGGCATCCTGTGCAATTAGATTGTACAAGACCGGACCGTGAATTATTAGACCTACTGATGTAACATCATTGACAGTAAGGACTAATAACTTCGTAGATGACCATTAGTGACTCGACACGAATCCCGAGCGTGTTACGGACTCCTCATGCTGCGAGTGCATCCTTTGACTAGTACGGGTGAGGGTGGTCACGATTACTCACCCAATATGCCTATCTTCTCAGGGACAGGACCAAGTAGGGAGCTAGGAACTTAACTACGCGAGATGGAATTCATTCGTTCCCGCCTTTAGGGAAACTAGAGGGGTTGTTCCCTTAAGTGCTGGCTCCAGAGCTTGGACAACGGGCGCCCACCTTCTCACTGGGGCGAGAAGGGTGTTGTGTATGGTTGGACCATCATAATATGTTGTTCATTAGAGGAGCAGTGGGGACTTAAGGAACAAGAGGTAGACACAGGGGTAAAACGGTAATTTGACCTAGTCGTGTCTCACGAACAACCCGTGAAGGGTCGACTCATGGGTATTGGTTATATCGGTGGACACGTAATATTCTCGCACCGACGGAGTGCAGCTACGGGCTACAGTGGAGTGTTACCGTAGCTAATGAATGTTGATTAACCGGATCAAAGAGTTTGACAGGTTAATCTCGGATCATTGGAGCCCGTCACTGTAGGTCCATTAGGTCCCTCGGTTGGCTCAATCTGGGTTAAAAGAAGGGTTAATGATTTGGTATGAAATTGAAGTGTTCAATTTCACTTAAAGGGCATTTGTGTCATTTATATGAGATATGAATGATATAATATATAGTTTAATGTGAATGCTATTCATAATAAACTATAGGTTAGCCTAATTGTTGAAATTAGGGCTAATTGGAGAAATTAATTGAGAGAAATTAAATTGGATGTGATTCAATTTAATTAATCCAGAATTATTGCAAATGTGATTTTCAATATGAGATATGAGATATCTTATTTTATACGGTTATGCAAATGAGATTTGCATAACCTATGGTTGTGGTAAAGTGGTAATAATGTGGAGATTTTAACTCCATCAATTCCACTATTTAAACCCTTTGCAAGAAGGGATTAGCAAGCTATTCTCTCATCTTTTGATTTTCATCAAAGAGAAGAGATTTTGAATTCTCTCAACTCTCTCAACTCTCCTCCCTCTCCAAAACACTAGAATCCCACCATTCTCCTTCTTTCCAAAAGAAGAACAACCAAGGTTCCAATCGGTGGTGTCGTGTTCTTGTTCGTGGGACTTGTTCGGGATCATAGAGATCGTGATTGTTCGCGAAGTGTTCGTGATCTTTGGAAGAAATATTGAAGAGAGTCTTCAACAAGTAAGTAGAATTTATCTTGCTGTATTTTCTTCCTCCTTTACATGTTTAACTTAGATCTAAGGGTTAGATCGTTTAAACAAAAATTCAAGTAGCGTAATGATACCTTTGACGATTCGATCATCTTCCGCCGCGCGGAGATTTTCATTCCCTTCATAAGAGTTATTCTGGTGATAGTATTTAGTAAAGATAGTCTTGGTTCAACGGAGTAATGGTCGGTCACCCCTCGGTGAATGTTATTCTAAATCATTGAAATATCGTTGCAAACATAACAATGATGGGTACATTATTTTTTTGCTAAACTTGATTGGACTGTAAAGGTTAATATTTTTTACTAAAAATGATATGTTTTTTTCAGCATGACAAGCTCTTTAGTTCAACTATTAGCTTCCGAAAAACTTAACGGCGACAACCACACAACATGGAAAACAAATCTGAATACAATACTAGTAATAGATGACTTGAGATTTGTCTTAACTGAGGAATGTCCTCAGGCCCTTGCCTCAAATGCTAACCGAACTAGTCGGAAAGCTTATGATCGATGGGTTAAGGCTAACGATAAAGCCCGTGTCTATATTCTTGCCAGCATGACTGATGTATTGGCTAAGAAATACGAATCCTTGGGCACAACTAAGGCTATCATGGATTCGTTAAAAGAGATGTTCGGGCAACCATCATCGGTTCTAAAACACGAGGCTATTAAGTACATTTACAACAAGCGTATGAAGGAAGGGACCTCTGTTAGAGAACATGTTCTGGACATGATGGTCCACTTCAATATTACTGAAGTAAATGGTGGCACCATCGACGAGGCAAATCAGGTTAGCTTTATTACGGAGTCTCTTCCGAAGAGCTTCATACCATTTCAAACGAATGCTTCTCTGAATAAAATAGAGTTTAATCTGACAACCCTTCTTAACGAGCTCCAACGTTTTCAAACTCTTACAAAAGCTAAGGGGAAAGAGGTGGAGGCAAATGTTGTCACCACAAGAAAAGTTTTAAGAGGATCGTTCTCTATAACTAAAGTTGGACCTTCAAAGAACAAGAATGTTCAAATGAAAAAGAAGGGCAAGGGGAAGGCTCCCATGACAAACAAGGGAAAGAAAGTTGCAGAAAAAGGAAAATGTTTTCACTGCGACCAAAACGAGCACTAGAAGAGGAACTGCCCGAAGTACCTTGCTGAGAAAAAAGCAGATAAAGAAGCACAAGGTAAATATGATTTACTAGTTGTTGATGAAGGGAATCGAAGTCCCCGCAGCGGAAACGATTGTGAATCGCGCGCTCTTGATTTAGTTACAACGATTAATTCTAGAACATAAAACGTAGATTAAGCATGTAAAACAGAATGGACAACAAGAATTTACCTTTGAAGAACCTTTCTTCGAGTGCTCCTCTCTCCCACGGTCACGATCTCCGCAACAGGAACTCCAACGTACGAAGACACGACCACCGGATCTTCTCCGTTGTTCTCTAGGTGAGGGAGGAAGGTGGGTTCCCTTTAGGAGAGGTGAGGTATTTTGTGAGAGAGATGTGTGTTTTGGAACTCTTCCAACAACACAACAAGAGAGCTTGTTCAAACCTTAGAATATCTTAACCTAGTTGTATCTCATGCAACCATAAATATAGGGGAATGAGATGGAAATGACCATCCTACCCCTTCTTTAATCTCTCTTTAGTATATAGTTTATATATGAATCTAATTCACATTAAAACTATATATTATATCAATTATATCATATATAATTGATATAACTCCTCGTGTATGAAATTGAACACTTCAATTTCACTCATAACTTTATACCCTAAATATTACCATGTTGAGCAAACGGAAGGATCTAATGGACCTACAGTTCATGAGCTCCAATGATGTGAGATTAACTGATCAAACTCTTTGATCCAGTTAATCAATATTCATTAACTACAAGTCACTCCACTATAGACTTGTAGTTCCACTCTCCTCACTGTAGATATTATTGTGTCCACTGATATAGTCATTACCCATGAGTCGACCCTTCACAGGTTGTTTGTAATCACAACTGGGTCAAATACCGTTTTACCCCTGTGATTACCTGTTTGCTCCTTAAGCACCACTGATCCCCTAATGAACAACAAGTCTAAAGTCCTACCTTAGACTCATACCCTCATAAAAGGTGGGGCCCCGTTGTTCAAGACCTGGAGTCAGTTCTTAAGGGAACAACCTATCTAATACCTCAGTAGAGGAATGAGTGAATTCCATCTTGCACAATTAAGTTCCCAGCTACCTCCGAGGTTCTGTCCCTGAGAAGGTAGGCTTCTTGAGTCGGCTACAGGCCACTCTCACCCATACTAGTCTAAGGACAAACCCCTATAAGCAGGAGTTTTTAACTTGCTTAGGATTCAGGTCGAGTCACTAATGACCATCTATAAATTACCAGTCTTATCCTGTTAACGGTGTTATACTGGTTAGACTAATAATTTGTGATCCAGTCTTGTATGAACTCTTCATACAGGATGCCCCCACTCGCATGTCAATTACATGAATGAGTTGGATTACCTCATTTGTACTAATTACAAAGTGGGTCGCATCCATGGTGTTACCAGAATAAGGTTTCCAACCTCATTCTTATACCATAGACTATTTAGGTTATAATCTTGAACTCAACCCAAATAGTGTCCACTACATTGATTTCAAGATAAACGTTATAACCTTGGAGCTTAGTTTATTGGATTTATAAATACAAGACTGTAACCTTATCAAAACAAATAACACTTTATTTAATTGATCAAAATTACACAAGTTTAGGGCATAAATACCAACAATCTCCCACTTGACCTAAAGTTTGTGGAGTACTAAACATTACAGTAATGTAAATACAATAAACTAGGGCATTTAAACCCCTTTGTATAAAATACTCCCACTTGCCCTAGTTGAGGAAGACTTGTAAACCTAGACCTTCTAGGTGACTCTCAAATATTTTAGTCGTGAGAGCCTTTGTAAAAAGATCAGCAATGTTGTGCTCTGAGGCTATCTTCGTGACAATCACGTCTCCTCTATGCACGATCTCCAGGATGAGATGATACTTCCGCTCTATGTGCTTTCCCCTCTTGTGACTTCGGGGTTCCCTCGAATTTGCCACTGCACCACTGTTATCGCAATACAACGTGATGCGCAAAGTCATATTTGGAACAACTTCCAAGTTTAGCATGAATTTCTTTAACCAAACGGCCTCCTTAGCTGCTTCACAAGCTGCTACATATTCGGCCTCCATGGTGGAATCAACGATGCATCCTTGTTTGACGCTTCGCCATACTACAGCTCCTCCGTTAAGAGTGAAAACTGACCTTGATGTAGATTTCCGAGAATCTTTATCAGTCTGAAAGTCAGAATCCGTGTATCTTATAAGGATCAAATCCTTAGCCCCATACACAAGCATGTAGTTCCTTGTTCTCTGAAGATACTTAAGGATTGTTTTAACCGTTGTCCAGTGTTCAAGTCCTGGATTAGATTGATACCTACTGACCATCCCAACTGCAAAACAGATGTCAGGCCTAGTACACAACATGGCGTACATCAGGCTCCCAATAGCTGATGCTTAAGGAATCCGTCTCATATCCTCAACTCCTTGAGGTGTCTTAGGACACTTCTCCTTAGACAAATGGATTCCATGTCTAAAAGGCAACAAGCCTTTTTTGGAATCTTGCATCTTAAACCTTGATAACACTTTGTCTATGTATGATCCTTGAGACAAGGCTAGTGTTTTATTCTTGCGGTTCCGGACAATCTGGATCCCAAGAACAAACTGCGCATCACCCAAATCTTTCATTTGGAACTGCGTAGCAAGCCATTCCTTGATGTCAGTAAGATAACCTACATCATTCCCAATGAGTAGGATATCATCCACATAGAGAATTAGGAATGCAACAGAACTATTGATGATTTTCTTGTAGACACAAGGTTCATCATCATTTTAGTCAAAACCATAAGAACTGATAGCCTCATCAAATCTTATATTCTAGGACCTAGAGGCTTGTTTCAGTCCATAAATCGACCTTTTAAGCCTGCAAACATTTTGCTCTTGTCGTGGTTTAATGAACCCTTTGGGTTGGTCCATGTAGATGGTTTCCTCAAGATTGTCATTCAAAAAGGCTGTCTTGACATCCATTTGCCATACCTCATATTCATAATATGCGGCAATGACAAGAAGGATACGCATAGACTTTACCATAGCAACAGATGAAAAGGTCTCCTCATAGTCAATCCCTTCAACCTAGGTATAACCCTTTGCTACTAGTCTAGCTTTAAAGGCTTGCACCTTCCCATCTATACCACGTTTTCTCTTGTAGATCCACTTACAACCTATAGGTTTTACCCCATCAGGCTTATCTACAAGATCCCAAACAGAATTGAAGTACATCGACTCCATTTCTTGGTCCATGGCTATGACCCATTTGCCTTTGTCTTTGTCAACTATTGCTTGATTATAAGTCAATGGATCCTCGCAGTTGTCATATGGTATAACAACTTGAGTTTCAACTAAACCCATGTAACGGTCAGGATGTATCACAACCCTCCCACTACATCGAGGCATACTCAACTCTTGAGATGGACTTTCTTAACTAGACAAACTAGTATCAACAACTCTTGTCCACGTACTAGTGTTCTTATTAGCAACTTTTGCTATTGTTCCGTCTAACTCACTCAACACTACTTTACTTTTTGGTTTGTGGTCCCTTATGTGGTCCTCCTCCAAGAAAATGGCATTTGTCGACACAAAAACCTTATCTTCCTTAGGATCATAGAATAAACCACTTCTTTTTTCTTTTGGGTATCCTACGAATAGGCATAATTTTGAACGTGAATCCAACTTCTTTGGATTTGACCCAAGCACATGTGTCGGACAACCCCATATTCTGAAGTGACATAAACTACCTTTACGTTCTTTCTAGAGTTCAAAAAGTGTTTCAGAAACACTTTTGGAGGGCACATTATTAAAAATTTATACTACAGTCTCCACTGCGTAACCCCAAAAGGAACTAGGGAGATGAGCATAACTCATCATTGATCGAACCATGTCCAACAAGGTTCTATTTCTCTTTCCGATACACCGCTTTCTGTGGTGGTGTGCCGAGTCGAGAGAGTTGGGATGTAATTCCATGTTCTATCATATAGTTCTGGAATTTTAAATCCATGTACTCTCCACCTCGATCCGATCGAAGTGTTTTAACAGTTTTACCTAATTGATTTTCAACCTCTGTCTTGAATTCCTTGAACTTTTCAAGTGCTTCAGACTTGTGGTGCATTAGGTAAATATGCCCAAATCTAGAATAATCATCTATAAAAGAGATGAAATATTCATATCCTCCCCAGCTTTAACATTCATCGGACCACAAAGGTCTGAATGTATAAGCTCTAGAGGGTCTTTGGCTCTATAACCTTTTCCACTAAAAGGTCTTTTATTCATATTGCCTTCTAGGCATGATTCAAATACTGGCAAAGAATTTTCTTCTAACTCGTTTAGAAGTCCTTTCTTTACCAATCTCTAAATCCTATTGAGATTAATGTGACCCAATCTTAGATGCCAAAGATGAGCATTTTCTTTAGGAGAAATTTTAGGTTTCTTAGTTTGTGTGTTTGCAGTTTTAAATAATTCAGTGTTCAAAACCATTTTGACTGAATTAGGCCTTAAAACTTACAATCCATTTTCTAATGAAGCTTAACATATTTCTAAACCTTTCTTCAAAATAAACACTTTATTCATAGAAAAGGAAATAGAAATACATTGTTCAATAAGGCAAGAAATAGAAATAAGGTTTCTAGTAAACCCTGGTATCACTAATATATTGTCCAACAATACATATTTCTTGTCAAAATAAAGCTTCATCGTGCCTCTCGCTTTCTACCGAGAGACGACTTCTCCATTTCCAATCCGGAGCGTTATCTCTCCTCTTTGTAGTCTTTGCCGAGAATAAATTCCTAAAAGAAGAGCAAACATGATTAGTGGCGCCTGAATCAAGTATCGAAACTGTTTTATCATTATCCACTAAACAAGCTTCTAGGCAAAGTGAATCATATTTACCTTCCTTCTTCTTTTCTGCAATGTACTTCGGGCAGTTCCGTTTCAAATGCCCGTCTTCGTTGCAGTGGAAACACTTTACTTTGCCAGCAACGTCTTTGACTTTCTTGCCCTTTTGGGCGACATCTTTGTCAGTCTGTTTCCTTTTACCAACCTTCTTCATGTTCTTCTTCTTTCCTCTCAGGTTAGAAGAAGATGAAGCCACTATTTTTGTCCTAGAGGTCGAACCTCTGTGATAACTCCTACTGGCAACATTTGCCTCACCTTTCGATCCTTGAATTTTCATCAAAGACTGAAAGGCCTGGAGTTCATTCAGAAGGGAGGTAAGATTAAAAGTAAGCTTGTTCATAAGAGCATTACTTCTAAACTGCAGGAAACTATCTTGAAGGGTTCCCATAATGAAGCTGACCTGGCTCGACTCATCGATGGAATTACTATTCGACTCCGCGATGTTAAAGTGCACCTTCATATCCAGGACATGATCCCGAACAGATGTACCCTCTCCGCATCCTCGAGTTGAATATGTACTTTAGGGCATTATGTCGGGCTTGTATGGATGTTGTCCAAACATACCTGCATGTAATCCATGATTTCCTTGGCGGTAATCATGCCCTCATGCTTCTTGGCTAATATGTCAGACATACTTGCAAGCATGTAGACCTTGGCCTTATCATTGGCCTTGATCCATCAATCATATGCATCACGAACATTTCGTGACGCATTCGAGCCTGGCACTTGAGGACACTCCTCAGTTAGCACAAACTTCAGATCAACCACTACCAAAATAGTGTTGAGTTTGTTTTTCCATGTCATCATATTCTCTCCGGTTAACTTTTCCGCACCCAATAAGAAAATTATAGAGCTAGACATTTTTGCTGAAAATTTACAAACAAACTTGTATGAGTTTCTTGCTATAACTCTAATCCAATCATGTTTTAGCTAATTATCAAATGATTCCTAGGCCATTTATAATTTGCAATGATACTCCATAGGTTTAGAATGTATGACAGAAAGGGTAATAAAAACACTCCTCCTCTGGATCAAGACACTCTTGACCAAAACCTAATACCAGAATAACTCTTATTCCTATAGGTTTTAGTTACCATTTTTCGGTCTGGATACATACACAACTTATGTACCCCGTGAGTGTAACCTTCTATCTTTAGATCGCAGAGTCTCGATCCAATAAAATCCGCCAAATGGAGGACTAGATTGGAAAATAGTCTAAGGAAATCTTTATCCCTTTCGGGTGTCTACTGTATTTTATCCCCTACGATCAAGCACTCTGAAGGGATTGTCTGGTCCAGGCCAAACTAGCAGGCTGACCATAGTTGTCTAACGGTGTAAATCGATAAACGAGACCATAGGTTTTGTTTTCACTAAACCTACTCCCACTCACTATAAGTACCCTCTCCATTCACCTTGATATTGACTCATACAAACACCATCCGAAGGGGGACCCTCCCGTTTGCGCCACGAGGCCAAGTATGAGTCTCACGGTGTGAACTTCCCGAAGATAGCGTAGGTGGAAAACTATGTATCTTATGCACTTTTTCCTCCCACTGAATACTTTTAGTTTATAGGAATCTTTCTTAGGCTAAAACCCGGCTAATGGTTTTTCCTAACTCTATCAATATAACTCTTATATTGATAATCAATATAACTCTTATATTGATTTTATCCTAAGTTTGTTAATATAACTCCTTATATTAAACCTAGGATTTCTAGTTTATTAACCCCTTAATAAACTCACGACGCCATCTTGTAATTTATAAGACTCTCTGATTAAATTTCACTCCCAGGTTAGTTTCCAGGTAGGGGTATTCCGTTTCCGTCAGCTTAAATACCCCAGCCTGGACAAAACTTTCCTTAGACAGAGTTCCTCTTTTAATCATAGCTTATAAACTACTTGGTTCCTAATTCTAATCTAATTAGAACCAGATAACCTAAGGTCTATTATTTCTAAGTTCTAAACATTTTAAAACTAATAATTAACCTTAGGTGACATGCATACTATGTTGTAGTGCTTGATCATTCATCACATGAATAATAAGACATTCATAGCATATTCATCTCATGAAAAATAATGCATGTCAATGTTGTCCATAAATTAATATAACAACCTTATATTAATTAATCATGCAAACTATATAATATAACTCCTTATATTATAAATTATGCATGATTAACCTAAGGTGGGATTTCTAAAATACAAGCATACATTATGCATGGCAATAATTACACAACAATTGCATAATTAAAATAGCAAAAATTAGAACAATTTTGGCACCCTAGAAATAATTTTAATTAATATAATCTAATTATATTAATTAAAATTAAATAAATTAAATATATTAAAAATAAAGTGTTTTTATAATTAATATCTATATTAAAAAATTCGTTTTCTACCCGTTGCTCTTTGCGTGAAACGATCCGCGCGTTACTGCATAACGCTTTTGTCATCTTCTCGCCGAAATGCATTACGCATGACAACAACTTGGAATCCCATTCCATGCTCGTTTTTGCTCCGATCTTCTCAGCAACCGCTTTGCCTCGATGGACACGGACTTACAGACTCGATTTACAATTAAATTTGCCCAAAACACCGGGCCCTTACATTGAACATTTCAATGAAAATTGTAAATCTAAGTGCCAAAATTGAAAACATCTAATTTTGCAAAACCGTTCATACATCTCATGCAAAAACAGTAAATCCCACATTGTTCTTGAAAAATCCAGAACATAAATCAAGAACGCAATTGGGCTCTGATACCAATTGAAGGGAATCGAAGTCACCGCAGCGGAAGCGATTGTGAATCGCGCGCTCTTGATTTAGTTACAACGATTAATTCAAGAACATAAAACATAGATTAAGCATGTAAAACAGAATGGACAACAAGAATTTACCTTTGAAGAACCTTTCTTCGAGTGCTTCTCTCTCCCACGGTCACGATCTCAGCAACAGGAAGTCCAACGTACGAAGACACGACCACCAGATCTTCTCCGTTCTTCTCTAGGTGAGGGAGGAAGGTGGGTTCCCTTTAGGAGAGGTGAGGTATTTTGCGAGAGAGATGTGTGTTTTGGAACTCTTTCAACAACACAACAAGAGAGCTTGTCCAAACCTTAGAATATCTTAACGTAGTTGCATCTCATGCAACCATATATATAGGGGAATGGGATAGAAATGACCATCCTACCCTTCCTTTAATCTTTCTTTAGTATATAGTTTATATATGAATCTAATTCACAATAAAACTATATATTATATCAATTATATCATATAGAATTGATATAACTCCTCATGTATGAAATTGAACACTTCAATTTCACTCCTAACTTTATACCCTCAATATTACCATGTTGAGCCAACAGAGGGATCTAATGGACCTAAAGTTCATGAGCTCCAATGATGTGAGATTAACTGATCAAACTCTTTGATCCAGTTAATCAATATTCATTAACTACAAGTCACTCTACTATAGACTTGTAGCTGCACTCTCCTCACTGTAGATATTATTGTGTCCACTGATATAGTCATTACCCATGAGTCGACCCTTCACAGGTTGTTCGTAATCACAGCTGGGTCAAATTATCGTTTTAACTTTTGATTACCTCTTTGCTCCTTAAGCACCACTGATCCTCTAATGAAAAACAAGTCTAAGGTCCTACCTTAGACTCATACTCTCATAAAGGGCGGGGGCCCGTTGTTCAAGACCTAGAGTCAGTTCTTAAGGGAACAACCTATCTAATTCCTTAGTAGAGGAATGAGTGAATTTCATCTTGCACAGTTAAGTTCCCAGCTACCTACGAGGTTCTGTCCCTCAGAAGGTAGGCTTATTGAGTCGGCTACAAGCCACTCTCACCCATACTAGTCTAAGGGCAAATCTCTATAAGCAGGAGTTCTTAACTTGCTTATGATTCAGGTCGAGTCACTAATGACCATCTATAAATTACCAGTCTTATCCTGTTAACGGTGTTATACTGGTTAGACTAATAATTTACGATCCAGTCTTGTATGAACTCTTTATGCAGGATGCCCCCACTCGCATGTCAACTACATGAATGAGTTGGATTACCTCATTTGTACTAATTACAAAGTGGGCCGCATCCATGGTGTTACCAGAATAAGGTTTCCAACCTTATTCTTATACCATAGACTATTTAGGTTATAATCTTGAACTCAACCCCAATAGTGTCCACTACACTGATTTCAAGATAAACGTTATAACCTTGGAGCTTAGTTTATTGGATTTATAAAAGCAAGACTGTAATCTTATTAAAACAAATAACACTTTATTTAATTGATCAAAATTACACAAGTTTAGGGCATAAATCCCAATAGTTGAAACATGTTTAGTGGAGTATGATACCTCAACCTTGATATCGGATTCAGGGGCTACTAATCATATTTGCTTCTCTTTTCAGGAAACTAGTTCCTAGAAAAAGCTAAAAGATGGCAAGATCACCCTCAAGGTTGGAACAGGAGAGGTTCTCTCGGCCGATGAAGTGGGAGACTTGAAGTTGTATTTCGATGATAGATATATCATACTTAAAGATGTTTTGTATGCTCCTAAAATTAAACGGAACTTCATGTCTATCACGTGTGTATTAGAACAAATATATAAAATATTCTTTGAAATCAATGAAGCGTTCATTTTCAAAAAAGGTATTCAAATTTGTTCTGCTATACTAGAAAAAAACTTATATAAGTTAAGACAAACTAAAGCAAAATTTGTCTTAAATACTGAGATGGTTAGAACAACCGAAACTCAGAATAAAAGACAAAAAGTTTCTTCCAATGCCTATTTATGGCACATAAGAATTGGCCACATAAATCTCAATAGGATTGGGAGATTGGTTAAGAATGGACTCCTAAATCAGTTAGAAGACAATTCTTTACCTCCATGTGAGTCTTGTCTTGAGGGAAAAATGACTAAAAGATCTTTTACTGGAAAAGGTCTCAGAGCAAAAATACCCTTAGAGCTCGTACATTCGGACCTCTGTGGACCGATGAATGTCAAAGCTCGTGGTGGGTATGAATATTTCATCAGTTTCATTGATAATTATTCAAGGTATGGTCATATTTACCTAATGCATCACAAGTGTGATTCTTTTGAAAAGTTCAAAGAATATAAGACTGAGGTTGAGAACCAGTTAGGTAAAACGATTAAGGCACTTCGATCAGATCGAGGTGGGGAGTACATGGACTTAAGATTCCAAGACTATATGATAGAACATGGAATCAAGTCACAACTCTCTGCACCTAATATGCCTCAACAGAAGGACGTATCTGAAAGAAGAAACAGAACCTTGTTGGACATGGTTCGCTCAATGATGAGTTTTGCTAAGTTACCTGATTCCTTTTGGGCACACACATTAGAAACTGTTGTCTATATTTTGAATAACGTTCCCTCTAAAAGTGTTTTAGACACACCTTATGAGTTATGGAAAGGGCGTAAAGGTAGTTTACGTCACATTAGGATCTGGGGATGCCCAGCGCACGTGTTGGTGCAAAATCCTAAAAAATTAGAATGTCATTCAATGTTATGCCTATTTGTAGATTAGCCAAAAGAAACAAAAGGTGGTCTGTTTTATGATCCTTAAGAGAATAAGGTTTTTGTGTCGACAAATGCAACATTCTTAGAGGAAGACCACATCAGAAGTCATCAACCTCGCAGTAGACTAGTATTATATGAACTTTCCAAAGACGCTACAGATAAAGCTAGTTCATCTACTAAAGTAGTAGATAAAACTAGTACATCTGGTCAGTCACATCCTTCTCAAAAGTTGAGAATACCTCGACGTAGTGGGAGGGTTGTTCATCAGCCTGACCGTTACTTGGGTTTAACTCAAACTCAAGTCGTCATACCTGATGATGGGATAGAAGATCCATCAACCTATAAACAGGCCATGAAAGATGTAGACCGTCACCAGTGGGTCAAAGCCATGGACCTCGAAATAGAGTCTATGTACTTCAATTCCGTCTAGGTACTTGTAGATCAACCAAATGACATAAAATCAATTGGTTGTAAGTGGATCTACAAGAGAATACGAGATCAAGCCGGTAAAGTACAGACTTTTAAGGCTCGACTTGTGGCAAAGGGTTATTCCCAGAGAGAAGGAGTGGACTATGAAGAAACTTTTTCTCTCGTTGCCATGCTTAAGTCGATTAGAACACTCTTGTCCATCGCCACTTTTTATGACTTTGAAATTTGGCAGATGGATGTCAAGACAACCTTTCTAAATGACGATCTTGAGGAGAGTATCTATATGGCTCAACCAGAGGGGTTTATTGCACAGGGTCAAGAACAACAAGTTTGTCGGCTTCAGAAATCCATTTATAGGTTGAAACAAGCTTCTAGATCGTGGAATATAAGATTTGATACTCCGATCAAAACTTATGGGTTTGAACAGAATGTTGACGAGGCTTGTGTGTACAAGAAGATCGTCAATTCTACTATAGCGTTCTTAGTTTTATATGTCGACGACATTCTACTCATTGGGAATGATGTAGGTTACTTGACTGACATCAAGAAATGGCTAGCTACACAATTCCAAATGAAAGATTTGGGAGATGCACAATATGTTCTAAAAGGGATTCAAATTGTTTGGAACATTAAGAACATAACACTAGCCATGTCTCAAGCAACTTATATAGACAAAATGTTGTCTAGGTATAAGATTCAGAATTTCAAAAGAGGTTTGTTACCTTATAGATATGGAATTCATTTGTCAAGGGAAAAATGCCCTAAGACACCTCAAGAGGTTGAGGACATGAGACGCATTCCCTATGCTTCCGCAGTAGGGAGTCTGATGTATGCAATGTTGTGTACTAGACCTGACATATACTACGCAGTAGGGATAGTCAGTACGTATCAGTCCAATCCTTCATATGATCATTGGACTGTCGTTAAGAACATCCTCAAGTATCTTAGGAGAACGAGGAACTACATGCTCGTGTATGGTGCTAAGGATTTGATCCTTGCTAGATACACTGACTCTGATTTCCAGACCGATAAAGATGCAAGAAATCCACATCGGGATCAGTGTTCATTGTGAATGGAGGAGCAATAGTATGGAGAAGTGTGAAGCAAAACTGTATTACAGACTCACAAATGGAAGCTGAATACGTAGCTGCATGTGAAGCAGCAAAGGAAGCAGTATGGTTGAGGAAATTCTTGAAAGATTTGGAAGTTGTTCCAAATATGCATCTTCCTATCACCCCTATATTGTGATAACAGTGGTGCAGTTGCAAAGTCAAGAGAACCGAGAAGCCATAAGCGCGACAAGCATATTGAGCGTAAATACCATCTCATCCGGGAGATTGTACATAGTGGAGACGTTATAGTGACCCACATATCTTCTGAGCAAAACATTGTTGATCCTTTTACAAAGTCCCTAACGACTAAAGTGTTTGAAGGTCACCTACAGTCTCTAGCTCTACGAACCTAGTAAACTAGGACAAGTGGGAGAATATTTGGGCATATGCCCTAGTTTATTGTATTCATATTTTTATTGTACTCATATGTTTCTCACTTAAATTCAACATGGGAATTTTCCACTAGGAGTTTTAGTCCAAGTGGGAGTTTGTTGGATTTAATGTCCTAAAACTCGTAATTTGTAATTGATAAACATTTTTTCGTGTTTCTTCTTCGATAAAATTGTTATTGAATTAGTATACCATAATCTTGAATCCAATAAACTAAGGTCTCGAGGTTATTTAATGCATACTTGAACTTTATGTGATGACATAAAACATAGATCAAGTTCGAGTATATAGCCTAAAATGGTCTATAGTATAGGGATAAGGTTGGGCGCCTTATTCTAGGGATACTATGGATGCGGCCTACTTTGTAGTTAGTACAAACGATGTGATCCTGAATCGTTCATATAGAGATATGTAAGTGGGGGCATCCTATGCAATGAGTTTGTATAAAACTGGACCACGACTTAGTCACTTTTGTTTTATAACACCGTTTTCTTTCTAAAACTGACTAATTCAATTTTAATGACCTAGGTAACTCAATCTCAATCCTGAGCTAATTATGAACTCATGTTTATTCAGGATTATCCTTCGATCCGCATGGGTGAGAGCAACTCAACAACGCTGGCTCAATAAACCTCCCATTTTGGGGTAAGATCGGGTAGATAGCTGGGGACATAGGGTGCAAGATGGAATTCACTCCTACCCGACTCTAGGGATAGTAGATAGGTTGTTCCCTTAAGTGCTGACTTTGGAACTAGAACAAGCGACCCCACCCACACACTAGGCTGAGAGAGACTAGATTTGTTGGTTGGAAAACAAAGAGATTTAGTCGGACGTAAGGAACAAGAAGTGTTCTCGGGGGCAAAATGGTATTTTAACCCAGCCGAGACCACGAACAACCTGTGAAGGATTGACTTACTGGTTATGGTTATATCAGGTAGACAAAAATATATCTATAGTGAGGGGAGTGCAACTACGGGACTTTAGTGGAATGACCCGTTTGTTAACAAATATTGATTAATTAGGTTAAAGAGTTTGACCGGTTAATCTCGGATTGTTGGAGCCCATGATCTGTAGGTCCATTAGGTCCCCCTGCTAGCTCATATGGATTAAACTTAGAACAATATGTTGGATTAAATCGAATTGTTCGAATTAGGTAACGAGTTTTAAACCGACAAGTATATGTGATATAGCTATCGAATTTTTATGACACAATATATTCAAATGTGATTTGAATTTCAAAAATATGAATGTGGATTCATGTTCGGGAGGTCAAAATTAGTCAAGAGGGTCAAAATCGTAAAAAGTAAATGGGTTGACTTTTTGGCTCGGGAAAAGTCAAAGTTTGACTTTGACCAAATGAAAAGACTATTTTACCCTTGCCTAGAGTTAGTGGAATTATCCAAGTTTTTGTTGGACAATCCCACTAATTTAAGTGGATTATGTGTAAACATCATAGAATGACACATAACCCACTTTAGTTAGTGTTTTGTGAGGTGTTGCATTTTGGTGAGCCTTGGCATGCATTTGATGCATGTAATTTCTTTATAAATAGGTTTGTTCTCAAAACAAAGGGTTTTGCTGATTTTTGAGTTTTTTCAAAAGAAGAAGTCTCACCAAAAGGTACTTTTTTTCCTTTCCTCACACAAAGCTTTCAACCTCCCATTCTTTCCTTTTCAATCCTTCATTCACCGGGTTTCACAACCCGGTTTTGAGTCCAAAGGATAGCGGGGAAGTTCTAGTGGTGGTCCGGTTGTGTTCGTTTTTTGTTTTGGCAAGAAGGAGAGAAGAAATTGAGCTACAAAGGTTGTATCTTCTTCCCTTTTTTAGTTTACCGTTTTTTGTATGTTTGCATGTTAATTTCTATTAAGTTAGATGCAATTAGAGTGTCATTAGATCCTTATTCCGCTGCGTATGTCTCGTGTTCCATCAAAGGGTCGATAGTTAGGGGATAAGGTTTGGGTACCATACCCTGGTAAGACTATGGATGTGGTCCACTTTGTATACGATACAAACACAGTGATCCTAACGTGTTCGTGTAGATGACATCTAAGTGTGGATATCCTATGTAATGAGATTACATAAGCCCGGACCACGAAATAGTAACCTCTAGCTGTAACTCCGTTGACTAATTAGGTTTCTATTTCACTAAGATCACCTAGGCAACTTGATCTAAATCCTAAGTAGGTTACGAACTCCTGTTCGCGAGGGATTGTCCTTTGACTAGTATGGGTGAGAGTGACCAGATTCGCCGACTCAATATGCCTACCTTCTTGGGGACAAGACCGAGTGAGCGGCTGGGAACTTCACTTAGCAAGATGGAATTCAGTCCTTCTCGCCTACTAGGGTAAGTAGAGGAATGTTCCCTTAAGTGGTGACTCCGGGACTTGAACAAAGGGCCCGACCCTCTCATTGGCCCGAGAGGGACTCTTTTTGTTTGTAGGACCACAAACAAATTGTTTATTAGAGGAGCACTGGTACTTAAGGCACAAGATGTAACCTAGGGATAAAACGGTAATTTGACCCAGTTGGTGTTACGAACATTCGTGAAGGATTGACTTGCTGGTATTGGTCAATATCCATGGACATAGAAACATATCTGTAGTGAGAAGAGTGTCGCTGTGAGACTTTAGTGGAGTGTTCCCGCAGTTAACGAATGTTGATTGGGAGGTTAATGAGATTAACCAAGCAATCTCGTATTGTTGGAGCTTCTGATCTGTAGGTCCATTAGGTCCACCTTCTAGCTCGTAAAAGGTTCTTAGATCGTTTGAATTTGAAATGTTCAAATTCATAACAGAATAAACTTCATGTATATTGATACGATATAATATATAGTTTTGGAACTATATATTATAAATTTAATGTGAATATGATTCATATTAAATTATATGAGAGAATTAAATATTTGAAAGAGTTCAAATATTAAATTTAAATGTTAATGTGATTTAATGTGCATTTATGGTGCATTAAAACTATAGATTAAGGGGTAAAATTATTAAATGAGATTTAATCATTATTTATAATATGTTATTTAATTTAATATGATTTAATTTAATTAATTTGATTAATTAAATTAATTAAATTAATTGGGAACGTGTCACGATGACACGTTCCCATCACTCCCCATTCCCTTATCGATAGGGAGTTAGGAGTTACCCCTGCGATTCTCTCTTTCTTCTCCAATTGAGAGAGATGAGGATTGATCGACGAAATTATCTGCAATTTGGAATTGCTTCTAAAAAGAAAATTCTCTCTCAAATTCCCTACTCTCTAATAGTTAGAACCCTTCCCACCTAGGGTGATCTAAGAACTCAGAGGATAGAGGGTTTTCCTCGTGGTGCTATCCTGTTGAAGAAAACAGAGAAGTGTTCTTACTTGTTGTGTTGCTGCAATAGGAGCAAGGAGTTGCTGGAAACTGAAACTACAAAGGTACCTTCTCTTCCTTTTAGTTTAATTGTTATTTTCAACATGTTTGCATGTATATCGCCATGCCTAATTAGATTAGAAAATGCATGTTTGTTCTGTTTTTATCTATGTATGGGTGTTTCTGTATTTCAACCAAAATAAACTTGCAAATTATGATTCCAAACTCGTTCCCGCTGCTCAAGGGGATTAGATCTCCATCAACGAAGACTTCCTTGGTTTTTGGTACGGTAATAATTGATCGGTTGGAGTGGATTTTGTGTTGGAACCAGCGTTGACCACCGACAAATGTGTTTCCTTCCGTCGGTTATAATCGGTTTCAAGGAACTCGACCATGTCGATTGACCAACCACGCTTACGGTCGGTTGGTTATAATCGGTTTTAGAGAACTCGACCATGCCGATTGACCAACCACGCTGACAGTCGATCGATTATGACCGAAAATAGACTTGAGTAGATAACCCAGCATGCTCTCGAAAAGAAACGTAAAAAATTAAAAAAAGAAGGTGAGATGGAGAAGAAGAGAAGTGGTTCTTGTTATGGCTGTCCAACCCATTTGTTAGACAAACATGGGTTTTCTTATATTTGCGGGCCCAAAATATCGGGTTATACGTTTAGCCCATTTAAAGTTAAATGAGTTGGCATATCTAGAAAGCCTAGGAGTTTTTTTTAGGAGGACGTAACCTAAAAAGAAAAGGAAAAAAACGGAGGAGAAATACAGAAAACGTTGGGAGATCAGTGCAGTTCAGTTTTTCACCGACGGCGTTCACAAAGGTGTCTTTTTGCGGAGTTTGAACCGTTGGATTTTACCGAAATGTTGTCAGCTTGTTGAGGACTCATAGAGCCTTGTTTAGAACGGTTGGATCGTCGTTCGGAGCTTTGGTTTATTGGATATTGCCGTCGAAAAGAATCTGTAAAAACTGGGTGATATTTATCATGTTTCATCTCTCAATTATTGTTCTCTTATGTATGAAACTATTGGTGAGTTGTGAATTTTTGTAAGACTGATTTGGGTTCTTTTTCCCTCAATTTTATAATAATAAGAGAAGGTGACAATGGTGGACTCCACACAAGTCCCGAGGTTTTTACTCTTCACATCGAAGAAGTTTTCCACTTATAATTCGTGTGTTTTTTGCATTTAGTTTTCTGCATTTATTTATGGTTTATTGTTGTCCATTCTTGGTTGTTGCTTGAGAATTATTTGGTGAATAATTTGTGGTGGATTGAAGTACTATTTTTGGTTGATTGTCTGATCTTAGTGGGTTATTTATTTACTATTTTCGCCCTATCAGTTGGTATCAGAGCCAAGGTTTAATTTAATTATTGTTATGGAGTCTACTAATGGTAGTGGAGGTAATTCAATGGTTAGACTGACATCAACCAATTATTCCATCTGGAGACCGATGATGGAGGATTTGCTATTTTTCAAAGATTTGTATGATCTAATTGAAACAACCATAAAAGCTGATGGTACAATTTCTAAACCTTCAAAACCAGATAAAATGGAAGAGAAAGATTGGGTAAAGTTAAAGAGGAAGACTTTGGAAACTATTAGGCAGTGGATTGATCTTAGTATTTTCAACAATGTGTCTAAAGAGTCCGACCCATATGATTTGTAGAAGAAATTGGAAGGTCTTTATTGATAAAGATAGTCATATCAAGATACTTTTGCTACAAAATGGAAAAGTCGTAGATCACGCCAAATCAAATAAAGTTGCAGATCACGTCAATCATGCTAGCGACAATCAACATTCCAACGGTCAAAATCTTAGATACGCATGAACAAAGGATTAGCTACTGCAAATTATTGTGAATCTCAACACAATTACAAAGTTAAATCTTCGCCACAATAATTAATCGACCAACAAATGAAAATCTCCCTTCCATGATCTTCGCATTGCATTCTCTGTCATGAAGAATATAGCAGACTATAACCATTTTAATTTTGGAATCTGTTTTGCCATCATTTTCCATAATAAACCTTCATTAATCAAGAGACTTGTTAATTTGAAATTGAAGGGTGGGAAGTGTGTTTCTGAACATTTTAGTGACTTCCAGGATATTATTAACAAGTTGACTACTATGAAGATTATTTTTTATGATGAATTGCAGGGTTTGTTCTGGTTGAGTTCTTTGCCAGACAGTTGGGAAACCTTAGTTGTGAGTATTAGTAACACTGCCCCAGAAGGTGTTTTATCTGTGAATATGATTAAAGAAAGCATGTTCAATGAAGAGATAAGAAGAAAGGAGGTGAGAGTTGATACTTCGAATACTCTTCTTATTGAGAATCGTAGTAGAAGCAAGAGTAAAGGACCCAAAGGTCGTAGTAACTCAAAGGAGATGTCCAAG
The DNA here is from genome assembly GCA_036507285.1 of Trichosanthes cucumerina. Lineage (NCBI taxonomy): Eukaryota > Viridiplantae > Streptophyta > Magnoliopsida > Cucurbitales > Cucurbitaceae > Trichosanthes > Trichosanthes cucumerina. Next base: position 21,524,782 of record CM071837.1, read on the forward strand.
ACTAGGACATTGATGAGAGATCTAATCCCCTTGAGCAGTAGAAACGAGTTTGGAATCGTAATTTACAAGTTTGTTTTGGTTGAAATGCAAAAACCCATACATTGATAAAAACAAAACAAACATGTATTTTCTAATCTCATTAGACATGGAGATTAATCATGCAAACATATTAAGTTTAAGTACTAAACTAAAACGGAGAAAATGGATTACCTTTGTAGTTTTTTCTCGAACAACAACTCCTTGCTCCTAGAAAATTCAGCAATACAACAACCCAAAACTTCTCTGTTTTTCTCCAACAAAACACTACCAAAAGAGAGAACCTTCTATTTCTCTGAGTTCTACTTAGATGTTCCTTAAATGGGAAGGATCCAACAATTGGAGAAAAGGGAATTCTAGAGAGTGAGAGAGAGAGAATTCTTCTGTAAAAAATTCAATCGAATGAGTGAAAAATGGATTGAATGAAGCCTGTCTCTTCTCACCAGGAGAAGGACACTTCAGTGGGTAACTCCCCACTCCCTATCGAGGGGGAGTTGGGGAGTAGTGGGAACGTGTCATCATGACACTCTCCCTAATTAATTTAGTTAAATCTAATTTAATTAAATACAAAATGATTGAATCTTATTTAATCATTTTACCCCATAATCTATAGTTTAATGCACATCAAATGCACATTAAATTTTAACCTATAGTTTTCAAATATGAGTCACATTCACATTTAATATTTGAGCTCTTTCAAATATTTAATTCTCTCATATAATTTAATATGAATCATATTCACATTAAATTTATAATATATAGTTCCAAAACTATATATTATATCGTATCTATATACATTAAATTTATTCCCTTATGAATTTGAACATTTCAAATTCAAATGATCTAAGAACCCTTTACGAGCTAGAAGGTGGACCTAATTGACCTACAGATTAGAAGTGCGCTCCAACGATACGAGATTGCTCGGTTAATCTCATTAACCTCCCAATCAACATTCGTTAACTGTAGGAACAGTCCACTAAAGTCCCGCAGCTGCACTCTTCTCACTGCAGATATATTTCTGTGTCCATGGATATTGACCAATAACAGCAAGTCAATCCTTCACGAATGTTCGTAACACCAGCTGGGTCAAATTACCATTTTACCCTTGGGTTACATCTTCTACCTTAAGTACAAGTGCTCATCTAATGAACAATTTGTTTGTGGACCTACCAACAATCAGAGTTCCCTCGGGCCAATGAGAAGGTCGAGCCCTTTGTTCATGTCCCGGAGACACCACTTAAGGGAACATTCCTCTACTTACTCTAGTAGGCGGGAATGAGTGAATTCCATCTTTGCTAAGTTAAGTTCCCAGCCACTCAGTCGGTCTTGTCCCCAAGAAGGTAGGCATATTGAGTCGGCGTATCTGGCCACTCACACCCATACTAGTCAAAGGAAAATCCCTCGCGAACAGGAGTTCATAACCTGCTCAGGATTGAGATCAAGTTGCCTATGTCATCCTAGTGAAATAGAAACCTAACTAGTCAACGGAGTTACAACTAGAGGTTACTATTTCGTGGTCCGGTCTTATGTAATCTCATTACATAGGATATCCCCACTCACATGTCATCTACACGAACACGTTAGCATCACAGTGTTTGTATCATATACAAAGTGGGCCACATCCATAGTTTTACCAGGGTAAGGTACCCAAACCTTATCCCCTAATTATAGACCCTTTAGGTTGTATCTCGAACCGAGAACCTTTATATGTGCACTACATTCAGTTAAAGATACATTTAACAGCCTTGGATGTTTAGTTTATTGGATTTAGGGTTTAAACAAAGGCAAACTCGTAGATAACGAACAATAACTCTTTATTGAAATAATAACACTTTATTACATTAATTAGAACATAACTAGAAACTACGAGTTTTAAGGCACAAACCCAACAAACTCCCACTTGATCTAAAACTCTAGTGGGGTACATCATAATCTAAAACAGTGGTTACAAAGATAAAAATACACTAAACTAGGGCATCCATATTCCCCATTACATATCTCCCACTTGCCTTATATTAGCCTATGTACATGTCTCGTAGGCCTAGACTCTCCAGATGACCCTTGAACATTTTAGCCGTGAGAGTCTTTGTAAATGGATTAGCAATATTGTGCTCCGAAGCGATCTTCGTGACTATCACATCTCCCCGTTACACTATTTCTCGTATCAGGTGATACTTCCTCTCGATGTGTTTTCCTTGCTTATGGCTGCAAGGTTCATTCGAATTGGCTTCCGCACCACTGTTGTCACATGATAAGGTGATGGAAAATTCCATATTTGGAACGACTTCCAAATCAGTAAGGAATTTCCTTAGCCAAACAGCCTCCTTAGCTGCTTCACAAGCAGCGACATACTCAGCCTCCATCGTGGAGTCAGCGATGTATCCTTGCTTGATGCTTCGCCATACTATAGCTCCCCCGTTAAGGGTGAAAACTGATCCCAATGTGGATTTTCGAGAATCTTTATCGACCTAAAAATAAGAATCAGTGTATCAATTAAGGATCAAATCCTTAGTCCCATACACAAGCGTATAGTCCCTTGTTCTCCTAAGATACTTAATGATATTTTTAACTGTTGTCCAGTGGTCTAACCCTGGATTGGATTGATACCTACTGACTATTCCCACTGCATAACAAATGTATGGCCTCGTGCACAACATAGTATACATTAAGCTACCTACTGCAGAGACATAGGGAATACGTCTCATATCCTCAACTTCTTGAGGTGTCTTAGGACACTATTCCTTAGACAGATTAATTCCATGCTTGAAGGGTAATATGCCCCTCTTGGAATTATGCATCGAATATCGGGACAACATTTTGTCGATATAAGATCCTTAAGACAGAGCTAGCGATTTGTTCTTGCGATTCCTAAAGATGTGAATCCTAAGAACATATTCCGCCTCTCCTAAATCTTTCATTTGGAAATGGGTCGCTAGCAAATTCTTTATGTCAGTTAGGTATCCTACATCATTCCCAATGAGTAGGATATCATCCACATAAAGTACTAAGAAAGCTACTTTGTCGTTGATGATCCTCTTGTAAACGCAAGGCTCATCAACGTTTTGGTCAAAACCATAAGACTTTATCAAAGTATCAAATCTAATATTCCAAGATCTGGATGCTTGTTTCAACCCATAAATGGATCGATCGAGCTTGCAAAGTTTTTGCTCGTGACCTTGGATTATGAACCCTTCGGGCTGAGACATATAGATGCTCTCGTCAAGATTACCATTCAAAAAGGCAACCTTGACGTCCATTTGCCAAATTTCATAATCATAAAAAGCGTCTATGGACAAGAGCATCCTGATTGACTTCTGAAGGGAATGAAAATCCCGTGCAGCGGAAGACGATTGAATCGTCAATGTATCAATATGCAACATAGTTTCATTAAAATTGATCTAACACTAGATCTAGGCTAAACATGCTTGTAAGAAGAAGAAAAAATACAACAAGTAGAATTTACTTAATTGTTGAAGACTTTCTTCAAGAATTTTTCTTCAAATCACGAACTCTTCGTGCTCCTCGTACTCAACAAACACCTCCAACGAAAGGTCTTGAACACCTCCAAAATGCCTTCTCGGTTGTTCTCTTTTGGAGAAGGGAAGATTGTGGGATCTTGTGAGTTTTGGAGAGGGAGGAGAAATGAGAGAGAATTGAGAGAATTTCTCTTCTCTTCTTTGTGAAAATCTAAAAAATGAGAGAACAAGTTACAATCCTTCTTGTAAGAAGGGTTTATATAGTGGAATTGGTGGAGTTAAAATGTCCACATAATTACCACTTTACCACAACCATAGGTTATGCAAATCTCATTTGCATAACCACATAATATAAGATATCTCATATCTCATATTGCAAATCTCATTTGCATTAATTGTGTATTAATTAAATGGAATCACATCCAATTTAATTTCTCTCAATCAATTTCTCCAATTAGCCCTAATTCAACAATTAAGCTAACCTATAGTTCATTATGAATCTCATTCACATTAAACTATATATTATATCATTCATATATAATATAAATGACATAAATGCCCTTAAAGTGAAATTGAACACTTCAATTTCATACCAAAACATTAACCCTTCTTTAACCCAGGTGGAGTCAACCGAGGGACCTAATGGACCTACAGTGACGAGCTCCAATGATCCGAGATTAACCTGCCAAACTCTTTGACACGGTTAACCAACATTCATTAGCTACGGTAACACTCCACTATAGCCCGTAGCTGCACTCCCGTCAGTGCAGAATATTACGTGTCCACTGATATAACCAATACCCATGAGTCGACCCTTCACAGGTTGTTCGTAGACACGGCTTGGTCAAATTACCGTTTTACCCCTGTGTCTACCTCTTGTTCCTTAAGTCCCCACTGCTTCTCTAATGAACAACATATTGTTATGGTCCAACCATACACAACACCCTTCTCGGGCCAGTGAGAAGGTGGGCGCCCGTTGTCCAAGCCCTGGAGACAGCACTTAAGGGAACAACCCCTCTAGTTTCCCTAAAGGCGGGAATGAGTGAATTCCATCTCGCGTAGTTAAGTTCCCAGCTCCCTACTTGGTTCTGTCCCTGAGAAGATAGGCATATTGGGCGAGTAACTGTGACCACCCTCACCCGTACTAGTCAAAGAACAGAGCCTCGCAGACAGGATTCGGGTCGAGTCACTAATGGTCATCTACGAAGTTATTAGTCCTTCATCACAGCGGTGTTACATCGGTGAGGTCTAATAAATCACGGTCCGGTCTTATACAATCTCATTGCACAGATGCCCCCACTCGCATGTCAACTACATGAACGAGTCGATCACCTCGTTTGTATCTAATACAAAGCGGGTCGCATCCACAAATGTATCTAGGATTAGGTCTCCAACCCTATCCATATCTCGTGAGCTGTTCGGGTCATTAACTCGAACGTGATCCTCCCCTGTGTGTCCACTACACACCGCTCAAGTTCTAGTTCTCTCATAAATTCAATGACCACTGGAGCTTAGTTTATTGGAAAAGTTTATAAATATTATGAGACACAAAGTGATGAAATGAATAACTCTTATTAATTTCAAACAAAGATATTACAAACACGAGATTAGGACAAAAATCCCAACAAACTCCCACTTGGACTAAGCTAGTGGAGAAAATACATTTAAAATGTACATAAATTACAACGAGTAATACAATAAACTAGGGCATTGAATACCCGCTTACACATCTCCCACTTGCCCTAGTCGGAAGCTCTCAAGACCTAGACTCTCTAGGTGACCCTCAAACACCTTAGCCGTGAGGGGCTTTGTAAATGGATCACCTACGTTGTGCTCCGACGCTATCTCGCGTGGCCACCGCCACGTCTCGCGGTGCACAATCTCCCGTGTCGATGATACTTGCGCTCAATGTGTTTGCCTCTCTTATGGCTCCGAGGCTCACGTGAGTTGGCTCTTTGCACCACTCAAGTATCACGAGAATAGTGTGATCGGCAAGTTCATATTTGGAATAACTTCCAAATCATGAACTTCCTAAGCCAAACGACTTCCTTTGCGACTTCACAAGCGCAACATACTCGCTTCCATAGTGGAATCGGCAATGCATCCTCGCTTGATGCTTCGCCATACTACAACTCCTCCATTCGGAATGAAGGTGACCCCGAGGTGGATTTCCTAGAATCCTTATCGGTCTTAAAATCGAAATCTGTGTATCCCGTGAGGATCAAATCTCCACTACCATACACTAAGTCAGTAGTTCCTCGTTCTCCTAAGATACTTGAGGATTGCCTTTACCGTTGTCCGGTGATCTAATCTCGATTGGGTGATATCTCACCGACAATTCCTCTTGCATATGTATGTCGGGCTAGTACACGATGGGCATACATGAGGCTCCCTACACCAAGCATATGGAATCCGTCTCATATCCTCAACATCTTGAGGAGTCTTAGGACAGATGATCCTTAGACAAGTGAACCCCATGCCCGAAAGGCGACAAGCCCTTCTTGGAGTTCTCGCATCTTATATCTAGACAACATTTTGTCAATATAAGACGCTTTGAGACAAGGCTAGCGTTACGCTTCTTCCTGTTCCGGACTATCTTGATACCTAGAACATACTGAGCTTCTCCCAAATCTTTCATTTGGAATTGCGAAGCTAGCCACTTCTTAACGTCGGTAAGAAATTCTACCTCATTCCCAATGAGAAGAATATCGTCCACGTACAACACTAAAAATGCGACAGTTTTGTCAACGATTTTCTTGTAGACACAAGGCTCGTCGACATTTTGATCAAAGCCATAAGATTTGATCGCCTCATCAAATCTTATATTCCAAGATCTCGAAGCCTGTTTCAGTCCATAAATGTACCTATGAAGCCGGCAAACTTTTTGCTCTTGGCCTTGGGCGATGAACCCTTTGGGTTGGTCCATATAGATGGTCTCATCAAGTTTGCTATTCAAAAAGGCTGTCTTGACGTCCATCTGCCATACCTCGTAGTCATAATACGCGGCAATGGCCAGAAGGATCCTGATCGACTTTACCATGGCAACAGGCGAAAAGGTCTCCTCATAGTCAACCCCTTCAACCTGGGTAAAACCCTTTGCCACTAGTCGGGCTTTGAAGGTCCACGACCTTCCTATCTACGCCACGCTTACGCTTGTAGATCCATTTGCAACCAATAGGTTTTACCCCATCCGGTTGATCCACAAGCTCCCATACAGAATTGAAGTACATAGACTCCATTTCCTGGTCCATAGCTTTAATCCACTCGTCTTTGTCAACATCAACCATTGCCTGATCATAGGTCAATGGATCCTCACAGTCATCATCAGGAGCAACAACTGAGGTTTCAGCTAAACCAATGTAGCAATCAGGCTGTCTCACAACCCTCCCACTACGTCGAGGCATTCCCAACTCTTGGGAACGGATTTGACTAGATGTGCTAGGATCAACAACACTTGTTGACGTACTAGCCCCATCAGCAACTCTTGCTGATGTACTGTCCATTTCATTTAATACAATTTTACTTCTTGGTAAATGATCCCTGACGTGGTCTTCCTCTAGGAAAGTGGCGTTTGTCGACACAAGCACCTTATTTTCCCTAGGATCGTAAAACAGACCACCCCTAGTCTCATTAGGGTAACCTACGAATAGGCACAATTTCGAACGGGGTTCCAACTTTTTCGGGTTTGACACCAACACATGGGTCGGGCATCCCCAAATTCTGAAGTGATGTAAACTGCCTTTACGTCCACTCCAGAGCTCGAAAGGTGTTTCACAAACACTCTTCGAGGGAACGTTGTTCAAAATATAAACCGCAGTCTCCACTGCGTACCCCCAAAAAGAATGAGGGAGACGAGCATAGCTCATCATCGACCGAACCATGTCCAACAAGGTTCTGTTTCTCCTCTCTGATACACCATTCTGCTGTGGCATACCAGGCGCTGAGAGTTGGGGCGTGATTCCGTGTTCTATCATATAGTCCTGGAATTCACTGTCCATGTACTATCCACCTCGATTCGATCGAAGTGTTTTAACCGATTTACCTAAGAGGTTCTCAACCTCAGTCTTGTACTCCTTGAACTTTTCAAGAGTTTCAGACTTCTTATGCATTAGGTAAATATACCCATATCTAGAGTAGTCGTCTATGAAAGACACAAAGTACTCATAACCGCCCCGAGCTTTAACATTCATCGGACCACAGAGGTCAGAATGCACTAACTCAAGAGGCTCTTTGGCTCTATATCCTTTTCCACTAAAAGGACGTTTGGTCATTTTGCCCTCAAGGCATGACTCACACACCGACAAAGAGTTTTCTTCCAACTCATTTAGAAGTCCACTCTTCACTAGTTTCTCAATCCTATTGAGATTAATGTGGCCTAACCGAAGATGCCAAAGGTGGGCATTTTCTTTTGGAGAAACTTTTGCTTTCTTAGTTCGTGTTTCTGCAGTTTTAAACAATTCAGTATTCAAAACATACAGATTATTTTCAAGTGAAGCTGAACAAATCACATTCCCTTTGAAAGAAATAAACGCTTTATTCGATTCAAAAGAAACTGAAATACATTGTTCTATTAGGCAGGAAATTGAAACAAGGTTTCTAGTAAACCCTGGATGTACAGATTGTCCAACAATAAGTACTTCCCGCCAAAGTTTAGCTTCACCGTGTCGATCGCTGCAGCAGAGACAAGCTCCCCGGATCCAACCCGTAGAGTTACCTCACCCTCTCGCAGCGGCTGCCAGAAATCAATCCCTGAAAAGAAGAACAAACGTGGTTAGTGGCGCCCGAATCCAATATCCAGGCAGAGTCACTACTCTCCACTAAACATGTTTCAGTCACAAGTAAATAGCATTTACCTTGATTCTTCCTCTCGGCCAGGAATTTGGGACAATTTCTCTTCCAAAGGACTTGCCCCCATTGATTGCGGTGGAAACACTTTCCTTTCTCTCGCAACCTCCTTGACCTTCTTGCCCTTGTGGGCGCAAAGACGGTCGGTTTACCCTCTTCATCCTCTTCTTCCCTTTCGGGCGTGAAGGAGCAACAGTTTCGTCCCAGCAGGTCGAACCCGTGATAAGACACCAGAGCAACATTTGCCTCAGATTCCTTGACAAAAATTTTATGCGTAAAATTATATAATGCAATACCGCAAGTGTACGGGTCAAGTTTTAGTATAGTGATTTATGAGTCCAAGTATCGTCCTCGGGAATGGGTTTCTAGATTAATTAATTATTAAGGTAGTAATTCTCAATTTTAGCTAAAGAAACATAACATGGATAGTTGGTTGAAGTAAATACAAACAAACGAACAAACATGTGGACACACAGATTGATAGATTTGGGAGAAGTGATTTTACAAGTTAAAGACCTAACTAGTACATGCATTGAATCAATGAGATGAAATTATAAACAAGAAGTGAAATACTCAAGAAAATCTCTCGATTCTTAGTGAGCCTCGCACATGCAATAAACTCATAGTCTCCATATGAACCTACAACATGCATGGCATTAAGCAACTTCTTTATGTATTTCCCTAAGATCTCTAGGTCACTCTCGTGCCAGACTTCCAAGGGTTTTGGCTATTTTGCTCAAATTCAAGCTTTATCTCTCGAGTCCACTTAAATCAACAAATTAAAAAGTAAAGAACAAATTGCCAAAAATAACGACATAACATGCTTCAATACATCACAAGAAAGTCATAACAAGTAAATCAAGTCGTACTACAATGTTTAGCTACTCTAAATCACATGAAAAATAAACTAAACAAGTAGAAAACGTCTTAGAATGCTATTACAAATTGAAAGAAAGAGAAATAAACTTAGGTGTCGATGCCGGTTCTTCGTCTCCGAGCTCCCGTCTTCGATCTCGAACCTCCACGAATGCTTTGGCTCCCAAAATCACTCTTTTCTCACTTCTTACAAGGTGTATTTCGAATTTAGGGCAAAACTCTACCAAATTGTGCTCTCCTTGCAATGAAATCATAAGGATATATTTATAGAAGGAATCGGTGCGGCGTTGCAACGCTAGGGACAGCGTTGCAACGCTGCACCCTAGGCGGCTGGCAATTAAGGAAATAATCGATGGCATTGCAACGGCGAGGCGGCGTTACAACGCCGCTACCCTAACGCGCGCTCCTTGTCGAAATGGCGTTGCGACGCTGTGAGGCGGCGTTACAACGCCCACCGCGTGCGGTTCCTCATGCATGCCTTCTTATCGAGACAAATACGTTGCGAAGCTACTAGGCGGCGTTAACGCTTATCGCTCGATCTTCAACGCGTCTTGGTGCATTCGGGCGTTGCAACGCTATAACCAGCGTTACAACGCCATCGCCTCGGTCATCATGCTTGGATTGGTCTTCTCTCTTCCATTTGATGTTATATTTAGCTCCAAATAGCCTTGTTTTGATCCCGAGTGATCCAAATTGTCTCCAATAGCTCCGTTTAAGCTCTTAACCTGAAATTGAATAAATTAACCACGTAAAAGCCCTGAAATCATCATAAAACTAGCAATAATTAAGCCTAAGGATAGCACATTTTGTGTGCTATCACCTGTGCAAGGATTGGAAATTCTGTAGCTCATTAAGGAGGGTAGTCAGAGTGTAGCTAATTTTGTTCATAACAAAGATTGCTCTGAAATCAAGGAAACTCTTCGAAGAGTCTCCAAAATAAAACTGACCTGGCTCGACTCGTCGATCGAAGCACCGTTCATCTCGGTCAGATGGAAGTGGGTCATCATGTCTAGAACATGTTCACGGACTGACGACCCCTCTTTCATCCGTGCGTTAAAAACGTATTTGAGCGAATCATGCCGCACCTGAAAGGATTGTTGTCCAAACATTTCCTGCAAGGACTCCATGATCTCCTTAGCGGAAACCATCAGCTCATGCTTCTTTGCCAAGACATCAGACATGCTGGCAATTATGTAGACCTTGGCCTTTTCATTGGCCCTGATCCAACGATCGTACGTGTCGCGAACACTTCGCGACGCGGTCGAGCCCGGCATCTAAGGACACTCCTCAGATAGCACGAACTTTATGTCGTCTTGTACCAAAATTGTATTAATGTTGTTTTTCCAACTTTGGTAAATATCTTCCACTAATTTATCCGAAGCGAGTAAAGCTATAATTGCGCTAGACATTTTTTAGCTGAAAAATAAGAAAAACCTTTGTATTAGTCTCGCAAAAAACTTTTGAAATCTAATAAAGTTTTAGCAAAAATTGTTTCATGATCCCTAGGTCATTCAATATTTTGCAATGATATCCTAAAGGTTTAGAATGACCGTCACCGATGGGTGAATAGGACACTCCTCTTCTAGGACCAGACTTTCTCGATCAGACCATAATCCCAGAATAACTCTTATTCCATTAGGCGTCCAATTACCATTGTTCGGTCGAATTCATTAACACTTAACGAATTCTGTGAGTGTCACCCTCAATCTTTAACTTTTCAAATATCCGTCCAAACAATAGCCACCGAAGGGTGAACCAAGAAGGAAAACCAACCAGGAAACTTATCCCTTTCGGGAATTCACGGTGTTCCGACTCCCATGATCAAGCCCTCCGAAGGGATTGTCTGGTCCATGCCAAACTAGCAGGCAGATCATAGCTGTCTCACGGTGTGAATCGAAAGAAGAGACCGTGGGTCTCGTTTTCACTAGTCCCGCTCCCACTCACTATAAGTACTCTCTCCATCCATGATGATATTGACCTATACAAATGCCATCCGAAGGGGGACGCTCCCATTTGCGCCACGAGGCCGAGTATAGATCTCACGGTGCGGACTTAAAGGAGATTTGTGGTTAGAAATTCAAATGTATCTCATACACTTTTATTTCCTCCCACTCAGTACTTTAATTTTAATAGGGATTGACCTAGATAAACCGGCTAAAATTTACCTAAGTCTACCAATATAAGTCCTATATGGTATTAAGCCTAAGTTTATAATCACATTATTAACTTAGGTCTAAGTGAGTAAATTAATTAACACTTAATTAACGGCACTCACGAGAATATAACCTAAGAATCTCCAGACCGAATTCACTCCCAGGTTGGTTTCCAGGTACGGGTGTTCCGCAAGCGTCAACTTAAATACCCCAGCCTTAGACAAAACCTTCCTTAGACAGAGTTACTTATCAGTCTCCATTCAAAGATTATATTTGATTTCCTAAATTTCTAATCTTATTAGAAAATTAGAAAACCTACGTCTAATTAATCAAGTTCTAAACACTTTAAAACTAATAATTAACTTAGGTTACATGCATTTCTATGTTATAGTGCTTGATCATTCATCACATGAATAATACTATATACTATAACATAATATAATTCATCACATGAATTAAATGCATGAGCATGCTTCTAATTTAAAAATATAACACTTATATTAAATAAATTAAAACATGCAAACATTATATTATAACTCTTATAATATAATCCTAACATGCATACTATATATTATAACTCTTATAATATAAATATGATGCATGAAATGTTTAACCTAAGGTGGGATTTTAAATCTATATGACATACAATATGCACATATAAATTAATTAAAATATACATCTCATGCATAAAATAATTAAATAGCAAAAATGGACCGATTTTTTGCACCTAGGGGCAATTATTTAATTAAATAACATTAATATAACATTTATATTAATATTATTTAATAAAATAATTAAATAAAATAAAAATACATTTTATAAATTTAAATAAATAAATAAAACGAAATAACCGCCCCACTAAGCCTCGAACCCACGACCTCGCGAAACCGCCTCTAGCAACTGGCCTCAACGCGTGCAGCGTTGCAACGCTGCCCTCGCGTACAACGTCGACCCGCGTTCTCAACGCCACGCGTGTTGTAACGCTTATACCCGCGTTACCAGCGCTGACTCTTCTGCAGGCCTCCGTCGCGCGAGGCGGCGTTGAGACGTTTGGCGCGTCTCAACGCCATCGACAGAACAACAAACACTTTGTTGTTCATCATCGATTTTTCGCCTGTTTCCGCTTCGATTTCTTCACAGCAACACTTGCCACGAACGACACGGACTTACAAACTCGATTTACAACAAAAATTGCCCAAAAACAAAGGGCCCTTACATTGATCTCATCAACATAATTGTAAATCTAAAATGCCAAAAAACCGTAAACATCCATTTAAGCAAACAAAACATTCATCTCATGAATTATGGCAAAATACCCACCAAATTTTAATAAAACAGTGCACAAATTGAAGAACCATCAACCTGCCTTTGATGCCAATTGAAGGGAATGAGAATCCCGTGCAGCGGAAGACGATTGAATCGTCGATGTATCAATATGCAACATAGTTTCATTAAAATTGATCTAACACTAGATCTAGGCTAAACATGCTTGTAAGAAGAAGAAAAAATACAGCAAGTAGAATTTACTTACTTGTTGAAGACTTTCTTCAAGAATTTTTCTTCAAATCATGAACTCTTTGTGCTCCTCATACTCAACAAACACCTCCAACGAAAGGTCTTAAACACCTCCAAAATGCCTTCTCGGTTGTTCTCTTTTGGAGAAGGGAAGATTGTGGGATCTTGTGAGTTTTGGAGAGGGAGGAGAAATGAGAGAGAATTGAGAGAATTTCTCTTCTCTTCTTTGTGAAAATCTAAAAAATGAGAGAACAAGTTACAATCCTTCTTGTAAGAAGGGTTTATATAGTGGAATTGGTGGAGTTAAAATGTCCACATAATTACCACTTTACCACAACCATAGGTTATGCAAATCTCATTTGCATAACCACATAATATAAGGTATCTCATATCTCATATTGCAAATCTCATTTGCATTAATTGTGTATTAATTAAATTGAATCACATCCAATTTAATTTCTCTCAATCAATTTCTCCAATTAGCCCTAATTCAACAATTAGGCTAACCTATAGTTCATTATGAATCTCATTCACATTAAACTAAATATTATATCATTCATATCTCATATAAATGACATAAATGCCCTTAAAGTTAGATTGAACACTTCAATTTCATACCAAAACATTAATCCTTCTTTAACCCAGGTGGAGCCAACCGAAAGACCTAATGGACCTACAGTGACGGGCTCCAATGATCCGAGATTAACCTGCCAAACTCTTTGACACGGTTAACCAACATTCATTAGCTACGGTAACACTCCACTATAGCCCGTAGTTGCACTCCGTCGGTCACGAGAATATTACGTGTCCACCGATATAACCTATACCAATGAGTCGACCCTTCACGGGTTGTTCGTGAGACACTACTGGGGTCAAATTACCGCTTTTACCCACATGTCTACCTCTTGTTCCTTAAGTCCCCACTACTCCTCTAATGAACAACATATTGTGATGGTCCAACCATACACAACACCCTTCTCGGGCGGTGAGAAGGTGGGCGCCGTTGTCCAAGCCCTCGAGACAACGACTTAAGGGAACAACCCTCTAGTTTCCCTAAAGGCGGGAACGAGTGAATTCCATCTCGCGTAGTTAAGTTCCCGCTCTCTGCTTGGTTCTGTCACGAGAAGATAGGCATATTGGGCGAGTAATGCGCTGACCACCCTCACGCAGTACTAGTCAAAGAACAGAGCCTCGCAGACAGGAGTCCGTAACACGCTCAGGATTTAGGTTGAGTCACTAATGGTCATCTACGAAGTTATTAGTCCTTACTGTCAATGGTGTTAAATCAGTAGGTCTAATAAATCACGGTCCGGTCTTATACAATCTCATTGCACAGATGCCCCCACTCGCATGTCAACTACATGAACGAGTCGAGATCACCTCGTTTGTATCTAATACAAAGCGAGCCGCATCCATAGTGTATCCAGGATTAGGTCTCCAACCCTATCCATATATCAGAGACCGTTCGGGTCATTAACTCGAACGTGATCCTCCCTGTGTGTCCACTACACACCGTTCAAGTTCTAGTTCTCTCATAAATTCAATGACCCTGGAGCTTAGTTTATTGGAAAAGTTTATAAATATTGCGAGACACAAAGTGATGAAATGAATAACTCTTATTAATTTCAAACAATATATTACAAACACGAGATTAGGACAAAAATCCCAACAACTTCAGCATAGCAACAGGGGAAAAAGTTCTTTATAGTCAACTCCTTCCCTTTCGGTAATACCCTTTGCTACAAGTCTAGCCTTAAAGGTCTGTGCCTTTCAAGCTGCATCTCTCTTTCTCTTATAGATCCATTTACACCCTACGGGTCTAACCCCTTCATGTTGGTCTACAAGTTTCCATACTGAATTAAAGTCCATTGACTCCATTTCAAGCTCCATGGCTTTGATCCATTAGTCCTTGCCTACGTCATTCATTGCCTGTTTATAAGACAATGGATCTTCTACGCCATCATCAGGTATGACGATTGGAGTTTCAGCTAATCCCAAGTAGCGATCAGGTTGGGAAACAACCCTCCCACTGCGTCGAGGCATTCCCAACGATTGAGAAAGACGAGACTGACTTGAGGTGCTGGCTCCTCCATCAACTCTTGATGAAGGTCCAGTTTGATCAACAACTTTTGTTGGTTCATCTATAGCTTCATTTAGCACTAATTTACTACGCGGTTTATGGTTTCTCATGTGATCTTCCTCCAAGAAAGTGACATTTGCCTATACAATAACCTTGTTTTCTTGTGGGTCGTAGAAAAGACCACCTCTCGTTTCCTTGGGATAGCCAACAAATTGGCATAATCTTGAATGAGGTTCCAGTTTCTTTGGGTTTGTCGCCAGCACGTGTGCCGGACAACCCCATATCCTAAAGTGTTTTAAACTAGGTTTACGCCCCTTACATAATTCAAAAGGTGTTTCTGGAACACTCTTTGATGGAACAGTATTCAAGATTTGAACTGTAGTCTCTGCTAGGTATACCTAAAACGAGGCAGGCAATTGAGCATAACTCATCATAGAACGAACCATGTCCAACAAGGCTCTATTTCTCCTTTCTGAAACACCATTTTGTTGTGGTGTATTAGGTGCTGGGAGTTGAGATTTAATTCCATGTTCTATCATATAGTCCTGGAATCTCAAATCCATATACTCTCCACCTCAATCGGATCGAAGTGTTTTAATGGTTTTCCCTAATGCATTCTCTACTTCTGCCTTATACTCTTTGAACTTTTCAAGAGCCTCAGACTTATGATGCATTAGGTATAGATAACCATGTTGGGATTTTTGTCCTAATCTCGTGTTTGTAAATTATTGTTTGAAATTAATAAGAGTTATTTATTTCATTACTTTGTGTCTCCCAATATTTACAAACTTTTCCAATAAACTAATTTCCAGGGTCATTGAATTTATGAGAGAACTAGAACTTGAACGGTGTGTAGTGGACACACAGGGAGGATCACGTTCGAGTTAATGACCCGAACGGTCTACAGTATATGGATAGGGTTGGAGACCTAATCTGGATACACTGTGGATGCGACCCGCTTTGTATTAGATACAAACGAGGTGATCTAACTCGTTCATGTGGTTGACATGCGAGTGGGGGCATCCTGTGCAATGAGATTGTACAAGACCGAACCGTGAATTATTAGACCTACTGATGTAACACCGTTGACAAAAAGGACTAATAACTTCGTAGATGACCATTAGTGACTCGACCTTAATCCTGAGCGTGTTACGGACTCCTGTCTGCGGAGGTCTGTCCTTTGACTAGTACGGGTGAGGGTGGTCACAGTTACTAGCCCAATATGCCTATCTTCTCAGGGACAGGACTAAGTAGGGAGCTGGGAACTTAACTACGCGAGATGGAATTCACTCATTCCCGCCTTTAGGGAAACTAGAGGGGTTGTTCCCTTAAGTGTTGTCTCTAGGGTGAAACAACGGCGCCCACCTTCTCACCGGCTTTGAGAAGGGTGTTGTGTATGGTTGGACCATCACGATATGTTGTTCATTAGAGGAGCAGTGGGGACTTAAGGAACAAGAAGTAGACACAGGGGTAAAACGATATTTTGACCCAGCCGTGTCTACAAACAACCTGTGAAGGGTCGACTCATGGGCATTGGTTATATCAGTAGACACGTAATATTCTGCACTGACGGGAGTGCAGCTACGGGCTATAGTGGAGTGTTACCGTAGCTAATGAATCTTGATTAACCGGGTCAAAGAGTTTGACAGTTAATCTCGTATCATTGGAGCCCAAGCTTCGTAGGTCCATTAGGTCCCTCGGTTGCTCTCAATGCAGGTTAAAAGAAGGGTAAATGTTTTGGTATGAAATTGAAGTGTTCAATTTCACTTAAAGGGCATTTATGTCATTTATATGAGATATGAATGATATAATATATAGTTTAATGTGAATGAGATTCATAATATACTATAGGTTAGCCTAATTGTTGAATTAGGGCTAATTGGAGAAATTAATTGAGAGAAATTAAATTGGATGTGATTCAATTTAATTAATCCACAATTATTGCAAATGTGATTTGCAATATGAGATATGAGATATCTTATATTATATGGTTATGCAAATGACATTTGCATAACCTATGGTTGTGGTCAAGTGGTAATAATGTGGAGATTTTAACTCCATCAATTTTCACTATTTAAACCCTTTGCAAGAAGGGATTAGCAACTCATTCTCTCATTTTTTTATTTTCATCAAAGAGAAGAGATTAAAAATTTTCTCAACTCTCTTAAATTCTCCTCCTTCTTCAAAACCAAAAGATCCGAGAATCTTCCTTCTTTCCAAAAAAAGAACAACCGAGTTTCCAAGTGGTTGTGACCGGATCTTGTTCGTGAGTTCGAGTTTTCGTTCAGATTGAGAAGCACGAAGAGTTCGTGACCAAGGAAGGAACTTTGAATAACAGTCTACAACAAGTAAGTAGAGTTCTTCTTGCTGTAATTTCTTCCTCCTTTAAATGTTTAACTTAGATCTAAGAGTTAGATCGTTTTAACAAAAATCAAGTAGCGTAACGATACCTTCACGATTCGATCATCTTCCGCTGCGCGGGAATTTTCATTCCCTTCAATTGGTATCAGAGCCATTTCAATGGTTCTTCGTTATGCACTGTTTTTTTGTTAAAATAGGTGGGTAAATTGCCTTATTTCATGAGATGAATGTTGGTTTTTCTTAATGGATGTTTCGGTTTTTGGCACTAGAATAGATTTACAAATTATGTTGATGAGATCAATGTAAGGGCCCATTGTTTTTGGGCATTTTGTTGTAAATCGAGTTTGTAAGTCCGAGTCGTTCGTGGCAAGAGTTGCTGTGATGAAATCGGAGCGAAAACGGGCGAAAATCGACGAAGAACAACAAAGGAGTTTGTTGTTCTGTCGATGGCGTTGAGACGCTGTTCTTGGGCGTCTCAACGCCATTCTTGCGGATGGAGGCCCTGCTGCAGAGCAGCGTTGCAACACTAGGCGTAGCGTTGCAACACCACGGCGTGGAGCACGCTGATCTAAACGCTGGACGCCGCAGCGTCAACGCCACACGCGTAGTGGGCAGTTCTAGTTTCAGTTTCGCAAGAAGTGGGAGCTTGATGCTTAGTGGGGTAGTTATTTACGTTTTTATATATTTTTAATTTTGTAAAATGTATTTTTATTTTCTTTATTTAATTATTTAATTAAATAATATTAATATAAGTGTTATGTTAATGTTATTTAATTAAATAATTTCCCCTAGGTGCCAAAAATTGGTCCATTTTTGCTATTTAATTATTTTATGCATGAGATGTATATTTTAATTAATTTCTATGTGCATAATGTATGTCATATAGATTTAAAATCCCACCTTAGGTTAAAAAATTTCATGCATCATTTATATTATAAGAGTTATAATATATAGTTTGCATGATAGGTTATATTATAAGAGTTATAATATAACAAAATGCATGTTTAATTTAATTAATATAAGTGTTATATTTTTTAGATTAAAGTATGCTCATGCATTTATATTCATGAGATGAATTATATTATGTTATAGTATATAGCTATTCATGTGCTGAATGATCAAGCACTATAACATAGAAATGCATGCCACCTAAGTTAATTATTAGTTTTAAAGAGTTTATAACTTGAATAATTAGACATAGGTTTTCTATTTTCTAATGAGATTAGAAATTAGGAAATCAAAGTTTAGTCTATGAGTAGAGACTTATTAGTAACTCTGTCTAAGGAAGGTTTTGTCTAAGGCTGGGGTATTTAAGTTGACGGTTGCGGAACACCCTACCTGGAAACCGACCTGGGAGTGAATTCGGTCCGAAGATTCTTAGATTATACTTATCGTGAGTGCCGCTAATTAAAAGTGTTTTAATTTACTCACATAGACCTAAGTAATAATGTGGTTATAAACTTAGGTTAATACCATATAAGAGTTATATTGGTAGACTTAGGTAAATTTTAGCCAGTTTATCTAGGTCAATCCCTATTAAAATTAAAGTGTTGAGTGGGAGGAAATAAAGTGTATGAGATACATTTGAATTTCCAACCACAAACCTCCGTTAAATCCGCACCGTGAGATCTAAACTTGGCCTCGTGGCGCAAATGGGAGCGTCCCCCTTCGGATGGCATTTGTATAGGTCAATATCATCGTGGATGGAGAGAGTACTTATATTGAGTGGGAGCGAGACTTCTGAAAATGGGACCCACGGTCTCTTATTTCAATTCACACCGTGAGACGCCTATGATCCGCCTGCTAGTTTGGCCTGGACAAGAAAATCCCTCGAGGGCTCGATCATGGGAGTCTGAACACCGTGAATTCCCGGAAGGATCTGATTTACGGTTGATTTTCCTTCTTGGTTCACCCTTCGGTGGCTATTGTTTGGACGGATGCTTGGAAACTTAAAGATTGAGGGATTCGTTAAGTGTTAATGAATTTGACCGAACAATGGTAATTAAACGCCTAATGGAATAAGAGTTATTCTGGGATTAGGGTTTGATCGAAAAAGTCTCGTCCTAGAGGAGGTGTGTTCTGTTCACCCTTCGGTGACGGTCATTCTAAACCTAGGTTTACGCCCCTTCCAAAGTTCAAAAGGTGTTTCTGAAACACTTTTTGATGGAACACTGTTCAAGATTTGAACTGCAGTCTCTACTGCGTATACCAAAAACGAGGCAGGCAATTGAGCGTAACTCATCATAGAACGAACCATGTCTAACAAGGTTCTATTTCTCCCTTCTGACACACAATTTTGCTGTGGTGTATTTGGTGCTGAGAGCTGAGATTTGATTCCATGTTCTATCATATAGTCCTGGAATCTTAAATCCATATACTCTCCACTTCAATCGGATCGAAGTGTTTTAATGGTTATTCCTAATGCATTATCTACTTCAGCCTTATACTCTTTGAACTTTTCAAGAGCTTCAGACTAGTGATGCATTAGGTATAGATAACCATACCTCGAATAATCATCTATGAAATAGATGAAATATTCGTACCCTCCTCGAGTTTTGACATTCACTGGACCACAAATATCCGAATGCACAAGTTCTAGGGGCTCTACGGCTCTGTAACCTTTTCCAGTAAAAGGTCGCTTGGTCATTTTACCTTCCAAGAAAGATTCGCAAGGCGGTAAAGAATTATCTTCTAACTTGTTTAGAAGTCCATTATTGGAGTGTCTCTCAATCCGCTTGAGATTAATATGACCAAGCCTAAGATGCCATAGTAAGGTATTATTATTTGGTGAAATTCTTTGTCTTTTATTTCGAGTGTTAGCATTTTTAAACATCTCATGATTTAAAATTGCTTGCGTTCTGTTCGGTTTCAGTACATACAAGCCATTTTTCAATTTAGCAGAACAAATATTGACACCTTCTTTCAAAATGAACGCTTCATTAATTGAAAAAGAAATACAATATCCAAGTTCTATTAAACAATAGATAGAAATTAAGTTCCTTTTAAGCTTAGGAACTATATACAGATTTTTTTAAAAAAGAAATCTATCTTTGAAAAATAACTTGGCATCTGCCACTGCACGAGCTGAGACGACGTCTCCCGTTCCGACCCTGAGGGTCATCTCACCCTCTTCGAGCACCTTGAAGGAACTAGTTTCCTGAAATGAAGAGCAAACGTGATTAGTGGCTCCTGAATCAAGTATCCAGGTAAAATCATTATTTTTCACTTAACATGTTTCAAGAGCAAGTAAATCTAATTTACCTTTCTTCTCTTTGAGCTCAGCAATGTATTTTGGCCAGTTTCGCTTCCAATGCCCATCCACGTTGCAGTGGAAACATTTTCCTTTATCTGCAACCTTGACTTTTTCCTTGCCTTTGTCAACAGCAGGTGCTTTCTGTTTCCCTCCTATTTTCTTCTTTTGGGTCTTCTTAAGCCCAGATGATGAGCTACAGGACTTAGTCCCAGAGGATGAACCCTTCTGGAACCTTCTGGAATGGGCAAACAGATTTGCCTCTCCATCAGCCTGTCCTTTATTCTTCATAAGAGACTGGAAAGTCTGTAGTTCATTAAGGAGAGTAGTCAGGTTATACTCTATCTTATTCATCACCGCATTGCTGCGGAATTGCAGGAAACTCTTCGGAAGAGATTCCAGGATGAACGATATCTGACTTTGCTCGTCAATGACCGCTCCGTTCATCTCAGCCACATTGAAGTGGACCATCAGCTCAAGAACGTGTTCTCTCACCGATGACCCCTCCTTCATACGGGAGTTATAAACGTATTTGAGGGATTCGTGTCGAAATCATCCCGCATTTGGTTGTCCAAACATTTCTGCGCAAATAACTCATGATCTCACAAGCTGAGACCATCGTGCTTTTTGGCCAGAACTTCAGAAACACTAGCCAAAATGTAGACCTTGGCCTTATTATTGGCCTTGATCATGCGGTCGTACGCCTCCTTAACAGATTGAGGAGCGTTACGAGCAGGGATCTGAGGACATTCCTCAGACAGTACGAACCGTAAGTCGTCAACAACGAGAATCGTATTCAAGTTGGACTTCCACGTAGTAAAATTCTCACCAGTTAAACGGTCGCTTTTGAGTAAGGCTATTATAGAGGACGACATGCTGAAAATCCAAAATAGTTTTACTTAGTTATGCCTTTTAACCCATTGTAAAAATCAATCAAATTTAGCAAAATTATTAAAGAACCCTAGAGTTTAAACTAAACCCACTGTTTAAATTAAACCTTTAATTTTGCAACGATACTTCAAGGGTTTAGAACAAAAGCCTCCGTCGGGCGGTCAGTCATTCCTCCCTTGAATTGAGACTTTCTCAGCCAATTCCCACTACCAGAACATCTCATGTCCCAATGGTTCTTAGCTACCGTTTGTTTGGTGAAGGATTTGTTAACTAACCTAACTCATCCCGTAAATGTGACCCTACCATTTTCAGATCCAATAGGCTTGAGCCAATAGGCTACTATTAAGAAAGACAACTGCTGGCAAAAAACCTAAGAGACCCTATCCATTTCTGGAGTTCATGGTGTTCCGATCCCTATAGTCAGGCCCTCCGTAGGGTTTGGCTGTTCCAGGACAACCTAGCAGGCGGACTATAGAAATCTCACGGTGCGACCTAATGGAGGAGACCGTAGGATACATTGACACGCGTCCTGCTCCCATTTACTATGGATATTTCCCTCATTCACCTTGGTATTGAACCATGCAAACACATACCGTAGGGGGACGCCGTATTGACGCCGCGTAGCCGAGCATGAAACTCACGGTGTGAACTCTTGAGGACCTGAGAGTAAACTCGATGCGAACATCTCGTTTTCTCCCACTGATGTTCCTAAAATTAGGGTATGGTGTTAACTTAGTCGGATTCTGGCTAAAAGAATCTATCTAAGTCTATGCCTATTATAACTATTATAACTAGGTCTTAAAACCTTATGTCTAGGTGAATTAACATTTTAATTACCTAGAGATAAAACAGAACTAAGGTTAATTCAACTCAGGTTCCGGGTCAGTTCCCAGGTAGGAGGTGTTCCAGTTAACTAAATCGACTTAAGTACCCAAACCTTAGACAGAACATCACCGGTAGAGTTCCCTTAAACCAAAGTCCTAAAGTCCTACTATATTTTAAACTATTTTAAATACTACGTAAGACTTATTTCTAATCCTATTAGAAATTGAAACTTAGGTCTAAATTAATTTTAAACAATTTAAAACTAATTAAATCTTAAACCAAGTCCCTATGTTTGCATGCATTTCTTTATTATAGGTTATGGTTTCTAAAAACCCTTTAATTTATAACTTTTATAAATTTTAATAATTAACCTATGATAAAGAAACTATATTATAAATCCAACAATCAATATTCAAATTGGAATTATAAAAGGAATTCAACAAATTGAATTATAAAAATACTTAAACAAAATAACATTTATTTTAAACTAAGTAATTTCATGCTCCATGCAATTTATTTTCCATATAATCTAATTATAACACTTATAATTAATTACTTATGAAAAAATAAATTAGTCATGCATTCAACCATATTCATATAACATTTAAATAAATAAAATGCATGACGAGCTTATCCTAAGGTGGGAATAATCTAAATGACATTCATAAAGATAAATAACTGTAAAACCGGAATAATGTGGCCCCTAAAGTGCAAAAAAAAATAAATACCATTAATTTATTTCATTAAACGGGTCCAAAAACACCCTGAACCGGCCTTGAACTGCTCGAACCGGACAAAAAACAATTGAACCAACCGAACCGGTCTGCAGCTGCTGGAATGCCCCACGGCGTTGCAACGCTGAGGCCAGCGTTGCAACACCCGCTTCGTCGTCTTGTGCGCCTGGTATCGGGGTAGCGTTGCAACGCTGAGGGGCAGCGTTGCAACGCTTCGGACCCCTTGATCGCCCGCGTCAATAGGGAACGCTGGCGTTGCGACGACAGCTTCTTCTTTAGCGTAACGCTACTGGTAGTGTGTGGCACGCATATTTGCTTTCTTGACATCGCCTTTCTTTCACGAACACAGTAGCTTCAAACTGAAATGCATGAAACTGGTCCCGAATGACTCGTAACTCAATTACAGGTTCAATTTTGCACTTATTGCCCAAAAAATCGAGGGGCCTTTACATCCAATTTGAACAAAAATCGAAGTAAAGTAAAGCCAAAACATTCCTAAACAAGTTTTACAGCAAACCAAATGCATTTCTCACCAAATCATTGTAATTTTGTTTCAAAACAAAACAAATCAAGCATTGCTCTGATACCAATTGATGGAGATCTGATCTCCTTGAGCAGCGGAAACGTGTTTGGGATCTTAATGACTTGATTGTTTTGCTTAAAAACAAAAACCAGTACATTGATAAAAAATACAGAACAAGCATGGATTCTAATCCTATTAGACATGGATTAATTGCATACAAACATGCTACAAGTTTAACGATTAAACTAATAAAAGAGAGTGATACCTTTGTAGATTTTCGCCAGCAACTTGTTGTTCCAAAGGTTGTACAACAAATCAATTGTACAGTGACTTCTCTATTCTCTTCCAGCAAGAACACAACAACCACCAGAGATCACCTTCTATATCTCTGAGTTCTTAGATCTTCCTTGGTGGGAAGGATCCAACAATTGGAGGTTTTAGGAATTAGAGAGTGAGAGAGAGAATTCCAGGAAGTTGCAATTCCTCAATTGCAAAAATGATCGATCAATCATAAAATTGAGCAACCCCCTTCTCCCTGTTAAACTGTCGATAGGGAGAAGGGGAAGGGTAGTGGGGAACGTGTCTGGATGACATGTTCCCTCATTTATTATTAAAATAATAATAATAATAATAATAATAATAATAATAATAATAATAATAATATAATTAAATTAAATTTAATTATTCATTTAAATCATATTTAAATAATACAAATTAAATATCATATATTTAATTTGGATTAAATCTCATTTAATCACATTACCCCTTTAACCTATAGTTTTAATGTACAACCAGTGCACATTAAATTTTATCCTATAGTCTGCAAATGTTAATCACATTCACATTTAATATAATATTTGAACTCTTTCAAATATTCAATTCTCTCATATAATTTAATATGAATCATATTCACATTAAATTTATAATATATAGTTCCAAAACTATATATTATACCGCATCTAAATACATTAAATATATTTCCTAATGAATTTGAACATTTCAAATTCAAATGATCTAAGAACCCTTTACGAGCTAGAAGGTGGACCTAATGGACCTACAGATCAGAAGCTCCAACGATACAAGATTGCTCGGTTAATCTCATTAACCTCCCAATCAACATTCGTGAACTGCGGGAACACACCACTAAAGTCCCACAGCTGCACTCTTCTCACTGCAGATATATTTCTGTGTCCATGGATATTGACAAATAACAACAAGTCAATCCTTCACGAATGTTCGTAACACCAGCTGGGTCAAATTACCGTTTTACCCATGGGTTACATCTTGTGCCTTAAATACCAGTGCTCCTCTAATGAAGAATTTGTTTGTGGTCCTACCAACAAAATGAGTCTTTCTCGAGCCAATGAGAGGGTTGGTCCCTTTGTTTAAGTCCCGAAGACACCACTTAAGGGAACATTCCTCTACTTACCCTAGTAGGCGGGAAGGAGTGAATTTCGTCTTGCTATGTTAAGTTCCCAGCCGCTCACTCGGTCTTGTCCCCAAGAAGGTAGGCATATTGAGTCGGCGAATCTGGCCACTCTCACCCATACTAGTCAAAGGACAATCCCTCATGAAGGTGAGTTCGTAACACTCGCTTAGATTGAGATCCAGTTGCCTAGGTCATCCTAGTGAAATAGAAACCGAACTAGTCAACGGAGTTACAGCTAGAGGTTACTATTTCGTGGTCCGGTCTTATGTAATCTCATTACATAGGATATCCCCACTCACATGTCATCTACACGAAAACGTTAGGATCACAGTGTTTGTATCAAATACAAAGTGGGCCACATCCATAGTTTTACCAGGGTAAGGTACCCAAACCTTATCTCCTAACTATAGACCCTTTAGGATGTATCTCGAACCGAGATCCATTTTATGTACATTACATTTAGTTAAAGATTCATTTAACAACCTTGGATGTTTAGTTTATTGGACTTAGGGTTTTAAATATAGGTAAACTGGTAGATAACGATCAATAACACTTTATTAAAATAATAACACTTTATTACATTAATTAGAACATAATTACAAACTACGAGTTTTAGGGCAAAAATCCCAACAGGAAAAACAACATAAACACAATTTTGGTAACTGATGACATTAAGCTCGTGCTCTCTTAGGAATGTCCTCAGATGTCGGGCTCGACTACGTCGCGAAGTGTTCGCGATGCATACGATCGATGGATCAGGGCCAATGAAAAGGCCAAGGTCTATATCATTGCCATAATGTCTGATGTATTTGCCAAGAAGCATGAGCTGATGGTCACCGCTAAGGAGATCATGGAGTCCTTGTAGGAAATGTTTGGACAACAGTCCTTTCAGGTCCGGCATGACTCGCTCAAATACGTCTTCAATGCACGGATGAAAGAGGGGTCGTCTGTCCGTGAACATGTTCTAGACATGATGACCCACTTTAATCTGGCTGAGATGAACGGGGCTTCGATCGACGAGTCGAGCCAAGTCAGTTTTATTCTGGAGACTCTTCCGAAGAGTTTCCTTCAGTTTCGTAGCAATGCTGTTATGAACAAAATTAGCTACACTCTGACTACCCTCCTCAATGAGCTAAAGAATTTTCAGTCCTTGAACATGGTCAGGGCACCAGAATCTGAGGCAAATGTTGCCTACAGGTCTTATCACAGGGGTTCGACCTCTAGGACGAAACATGTTGCTCCTTCACGCCCGAAAGGGAAAAAGAGGATGAAGAGGGGTAAAACTGACCGAGCTGCCACCCATAAGGGCAAGAAGGTCAAAGAAGTTGCAGACAAAGGAAAGTATTTCCACTGCGATGAGGGCGACACTAGAAGAGGAACTGTCCCAAATTCCTGGCCGAGAGGAAGAATCAAGGTAAATGTGATTTACTTGTGACAGAAACTTGTTTAGGGAGAGTAGTGACTCTGTCTGGATATTGGATTCAGGTGCCACTAACCATGTTTGTTCTTCTTTTTAGGGGATTGATTCCTGGCAGCCGCTGCGAGAGGGTGGGGTGACTCTACGGGTTGGATCCGGAGAGCTTGTCTCTGCTGCAACGATCGACACGATGAAGCTACACTTTTGCGGGAAGTACTTATTATTAGATAATTTGTACATTGTACTAGGGTTTACTAGAAACCTTGTTTCCATTTCCTGCCTAATTGAACAATGTATATGTCTTTCTTTTGAATCAAATAAAGCCTTTATTTCTTTCAAAGGCAATCTAATTTGTTCAGCTTCACTTGAGCATAATTTGTATGTTTTGAAACCTAATTCGGTCAAAAGTGTTTTGAATACTGAATTCTTTAAAACTGCAGAAACGCGAACTTAGAGAGCGAAAGTTTCTCCTAAGGAAAATGCCACACTTTGGCATCTACGGTTAGGCCACATTAATCTCAATAGGATTGAGAAACTAGTGAAGCGTGGACTTCTAAACAAGTTGGAAGAAAACTCTTTACCGGTGTGTGAGTCATGCCTTGAGGGCAAGATGACCAAATGTCCTTTTAGTGGAAAAGGATATAGAGCCAAACAACCTCTTGAGTTAGTACATTATAACCTCTGTGGTCCGATGAATGTTAAAACTCGGGGCGGTTATGAATACTTTGTGTCTTTCATAGACGATTACTCGAGGTATGGGTATATTTACCTAATGCACAAGAAGTTTGAAACTCTTGAAAAGTTCAAGGAGTACAAGACTGAGGTTGAGAACCTCTTAGGTAAATCGCTTAAAACACTTCGATCGGATCGAGGTGGAGAGTATATGGACACTGAATTCCAGGACTATATGATAGAACACGGAATTACGTCCCAACTCTCAGCACCTGGTATGCCACAGCAGAATGGTTTATCGGAGAGGAGAAACAGAACCTTGTTGGCATGGTTCGGTCGATGATGAGTTATGCTCGTCTCCCTAATTCTTTTTGGGGTTACGCAGTGGAGACTGCGGTTTATATTTTGAACAATGTTTCGTCGTAGAGTGTTTGTGAAACACCTTTCGAGCTCTGGAGTGGACGTAAAGGAAGTTTATATCACTTCAGAATTTGGGGATGCCCGGCCCACGTGTTGGTGTCAAACCCGAAAAAGTTGGAACCCCGTTCGAAATTGTGCCTATTCGTAGGTTACCCTAAAGAGACTAGGGGTGGTCTATTTTATGATCCTAAGGAAAATAGGGTGCTTGTGTCGACAAATGCCACTTTCCTAGAGGAAGATCACGTTAGGGATCATTTACCAAGGAGTAAAATTGTGCTAACTGAAATGGACAGTACATCAACAAGAGTTGCTGATGGGGCTAGTACGTCAACAAGTGTTGTTGATCCTAGCACGTCTAGTCAAATCCGTTCCCAAGAGTTGTGAATGCCTCGACGTAGTGGGAGGGCTGTGAGACAGCCTAATCGTTACATGGGTTTAGCTGAAACCTCAGTTGTCGCTCCTGATGATGACTGTGAGGTTCCATTGACCTATGATCAGGCAATGGTTGATGTTGACAAACACGAGTGGATTAAAGCTATGGACCAGGAAATGGAGTCTATCTACTTCAATTCTGTATGGGAGCTTGTGGATCAACCGGATGGGGTAAAATCTTTGGGGAAGGTGATAAGGTTATGGAAGCAAATGTCCAAATTAAACGATCGAGTCGTGCCACAAGGTAAATGCTAGTAACCCATACAGTAGGCATTAAGAGGGTTTTGGAGAATCAACCAAAAAGAAATTGGTTTAGTAAAGCGTTCCATCCAAGGATCGTAAGAGACGTAAGAGACTAAGTAGGGACGAAAGAAGAAAACGTGAGCCATCTTATCCCAAGCTATTTCAAGATTAGTAACTTTCGAGGACGAAAGTTCTTAAGGAGGGAAGATTGTAACACCCCAGAACCCCAAGTACTTTTGAAAAAATAAATTTATTTGGTGTTGGGGCTTTGAAATTTAATGAAAGATGATGCAAATTGAAAAATTGGTATAAGTAAAGGACTTTTAGAAAATCTAAAGGAGTTGAGGACATTATAGTGGTTAGGAGTTGAATGGAGGGGCATTTTTGTAATTTGGAAAGAGGAAAGAGAAGATTGACTTAAGGTTAAGAATAGCTTTGACCTCAGCGCGCGCTTCTCGAGGACTGTCTTCTTCTTTCTCCCCCATCTTCTCGGCTGAACATCCCAGCATCAACCTGCCGCCGGCCAAGCTCTGCCATTGTCGCCGACATCCTTCGCAATCAAGAGACTCGACCAAACACCCAGACGAAACTGTTGCAAACTTTCGAACACGCAACAGCAGCTCGCCGACAACCACTGCCCAGATCCCCGCCTCCGCTCAGACGTTCGATCGTCGATCGGTCTCCAGCCACACGAGCGATCTACTCATCAACGAACAGGTGTTCTTCGCCAACCTCCTCGAAACCAACAGAAGCCACTGAGGGCTAAGTTGCGCCTCTCAGCCTCGGAGCTCGCCGGAAAACACGCCGACAACAAGTTGCAGAATGAATCTCCGATTTGGGATTCGATTTTGGTTCGAATTTGGTTCAGGTTTTTTGAGGGGTTTTCAATAGGTTTTTGACATTCTAGGACCGGTTCCGAATAGATCGGCTCACGAGCTTTGCAGATCTGGCTTCCACGCTCCGAGAGGCGCCACGACGCGCCGCCGCCCCACCTCCACGCGCTTCCGTCGGCTGGCCACGCGCCGCCGCTCGCCGGAGCTGTTTCTGGTCCACCTGTTTTGATCCCTAAAGTTCGTTTTTAGCCTCCGATTGGGTAATTTTGCTTGATTATTACTTGATGTTCCAACTAATTGCTATGTAGACTCTAAGTTATGCTTATGTTAATTAATTTAGGAGGCTCAAGTTCTGAACATGACTGAATGGATTGCTGAGTCAGAGATTTAGTTATAGAATATCTCAGAGCTAAGGCTAAGGTAAGGGATTTTCTACAAATGATCTAAAAAAAGAGGAGTAAATATGATTTCTTGGAAGATTTATTTTAAAAAGGTGAAATTCGAGGACTTAGTTCAAAAGGGTGAATTTCCAAGACTTACGCTCATGAATTTAGAAAAGTAATATTTCAAAGGGTTTTAAAGGATCATGAGTAATTGATTTTCAAACGATTTAGAAAGTAGCTTGAATGATTTAAGGGTTTGGGGAGGACCTGAACAGAAATGATTTCAAAGTATTTTAAAACGAGCCTTGACACAGTTATGTATAGTTATGCATATTGAGATTTTCAGTTATGTCATTGTGTTAATTATGTATCTTAAAGTATAAACGTACTTATTACTTATGATTGATTGACTCTAGTTAAAGTTATGAAAGTTATGCCATGATTTTATGTTTTATGTGATTGTTGCATCATTCTGATTGTATATGTATATGTGTTTGAAGAATGGGACCTCATGCATATTGTATGTATATGAACATGCCATGTAGGCTGTGGCAATTGGTCTCCTGAGAATTTATGCATGGTAAGACATGCATTAGAGACCCTATGGGTCAAACTTATAGGAGTCTGTGAGGGACTCAAACTTATAGGGGTTTGTGAGGGACTCAAAACTTATAGGGGTCTATGAGGGACTCAAAACTTATAGGGGTCTGTGAGGGACTCAAATCTTATAGGGGTCTGTGAGAGACTCAAACCTATAGGGGTCTGTGAGGGACTCAATATGAAAAGACTCAAGTAGACTCAATTGACCACGCATAGCCAAAGAGAAAAGTCATGATTTTATGAAAGGAGTTTTAGGTCCCACAACAGAAAGTTTTATGATTTCAAAAGTCACGAATCACAGTTATGTATAAAAGTCATGTTTAAAAGAAAGTCATGTTGCATGTGTTTGCATCTCCCGACCTCCACTTACTGGGTATTTTATAATACTCATCCCTCTACCTTTGTTGTGTATCCCCTGTTTTAAAAACGTTTTCAGGTAAAGGCGAGGGAATACCAAAGTAGTGATGTGGATGCGCTATGTAAGTCATGGGAACCAAGTCATGATTTTTCCGCACGCATGATTTAGAAAGTATATTTTAATGTGATTTTAGTTTCTGCTTATGTAGCCTAACAATTTTAAAATTGAGGCCAAAATTAGTTGTGTTTGTAAACGTTTTGTATTTATGGGATCCCAAATTAAATCAATTTTTATCTATTTAAAGTTATTTAATGCCTCAAATGCATGCATGAGTAGTAATGTCCCTAGGAACTTATGTTATAAAAAAATAGGGGAATTACAGTATGGTTGGACCATCACGATACGTTGTTCATTAGAGGAGCAGTGGGGACTTAAGGAACAAGAAGTAGACACAGGGGTAAAACGCTATTTTGACCCAGTCGTGTCTACGAACAACCTGTGAAGGGTCGACTCATGGGTATTGGTTATATCCATGGACACGTAATATTCTACACTGACGGGAGTGCAGCTACGGGCTATAGTGGAGTGTTACCGTAGCTAATGAATATTGATTAACTGGGTCAAAGAGTTTGATAGGTTAATCTCGGATCATTGGAGCCCGTCACTGTAGGTCCATTAGGTCCCTCGGTTGGCTCAATCTGGGTTAAAAGAAGGGTAAATGTTTTGGCATGAAATTGAAGTGTTCAATTTCACTTAAAGGGCATTTATGTCATTTATATGAGATATGAATGATATAATATATAGTTTAATGTGAATGAGATTCATAATAAACTATAGGTTAGCCTAATTGTTGAATTAGGGCTAATTGGAGAAATTAATTGAGAGAAATTAAATTAGATGTGATTCAATTTCATTAATCCACAATTATTGCAAATGCGATTTGCAATATGAGATATGAGATATCTTATATTATATGGTTATGCAAATGAGATTTGCATAACCTATGGTTGTGGAAAAGTGGTAATAATGTGGAGATTTTAACTCCATAAATTTCCACTATTTAAACCCTTTGCAAGAAGGGATTAGCAACTCATTCTCTCATTTTTTGATTTTCATCAAAGAGAAGAGATTAAAAATTCTCTCAACTCTCTCAAATTCTCCTCCCTCTCCAAAACCAAAAGATCCAACAATCTTCCTTCTTTCCAAAAGTAGAACAACCGAGTTTCCAAGTGGTTGTGACCGGATCTTGTTCGTGAGTTCGAGTTTTCGTTGAGATTGAGAAGTACGAAGAGTTCGTGACCAAGGAAGGAATTTTGTGTTGGGATTTATGCCCTAAACTTGTGTAATTTTGATCAATTGAATAAAGTGTTAGTTGTTTTGATAAGATTACAGTCTTGCTTTTATAAATCCAATAAACTAAGCTCCAAGGTTATAACGTTGATCTAGAAATCAGTGTAGTGGACACTATTGGGGTTGAATTCAAGATTATAACCTAAATAGTCTATGGTATAAGAATAAGGTTGGAAACCTCATTCTGGTAACACCATGGATGCGTCCCACTTTGTAATTAGTACAAATGAGGTAATCCAACTCATTCATGTAGTTGACATGCGAGTGGGGGCATCTTGTATGAAGAGTTCATACAAGATCGGATCGCAAATTATTAGTCTAACCAAAGATAACACCGCTAATGTGATAAGACTAGTAATTTATAGATGGTCATTAGTGAATTGACCTGAATCCTGGGCAAGTTAAGAACTCCTGGTTATAGGGGTTTGTCCTTAGACTAGTATGAGTGAGAGTGGCCTGTAGCCGACTCAATAAGCCTACCTTCTCAGGGACAGAACCTCGTAGGTAGCTGGGAACTTAACTGTGCAAGATGGAGTTCACTCATTCCTCTCACCGAAGAATTAGATAGGTTGTTCCCTTAAGAACCGACTCTGTGTCTTGAACAACGGGCTCCGCCTCTCTGAGAGGGTATGAGTCTAAGGTAGGACCTTAGACTCGTTGTTCATTAGAGGATCGGTGGTGCTTAAGGAGCAAAGAGGTAATCATAGGGGTAAAACGGTAATTTGACCCAACTGTGATTACGAACAACATGTGAAGGGTCGACTCATGGGTAATACTATATCAGTGGACACAATAATATCTACAGTGAGGAGAGTGCAGCTGCAAGTCTATAGTGGAGTGACTTGTAGTTAATGAATATTGATTAACTGGATCAAAGAGTTTGATCAGTTAATCTCACATCATTGGAGCTCATGATCTGTAGGTCCATTAGATCCCTCCGCTGGCTCAATATGGTAATATTGAGGGTATAAAGTTAGAAGTGAAATTGAAGTGTTCAATTTCATACATGAGGAGTTATATCAATTATATATGATGTAATTGATATAATATATAGTTTTAATGTGAATTAGATTCATATATAAACTATATACTAAAGAGAGATTAAAGGAGGGGTAGGATGGTCATTTCCATCCCATTCCCCTATATATATAGTTGCATGAGATGCAACTAGGTCAAGACATTCTAAGTGTATCCTAACCTTTGGTTGTTGTTGGAAAGGTTCCAAGACAACAAAGATCTTTCTCTCAAAACACCTCACTATTCCTAAAGGGAACCCACCTTCCTCCCTCACCTAGAGAACAACGGAGAAGATCCGGTGGTGGTGTCGGTGTTCGTTGGAGTTCTTGTTACTGAGATTGTGACCGTGGAGAGAGGAACACTTGAAGAAAGGTTCTTCAAAGGTAAATACTTGTTGTCCAAACTCTTATTTTATGCTTAATCCATGTTTACGTTCTTGAATTTTATGTTGTAACTAAATCAAGAGCATGTGATTCGCAATCGCTTCCGCTGCGGAGACTTCGATTCCCTTCAATTGGTATCAGAGTCCAATTGCGTTCTTGATTTATGTTCTGGAATTTTCAAGAACACGGTGGGATTTACTATTTTTTTTGCATGAGATGTATGAACGATTTTTTGCGAAATTAGATGTTTTCAATTTTGGAACTTAGATTTACAATTTCATTGAAATGTTCAATGTAAGGGCCCGATTTTTGGACAAATTTAATTATAAATCGAGTCTGTAAGTTTGTGTCGATCGTGGCAAAGCGGTTGCTGAGAAGATCGGAGCAAAAACGAGCAAGGAATGGTGATTCCATGTGTTGTTCTGTGAATGGCTTTGCAACGCTACCCTCAATACGTTGCCATCGCCATCGCTGCGCGCGCGCGGTGGAGAAGACGACGGCGTTACAACGCGCCGTGGCGTTACAACGCCGCGTGAAACGACAAAAAAGCGTTACAGTAACGCCGCTATCGATGTTGCAACACCGAATACGTTTCACGGGAGGAGCGATGGGTAGAAAATGGAATTTATAATATATTTAATTATAAAAATATTTTATATTTAATATATTTAATTTTAATTAATATAATTAGATTATAATAATTAAAATTATTTCTAGGGTGCCAAAATTGGTCTAATTTTTGCTATTTCAATTATGCAATTGTTGTGTAATTATTGCCATGCATAGTGTATGCTTTTATTTTAGAAATCCCACCTTAGGTTAAGTATTTTCATGCATCATTTATAATATAAGGAGTTATATTATATAGTTTCCATGATTAATTAATATAATGTTGTTATATTAATTTTTGGACAACATTGACATGCATTATTTTTCATGAGATGAATATGCTATGAATGTTTTATTATTCATGTGATGAATGATCAAGCACTATAACATAGTATGCATGTCATCTAAGGTTAATTATTAGTTTTAAAGTGTTTAGAACTTTGAAATAATAGACCTTAGGTTATCTAGTTCTAATTAGATTAGAATTAGGAACCAAGTAATTTATAAGCTATGATTAAAAGAGGAACTCTGTCTAAGGAAAGTTCTGTCTAGGCCGGGTATTTCAAATTGACTTGAAACTAACACCCCTACTTGAGAACTGACCTGGGAGTGAAATTTAATCAGAGAGTTTATAAACTACAGTAGCGTCAGCGGGTTTATTAAGGGGTTAACAAACTAGAAATCCTAGGTTTAATATAAGGAGTTATACTAACAAACTTAAGATAAAATCAATATAAGAGTTATATTGATTATCAATATAAGAGTTATGTTGATAAGTATAGGTAAAGCCATTAGCCGAGTTTTAGCCCAAGAAAGATTCCTATAGACTTAAAGTATTCAGTGGGAGGAAAAAGTGTATGAGATACATATTTTTTCACCTACGCTATCTCCGGGAAGTTCACACCGTGAGACTCATACTTGGCCTCGTGGCGCAAACGGGAGCGTCCCCCTTCGGATGGTGTTTGTATGAGTCAATACCAAGGTGAATGGAGAGGGTACTTATAGTGAGTGGGAGCAGGTTTAGTGAAAACAAAACCTACGGTCTCTTTTGTCGGTTTACACCGTTAGACCACTATGGTCAGCCTGCTAGTTTGGCCTGGACTAGACAATCCCTTCGGATGGCTTGATCATAGGGGATCTAACACAGTAGACACCCGAAAGGGATAAAGATTTCCTTAGACTATTTTCCAATCTAGTCCTCCCTTCGGCAGATTTTATTGGATCGAGACTTTGGGATCTAAAGACAAAGGGTTACACTCACGGGGTACATAAGTTGTGTATGTATCCAGACCGAAAAATGGTTACTAAAACCTATAGGAATAAGAGTTATTCTGGTGTTAGGTTTTGGTCAAGAGTGTGTTGATCCAGAGGAGGAGTGTTTTTGATTACCCTTCGGTATCATACATTCTAAACCTTTAGAGTATCATTGCAAATTATAAATGGCCTAGGAATCATTTGATAATTAGCTAAAACATGATTGGATTAGAGTTATAGCAAGAAACTCATACAAGTTTGTTTGTAAATTTTCAGTAAAAATGTCTAGCTCTATGATTTCCTTATTGGGTGCGAAAAAGTTAACCGGAGGGAACATAGTGACATGGAGGGATGGACTCAATATAATTTTGGTTACACATGATCTTAAGTTCGTTCTCAATGAGGAGTGTCCTCAATGTCGTGCTCAAAATGCATCTCAAACTGTTGAGGATGCGTATGACCGCTGGATTAATGCCAACGAAAAGGCGAAAGCCTATATCCTTGCTAGCATACCTGATGTTTTAGCCAGGAGGCTGGAGGGCAAGGTCTCAGCTCGAGAGATCATGGATTTTGTGCTAAATTTGTCTAGACAACCGTCCAAACAAATTCGGCATGAAGCCCTAAAATTCGTTTATAACGCACGTATGAAGGACGGTACATCGGTGAGAGAACATGTTCTCAATCTGATTACCCACTTCAATATAGTGGAATTAAATGGAGCGGTCATAGATGAAAAATGTCAGATTTTGTTCATCCTAGAATCTCTTCCGAAGAGTTTTCAGCGATTCCGTAGCAATGCAGCGATGAACAACATAGAATATGATCTGACTTCTCTGCTACATGAGCTGCAGAATTATCAGTTTCTTATGGATGATAAGAGTCAACAAAATGGAGAGGCAAATTTGTTTGCTCATTCCAAAAGTTCTCAGGAGGATTCATCCTCTAGGACAAAGAACTGCAACCATACTTCTGGACTTAAGAAGATACAGAAGAAGAGGAAAAGGAGCAGATAAAGAGTAATCGTCTGGCAAAGAAAAGTTGTTATTTGATAACATGTAGCTTAAGGGTTTATTAGAAACCTCATTTCTTGCCTTAGCGAACATTGTACTTCTCTGTCTTTTCAATTGAATAAAGAGTTTATTTCATTGGAAAAGTATTGTACTATGTGTTGCTCTTCCTGAGAATTATTTGCAAATGGTTTAATTTAGTTAAAATAGTTTTAACTAGTGAATTTTTCAGAATTGCAAGTACACGAACTAATTTCTCCAAAAGAAAATGCTCATCTTTGGCATCTAAGATTAGGTCACATTAATCTCAATAGGATTGAGAGATTGGTAAAGAACTGACTTCTAAACGAGTTAGAAGAAAATTCCTTACCAGTATGTGAATCCTGCCTAGAAGGCAAAATGACTAAAAGACCTTTTAGTGGAAAAGGTTATAGAGCCAAAGATTCTCTAGAGCTTATACATTCAGACCTTTGTGGTCCGATGAATGTTAAAGCCAGGGGAGGATATGAATATTTCATCTCTTTTATAGATGATTATTCCTGATATGGGCATATTTACCTAATGCACCACAAGTCTGAAGCACTTGAAAAGTTTAAGGAATTCAAGACTGAGGTTGAAAATCAATTAGGTAAAAGAGTTAAAACACTTCGATCAGATGGAGGTGGAGAGTACATGGATTTAAAATTCCGAACTATATGATAGAACATGGAATTACATCCCAACTCTCGGCTCCCAAGACACACACAAAAAAAAAAACTGTATCGGAAAGGAGAAATAGAACCTTGTTGGACATGGTTCGATCAATGATGAGTTATCCTCATCTCCCTAGTTCCTTTTGGGGTTATGCAGTGGAGACTGCAGTATACATTTTGAATAGTGTGCCCTCCAAAAGTGTTTCTAAAACACCTTTTGAATTCTGGAAAGGACGTAAAGGTAGTTTATGTCACTTCAGAATATGGGGTTGTCCAGCACATGTGCTTGTGACAAATCCAAAGAAGTTGGATTCACGTTCAAAGTTGTGCCTATTTGTAGGATACCCAAAAGAAACAAGACGTGGTTTATTCTATGATCCGAAGGAAGATAAGGTCTTTGTGTCAACAAATGTCACTTTCTTGGAGGAGGACCACATAAGGGACCACAAACCAAAAAATAAGGTAGTGTTGAGTGAGTTAGACAGAACCATAACAAAGGTTGCTAATAAGAACACTAGTACATCAACAAAAGTAGTTGATACTAGTTTGTCTAGTCAAGAGGGTCCATCTCAAGAGTTGAGTATGCCTCGACGTAGTGAGAGGGTTGTGATACAGCCTGACCGTTACATGGGTTTAGCTAAAACCCAAGTTGTTATACCAGATGACAACTGCGAGGATCCATTGACTTATAATCAAGCAATGGTTGACATTGACAAAGACAAATGGGTCATAGCCATGGACCAAAAAATGGAGTCTATGCACTTCAATTCTGTTTGGGATCTTGTAGATAAGCCTGATGGGGTAAAACCTATAGGTTGTAAGTGGATCTACAAGAGAAAACGTGGTTTAGATGGGAAGGTGCAAACCTTTAAAGCTAGACTAGTAGCAAAGGGTTATACCCAGGTTGAAGGGGCTGACTTTGAGGAAACCTTTTCACCTGTTGCTATGGTAAAGTCTATCCGTATCCTTCTTGCCATTGCCGCATATTATGACTAGGAGGTATGGCAAATGGATGTCAAGACAGCCTTTTTGAATGGCAATCTTGAGGAAACCATCTACATGGACCAACCCAAAGGGTTCATTAAACCAGGACAAGAGCAAAAGGTTTGCAGGCTTAAAAGGTTGATTTATGGACTGAAACAAGCCTTTAGGTCCTGGAATATAAGATTTGATGAGGCTATCAGATCTTATTGTTTTGACCAGAATGATGATGAACCTTGTGTCTACAAGAAAATCAGTGATAGTTCTGTCGCTTTCCTAATTCTCTATGTGGATGATATCCTACTCATTGGGAATGATGTAGGTTATCTTATTGACATTAAGGAATGACTAGCAACGCAATTCCAAATGAAAGATTTGGGTGATGCGCAGTTTGTTCTTGGGATCCAGATTGTCTGGAACCGCAAGAATAAAACACTAGCCTTGTCTCAAGAATCATACATAGACAAAGTGTTGTCAAGGTTTAAGATACAAGATTCCAAAAAAGGCTTGTTGCCTTTTAGACATGGAATCCATTTGTCTAAGGAACAGTGTCCTAAGACACCTCAAGGAGTTGAGGATATGAGACGGATTCCTTACGCATCAACTCTTGGGAGCCTGATGTACGCCATGTTGTGTACTAGGCCTGACATCTGTTTTGCAGTTGGAATGGTCAGTAGGTATCAATCTAATCCAGGACTTGAACACTGGACAACTGTTAAAACGATCCTTAAGTGTCTTCGGAGAACAAGGAACTACATGCTTGTGTATGGGGCTAAGGATTTGATCCTTACAGGATACACGGATTCTGACTTTCAGACTGATAAAGATTCTCGGAAATCTATATCAGGGTCAATTTTCACTCTTAACGGAGGAGCTGTAGCATGGCGAAGCGTCAAGCAAGGATGCATCGTTGATTCCACCAT
Source organism: Trichosanthes cucumerina (assembly GCA_036507285.1). Classification (NCBI taxonomy): domain Eukaryota; kingdom Viridiplantae; phylum Streptophyta; class Magnoliopsida; order Cucurbitales; family Cucurbitaceae; genus Trichosanthes; species Trichosanthes cucumerina. The sequence continues at coordinate 21,563,350 of CM071837.1, forward strand.
GGAGGCCGAATATGTAGCAGCTTGTGAAGCAGCTAAGGAGGTCGTTTGGTTAAGGAAATTTGTGCTAAATTTGGAAGTTGTTCCAAATATGACTTTGGCCATCTCGCTGTATTGCAATAACAGTGGTGCGGTGGCAAATTCGAGGGAACCCCGATTTCACAAGAGGGGAAAGCACATAGAGCGAAAGTATCATCTCATCCGGGAGATCGTGCATAGAGGAGACGTGATTGTCACGAAGATAGCCTCAGAGCACAACATTGCTGATCCTTTTACAAAGGCTCTCACAGCTAAAGTATTTGAGAGTCACCTAGAAGGTCTAGGTTTACAAGTCTTCCCCAACTAGGGCAAGTGGGAGTATTTTTTATAAAAAGGGTTTAAATACCCTAGTTTATTGTATTTACATTAATGTAATGTTTAGTACTCCACAAGCTTTAGGTCAAGTGTGAGATTGTTGGGATTTATTCCCTAAACTTGTGTAATTTTGATCAATTAAATAAATTGTTATTTGTTTTGATAAGATTACAGTCTTGTTTTTATAAATCCAATAAACTAAGCTCCAAGGTTATAACGTTTATCTTGAAATCATTGTAGTGGACAATATTTGGGTTGAATTCAAGATTATAACCTAAATAGTCTATGGTATAAGAATAAGGTTGGAAACCTCATTCGTAACACACCATGGATGCGCCCACTTTGTAATTAGTACAAATGAGGTAATCCAACTCATTCATGTAGTTGACATGCGAGTGGGGGCATCCCGTATGAAGAGTTCATACAAGATCGGATCGCAAATTATTAGTCTAACCAAAGGTAACACCGTTAATGGATAAGACTAGTAATTTATAGATGGTCATTAGTGACTTGACTCAAATCTGAGCAAGTTAAGAACTCCCGCTTATAGGGGTTTGTCCTTAGACTAGTATGGGTGAGAGTGGCCTGTAGCCGACTCAATAAGTCTACCTTCTCAGGGACAAAACCTCGTAGGTAGCTGGGATCTTAACTGTGCAAGATGAAATTCACTCATTCCTCTACTGAGGAATTAGATAGGTTGTTCCCTTAAGAACTGACTCCAAGTCTTGAACAACGGGGCCCCGCCCTCTGTGAGGGTATGAGTCTAAGGTAGGACCTTAGACTTGTTGTTCATTAGAGGATCAATGGTGCTTAAGGAGCAAAGAGGTAATCACAGGGGTAAAACGATAATTTGACCCAGCTGTGATTACGAACAACTTGTGAAGGGTCGACTCATGGGTAATGACTATATCAATGGACACAATAATATCTACAGTGAGGAGAGTGCAGCTGCAAGTCTATAGTGGAGTGACTTGTAGTTAATGAATATTGATTAATTGGATCAAAGAGTTTGATCATTTAATCTCACATCATTGGAGCTCGTGATCTGGAGGTCCATTAGATCCCTCCGTTGGCTCAATATGGTAATATTGAGGGTATAAAGTTATGAGTGAAATTGAAGTGGTCAATTTCATACATGAGGAGTTTTATCAATTATATATGATGTAATTGATATAATATCTAGTTTTAATGTGAATTAGATTCATATATAAACTATATACTAAAGAGAGATTAAAGGAGGGGTAGGATGGTCATTTCCATCCCATTCCCCTATATATATAGTTGCATGAGATGCAACAAGGTCAAGACATTCTAAGTGTATCCTAACCTTTGGTTGTTGTTGGAAAGGTTCCAAGACAACAAAGATATTTCTCTCAAAACACCTCACTATTCCTAAAGGGAACCCACCTTCCTCCCTCACCTAGAGAACAACGAAGAAGATCCGGTGGTGGTGTCGGTGTTCATTGGAGTTCTTGTTGCTGAGATCGTGATCGTGCAGAGAGGAGCACTTGAAGAAAGGTTCTTCAAAGGTAAATACTTGTTGTCCAAACTCTTATTTTATGCTTAATCCATGTTTACGTTCTTGAATTTTCTGTTGTAACTAAATCAAGAGCGCGTGATCGCAATCACTTCCGCTGCGGGGACTTCGATTCCCTTCACTTTGAAGAACAGTCTACAACAAGTAAGTAGAGTTCTTCTTGCTGTAATTTCTTCCTCCTTTACATGTGTAACTTATATCTAAGAGTTAGATCGTTTTAACAAAAATCAAGTAGCGTAACGATACCTTGACGATTCGATCGTCTTCTGCTGCGCGAGGATTTTCATTCCCTTCAATTGGTATCAGAGCCATTTCAATGGTTCTTCATTATGCATTTTTTTTGTTAAAATAGGTGGGTAAATTGCCTTATTTCATGAGATGAATGTTGGTTTTGCTTAATGGATGTTTCAGTTTTTGGCACTAGAATAGATTTACAAATTATGTTGATGAGATCAATGTAAGGGCCCGTTATTTTTGGGCATTTTGTTGTAAATCGAGTCAGTAAGTCTGAGTCGTTCATGACAAGAGTTGCTGTGAAGAAATCAGAGAGGAAACGGGTGAAAATCGACGAAGAACAGCAAAGGAGTTTGTTGTTCTGTCGATGGCGTTGAGACGTTGTTCTTGGGCGTCTCAACGCCATTCTTGCGGACGCAGGCCCTGCTGTAGAGCAGCGTTGCAACGCCACGGCGTGGAGCATGCTGATCTCAACGCTGGACGCGGCAGCGTTGCAACGCTGCCCACGGCATTGCAACGCCACACGCATAATGGGCAGTTCCAGCTTCAGTTTCGCGAGAAGTGGGAGCTTGATGCTTAGTGGGGTAATTATTTACGTTTTTATTTATTTTTAATTTTGTAAAATGTATTTTTATTTTATTTATTTAATTATTTTATTAAAGAATATTAATATAAGCGTTATATTAATGTTATTTAATTAAATAATTGCCCCTAGGTGCCAAAAACCGGTTTATTTTTGCTATTTAATTATTTTATGCATGAGATGTATATTTTAATTAATTTCTATGTGCATAATGTATGTCATATAGATCTAAAATCCCACCTTAGGTTAAACATTTTCATGCATCATTTATATTATAAGAGTTATAATATATAGTTTGCATGATAGGTTATATTGTAAGAGTTATAATATAATAAAATGCATGTTTAATTTAATTAATATAAGTGTTATATTTTTTAGATTAAAGTATGCTCATGCATTTATATTCATGAGATGAACTATATTATGTTATAGTATATAGTTATTCATGTGATGAATGATCAAGCACTATAACATAGAAATGCATGCAACCTAAGTTAATTATTAGTTTTAAAGAGTTTAGAACTTGAATAATTAGACTTAGGTTTTCTATTTTCTAAAGAGATTAGAAATTAGGAAATCAAAGTTTAGTCTATGAATGAAGACTGATTAGTAACTCTATCTAAGGAAGGTTTTGTCTAAGGCTGGGGTATTTAAGTTGACGCTTGCGGAACACCCCTACCTGGAAACCGACCTGGGAGTGAATTCGGTCCGGAGATTCTTAGATTATACTTATCATGAGTGTCGCTAATTAAAAGTGTTTTAATTTACTCACATAGACCTAAGTAATAATGTGATTATAAACTTAGGTTAATACCATATAAGAGTTATATTGGTAGACTTAGGTAAATTTTAGTCGGTTTATCTAGGTCAATCCATATTAAAATTAAAGTGCTGAGTGGGAGGAAATAAAGTGTATGAGATACATTTGAATTTCAACCACAAATCTTCGTTAAGTCCGCACCGTGAGATCTATACTCAGCCTCGTGGCGCAAATGGGAGCGTCCCCCTTCGAGTGGCATTTGTATAGGTCAATATCATCGTGGATGGAGAGAGTACTTATAGTGAGTGGGAGCGGGACTTGTGAAAATGGGACCAACGGTTTCTTCATTCGATTCACACCGTGAGAAGCCTATGATCCGCCTGCTAGTTTGGCCTGGACTAGACAATCCCTTCGGAGGGCCTGATCAGGGGAGTCGGAACACCGTGAATTCCTGAAAGGGATACAACTTCCTGGTTGGTTTTCTTTCTTGGTTCACCCTTCGGTGGCTATTAATGAATTCGTTAAGTGTTAATGAATTCGACTGAACAATGGTATTTAGACGCCTAATGGAATAAGAGTTATTATGGGTTTAGGGTCTGATCGAGAAAGTCTCGTCCTAGAGGAGGAGTATTCTGTTTACCCTTCGGTGGCGGTCATTCTAAACCTTTAGGATATCATTGCAAAATTTTGAATGACATAGGGATCATGAAACAATTTTGCTAAAACTTGATTGGATTTCAAAAGTTTTTTCCGAGACTAACACAAAGTTTTCTTAATTTTTCAGCTTAAAACATGTCTAGCGCAATTATATCTCTACTCGCGTCCCATAAACTAGTGGGAGATAATTACCAAACTTTGAAAAACAACATAAACACAATTTTGGTAACTGACGACATTAAGTTCGTGCTCTCTGAGGAGTGTCCTCAGATGTCGGGCTCGACTGCATCGCGAAGTTTTCGCGATGCATACGATCGATGGATCAGGGCCAATGAAAAGGCCAAGGTCTATATCTTTTCCAGCATGTCTGATGTATTGGCAAAGAAGCATGGCTGATGGTCACCGCCAAGGAGATCATGGAGTCCTTGCAAGAAATATTTGGATAACAACACTTTCAGTTCCGGCATGACTCGCTCAAATACGTCTTCAATGCACGGATGAAAGAGGGGTCGTCTGTCCGTTAACATGTTCTAGACATGATTACCCACTTTAATCTGGCTCAGATGAACGGGGCTTCGATCGACGAGTCGAGCCAAGTCAGTTTTATTCTGGAGACTCTTCCGAAAAGTTTCCTTCAGTTTCGTAGCAATGCTGTTATGAACAAAATTAGCTACACTCTTACTACCCTCCTCAATGAGCTATAGAATTTTTAGTCCTTGAACAGGGTCAGGGAACCGGAATTGAGGCAAATGTTGCCTACAGGTCTTATCACAGGGGTTCGACCTCTGGGACGAAACCTGTTGCTCCTTCACGCCCGAAAGGGAAGAAGAGGATGAAGAGACGTAAAACTGACCGAGCTTCCGCCCACAAGGGCAAGAAGGTCAAGGAAGTTGCAGAGAAAGGAAAGTGATGGGGGCGGTCACTGGAAGAGGAACTGTCCCAAATTCCTGGCCGAGAGGAAGAATCAAGGTAAATGTGATTTACTTGTGACAGAAACCTGTTTAGTAGAGAGTAGTGACTCTGCCTGGATATTGGATTCGGGTGGCACTAACAATGTTTGTTCTTCTTTTCAGGGGATTGATTCCTGGCAGCCGCTGCGAGAGGGTGAGATGACTCTACGGGTTGGCTCCGGGGAGATTGTCTCTGCTGCAGCGATCGGCACGGTGAAGCTACACTTTGGCGGGAAGTACTTATTATTAGATAATTTGTACATTGTACTAGGGTTTACTAGAGACCTTGTTTCCATTTCCTGCCTAATTGAACAATGTATATGTGTTTCTTTTGAATCAAATAAAGCGTTTATTTCTTTCAAAGGCAATCTTATTTGTTCAGTTTCACTTGAGCATAATCTGTATGTTTTGAAACCTAATTCGGTCAAAAGTGTTTAGAATACTGAATTGTTTAAAACTGAAGAAACGCGAACTAAGAGAGCGAAAATTTCTCCTAAGGAAAATGCCCATCTTTGTCATCTACGGTTAGGCCACATTAATCTCAATAGGATTGAGAAACTAGTGAAGAGTGGACTTCTAAACGAGTTGGAAGAAAACTCTTTACCGGTGTGTGAGTCATGCCTTGAGGGCAAGATGACCAAACGTCCTTTTAGTGGAAAAGGATATAGAGCCAAAGAGCCTCTTGAGTTAGTACATTCTGACCTCTTTGGTCCGATGAATGTTAAAGCTCGGGGCGGTTATGAATACTTTGTGTCTTTCATAGACGATTACTCGAGGTATGGGTATATTTACCTAATGCACAAGAAGTCTAAAATTCTTGAAAAGTTCAAGGAGTACAAGATTGAGGTTGAGAACCTCTTAGGTAAATCGCTTAAAACACTTCGATCGGATCGAGGTGGAGAGTATATGGACACTGAATTCCAGGACTATATGATAGAACACGAAATTACGTCCCAACTCTCAGCACCTGGTATGCCACAGCAGAATGGTGTATCGGAGAGGAGAAACAGAACCTTGTTGGACATGGTTCGGTCGATGATGAGCTATGCTCGTCTCCCTGATTCTTTTTGGGGTTATGCAGTGGAGACTGCGGTTTATATTTTGAACAATGTTCCGTCGAAGAGTGTTTGTGAAACACCTTTTGAGCTCTGGAATGGGCGTAAAGGCAGTTTACATCACTTCAGAATTTGGGGATGCCCGACCCACGTGTTGGTGTCAAACCCGAAAAAGTTGGAAACCATGTTCGAAATTGTGCCTATTTGTAGGTTACCCTAAAGAGACTGGGGGTGGTCTATTTTATGATCCTAAGGAAAATAGGGTGCTTGTGTCGACAAACGCCACTTTCCTAGAGGAAGACCACATCAGGGATCATTTACCAAGGAGTAAAATTGTGCTAAATGAAATGGACAGTACATCAGCAAGAGTTGCTGATGGGGCTAGTACGTCAACAAGTGTTGTTGATCCTAGCACGTCTAGTCAAATCCGTTCCCAAGAGTTGGGAATGTCTCGACGTAGTGGGAGGGCTGTGAGACAGCCTGATCGTTACATGGGTTTAGCTGAAACCTCATTTGTCGCTCTTGATGATGACTGTGAGGATCCATTGACCTATGATCAGGCAATGGTTGATGTTGACAAAGACGAGTGGATTAATGTTATGGACCAGGAAATGGAGTCTATGTACTTCAATTCTGTATGGGAGCTTGTGGATCAACTGGATGGAGTAAAACCTATTGGTTACAAATGGATCTACAAGCGTAAACGTGGCGTAGATAGGAAGGTGCAGACCTTCAAAGCCCGGCTAGTGGCAAAGGGTTTTACCAGGTTGAAGGGGTTGACTATGAGGAGACCTTTTCACCTGTTGCCATGGTAAAGTCGATCAGGATCCTTCTGGCCATTGCCGCGTATTATGACTCGAGGTATGGCAGATGGACGTCAAGACAGCCTTTCTGAATGGCAAACTTGATGAGATCATCTACATTTACTTGCCCAAAGGGTTCATTGCCCAAGGCCAAGACCAAAAGGTTTGTCGGCTTCATAGGTCCATTTATGGGCTGAAACAAGCTTCGAGGTCATGGAATATAAGGTTTGATGAGGCGATCAAATCTTATGGTTTTGATCAAAATGTCGACGAGTCTTGTGTCTACAAGAAAATCGTTGACAAAACTGTCGTATTTATAGTGTTGTATTTGGACGATATTCTTCTCATTGGGAATGAGGTAGAATTTCTTACTGAAGTTAAGAAGTGGATAGTTTCGCAATTCCAAATGCAAGATTTGGGAGAAACCCAGTATGTTCTAGGTATCCAGATAGTCCGGAACCGGAAGAACAAAATGCTAGCCTTGTCTCAGGCGTCTTATATTGACAAGATGTTCTCTAGATATAAGATGTAGAACTTCAAGAAGGGCTTGCTGCGTTTTAGGCGTGGGGTTCACTTGTCTAAGGATCAGTGTCCTAAGACTCCTCAAGAGGTTGACGATATGAGACGGATCCCCTATGCTTCAGCAGTAGGGAGGATGATGTATGCCATGTTGTGTACTAGGCCCGACATCTGTTATGCAGTAGGGATTGTCAGTAGGTATCAGTCCAATCCAGGATTAGATCACTGGACAGCCGTAAAGGCAATCCTCAAGTATCTTAGGAGAACGAGAAACTACAACTTAGTGTATGGTAGTGGGGATTTGATCCTTACGGGATACACGGATTCTGACTTTCAGACAAATAAGGATTCTAGGAAATCCACTTCGGGGTCAGCCTTCATTTTGAATGGAGGAGCTGTAGTATGGCGAAGCATCAAGCAGGGATGCATTGCTGATTTCACTATGGAAGCGGAGTATGTTGCGGCTTGTGATGCTGCAAAGGAAGCTGTTTGGCTTAGGAAGTTCATGACGGATTTGGAAGTTGTTACAGATCTGAACTTGTCGATCACACTGTTCTGTGATAACAGTGGTGCAGTAGCCAACTCACGTGAGCCTCGGAGCCATAAGAGAGGTAAACACATTGAGCGCAAGTATCATTTGATACAGGAGATTGTGCACCGCTGAGACGTGACAGTCATGCAGATAGCGTCGGAGCACAACGTAACTGATCCATTTACAAAGCCCCTCACGGCTAAGGTGTTTGAGGGTCACCTAGAGAGTCTAGGTCTTCGAGAGCTTCCTGACTAGGGCAAGTGGGAGATATGTATTACTTCATTGTAATTTATTACATTTGAGAAATGTATTTTCTCCACTAGCTTAGTCCAAGTGGGAGTTTGTTGGGATTTTTGTCCTAATCTCGTGTTTATAAATTTCTGTTTGAAATTAATAAGAGTTATTTATTTCATTACTTTGGGTCTCGCAATATTTAAAAAATTTTCCAATAAACTAAGCTCCTGGGTCATTTAATTTATGAGAGAACTAGAACTTGAACGCTGTGTAGTGGACACACAGGGAGGATCACGTTCGAGTTAATGACCTGAACGATCTACAGTATATGGATAGGGTCGGAGACCTAATCCTGGATACACTATGGATGCGACCCGCTTTGTATTAGATACAAACGAGGTGATCTGACTCGTTCATGTGGTTGACATGCGAGTGGGGGCATCCTGCAATGAGATTGTACAAGACCGACCGTGTGAATTATTAGACCCACCGATGTAACACCATTGATGATGAAGGACTAATAACTTCATAGATGACCATTAGTGCCTCGACCTGAATCCTGAGCGTGTTACGGACTCCTGTCTGCGGAGGTCTGTCCTTTGACTAGTACATGTGAGGGTGGTCACAGTTACTCGCCTAATATTCTTATCTTCTCAAGGACAGGACCAAGTAGGGAGCTGGGAACTTAACTACGGGAGATGGAATTCACTGCTTCCGCCTTTAGGGAAACTAGAGGGGTTGTTCCCTTAAGTGCTATCTCCGTGGCTTGGACAACGCGCGCCCACCTTATCACCGCCCGAGAAGGGTGTTGTGTATGGTTGGACCATCACGATATGTTGTTCATTAGAGGAGCAGTAGGGACTTAAGTAACAAGAAGTAGACACAGGGGTAAAACGGTATTTTGACCCAGCCGTGTCTACAATTAACCTGTGAAGGATCGACTCATGGACATTGGTTATATCAGAGGACACGTAATATTCTCGACCGACGGAGTGCGCAACACGGGCTATAGTTGAGTGTTAGCGTAGCTAATGAATGTTGATTAACCGGTCAAAGAGTTTGACAGTTAATCTCGGATCATTGGAGCCCGCCATCGTGAGGTCCATTAGGTCCCTCGGTTGGCTCAATCTGGGTTAAAAGAAGGGTAAATGTTTTGGTATGAAATTGAAGTGTTCAATTTCACTTAAAGGGCATTTATGTCATTTAAATGAGATTTGAATGATATAATATATAGTTTAATGTGAATGAGATTCATATTAAACTATAGGCTAGCCTACTTGTTAAATTAGGGCTAATTGGAGAAATGAATTGAGAAAAATTAAATTGGATGTGGTTCAATTTAAATAATCCACAATTATTGCAAATGCGATTTGCAATATGAGATATGAGATATCTTATATTATATGGTTATGCAAATGAGATTTGCATAACATATGGTTGTGGTAAAGTGGTAATAATGTGGAGATTTTAACTCCATCAATTTCCACTATTTAAACCCTTTGCAAGAAGGGATTAGCAACTCATTCTCTCATTTTTTGATTTTCATCAAAGAGAAGAGATGAAAAATTCTCTCAACTCTCTCAAATTTTCCTCCATCTCAAAAACCAAAAGATCCCACAATCTTCATTCTTTCCAAAAGAAGAACAACAGAGTTTCCAAGTGGTTGTGACCGGATCTTGTTCGTCAGTTCGAGTTGTCGTTGAGATTGAGAAGCACGAAGAGTTCGTGACCAAGGAAGGAACTTTGAAGAACAGTCTACAACAAGTAAGTAGAGTTTTTCTTACTGTAATTCCTTCCTCCTTTACATGTTTAACTTAGATCTAAGAGTTAGATCGTTTTAACAAAAATCAAGTAGCGTAACGATATCTTGACGATTTCCTTCAATTTGTATCAGAGCCATTTCAATGGTTCTTCGTTATGCACTGTTTTTTTGTTAAAATGAGTGGGTAAGTTGCCTTATTTCATGAGATGAATGTTGGTTTTGCTTAATGGATGTTTCGGGTTTTGGCACTAGAATTGATTTACAAATTATGTTGATGAGATGAATGTAAGGGCCCGTTGTTTTTGGGCATTTTGTTGTAAATCGAGTCTGTAAGTTCGAGTCGTTCGTGGCAAGAGTTGCTGTGAAGAAATCGGAGCGAAAATGGGCGAAAATCGACGAAGAACAGCAAAGGAGTTTGTTGTTTTGTCGATGGCGTTGAGACGATTTTCTTGGGCGTCTCAACGCCATTCTTGCGGACGGGGGCCCTGCTGCAGAGCAGCGTTGCAACGCCACGGCGTGGAGCACGCTGATCTCAACGCTGCCCACGGCGTTGCAACGCCACATGCGGAGTGGGCAGTTCCAGCTTGAGTTTCGCGAAAAGTGGGAGCTTGATGCTTAGTGGGGTAGTTATTTACGTTTTTATTTATTTTTAATTTTGTAAAATGTATTTTTATTTTATTTATTTAATTATTTTATTAAATAATATTAATATAAGTGTTATATGAATGTTATTTAATTAAATAATTGCCCCTAGGTGCCAAAAACAAGTTCATTATTGCTATTTAATTATTTTATGCATGAGATGTATATTTTGATTAATTTCTATGTGCATAATGTATGTCATATAGATTTAAAATCCCACCTTAGGTTAAACATTTTCATGCATCATTTATATTATAAGAGTTAGAATATATAGTTTGCATGATAAGTTATATTATAACAGTTATAATGTAATAAAATGCATGTTTAATTTAATTAATATAAGTGTTATATTTTTTAGATTAAAGTATGCTCATGCATTTATATTCATGAGATGAATTATATTATGTTATAGTATATAGTTATTCATGTGATGAATGATAAAGCACTATAACATAGAAATGCATGAAACCTAAGTTAATGTTTTAAAGAGTTTAGAACTTGAATAATTAGACTTGGGTTTTCTAATTTCTAATGAGATTAGAAATTAGGAAATCAAAGTTTAGTCTATGAATGGAGACTGATTAGTAACTCTGTCTAAGGAAGGTTTTGTCTAAGGCTGGGGTATTTAAGTTGACGCTTGCGGAACACCCCTACCTGGAAACCGACCTGGGAGTGAATTCGGTCCAGAGATTCTCAGATTATACTTATCGTGAGTGTCCCTAAATAAAGTGTTTTAATTTACTCACATAGACCTAAGTAATAATGTGATTATAAACTTAGGTTAATACCATATAAGAGTTATATTGGTAGACTTAGGTAAATTTTAGCCGGTTTATCTAGGTCAATCCCTATTAAAATTAAAGTGCTGAGTGGGAGGAAATTAAGTGTATGAGATACATTTGACTTTCCAACCACAAATCTCCGTTAAGTCCACACCGTGAGATCTATACTCGACCTCGTTGCGCAAATGGGAGCATCCCCCTTCGGGTGGCATTTGTATATGTCAATATCATCGTGGATGGAGAGAGTACTTATAGTGAGTGGGAACGAGACTTGTGAAAATGGGACCCACGGTCTTTTCTTTCGATTCACACCGTGAGACGCCTATGATCCGCCTGCTAGTTTTTCCTGGACCAGAAAATCCCTTGGGAGGGCCTGGTCATGGAAGTCGGAACACCGTGAATTCTCGAAAGGGATACCGTTTCCTGGTTGGTTTTCCTTATTGGTTCACCCTTCGGTGGCTATTTTTTGGACGGATGGTTGGAAACTTAAAGATTGAGGGTGACACTCACAGAATTCGTTAAGTGTTAATGAATTCGACCGAACAATGGTAATTAGACGCCTAATGGAATAAGAGTTATTCTGGGATTAGGGTCTGATCGAGAAAGTCTCGTCCTAGAGGAGGAGTGTTTTGTTTACCCTTCGGTGGTGGTCATTATAAACCTTTAGGATATCATTGCAAAATTTTGAATGACCTACGGATCATGAAACAATTTTGCTAAAACTTGATTGATTTCAAAAGTTTTTTACGAGACTAACACAAAGTTTTCTTAATTTTTCAGCTTAAAACATGTCTAGCGCAATTATAGCTCTACTCGCGTCCGATAAACTAGTGGGAGATAATTACCAAACTTGGAAAAACAACATAAACACAATTTTGGTAAATGACGACATTAAGTTCGTGCTCTCTGAGGAGTGTCCTCAGATGCCGGGCTCGACTGCGTCGCGAAGTGTTCGCGATGCTTACGATCGATGGATCAGGGCCAATGAAAAGGCCAAGGTCTATATCATTGCCAGCATGTCTGATGTATTGGCAAAGAAGCATAAGCTGATGGTCACCGCTAAGGAGATCATGGAGTCCTTAAAGGAAATGTTTGGACAATAGTCCTTTCAGGTCCGACATGACTCGCTCAAATACGTCTTCAATGCACGGATGAAAGAGGAATCGTCTGTCCGTTAACATGTTCTAGACATGATGACCCATTTTAATCTGGCTGAGATGAACGGGGCTTCGATTGACGAGTTGAGCCAAGTCGGTTTTATTCTGGAGACTCTTCCGAAGAGATTCCTTCAGTTTCGTAGCAATGCTGTTATGAACAAAATTAGCTACACTCTGACTACCCTCCTCAATGAGCTACAGAATTTCCAGTCCTTAAACAGGGGCAGGGCACCGAAATTTGAGGTAAATGTTGCCTACAGGTCTTATCACAGGGGTTCGACCTTTGGGACGAAACCTGTTGCTCCTTCACGCCCGAAAGGGAAGAAGAGGATGAAGAGGGGTAAAACTGACCGAGCTGCCGCCCACAAAGGCAAGAAGGTCAAGGAAGTTGCAGAGAAAGGAAAGTGTTTCCATAACAATGGGGGCAGTCAATGGAAGAGGAACCGTCTCAAATTCCTGGCCGAGAGGAAGAATCAAGGTAAATGTGATTTACTTGTGACAGAAACCTGTTTAGTGGAGAGTACTGACTCTGCCTGGATAATTGAACAATGTATATGTGTTTCTTTTGAATCAAATAAAGAGTTTATTTCTTTCGAAGGCAATCTTATTTGTTCAGCTTCACTTGGGCATAATCTGTATGTTTTGAAACCTAATTCGGTCAAAAGTGTTTTGAATCTGTATGTTTTAAAACTGCAGAAACGCGAACTAAGAGAGCGAAAGTTTCTCCTAAGGAAAATGCCCATCTTTGGCATCTACGGTTAGGCCACATTAATCTCAATAGGATTGAGAAACTAGTGAAGAGTGGACTTCTAAACGAGTTGGAAGAAAACTTTTCTGGTGTGTGAGTCATGCCTTGAGGGCAAGATGACCAAACGTCCTTTTAGTGGAAAAGGATATAGAGCCAAAGAGCCTCTTGAGTTAGTACATTCTGACCTCTTTGGTCCGATGAATGTTAAAGCTCGGGGCGGTTATGAATACTTCGTGTCTTTCATAGACGATTACTCGAGGTATGGGTATATTTACCTAATGCACAAGAAGTCTGAAACTCATGAAAAGTTCAAGGAGTACAAGACTGAGGTTGAGAACCTCTTAGATAAATCGCTTAAAACACTTCGATCGGATCGAGGTGGAGAGTATATGGACACTGAATTCCAAGACTATATGATAGAACCCGGAATTATGTCCCAACTCTCCGCACCTGGTATGCCACAGCAGAATGGTGTATCGGAGAGGAACAACAGAACCTTGTGGGACAGGGTTCGGTCGATGATGAGTTATGCTCGTCTCCCTGATTCTTTTTGGGGTTACGTAGTTGAGACTGCAGTTTATATTTTGAACAATATTCCATCGAAGAGTGTTTGTGAAACACCTTTCGAGCTGTGGAGTGGTCGTAAAGGCAGTTTACATCACCTCAGAATTTGGGGATGCCCGACCCACGTGTTGGTGTCAAACCCGAAAAAGTTGGAACCCCGTTCGAAATTGTGCCTATTCGTAGGTTACCCTAAAGAGACTGGGGGTGGTCTATTTTATGATCCTAAGGAAAACAGGGTGCTTGTGTCGACAAACGCCACTTTCCTAGAGGAAGACCACGTCAGGGATCATTTACCAAGGAGTAAAATTATGCTAAATGAAATGGACACTACATTAGCAAGAGTTGTTGATGGGGCTAGTACGTCAACAAGTGTTGTTGATCCTAGCACGTCTAGTCAAATCCGTTCCCGAGAGTTGGGAATGCCTCGACGTAGTGGGAGGGTTGTGAGACAGCCTGATCGTTACATGGGTTTAGCTGAAACTTCAGTTGTTGCTCCTGATGATGACTGTGAGGATTCATTGACCTATGATCAGGCAATGGTTGATGTTGACAAAGACGAGTGGATTAAAGCTATGGACCAGGAAATGGAGTCTATGTACTTCAATTCTGTATGGGAGCTTGTGGATCAACCGGATGGGGTAAAACCTATTGGTTGCAAATGGATCTACAAGCATAAACTTGGCGTAGATGGGAAGGTGCAGACCTTCAAAGCCCGGCTAGTGGCAAAGGGTTTTACACAGGTTAAAGGGGTTGACTATGAGGAGACCTTTTCACCTGTTGCCATGGTAAAGTCGATCAGGATTCTTCTGGACATTGTCGCGTATTATGACTATGAGGTATGGCAGAAGGACGTCAAGACAACCTTTCTGAATGGCAAACCTTATGAGACCATCTACATGGACCAGCCCAAAGGATTCATTGCCCAAGGCCAAGAGCAAAAGGTTTGTCGGCTTCATAGGTCCATTTATGGGTTGAAACAAGCTTCGAGGTCTTGGAATATAAGGTTTGATGAGGCGATCAAATCTTATGGTTTTGATCAAAATGTCGACGAGCCTTCTGTCTACAAGAAAATCGTTGACAAAATTGTCGCATTTTTAGTGTTGTATGTGGACGATATTCTTCTCATTAGGAATGAGGTAGAATTTCTTACTGACGTTAAGAAGTGGCTAGCTTCGCAATTCCAAATGCAAGATTTGGGAGAAACCCAGTATGTTCTAGGTATCCAGATAGTCCGGAACCGTAAGAACAAAACGCTAGCCTTGTCTCAGGCGTCTTATATTGACAAGATGTTGTCTAGATATAAGATGCAGAACTCCAAGAAGGGCTTGCTACCTTTCAGGCATGGGGTTCACTTGTCTAAGGATCAGTGTCCTAAGACTCCTCATGAGGTTGACGATATGAGACGGATCCCCTATGCTTCAGCAGTAGGGAGGTTGATGTATGTCATGTTGTGTACTCGGCCCGACATCTGTTATGCAGTAGGGATTGTCAGTAGGTATTAGTCCAATCAAGGATTAGATCACTGGACAGCCGTAAAGGCAATCCTCAAGTATCTTAGGAGAACGAGACACTACAACTTAGTGTATGGTAGTGGGGATTTGATCCTTACGGGATACACGAATTCTGACTTTCAGACAAATAAGGATTCTAGGAAATCCACTTCGAGTCCGCCTTCATTCGAATGGAGGAGTCAGTAGTATGGCGAAGCATCAGCGTGGATGCATCGATTCCACTATGGAAGCGGGTATGTTGCGCTTGTGATGCCGCAAAGGAAGCGCTGTTGGCTTAGGAAGTTCATGACAGATTTGGAAGTTGTTCCAAATATAAACTTGTCGATCACACTGTTCTGTGATAACAGTGGTGCAGTAGCCAACTCATGTGAGCCTCGGAGCCATAAGAGAGGTAAACACATTGAGCGCAAGTATCATTTAATACGGGAGATTGTGCACCGCAAAGACGTGACAATCACGCAGATAGCGTCGGAGCACAACGTTGCTGATCCATTTACAAAGCCCCTCACGGCTAAGGTGTTTGAGGGTCACCTAGAGAGTCTAGGTCTTCGAGAGCTTCCTGACTAGGGCAAGTGGGAGATATGTAAACGGGTATTCAATGCCCTAGTTTATTGTATTACTTCATTGTAATTTATGTACATTTCAGAAATATATTCTCTCCACTAGCTTAGTCCAAGTGGGAGTTTGTTGAGATTTTTGTCATAATCTCGTGTTTGTAAATTACTGTTTGAAATTAATAAGAGTTATTTATTTCATTACTTTGTGTCTCGTAATATTTACAAACTTTTCCAATAAACTAAGCTCCAGGGTCATTGAATTTATGAGAGATCTAGAACTTGAACGGTGTATAGTGGACACACAGGGAGGATCACGTTCGAGTTAATGACCCGAACGGTCTACAATATATGGATAGGGTTGGAGACCTAATCCTGGATACACTGTGGATGCGACCCGCTTTGTATTAGATACAAACGAGGTGATCTGACTCGTTCATGTGGTTGACATGCGAGTGGGGGCATCCTGTGCAATGAGATTGTACAAGAACGGATCGTGAATTATTAGACCTACTGATGTAACATCGTTGTCAGTAAGGACTAATAACTTCGTAGATGACCATTAGTCACTCGACCTGAATTGTGAGCGTGTTACGAACTCCTGTCTGCGGAGGTCTGTCCTTTGACTAGTACGGGTGAGGGTGGTCACAGTTACTCACCCAATATGCCTATCTTCTAAGGGTCAGGACCAAGTAGGGAGCTGGGAACTTAACTACGCGGATGGAATTCACTCGTTCCCGCCATAAGGGAAACTAGAGGGGTTGTTCCCTTAAGTGTTGTCTCTAGGGCTTGGACAACGGGCGCCCACCTTCTCACTGGTCCGAGAAGGGTGTCGGGTATGGTTGGACCATCACGATATGTTGTTCATTAGAGGAGTAGTGGGGACTTAAGGAACAAGAAATAGACACAGGGGTAAAACGGTATTTTGACCCAGCCGTGTCTACAACAACCTGTGAAGGGTCAACTCATGGGCATTGGTTATATCAGTGGACACGTAATATTCTACACTGACGGGAGTGCAGCTACGGGCTATAGTTGAGTGTTACCGTAGCTAATGAATGTTGATTAACCGAGTAAAAGAGTTTGACAGGTTAAACTCGGATTATTGGTGCCCGTCACTGTAGGTCCATTAGGTCCCTCGGTTGGCTCAATCTTGGTTAAAAGAAGGGTAAATGTTTTGGTATAAAATTGAAGTGTTCAATTTCACTTAAAGGGCATTTATGTCATTTATATGAGATATGAATGATATAATATATAGTTTAATGTGAATGAGATTTATAATAAACTATAGGTTAGCCTAATTGTTGAATTAGGGCTAATTGGAGAAATTAATTGAGGGAAATTAAATTGGATGTGATTCAATTTAATTAATCCACAATTATTGCAAATGTGATTTGCAATATGAGATATGAGATGTCTTATATTATATGGTTATGCAAATGAGATTTGCATAACCTATGGTTGTGGTAAAGTGGTAATAATGTGGAGATTTTAACTCCATCAATTTCCACTATTTAAACCCTTTGCAAGAAAGGATTAGCAACTCATTCTCTAATTTTTTGATTTTCATAAAAGAGAAGAGATTAAAAATTCTCTCAACTCTCTTAAATTCTCCTCCCTCTCCAAAACCAAAAGATCCCACAATCTTCCTTCTTTCCAAAAGAAGAACAACCGAGTTTCCAAGTGGTTGTGACCGGATCTTGTTCGTGAGTTCGAGTTTTCGTTGAGATTGAGAAGCACGAAGAATTCGTGACCAAGGAAGGAACTTTGAAGAACAGTCTACAACAAGTAAGTAGAGTTCTTCTTGCTGTAATTTCTTCCTCCTTTACATGTTTAACTTAGATCTAAGAGTTAGATCGTTTTAACAAAAATCAAGTAGCGTAACAATACCTTGACGATTCGATCGTCTTCCGCTGCGCGGGGATTTTCATTCCCTTCAAACCATACCTCGAATAATCATCTATGAAAGAGATGAAATATTCGTACCCTCCTCGAGCTTTAACATTCACCGGACCACAAAGATCCGAATGTAAAAGTTCTAAGGGTTTTATGGCTCTGTAACCTTTCCAGTAAAAGGTCGCTTGGTCATTTTACCTTCCAAGCAAGATTCGCAAGGAGGTAAAGAATCATCTTCTAACTTATTTAGAAGTCCACTCTTAGATTATCTCTCAATCCAGTTGAGATTTATATGACCATGTCACACCCCGTCCCAGCTTACTTGCCTAACTTAGGAAGAGATGCAAAGACAAAGATAACCAAACCTCTTGTTGGCTTTCCTTGACTAACCCAAGACTTAACTTAAATTAAATGTAACACAACATGTTTGAACAAGCAAAATTAAGCACTGATATACACTTATAAATGAAACTTATTCACTTCCATTACTATGTTATTAGGCAATCATAAAGCTTCCATTTTTATTACAGCCCATCTAATATGTTCTTACTACAAACCATATACAAAAGAAAGTGTATATACAATGAGCTAACTGGCGTGGTGGCAAATAGGTCTTGTGAAGGCTAAGCACTGAAACTCGTGCTCTACTGGGAAGAGTAGACATAAAGAAAACGTGAGCTAGGAAGCTCAAAGTGAGTGTCTATTATAAGCTCAAAGGTGAAGCATAATAATGGCGATTATAAGTAGAAAATAGCTTAACATAAACAAACCATGCTTCCAATTTACAGGTTTAAGTTACCACTTATGCATAGCACATAACTCATAATGTAGTATTATATTGAGTGTAGATGGATCAATAATGTAGAACCTCATAACAATAAAACACATAGCATGATACCACTTTCGAACCATAGAGGTGGTAGAGTTACATTTATACCAATAAGGTTCATACCTCTCTCACGTGCACGTGGAATACCTTTGGCCATTTGGTTTTCCCTAATACCTTCTCTATGTTCTTCAAGATATTAAGGTAAGACCATTTACTACCCGAATACCTTCTCATTGTCCTTCAAAGATCGGAAATTATGATTCATTCCCCCCCTAAGTACCTTCTCGAATGTCCTTCAGTATTAGGGGTTAACCACAAACAAGGGCATAATTTGTTTACCATGGAAATCATGTCTTTATAACACATACAACAATTTCTCGACATTTTCACATTATCTTCTAAACATGTTCCCAAGTGGATTTACACAAAACATTCTCTAAAGGAAAACATACTTTCATAATTTAGTTTCCATACTTGGATTTATAGTTACAAACTAATTCAAAACATGCTTAGGTTCCATCATGAACTTTATGTTAGAAACTCCATGAAGCTATACATAATTAGTTCAAACAGGATTCTATGTTCAACAATTATGTTTTTGAAGTAAAACATAGGTTAAGCATAATTCTATAATAGAGTCACTCACAATCACCAAAAGAGTTCCAAGGGTTATACGCTTTTCCTATCTCCGTTGGCCCTGAAAATGAAATTAGTAATATCAATTCTTTCCCCTATGCACCTTAGAAACAGATCTAATTCAGTCTCATAACTCAATTCAGAATAGACATACACACAATTGGCTGTAAGGTATATAGTTATGGAAGAGAATCTCCTTCAATCTCTTGCTAGCAGTTTTTCCCTTGCACCTAAAATTACAGGTTCAACTTTCAGCTTGGGTTCCTCAAACTTTATCAACACAACCGCCAAATATTTTTTGATAAACCTCAAGGACAACATCTTAGCTTACGTACCTCAAACTTTCAGCTTCTAATTCCTCCTAATGAGCTCAAAATAGACTGAACTCCTCACACTGTTCTGCTACCCGAGAACTTTGAACACCTCTCACTGTTCTGCACTTTTCTCCTTCGTCCTCTCTGTATTTTTCCTAAAGTCGACAAGTTTCGTATTCTACACTAAATTTATGAGATTGTGACTCAAAAATCAAGGAATTTGACTCAGTAAATTGAGAGATATGATCGTTTGAAGATGACCCATTTTCCAGTTTTGTTGTTTTTCTCATGAATTTGACAAAGACCTACTTGCCTTGTTTAACTCCGAGGCTTCACCTCCCTTGGCCAGCTCCTCCTTCAATATTTACATCATAATCACCTTTTTAAAACACCGAAATAAGTGTGTAAATAAACCCTAAGCATTTAGCCAACTTATCCTAAGTTTGTGAGACATATGATCTTCCATTCAATACATGATGCACCTAAAACTTCTCCAATTTGCTAATGATTTGAACTTACTTCAATGCAACTTTTAATATGCTTATTTCAATGGCTTACCTATCTCCTTATGAAGCTTAGACACATTGTAGCTCCAAATTCAATAGATTCCCAAATCCGATCACGACATCATTTAGTGCAACCTATACGATTTTGCATATTTCAAAACATCATGAATGAGTGCAAAATGATAAAAGAAAATAGAGTTTAGGGCTTACAGACTAAGTCTAAGATGCTATAGATAGGTATTATAATGAGAAATTCTTTGCCTTTTACTTTGAGTATTTACAGTTTTAAACATCTCATGATTTAAAATTGTTTTAGTTTTATTTGGTTTAAGTACGTACAATCCCTTTTTCAATTTAGCAGAACAAATATTGACACTGTATTTTAAAATGAACGCTTCATTTAACGAAAAGGAAATACAATATCCAAGTTCTATTAAACAAGTGATAGAAATTAAGTTCCTCTTAATCTTAGGAACTATATACAGATTTTTTAATAAAATAAATCTATCTCTGAAAAACAGCTTGGCATCTCCCACTGCACGAGCTGAGACGACGTCTCCCGTTCCGACCCTGAGCGTCATCTCACCCTCTTCGAGCTCCTTTAAGGAACTAGTTTCCTGAAACGAAGAGAAAACATGATTAGTGGCTCCTGAATCAAGTATCCAGGTAAAATCATCATTTTCCACTAAACAATTTTCAAGAACAAGTAAATCTAATTTACCTTTCTTTTCTTTGAGCTCAGCAAGGTATTTTGGGCAGTTTCGCTTCCAGTGTCCATCCACGTTGTAGTGGAAACACTTTCCTTTGTCTGCAACCTTGGTATTTTCCTTGCCTTTATCAGCAGCAAGTGCCTTCCCTTTCCCTCCTATCTTCTTCTTTTGGGTCTTCTTAAGCCAAAAAGATGAACCACAAGACTTAGTCCTAGAGGATGAACCCTTATGGAACCTTCTGGAATGGGCAAACAAATTTTCCTCTCCATCAGCCGGTCCCTTATCCTTCATAAGAGACTAAAAAGTTTGTAGTTCGTTAAGGAGAGCTCAGGTTATGCTCTATCTTGTTCATCACCGCATTGCTGCGGAATTGCAGGAAACTCTTCGGAAGAGATTCCAGGATGAACGAGACCTGACTTTACTCGTCAATGACCGCTCCGTTCATCTCAGCCACGTTGAAGTGGACCATCAGATCGAGAACGTGTTCTCTCACCGATGACCCCTCCTTCATACGAGAGTTATAAACGTATTTGAGGGATTCGTGCCGAAGCTATCCAGATGGTTGTCCAAACATATCCTGCAACGAACTCATGATCTCACGAGCTGAGACCATGCCCTCGTGCTTTTTTGCTAGAACTTCATAAACACTAGCCAAAATGTAGACCTTGGTCTTATCATTGGCCTTGATCCAGCGGTCGTACGCCTCCTTAACAGATTGAGGAGTGTTTCGAGCAGGGACCTGAGGACATTCCTCAGTTAGTACAAACCTTAGGTCGTCAACAACAAGAATCGTATTCAAGTTGGACTTCCACGTAGTAAAATTTTCACCAGTTAAACGATCGCTTTTTAGTATGGCTATTATTGAGGACGACATGTTGAATATTCAAAATAGTTCTAATTAGTTATGCCTTTTAACCCATTAAAAAAAACCAATCAAAATTTAGCAAAATTATTAAAGAACCCTAGTGTTTAAACTAAACCCAGTGTTTAAATTAAACCTTTAATTTTGCAACGATATTTTAAGGGTTTAGAACAAAAGCCTCCGTCGGGCAATCAGTCATTTCTCCCCTGAATTGAGACTTTCTCAGCCAATTCTCACTACCAGAACATCTCATGTCCCAATGGTTCTTTGCTACCGTTTGTTTGGTCAAGGACTTGTTAACTAGCTTAACTCATCCCGTAAATGTGACCCTACCATTTTCAGATCCAATAGGTCCGAGCCAACAGGCTACTATTAAGAAAGACAACTGTTGGCAAATTACCTAAGAGACCCTATCCATTTCTGGAGTTCGCGGTGTTCCGATCCCTCTAGTCATGCCCTCCGTAGGGTTTGGCTATTCCAGGACAACCTAGCAGGCGGACTATAGAAATCTCACGGTGCGACCTAATGGAGGAGACCGTAGGATATGTTGACACGCGTCCTACTCCCATTTACTATGGACACTTCCCTCATTCACCTTGGTATTGAACCATGCAAACACATACCGTAGGAGGACGCCCTATTGACGCCACGTAACGAGCATGGAACTCACGGTGTGAACTCTTGAGGACGTGAGAGTAAACTTGATGCGAACATCTCGTTTTCTCCCACTGAATCTCCTAAGATTAGGGTATAGGTTTAACTTAGTCGGATTCTGGCTAAAAGAATCTATCTAAGTCTATGCCTATTATAACTATTATAACTAGGTTTTTTAACCTCATGTCTAGGTGAATAAACATTTTAGTTACCTAGATATAAAATAAAACAAAGGTTAATTCAACTAAAGCTCTAGATCAGTTCCCTGTAGAGGTGTTCCAAGTTATCACACTTTAAGTACCCCAACCTTAGACAGAACTTGACCAGTAGAGTTCCCTTATAACCAAAGTCTTAATGTCCTACTATATTTTAAACTATTTAAAATACTATGTAAGACTAATTTCTAATCCTATTAGAAATTAAAACTTAGGTCCAAATTAATTTGAAACAATTTTAAACTAATTTAATTTTAACCCAAGTTCCTATGTTTGCATGCATTTCTTTATTATAGGTTATGGTTTCTAAAACCCCTTTAATTTATAACTTTTATAAATTTAATAATTAACCTATGACAAAGAAACTATATTATAAAACCAATATTGGAATTATAAATAAAATATTCAACTAATTGAATAATTAAATTACTTAAAATAAAATAACATTTATTTTAAACTAAGTAATTACATGCTCCATGCAATTTATTTTCCATATAATCTAATTATAACAATTATAATTAATTACTCATGAAAAATAAATTAATCATGCATCTAAACCATATTCATATAACAATTATACAAATAAAATGCATGAACATGCTTATCCTCAGGTGAGAAAAAATCTAAATGACATTCATAAAGAAATACAGCTGTAAAATCGGAATAAATTAGCCCCTAAAGTGCAAAATAATAAAATTACTCTAATTTTATTACATAAATCGGTCCAAAACTCCTTGAACCGGGCTTGAACCACTCGAACCGCACCGAAAATCAACCCAAAAACTGAACCGGTCAGTAGCTTGTGAAATGCCATCACGGCGTTGCATCGCTCATGTGGGTGTTGCAACGCCGGCTTTGTCCGCGCGCGCGCCTACTATCGGGGTAGCGTTGCAACACTGAGGGGGAGCGTTGCAACGCCGCTGACCCCTAGAGCTCCCGCGTCGATAGGAAGGCATGGTGTTGCGACGTCGTTCCTCAGCGTTGCAACGCTGATGAACGGCGTTGCAACGCTTCTGCTTCGGCAGTAGCTTTCCTCTTCGAACACAACAACAACAATCATCAATTTCTCCTTCGATTCTCAATTGAAATGCACGAAACTGGTCTCGAACGACTCTTAACTCGAATACAGACTCGATAATGCACTTAATTGCAAAAAATACAGGGGCCTTTACATACAAATTGATCAAATCCAAAGTAAACTATGGCCAAAATATTCCTAAACTTGTTTTACAGCAAACCAAAATGAATTTCCCACCAAGCTAATGCAATTTTGTTTCAACCAAAGCAAAACAAGCATTGGTCTGATACCAATTGATGAGAGATCTAATCCCCTTGAGCAGCGGAAACGAGTTTGGAATCGTAATTTGCAAGTTTGTTTTTGTTGAAATGCAAAAACCCATACATTGATAAAAACAGAACAAACATGCATTTTCTAATCTAATTAGACATGGAGATTAATCATGCAAACATATAAAGTTTAACTATTAAACTAAAAGGGAGAAAATAGATTACCTTTGTAGTTTTTTCTCGAACAACAACTGCTTGCTCCTAAAAAATTCAGCAATACAGCAACCCAAAACTTCTCTGTTTTTCTCCAACAAAACACTACCAAAAGAGAGAATCTTCTATTTCTCTGAGTTCTACTTAGATCTTCCTTAGGTGGGAATGATCCAACAATTGGAGAAAAATTCACTAGAGAGTGAGAGAGAGAGAATTCTTCTGTAAGAAATTCAATCGAATGAGTGAAAAATCGATCGAATGAAGCTTGTCTCTTCTCACCAGGAGAAAGACACTTAAGTGGGTAACTCCCCACTCTCTATCGAGGGGAAGTTGGGGAGTAGTGAGAACGTGTCATCATGACACGTTCTCTAATTAATTAAATTAATTTATTTAATTAAATCTAATTTAATTTAATACAAAGTGATTAAATCTTATTTAATCATTTTACCCCATAATCTATAGTTTAATGCACATCAAATGCACATTAAATTTTAACCTATAGTTTTCAAATATGAATCACATTCACATTTAATATTTGAACTCTTTCAAATATTTAATTCTCTCATATAATTTAATTTGAATCCTATTCACATTAAATTTATAATATATAGTTCCAAAACTATATATTATATCGTATCTATATACATTAAATTTATTCCTTATGAATTTGAACATTTCAAATTCAAATGATCTAAGAACCCTTTACGAGCTAGAAGGTGGACCTAATGGACCTACAGATCAGAAGCTCCAACGATACGAGATTGTCTTGTTAATCTCATTAACCTCCCAATCAACATTCGTTAACCGCAGGAACACTCCACTAAAGTCCCGCAGTTGCACTCTTCTCACTGCAGATATATTTCTGTGTCCACAAATATTGTCCAATAACAACAAGTCAATCCTTCACGAATGTTCGTAACATCAGCTGGGTCAAATTACCGTTTTACCCCTGGGTTACATCTTGTACCTTAAGTACCAGTGCTCCCCTAATGAACAATTTATTTGTGGTCCTACCAACAAACAGAGTCCCTCTCGGGCCAATGAGTGGGTCAGGCCCTTTGTTCAAGTCCCGGAGACGCCACTTAAGGGAACATTCCTCTACCTACCCTAATAGGCGGGAAGGAGTGAATTCCATCTTGCTAAGTTAAGTTCCCTGCCGCTCACTCGGTCTTGTCCCTAAGAAGGTAGGCATATTGAGTCGGCGTATCTGGTCACTCTCACCCATACTAGTCGAAGGACAATCCCTCGCGAATAGGAGTTCGTAACCTGCTCAGGATTGAGATCAAGTTGCCTAGGTCATCCTTGTGAAATAGAAACCTAACTAGTAAACGAAGTTACAGCTAGAGGTTACTATTTCGTGGTCCGGTCTTATGTAATCTCATTACATAGGATATCCCCACTCACATGTCATCTACACGAACACATTAAGATCACAGTGTTTGTATCATATACAAAGTGGGCCACATCTATAGTTTTACCAGGGTAAGGTACCCAAACCTTATCCCCTAACTATCGACCCTTTAGGCTGTATCTCGATCCGAGATCCTTTATATGTACACTACATTCAGTTAAAATTACATTTAACAGCCTTGTATGTTTAGTTTATTGGATGTACGGTTTAAACAAAGGCAAACTCGTAGATAACGAACAATAACTCTTTATTGGAATAATAACTCTTTATTACATTAATTAGAACATAATTACAAACAACGAGTTTTAGGGCACAAATCCCAACAGACATGTTATCACTGCAACAAGCCTGGCCATATTAAAAATTTTTGCTACCGTTGGAAGAAAGAACAAGGTAAGAAGCAAGACTCACAAAAGGAGATAGATGATAAAAATTCTACATCAACCGTTACTATAGGTAATGGTGATGTTACTTTAGTTTGTGCAACTAGTGAGTGTCATCATGTAGAAAGTGAAGGGAATGAAAATCCCCGCGCAACGGAAGACGATCGAATCGTCAAAGGTATCGTTACGCTACTTGAAAATTGCTAAAATGATCTAACACTTAGATTTAAGTTAAACATACATAATAAGAAAGAAATTACAGCAAGAAGAGTATACTTACTTGTTGTAGACAAAAACTTCAAAGTTTCTTCCTCGATCACGAACACTTCGTGCTTCTCAACGAATGCTTCTCTCGAATAAAACGAACACCACCAACGGCCTTCTCGGTTGTTCTTCCTTTGGAAGAAGGAAAGTGGTGGGACTTTTCTTGGTTTTGGAAAGGGAGGAGGTTTGAGAGAATTGCTTGAGAGAGAATTCTCTTCTTTTGGTTGAAATTTCAAAAATAAGAGATTGAAGTTCTAATCCTTCTTGCAAGAAGGGTTTAAATAGTGGAATAACCATGGAGTTAAAATCTCCACATTATTACCATTTTACCACAACCATAGGTTATGCAAATCACATTTGCATAACCATATAATACAAGATATCTCATATCTCATATTGCAAATCACATTTGCAATAATTGTGGATTAATTAAATTCAATCACATCCAATTTAATTTCTCTCAATTAATTTCTCCAATTAGCCCTAATTCAACAATTAGGCTAACCTACAGTTTATTATGAATCTCATTCACATTAAACTATATATTATATCATTCATATCTCATATAAATGACATAAATGCCCTTTAAGTGAAATTGAACACTTCAATTTCATACCAAAACATTAATCCTCATTTTAACCCAGATTGAGCCAACCGAGGGACCTTATGGACCTACACAAGTGATTCGCTCCAATGATCCGAGATTAACCTATCAAACTCTTTGACCGGTTAATCAACATTCATTAGCTACTGGTAACACCGCACTATAGCCCGCACTGCACTTCCGCACGTCGCATAATATATTACGTGTCCACTGATATAACCAATGCCCATGAGTCTACCCTTCACAGGTTGTTTGTAGACATGGCTGGGTCAAATTACCGTTTTACCCCTGTGTCTACTTCTTGTTCCTTAAGTCCCCACTGCTCCTCTAATGAACAACATATTGTGATGGTCCAACCATACACAACACCCTTCTCGGCCAGTGAGAAGGTGGGCGCCCGTTGTCCAAGCCCTGGAGACAATACTTAAGGGAACAACCCCTCTAATTTTCCTAAAGGCGAACGCAGTGAATTCCATCAAGCGTAGTTAAGTTCCCAACTCCTGCTTGGTCTTGTCCTCGAGAAGATAGGCATATTGGGCGAGTAATCGTGACCACCCTCACCCGTACTAGTCAAAGACGCACTTCGCATGATGAGCGGAGTCCGTAACACGCTCGTGATTCGTGTCAAGTCACTAATGGTCATCAACGAAGTTATTAGTCCCATCACAACGGTGTTACATCGGTAGGTCTAATAATTCACGGTTCGGTCTTGTACAATCTCATTGCACAGGATGCCCCCACTCGCATGTCAACAACATGAACGAGTCAGATCACCTCGTTTGTATCTAATACAAAGCGGGCCGCATCCACAGTGTATCTAGGATTAGGTCTCCAACCCTATCCATATACTGTAGACCGTTCGGATCATTTACTCGAACGTGATCCTCATTGTGTGTCCACTACACACCGTTCAAGTTCTAGTTCTCTCATAAACTCAATGACCCTGGAGCTTAGTTTATTGGAAAAGTTTGTAAATATTGCGAGACACAAATTAATGAAATAAATAACTCTTATTAATTTCAAACAGTTATTTACAAACACGAGATTAGGACAAAAATCCCAACAGAAAGTTCACACACATAGTGGTTGATAGATTCAGGAGTCTGATATCATTGTGTTCCCATCAATGAGTATTTCATTAACTATCAATTGGGTGATTTTGATAGTGTGAAGATGGGAAACAAGAGCTCAGCTAGTACTGTTGGGTTAGGTGATATTCGTGTGAAGACAAGTGTTGGGTGCATGCTTACATTAAAGAATGTGCACCATATTCCTGATTTACGCCTTAACTTGTTGTCTGCAAGTGTCCTTGATCAAGAAGGATTTCAACATACCTTTGATGATGGTAAATGGAAATTTTCTAAAGGTTAAATGATAGTTGCTCGTGGTGAGTTATGTTGTTCTTTGTATAAAACATACTTGAGGGTATGTTCTTGTGAGCTGAATGCAGTTGAAGAAAAGAATTCTCCTAATTTGTGGCATCGAAGGCTAGGGCATATGAGTGGCAAGGGGATTAAACTGTTGGCAGGTAAATCTCTGATTCGTGTTGATAAAACAATTTCTCTTGACCCTTGTAATTATTGCTTGGCAGGTAAGCAATATAGAGTTTCTTTTGCTAAAACGTCCATTAGAACGCAAGAGAAATTGGAGTTAGTCCACTCTAATGTTTGTGGTCCTATTGAGGTAGAATCGCTTGGTGGCAATAGATATTTTGTCACTTTTATTGATGATGTTACTCGAAGAACTTGGGTGTATATGTTGAAAACAAGAAGCCAAGTTTTTGAGATTTTTAGAAATTTTCCTGTTATGATAGAAAGGGAGACTGAAAGAAAGTTGAAGTGTCTTCAATCTGACAATGGTGGTGAGTATACTTCGAATGAGTTCAAGTATCACTGCTCACAACATGGCATTAGGCATGAGAAGATAGAGCTTGACACACCACAACACAATGGAGTTGCTGAAAGGATTAATAGAACCATTGTAGAGAAGGTGAGGTGTATGCTGAGAATGTCTGATCTTCCTAAGACATTTTCGGTTGAAGCAGTGCAATGTGTCGTGTATTTGATTAATCGAACAAAGGTCAAAAGGGACATGATCCCACTTATTCGCATTTGAGAGTCTTTGGCAGCAAGGCATACATGCATGTGCCAAAAGAACAAAGGTCAAAGCTTGATTCGAAGATTAATCCATGTGTATTTTTTGGGTATTGGGATGAAGAGTATGGCTACAGGCTCTACGATCTAGAAAAGAAAAAGGTAGTTTGAAGCAGAGATGTAGTATTCTTTGAGCACGAGAAGGGTGCAGAACTTCTAAGTACGAGGTACACTTATATTTCAAAATCGTCTTTTGATACTACTAATGATCTTCCTTCTACTCCTTCTATTATTCAGTCGTCGAATGAGAATGTTGAGGATGTACTTGATGATGTACATGATGATGTTGGTGAGGTAGAAACTGATGGTAATGTACCAGATCATGTTGATGATGATGATCTTGATGAGTCTTCATCTGATGAAGAAATCCATGAGGAAGTGATTCATGAAGAAGTTCACGAGCAGGGGGAGCAATCTATCCCTCAAGTGGAGGATACACAGGTTCGAAGGTCCACAAGAGAGCGTAAACCTTCAACAAAGTATTCAAGCTCAGAGTTCATTCTAGTTAGTGATGATGGAGAGCTAGAAAACTATCAAGAGGTCTTGTCTCATGATGAAATAGACAAGTGGCTTGATGCAATGAAGGAAGAGAATAATTCCTTGAAAAAGAATGAAACCTATGAGCTAGTGCAGCTTCCAAAGGACAAGAAAGTCTTGAGAAACAAGTGGGTTTTCAAGTATAAAAAGGATGGCGAGAAGATAGTAAAGTTCAAAGCCAGATTAGTGGTAAAAGGATGCAACCAGAAAAAGGGCATTGATTTTGATGAGATATTCTCTCCAGTAGTCAAAATGACATCTATCAGAACAATTTTGGGTTTAGCAGCAAGTCTAGATCTTGAATTGGAGCAACTTGATGTAAAAACGACATTTTTACATGGTGATTTGCATGAAGAGATCTACATGGAGCAACCTGAAGGATTTGAAGAAAAGGAGAAAGATAAACTTGTTTGCAAGTTGAAGAAGAGTCTTTATGGGCTTAAACAATCACCAAGACAGTGGTACAAGAAATTTGATTCGTTTATGATAAACAACTATTATAAACGAACTACAGTTGATTCCTGTGTGTATTTCAGAAAGTTCCCTGGAGGTAATTTCATTATTCTTCTTTTATATATAGATGATATGTTGATAGTTTGACAAAATGCAAATATGATTCAAAGTTTGAAGAAAGATTTGTCGAAGTCATTTGTCATGAAAGATTTAGGCCATGCATAGCAAATCTTAGGCATGGAGATTACTCGTGACAGGAAAGCTGGAAAATTGTGGTTATCCCAGGAGAAGTATATTGAACGGGTATTTGGAAGGTTCAATATGAAGCATGCTAAACCTGTTGGTACACCATTAGCAACTCACTTCAAGCTAGATAAGAGAGCTTGTCCTACAATAGAGAAAGAGAAAGAAGCAATGTCAGTCAAACTTACTCTTCTGCAGTTGGTTCTCTGATGTATGCTATGGTGTGTACTAGACCTGATATTACACATGCAGTCGGTTTAATGAGTCGTTTCTTATCCAATGTAGGTAAGGCTCACTGAGAAGCAGTGAAGTGGATCTTCACATACTTTCGAGGCACCTTCAAATTGAGTTTGTGTTATGGAGGTGGTAAACCTATACTTCAAGGCTATACTGATGCAGATATGGCAGGTGATCTTGATAACAGAAAGTCTACCTCAGGTTATGTGTTTACATTTTCAGGGGGAGCCATCTCATGGCAATCCAAGCTACAAAAATGTGTAGCATTGTCCACAACTTAGGCAGAGTATATTGCAGCAGTGGAAGCAAGCAAGGAGATGTTATGGCTTAAAAGATTCGTTCAAGAGTTAGGTTTGAAGCAAGATGAGTATGTAGTCTTCTGTGATAGTCAGAGTGCTATGGATTTGAGCAAGAATTCAATGTATCATGCTCGCACCAAACACATTGACATTAGACATCATTGGTTGCGAGATGTGATTGAGAGAAGATAATGAAACTGAAGAAAGTTTAAACCGACAAGAATAGTGCAGATATGTTGACTAAAGTAATTCCTGGAAGCAAGCTGGAGCTTTGTAGTAAGCTTGTCGGGACGAAATTCAAGTGATCATTGATGTGATTGTGTCTTCCCCACAATGGGGCTGGAGGGGGAGATTGTTATGGGTGTCCAACTCATTTGTTAAACAAACATGGGTTTTCTTATGTTTGTAGGCCCAAAAAATATCGGCTTGTACGTTTAGCCCATTTGAAGTTAAATGAGTTGGCTTATCTAGAAAGCCTAGGGTTTTTTTAGGAGGATATAACCTAAAAAGAAAAGGAAAAAAAATGGAGGAGCAATAAAGAAAACGTAGGGAGATTAGTGCAGTTCGGTTTTTCACCAACAGCGTTCACAAAGTTGTCGTTTTGCGAAGTTTCAACCGTTGAATTTTGCTGAAATTGTGTCAACTTGTTGAGGACTCACAGGGCCTTGTTTTGAACTGTTGCATCGTCGTTCTGAGCTTCGGTTTATCGGGTATTGCTGTCAGACAAAATCTGCAAAAACTAGGTGATATTTATCATTTTTCATATCTCAATTATTGTTCTCTTATGTATGAAACTATTGGTGGGTTGTGAATCTTTGTAAGACTTATTTGGATTATTTTTCCCTCAATTTTATCATAATAAGAGAAGGTGACAAGGGTGAACTCCTCACAAGTCCCGTAGTTTTTACTCTTCACATCGACGAGGTTTTCCACGTATAATTCGTGTGTTTCTTGCATTTAGTTTTCTGCATTTGTTTATAGTTTATTGTTGTCCATTGCTGGTTGTTGCTTGAGAATTATTTGGTGAATAACTTGCGGTGGATTGAAGTACTATTTTTTGGTTGATTGTTTTAAGGAGATCTTGGTGAATTATTAATTTACTATTTTGGCCCTATCAGTTCTTGCTACTGAAAATTATGAAACAAAATGGAGAAGAGAAGAAAGAGAAAGGTGGAGAGGAGAGAATGAAAAGAAAAAAGAAAAGAGAAGTAAAGACATGATAGATATGACGTGAAAGGAAGATGGAGGAAGGTGAAAAGTTGTATAAAATATAGATTTTTTTAATATAATATTAATATTATATTCTATTTAAAATATAAAATTAATATAATATTAATATAATATTAATACTTACCTTGAGAAATGAGAAAATAGGCGTGCATCAATGTTAATATAATATTTAATAAAATATTAATACATAGCTTGAGTGGTCATTCATGCAGCATTTATGGAAATATTATTTTGTGTGCAGATGGATGATACAAATGAGGAGCCTTTATATAATATATTTTAAAAAACGGTCGATCAAAAATATTCTAAATGAAATTATACTGCACTACAGTTGTTTTTCTCTCTTCTTATTTATCTATTTGTTCTTTTCTATCCTAACGCGTTTTCTCTCTTTTTCTTCTCTCTCTTTTTGTTCTTTTCTGCACTACAGTTTTTCTCTCTGTTATTTTCTGCTTCTTTATCTTATAGTGTACAATGTGCCTATTTTACCCTTTTTTCTTATAGTGTAAATTAAATGTCAAGATAAATTTTCCAAAAAAAATTAATTTTAAAGAGTATGGTAAGTCGAAGTGTGTAGGAGGTAAAAAATCAAATTTTTAAACAAAAAAAATGTTGAAAATAAAAAATGAACCCTTCACATATATTGTTAAAATAAATGTTTTCAAATTCTAATTTTAAAGAATGGTGATAATCTTACTTTTCGATTCATCCGGCATATTTAAAAAAAAAAAAACTAACTTTTACCATAAACTTTCAACTCTATCTCATTCCACTTCAAATTTACGTAATTTTGCAATTCTTAAGCTTTAAAAAAATATTACAGTTTAAGTTTTAAGATAAGTTTTGATTTAAAATATAGTTAAAAAAGTATTTTTATGATCATTTAATCAATTATAAAACATTTAAATGGTACAAAGTTGATAAAATTTTAGAGAAAATGACATTAGAGCTAATTTTTTTTCATAAGAATTGTAAATTTTGACAAAGTTATTAAATAGTTAAGTTGTGTATTAAATAGTTAATTTTTTTTTTCTAAGACAATATGTCAGAGGAATCGAAAAATAAAATTATCACCATTCTTTAAAAATAGAATTTGAACAGAATTATTTTAACAATTTGTAAAGGGTTCATTTTTTATTTACAACATTTTTTTTTTGAAAATTTTGATTTTCGATTCACCACATTCTTTAAAAATTATATTTTTTTTTTGTGTAAATTTATCTTCAAAATTAATTTTGTTAAAGATTAAATTATAGTATGAAAATTTTAAGCATGATGTAATATTTAAATGAGAGGTAAAATATAATTACGAAAAATTTGTATCATCAATATAATTTGTATATAATTAATGATAGAAATTAAAAAGAATGCAATAATACATTTTTTTAAAATGATGGTATAAGAATGAGGAATGTTAGAACCTAGAATATTAGATTATAACAAACTTTAATTTCTATAAATTAATCATAAATGTTATAACTTTAAATGCAGTTATAATAAAAATTGGGATTCCGAAATTTTGGAAGTGGAGAGTTTTTTTTATTTTTTCAACTTCAACCTCTAACTATATTTTAACTAGAAAAAAATATATTTTAATATTTCCTACCAATAAACTTAAACAACCCTCTTTTTAGTTTAATTTCTCTTTTTCTTTCCCACTTTTTCAATGTTATGTTGAATTAAAAACCACATGTTGACTCGTAAAAACTGAGTTATAATGATTTAGAAAAAAAAAACATATAAGTGAATATTTGATCAAATTTAAAGCTAAATAAAAAATTGACTAAAAAAAACCAAATCATAGACATCGAAAATAATAAAGAATGTTGCTTTAATTTTAATTACTTTGTATAAAAAAATATACACTCATTTTAAATAAAATGAACTACTTTAACTATCATAAATAAAATACCCAAAAAGGAAAAACCCTTTTTCCTTACCTCAAACAAAACAAACTACTTAAAATATCATAAATAAAATACCTAAAAAGAGAAAACATTTTTTCGATACCTTCTTATTTGAGAAAATATCTTCAGACACTGTTGAAGATAGAAATTTTTTATGTCTTGGGCAGAGAACAATGGTCACTTTTTCTCGTATGGGGTTGTTAACATAGCGGTGATCAACCCACCGGTGCTAGTTTCGAAAATTACGTCAAAGTAGTCAACTATTCTAACGTAATCACTGTCGAGTTTCTAGCATAAAAAAATATTTTATAATGAATTTTATAATGAATTAACAGACAACCGTAAGTTTAGTTAGTTTTGTTGAATTAATTAGAAATAAAAGTAATTTAATTACCTGTAATTCGAGATCTAGGAAAGTAAGTCTCGTAGTCGGAATCAGAGCTCTAATTCTTCCTCCATCAACACTGAGAATGGTGACTAGATTTTCAAACGATGGTGGTAGATTCATAGGAGAAAGAATAAAAAAAAGAGTAAAATAGGCATACTGTACACTTTAGATAAAGAAGTAGAAAAAAAAAGAGAAAAACTGTAAGTGCAGAAAATAACAAAAAGAGAGAAGAAAAAGAGAAAAAACCGGTTACGGTTGAAAAGAACAAATAGAGAAATAAGAAGATAGAAAAACAAACTGTAGTGCAGTACAATTTTATTCCGATAATTTCAGATGGATCGTTTTTTAAAATATATTATATAAAGGCACGCGTTTGTATCATCCATATGCACACAAAATAATATCGCCATAAATGTTGCATGCATGGGTAAGCATGAATGGTCATCTCAAGCTATGTATTAATATTTTATTAAATATTATATTAAAATTGTTGTTCGCCTGTCTTCTCATTTCTGAAGGTAAGTATTAATATTATATTAATATTTTATTCATTTAATATTTAAAAATATAAGATAATTTTAATATTATATATAAGAAAATTTATATTTTGTACCACTTTTCACATTCTTCCATCCTCCTTTCAGGTCATATCTATCATTTCTTCATTTCTCTTTTTTTTTCTTCTCATTCTTTCCTCTCCTCCTTTCTCTTTCCATCTTCACTTCTCAATTTTGTTTCATAATATTCAGTAGCAAGAACGACTTTTCTTCTTCTTTATCTCATCTTCTTCTTTGATCAAGTTCTCTAAACCCGTTATCATTTCTACGAAAAACAAAGGAAGTCGTTCGTGGGCCCTATTTTTTAATTTTTTATTTCTCATATATATGTAAAAGAAAAAATACAGAAGACGGTAGCACAAAGTGCCATTAAATAATTTTAATCTTAAATTTTTTTTCAGACAAAAGAATCTTTTGGTCTTGGAAGGTATTTAATTTTTTTTAATAATTGACTATTCTAAATTTGCAATTAATTTTACCTCAAATTTGTGACTAATATTAATATGACAATACATCTAAAATTATATCTATATAAAACTTAAATTACATATTTATACCCAGTTTTTGAAAACTAAGTCTGTGAATACTACTTCCTCCACCTATGATTTTTCTATATTTTTTCAATCTTATTTGTAGATGTATTTTAAAAAATCAAGCCAAATTTGAAAATTAAAAAAAAAAGTTTCCAAAAACTTGTTTTGTTTTTTAAATATAGCTAAAAATTCGAGTTTTTTCTTAAGAAAAGTGGAACCATTGTAGGGCAGATGAAAAATCGATGTAGGAGAATACCAAGAAAATAAGTACAATTTTCAAAAACCAAAAACTAAAAACCAAATGATTATCAAACGGATCTGTACAATAGAGATCATTTCCCTTAAGCAAGCATTTGAACTCTTAGCCAAATTCTGAAAACAAAGTCAAGTTTTTCAAAGTTACTTTTTTTAGTTTTCAAAAGTTGCCTTGGTTTTTGAAAATATAGATACAGAGTAGATAAGAAGACATATAAACTCATTGGTAGAAGTAGTATTTTTAGGTTTAATTAAATTACAAAGACTAAAAACCAAAAACAAAATGGTTATCAAACGGGACCTAGTTTTTAGTTTTTTGTGTTTTGAAAATTATGCTCGTCGTTTTACAATTTTTTTTCAATCTTCTCTCCAATGATTTATGCCTTGGGAAATATTTTCACGACTTGTCAATTTACAACTAGTATCTGGGGGAATCCTTAATTCATCTAGCTTACAGATAGTGTTTCCTGGAACGAGGATCACGATCCTTGAATTACTCTTGTTAGGGCATTACTACGAACACGAAAAGGCATGCCTATGGGACAATATTGTTAAACTTTGGTCCATATGGATTGAAATAAACAATAGGAACTTTCTCGACAAGGCCAGAGAGCCACACATAGTCCTTGAGCATCTTCTTTATATGGTTTTTTTCTTAGTGTAAATTCTCTCTTTATTTTTGTGATTACAATCTCACTTCACTTATCAACAATTAGGAAAGTCTTTTGTAATTGAGTTATCTTAACCACTTTTGTACATTTCATACTATCAATGAAAAGAATCACATATTTTTCATTAAAAAAAAACCTATCTTAAAGGGTAAAGAATTAAAATCTGGAGTAAAAAAAAGACGTGGTGGTCATGGAAAAGAACACTTACCCTATTGCAAACACGGTACCTTTAGAAATTGAAGGATTGTTGTCCGAGTTCCCATCAATCACAGAAATATCACAAAAATTACCTCTTCACAAAGAAATTCAACACCAAATTGATTTAATACCTCATGCCACCTTGCCCCAATTTATCCCATGATAAAATGAGCCCGAAATAGTATGTTATTCTATAAGAACAAGTTCAAGAATTACTGGACAAGGGTCACATTACCCCAAGTCTAAGCCCATGCACAGTATTAACCTTGCTTACCCCAAAGAAAGATGATAGTTTCTGGATGTGTGTTGATAACTGAGGTATAGACAAATAACGGAAAATATAGGTTTCCCATACCAAGCCTAACTGACTTATTTGATCAATTGATAGGTGCTACATTATTTTCGAGAGTAGATCTGAAGAAAAAATACCATCAAAGACAAATTAGACCAGGAGATGAATGGAAAACTGCATTCAAAACTAACTTCAGATATTTCGAATGGGCGATCATATGTTTTGAGTTATGTAATCCTTCAAGTACTTTTTCGAGGCTAATGACTCAGGTTTTACAACATTTTCTTAATAAATTTATTGTGGTTTACATTGATGGTATCTTAATTTATAGTAAGACACGAGAGGAGCACTTACAACACTTGAACATCTTATTTTCTATTTTATCTCAAAATGAATTATACATTAATATTAAAAAAAAATGTTCCTCCTTAGCATAAAAAATACATTTTCAAGGATTTTGTATGAGTAGATCTATCAAAAGTACAAGCTATTAATGATTGGACAACGCCAAGAAAAGAGCAAGATATCTAGGGGTTGTTTGGGGCGCAGGTTCGGAATCAGAATCCTGGGAATAAGAAGCCTGGAGGGTTTGTCCTGAGGGGTTCTGAAGCATGGGAATCAGAAAACTGTGTTTGGGTGGTCTTCGGAGTTATCACCGGAGTTGTTGCCAAAGTAGTCACCGATGTGGTCGTCGGAGTTGTCGTTGTCGATGGTCATCGGTGGTCGTCGGAGTTTTTATCGGAGTTGTCGTTGTCGATGGTCGTCGGGTGGTCACCGAAGTTGTCGAAGTAGTCGACAAATGGATGAGAAAAACATGGAACAACTTCCATGAGATTGCACTGTTGTAACCCATGGGGTTGTACTGTTGTAACCCATGAGATTGAGTTTCAAAACCAAGGATTTGGAACACTTTGCTCTAACACATGTGTTTGGATTTGGAATCCAAACCCATGCAAATCGAAACCCATGGACCAAACACACCCTAGAGTTTTTTAAGATTGACCTCGTTCTACCCAAAATTCATAAAATACTTTAGGACATTTGCTACTTCAATCACAGAATGCCTAAAAAGGGTTGATTCTCTTTGTTAGAGAAACAAGAGCATAGTTTTCAAAACCTAAAAGAAAAATTATGTACATCCCTGTATTGGCATTTCAAGATTTCAACAAACCTCTTAAGGTAGCAGTAGATGCCTCTGGAATTGGCATAAGAATTATACTTTCATAGGAAAACCACCCAATTGAATACTATAGTGAGAAGTTAAGCAAAGCTAGAACAAAATGGAGTACCTATAACAAGAGTTATATTCTTTAATTATAGCATTGAAACAATGGAAACATTATTTTCTTGGAAAAGAATTGATCATTTTTCCCTCAAATTTTTACATACCCAAAAAACATAAACAAAATGCATGCTTGTTCGATAACTTTTATATAAATGTTAGATTTTGTTATTAAGCATCGAATAGGGTTACTATTTTAGGAGTGATGCCTTAAGAAGGAAATATAACATGCTAACACAGTTACAAGGAGAAATTACTGCATTTACCAATTACTAGATGACTAACAAAATGATCCAGATTTTCATACCATTTGGTTGAAATGTTCTAACAAATTAAATGTGAGAGATTATCATTTAGTTGAAGGGTATCTGTTTAAAAACAATCACCTTTGCATCCCACATACTTCTGCCAGAGAAGTTTTATTTAAAGACTTACATAGAGGAGGTTTGGTTGGACCTTTAAGAAAAGATAAGACATTTGAACTCTTGTCTATTAGATTTTTTTGTCCTTAAATGAAAAGAGAAGTTAATAACTTTGTCCAAAGGTGTTTTATCTGTCAGGTTTCCAAGGGCCAAGGATAGAATACTTGATTATACCAACCACTTCCTATTCCTCAAACTATTTGGGAAGATCTTTCTATAGACTGTCTTGAGACTTTCCACAAATCCAACGAGGAAATGATTCAATTATGGTCGTAGGTAGACCGATTTAGTAAAATGGCCCACTCTTTACCATGCAGAAAGCCAGCAGATGCGGTGAATACAATAAATCTTTTTTTAAAGAGATTGTTCGCCTCCATAGTATTCCAAAAACTATTGTTTCAAATAATGGTGTCAAGTTCTTATGTTAATTTTGGAAGACTCTAGAAAAATTTTGATACTAAACTTCAACTTGGTTC
Organism: Trichosanthes cucumerina; assembly: GCA_036507285.1. NCBI lineage: Eukaryota > Viridiplantae > Streptophyta > Magnoliopsida > Cucurbitales > Cucurbitaceae > Trichosanthes > Trichosanthes cucumerina. The sequence goes on from CM071837.1 coordinate 21,602,202, forward strand.
CACTAACCATCCTCACAAAGATGGGCAAACCTAAGTGACCAACCGTACCCTTAGAAATCTAATACGATGTTTAAATGGAGATCGGCCTTAACAATGGGATTCACATTTAGCACTAACAGATTTTTCATAAAACCATATGCAAAATTGAATCACAAAAAACTCTCCTTTTGAAGTAGTTTATACTAGCTTACCTCGTTTAAAAGTAGATTTATCTAATTTACATTTTTCTGATCATGTTAATCAGGAAGTTGAAAATACGGCAGAAAGGATTGATCATATACATAAAGAAGTCCAAGAATCTTTGGAAAAGACTAATTCATTTATAAGTAGCAAGCTTGTAAGCATCGTCGTGAGAAGTTATTCAAAGTTGGAGATCTTGTCATGGTTCATTTACATAAAGTCAATTGCCTATCAATGCCCACGCTAAACATCATCCCAAGATGATTCGGCGTTATGTTATAGTGCAGAAGCTAAATGACAATGCTTGTCACATATTTGATTACCATCTCTTAAATCACCAATCAAACTAAAAGCTTAAACTGAGAGTTTGATAAATTTAATTATATCAATATAGTCTAACACTCCCCCTCACTTATGGGTTTGGAAATTTGATAAAAACCCACACAAGTGAAATCAATATTAAATGGGGAGAAAATTTACTTTGCAGGGGCTTGAACACCGGACCACCCTGCTCTGATACCATCTTAAATAACCAATCAAACTAAAAGTTTAAGCTGATAGTTTGGGGTAAATTTAATTATATCGATATAGTTTGACACCATCCTCCTAATCAGTTCAAACTTTCTTCTTAGTAGAATTGGAGGACGAGTTTATTTTCAAAGAGAGGTGGAATTGGTATAGTTATTAAGAAGAATATGTTAGCAGCTGGGGGAGTTGTTTTTTCTATTGAAGCTGTAATTTTCATTTAAGTGTTTTAGTTTTTTACTTCACGGTAACTAACTGTTAATGAAAAAAGTTACTATATTTTGATATATTTAAAGGCCTTACCAGCCTTATTAGATAGAGGAATAATACAGTTTTCTTTCTCCAAGATTTTGTTCACTGATTTGCATCTGATCGAGTCTTGAGCTTATGAAACGAAACAAGAGCCCGCAGTTAATTGCAAGTGTAAGCCTAAGGATACAATCAGTGGTTGCTTTATCCACACCAAACTCAAAATGCACATTTCGCATTTGTGTCCCCGTAATATTAATATATAATATTAATATTATTATATTAATAATATTAATATTATTATATGCACATTTCGCTTTATCCACACCAAACTCAAAATGCTCTCATCATTCATGTGAAACAATTTTTAACTTAAACTGCCTGAAAAAATTTACAATTTCTAACATCTTCTAATGGGTCAAATGAACTCTTCACCCTGGTCTTGCGACATTTACGCTTTATATTATCCTGACCATTCATTTTACGTTTGTACTCGGTAGAAAAGGAACCACACAAACTACATTGATCGCTTACACTACAATTGTTTGATATATTTTTCTTCATACGGTACATGTGTGAACAAACTTAAGCATTCACTGGTGCCCTCTTCTTTTTTTTTTTTTATATATATATCAAATATTGTACTTTCATTGAAATATATGGGCATACAAAATGTAGGGGTGTATGCCCTAAAGTCGTGTCGTTTGTAATATTTGATGTTTATAAATAAAAGTTATTTTTCACCAAACCTTGTATGTTTCCTTTCAAACTTAATCGAATAAACTAAGCTCTAGGGTCGTGCATATTTATGGGAACTTGAACGGTGTGTAGTGGACACACAAGTAGCACGTTGGAGTAAATGACCCGAATGGTCTACAATATATGGATATGGTTGGGAACCTCATCCTGATGACACTGTGGATTCGACCCACTTTGTATTTGATACAAAGGAGATCATCTTGCTCATTCATGTCGTTGACATGCAAGTGGGGGGCATCCTGTGCAATGAGATTGTACAAGACCTCATCCTGGTGACACTTTTGATGTGGCCCACTTTGTATTTGATACAAACGAGGCGATGCAGCTCGTTCATGTAGTTAACATGCTAGTGGAGGCATTCTGTGCTATGAGATTGTACAAGACCGGATCGTGAGTTATTAGACTGTCGCGTGAAATTTGCAATACCGCAAGTGTACGAGTCAAGTTTTAATATAGTGAATTAAGTACAGAGTATCGTCCTCAGGAATGGTTTTCTAGATTGATTAGCTACCAAGACACTAATTCTAAATTTTATCTAAAGCAACAAAAATTGGATAAAAAGGTGAAATAAAGATAGAAAAGTGAATATACAAGTGGAGACACGAATACGATAGAATTGTTAGGGGAATTGATTTCACAAGTTATTTCTTTAATTAGTACATGCAATTGACTATGGTTGTGAGATCATAAACAAGAAGTTAAAGATAATCAAAAGACTCTCTCGAGCTCTAATGATTCTCATGCATAACAATAAATCCTAAAGTCTTCTTATGAATTTTAAAAGCATGCAAGGCATTAAGAAACTTCTTAAAAACGTTTCCCAAAGAACCCGCGTTACTCTAGTGCACGAAATCCTTGGTTTGGATTTGCAAGGTGTTCCAAATCCTTGGTTTTGGAATCCATTCCCATTGGTTACAACAATACAACCCCATGGGTTACAACAGTGTAATCTCATGGAACTTGTTCCATATTTTTCTCACAGTTAAAGCGTCCAACATCCACAACATGAGCAATACTCAACATGAGCACCGTCGCTCAACATCCACAACATGAGCAATACTCCAACAAATAACAACTTAAACTCATGGTTCAAACCAAAGTTACAAAGAATAGCCTAAGCTCAAAAAGAAATTTCCTCTAAGATAATAAGTGGTTTCATAGCCTCGTCAAGTCACCATTGTCGCTCTCCAGCTCACTGTTTACCCTTACCTGCAACCAAAGACATTAAAGTAGACGGGTGACTATATGAATACTCGATAACTAGCCCACTCACGTCCAATCTACAACTGCACACACAAAGATAGGTCAAGTTTTCAACCAAAAGCACCTTAAGGACTCATGACTAGGCACCCTCGTGCATACCTCGCCCCGAGACTCACCAACAATCTAGGAAACTAGGCAACTACAGACGGGGATGCACCCCAATGCGAAAGAGTGATCACTATAACACCCACACAGAAAGGCAATAGAGCCTCGACTCTAAAGCCCAGCTGATCGCATAAGGGCGACCCACCCAAGTGCCCACACAACTTGCAAAAGGGTGTGCTCGACCCTAATGCCCACATAACTCGCAAAAGGGTGTGCTCGACCCTAATGCCCACACAGAGATCACAACGGGCGGTCGACCCTATATCCACACAACTCGCAAAAGGGTGCGCTCGACCCTGATGCCCACACAGAGACGCCAACCTAGAGGTTCTGTCTCGCTCGGGGTCACTCAGTGGATTTGGTGATGCTAGCCTAGAAGGTCAGACTCTCTTGCCTCTTCTAGACCTTACCCTAAACTCTTCTCATGGTCATCTTAGGTACCGAGTCCCTAACCATCAGCCCAACAAGCCAACCACATAGCCCGCCAACCAACGTTTGTCCCAATCACAACTAACTAACCACCCTTGGCCTAAACCACCACACAACTTAACCCGCTCAGTTTCCAGGGGTCAAACACACATCTCAAACTACCACAAGGCTCGAGTCTCACTCAGTAACCAACCACAAGTCATAAGCACATTCACGACACGCAGGAGAGTCAATCCCAACACATACAAGCAAGTACAAGATATACACAGCAAGAACAGGATAATCATGGTCTCATGAACTAAGCAGTAATCCAACATCCACATAGCAAGTTACATAACCAACCACAATCGACCCTATGGATAAAATTATTATTTTTTTTGGAATTTCTTCTTAAAATTATTATTTCTTAAGAATTGTAAAAAATTTTACGCTACTGGATCTACAAGGTTGCCATTCAAAAAGGTTGTCTTGGCATGTAGATGATTTCATCAAGGTTGCCATTCAAAAAGGTTGTCTTGACATCGATTGCAATACCTCGTAGTCATAATACGCGGCAATGGTCAGAAGGATCCTGATGGAGTTTACTATGGCAACGGGTGAAAAGGTTTCCTCATAGTCAATCCCTTCAACTTGGGTAAAACCCTTTGCCCCTAGTCGTGCTTTGAAGGTCTACACCTTCCCATCTACGCCACGTTTACGCTTGTAGATCCATTTACAACCTATAGGTTTTACCCCATCCGGTTGATCCACAAGCTCCCAGACATAATTGAAGTACATAGACTCCATTTCCTAGTCCAAAGCTTTAATCCATTCGTCCTTGTCAACATCCGCCATAGCCTGATCATAGGTCAATGGATCCTCGCAGTCATCATCAGGACTGACGACTTGGGTTTCAGCTAAACCCATGACGACTTGGGTTTCAGGATTGACGAAATTTTGGAAGTGGAGAGTTTTTTTATTTTTTCAACTTCAACCTCTTACTATATTTGAACTATAGAAAAAATTATATTTTAATCTTTCCTACCAATAAACTTAAAGAACCCTCTTTTTAGTTTAATTTCGCTTTTTCTTCCCACTTTTTTAATGGTAAGTTGTATTAAAAACCAAAAAAGATGAGATGCTCCAACGACATGTTGGCTCATAAAAACTGAGTTATAGTGATATAGAAAAAAACATATAAGTGAATATTTGATCAAATTTAAACCTAAATAAAAAATTGACTCATAAATAAACAAATCATAGACATCAAAAATAATAAAGAATGTTGCTTTAGTTTTAATTACATTGTATAAAAAAATGTACACTCATTTTAAATAAAATGAACTACTTTAAATATCATAAATAAAATACCCAAAAAGGAAAAACCCTTTTTCCTTACCTCAAACAAAACAAACTACTTAAAATATCATAAATAAAATACCCAAACAGAGAAAACAGTTTTTCGATACCTTCTTCTTTGAGGAAATATCTTCAGACAGTGTTGAAGATAGAAATTTTTTATGTCTTGGGCAGAGAACAAGGTAAGTATTAATATTATATTAATATTATATTCATTTAATATTTAAAAATATAAGATAATTTTAATATTATATATAAAAAAATATATATTTTGTACAACTTTTCACCTTCTTCAATCCTCCTTTCACATCATATCTATCATTTCTTCATTTCTCAATTTTATTCTTGTCATTATTTCCTCTCCTCCTTTCCCATTCCATCTTCACTTCTCAATTTTGTTTTATAATATTTAGTAGCAAGAACGACTTCTCTTCTTCTTCATCTCATCTTCTTCTTTGATCGAGTTCTCTGAACCCGATTATAATCGACCGAAGAAAACTCATTTGTTGGTGGTCAGTGTCGGTTCGAACAGAAAACCGATTCCAACTGACCGATAATCATCTCTACTAAAAAAAAAAGCAAGTCGTTTGTGGGCCCTATTTTTTAATTTTTTATTTCTAATATATATATAAAAGAAAAAACACAGAAGACGGTAGCACAAAGTGTCATTAAATAATTTTAATCTTATTTTTTTTTCAGACAAAAGAATCTTTTTGTCTTGGAAGGTATTTAATTTTTTTTAATAATTGACTATTCTAAATTTGTAATTAATTTTTTTACCTCAAACTTCTGACTAATTTTAATATAACAATACATCTAAAATTATATCTATATAAAACTTAAATTACATGTTTAGACCTCATATGATAATCTTTTGGTTTTTAGTTTTTAGTTTTTGAAAGCTATGCCTGTGAATACTACTTCCTCCACCTATGATTTTTCTATATTTCTTTATCTTATTTGTAGATGTGTTTTAAAAAATCAAGCCAAATTTGATAATTAAAAAAAAGTTTCCAAAAACTTGTTTTGTTTTTTAAATTTAGCTAAAAACACAAGTTTTTTCTTAAGAAATGTGGAACCATTGTAGGGAAGATGAAAAATCAATGTATTAGAATAGCAAGAAAATAAGTACAATTTTCAAAAACCAAAAACTAAAAACCAAATGATTATCAAACGGATGCCTTAGGCCCCGTTTGATAACCATTTTGTTTTTTGTTTTTGAAAGTTAAGCTTATTTTCGCCTACTTTTGTACAATCGAGATCATCTCTCATAAGTAAGCATTTGAACTCTTAGCCCAATTCTGAAAACAATGTCAAGTTTTTGAAAGCTACTTTTTTTAGTTTTCAAAAGTTGACTTGGTTTTTGAAAATATAGGTACAAAGTAGATAAGAAGACATATAAACTCATTGGTAAAAGTAGTATCATAAAATGAGGCCGAATAATGGACAAGGGTCACATTACCCCAAGTCTAAGCCCATGCACAATATTAACCTTGCTTACCCCAAAGAAAGATGATAGTTTCCGGATGTGTGTTGATGACTGAGGTATAGACAAATAACGGTAAAATATAGGTTTTCCATACCAAGCCTAACTGACATATTTGATAAATTGATAGGTGCTACATAATTTTCTAGAGTAGATCTGAAGAGTTAATGCCATAAAAGACAAATTAGACCAGGAGATGAATGGAAAACTGCATTCAAAACTAACTTCAGATATTTCGAATGGCCGATCATATGTTTCGAGTTATGTAATCCTTCAAGTACTTTTTCGAGGCTAATGACTCAAGTTTTACAACATTTTCTTAATAAATTTATTGTGGTTTACTTTGATGGTATCTTAATTTATAGTAAGACACAAGAGGAGCACTTACAACACTTGCACACCTAATTTTCTATTTTATCTCAAAATGAATTATTTATTAATATTTAAAAAAATGTCCCTTCTTAGCATCAAAAATACATTTTCAAGGATTTCGTATGAGTAGATCTATCAAAAGTACAAGCTATTACCAGAGTTTGTCCTAAGGGGTTCTAAAGCCTGCGAATCAGAAAACTCTGTTTGGGTGGTCGTCGGAGTTGTCACCGAAGTTGTTGCCAAAGTAGTCACCGATGCAGTCATCGGAGTTGTCATTGTCGATGGTAATCAGGTGGTCGTCGGAGTTTTTACCGGAGTTGTCGTTGTCGATGGTCGCCGGGTGGTCACCGGAGTTGTCGAAGTAGTCAACAAATGGATGAGAAAAACATGGAACAACTTCCATGAGATTGCACTGTTGTAACCCATGGGGTTGTACTGTTGTAACCCATGGTATTGAGTTTCAAAACCAAGGATTTGGAACACCTTGCTCCAACACATGGGTTTGGATTTGGAATCCAAACCCATACAAATCCAAACCCATGGGCCAAACACACCCTAGAGTTTTTTAAGATTGACCTCGTTCTACCCAAAATTCATAAGATACTTTAGGGCATTTGCTACTTCAATCACAGAATGCCTAAAAAGGGTTGATTCTCTTGGTTAGAGAAACAAGAGCATAGTTTTCAAAACCTAAAAGAAAAATTATGTACAACCCTGTATTGGCATTTCGAGATTTCAGCAAACCTTTTAAGGTAGCAGTAGATGCCTCTGGAATTGGCATAGGAGCTATACTTTCATAGGAAAATCACCCAATTGAATACTATAGTGAGAAGTTAAGCAAAGCTAGAACAAAATGGACTACCTATTGAAGGGAATCGAAGTCCCCGCAGCGGAAGCGATTGCAAATCGCACACTCTTGATTTAGTTACAACGGTAAATTCAAGAACATGAAAAAATAGATTAAGCATAAAAGTGAAATGGACAGCAAGAAATTACCTTTGAAGAACCTTTCTTCAAGTGCTCCTCCTCTCTTCACGATCAAGATCAACGCAACACGAACTCGTAGAAACACCGACACCACCACCGGATCTTCTCCGTTGTTCTCTAGGTGAGGGAGGAAGGTCAGTTCCCTTTAGGAATAAGTGGTGTTTTGTGAGAGAGATCTTTGTTGTCTTGGAACCTTTCCAACAAAAACAAAAGGCTAGGATACAGTTCTAATGTCTTGACCTAGTTGCATCTCATGTAACCATATATATAGGGTTATGGGATGGAAATCACCATCCTACCCCTCCTTTAATCTCTCTTTAGTATATAGTTTATATATGAATCTAATTCATATTAAAACTATATATTATATCAATTATATCATATATAATTGATATAACTCCCCATGTATGAAATTGAAAACATCAATTTCACTCCTAACTTTATACCCTCAATATTACCATGTTGAGCCAACGGAGGGATCTAATGGACCTACAGATCATGAGCTCCAATGATGTGAGATTAACTGATCAAATTCTTTGATCCAGTTAATCAATATTCATTAACTACAAGTCACTCCACTATAGACTTGTAGCTGCACTTTCCTCACTGTAGATAATATTGTGTCCACTGATATAGTCATTACCCATGAGTCGACCCTTCACAGGTTGTTCGTAATCACAGCTGGGTCAAATTACCGTTTTACCCCTGTGATTACCTCTTTGCTCCTTAAGCACCACTGATCCTCTAATGAACAACAAGTCTAAGGTCCTACCTTAGACTCATACCCTCATAGTGGGCGGGGCCCCATTGCTCAAGACCTGGAGTCAGTTCTTAAGGGAACAACCTATCTAATTCCTCAGTATAGGAATGAGTGAATTCCATCTTGCACAGTTAAGTTCCCAGCTACCTACGAGGTTCTTCTTACCTCTCAGGTTAGAAGAAGATGATGCCACTATTTTTTTCCCAGAGGCCGAACCTCTATGATAACTCGTACTGGCAACATTTGCCTCACCTTTCGATCCCTGAATTTTCATCAAATACTGAAAGGTCTTGAGTTCATTCAGAAGGGAGGTAAGATTAAAAGTAAGCTTGTTCATAACAACATTACTTCTAAACTGCAGGAAAACTATCTGGAAGGGTTTCCAGAATGAAGCTGACCTGGCTTAACTCATCGATGGAAGCACCATTCGACTCCGCGATGTTAAAGTGCACCATCATATCCAGGACATGATCCCGAACAGATGTACCCTCTTGCATCCTCGAGTTGAATATGTACTTTAGGGCATTATGTCGGGCTTGTGTGGACTGTTGTCCAAACATACCCTGCACAGAATCCATGATTTCCTTGGCGGTAATCATGCCCTCATGCTTCTTGGCTAATATGTCAGACATACTTGCCAGCATGTAGACCTTGACCTTATCATTGGCCTTGATCCATCGATCATATGCATCACGAACATTTCGTGACGCATTCGAGCTTGGCACTTGAGGACACTCCTCAGTTAGCAAAAACATTAGATCATCCACTACCAAAGTAGTGTTGAGTTTGTTTTTCCATGTCATCATATTCTCTCCGGTTAACTTTTCCACACCCAATAAGGAAATTATAGAGCTAGACATTGTTGCTGAAAATTTACAAACAAACTTGTATGAGTTTCTTGCTATAACTCTAATCCAATCATGCTTTAGCTAATTATCAAATTATTCCTAGGTCATTTATAATTTGCAATGATCCTCCAAAGGTTTAGAATGTATGACACCAAAGGGTAATCAAAAACACTCCTCCTCTGGATCAAGACACTCTTGACCAAAACCTAATACCAGAATAACTTTTATTCTTATAGGTTTTAGTTACCATTTTTCGGTCTGGATACATACACCACTTATGTACCTCGTGAGTGTAACCCTTTGTCTTTAGATCCCAGAGTCTCGATCCAATAAAATCCGCAGAAGAGAGGACTAGATTGGAAAATAGTCTAAGAAAATCTTTATCCCTTTCGGGTGTCTACTGTGTTAGATCCCCTATGATCAAGCCCTCCGGAGGGATTGTGCAGTCCAGCCGGACTAGCGGTGACCATAGTGGTCTAACAATGTAAACCGACAAAAGAGACCGTAGGTTTTGTTTTCACTAAACCTGCTCCCACTCACTATAAGTACCTTCTCCATTCACCTTGGTATTGAATCATACAAACACCATCCGAAGGGGGACGCTCCCGTTTGCGCCACGAGGCCATGTATGAGTCTCACGGTGTGAACTTCCCGGAGATAGCGAAGGTGGAAAAATATGTATCTCATACACTTTTTCCTCCCACTGAATACTTTAAGTCTATAAGGATCCTTCTTAGGCAAAAACCCGGCTAATGGTTTTACCTAACTATATCAACACAACTCTTTTATTGATAATGAATATAACTCTTATATTGATTTTATCCTAAGTTTGTTAATATAACTCCTTATATTAAACTTAGGATTTCTAATTTATTAACCCCTTAATAAACCTGCTGACGCTACTATAATTTATAAGACTCTCTTATTAGATTTCACTTCCAGGTCAGTTCCCAGGTAGGGGTGTTCCGTTTCCGTCAGTTTTAATACCTCAACCTAGATAGAACTTTCCTTAGAAAGAGTTCCTCTTTTAATCATAGCTTATAAACTACTTGGTTCCTAATTCTAATCTAATTAGAACTAGATAACCTAAGGCTATTATTTCCAAGTTCTAAACATTTTAAAACTAATAGTTAACCTTAGGTGACATGCATACTATGTTATAGTGCTTGATCATTCATCACATGAATAATAAGACATTCATAGCATATTCATCTCATGAAAAATAATGCATGTCAATGATGTCCAAAAATTAATATAACAACCTTATATTAATTAATCATGCAAACTATATAATATAACTCTTTATATTATAAATGATGCATGAAAATGCTTAACCTAAGGTGGAATTTCTAAAATAAAAGCATACACTATGCATGGCAATAATTACACAACAATTGCGTAATTAAAATAGCAAAAATTAGACCAATTTTGACACCCTAAAAATAATTTTAATTAATATAATCTAATTATATTAATTAAAATTAAATATATTAAATATATTAAATATAAAATATTTTATAATTAATATATATAATAAAAAAACATTTTCTTCCCGTTTCTCCTCGCGTGAAACGTAACTGGCGTTCCAACGCTGATGGAGCGTTGCAACGCTGCTTTTGTCGTCTTCTGCCAAGTGTTGCAATGCTAGAGGTTGCGTTGCAACAACACCGCTCTCGCGCGCGCTTCTCCATAAGCAGCGCGCGCGTTGCAACGCCGATGAATGGCGTTGCAGTAACGCCGCATTACGCACGACAAGAACTTGGAATCCCATTCCTTGCTCGTTTTTGCTCCGATCTTCTCAGCAACCGCTTTGCCTCGATCGACACGGACTTACAGACTCGATTTACAATTAAATTTGCCCAAAACACCAGGCCCTTACATTGAACATTTCAATGGGAATCGAAGTCTCCGCAGCGGAAGCGATTGCGAATCGCGCGCTCTTGATTTAGTTACAACGGTAAATTCAAGAACATGAAAAACTAGATTAAGCATAAAAGTTAAATGGACAGGAAGAAATTACCTTTGAAGAACCTTTCTTCAAGTGTTCCTCCTCTCCTTCACGATCAGAATCAACGCAACACGAACTCGTACAAACACCGACACCACCACCGGATCTTCTCCGTTGTTCTCTAGGTGAGGGAGGAAGGTCGGTTCCCTTTAGGAATAAGTGGTGTTTTGTGAGAGAGATCTTTGTTGTCTTGGAACCTTTCCAACAAAAACAAAAGGCTAGGATACAGTTCTAATGTCTTGACCTAGTTGCATCTCATGCAACCATATATATAGGGTTATGGGATGGAAATCACCATCCTACCCCTCCTTTAATCTCTCTTTAGTATATAGTTTATATATGAATCTAATTCATATTAAAACTATATATTATATCAATTATATCATATATAATTGATATAACTCCTCATGTATGAAATTGAAAACATCAATTTCACTCCTAACTTTATACCCTCAATATTACCATGTTGAGCCAACGGAGGGATCTAATGGACCTACAGATCATGAGCTCCAATGATGTGAGATTAACTGATCAAACTCTTTGATCCAGTTAATCAATATTCATTAACTACAAGTCACTCCACTATAGACTTGTAGCTGCACTTTCCTCACTGTAGATAATATTGTGTCCACTGATATAGTCATTACCCATGAGTCGACCCTTCACAGGTTGTTCGAAATCACAGTTGGGTCAAATTACTGTTTTACCCCTGTGATTACCTTTTTGCTCCTTAAGCACCACTGATCCTCTAATGAACAACAAGTCTAAGGTCCTACCTTAGACTCATACCCCCATAGTGGGCGGGGCCCCGTTGCTCAAGACCTGGAGTCAGTTCATAAGGGAACAACCTATCTAATTCCTCAGTAGAGGAATGAGTGAATTCCATCTTGCACAGTTAAGTTCCCAGCTACCTACGAGGTTCTGTCCCTGAGAAGGTAGGCTTATTGAGTCGGCTATAGGCCACTCTCACCCATACTAGTCTAAGGACAAACCCCTATAAGAAAGAGTTCTTAACTTGTTCAGGATTTAGGTCAAGTCACTAATGACCATCTATAAATTACTAGTCTTATCCTGTTAACGGTGTTATATTGGTTAGACTAATAATTTGCAATTCAGTCTTGTATGAACTCTTCATACATGATGCCCCCACTCGCATGTCAACTACATGAATGAGTTGAATTACCTCATTTGTACTAATTACAAAGTGGGCTGCATCCATGGTGTTACCAGAATGAGGTTTCCAACCTTATTCTTATACCATAGACTATTTAGGTTATAATCTTGAACTCAACCCAAATAGTGTCCACTACACTGATTTCAAGATGAATGTTATAACCTTGGTGGTTAGTTTATTGGATTTATAAAAGCAAGACTTATAATCTTATCAAAACAAATAACACTTTGTTTAATTGATCAGAATTACACAAGTTTAGGGCAGAAATGGATAGGTAGAGCCAAAGTTTTAGGTCGAGACAATGAGAGTTAACAATTTAGATTTCATCTACTTAAGGAGTTTAATTTTTACATGATGAATCTCGTACATGAACCATTGGAATGAACTATAAGAGGTTTATTTAGTAAATGAATAGACTGATGATCGTTCAGTAAGGCTTTGGAGACTTCGACGTTGGAATCAAACTAGTACAAAGAACTAGGAAGTTCTTAACTCAACTAAAAGTAGAAAACCGAGTTCGAAGAAAGTAAGTCGAAGGAAATGTGTTGGTGTTAAATTAAGTAACTTTAACCTTTCGAGGTTACCTTTAGCATAAGAGATAGACTTGAGCATGAAATTAAAGTAAAAGAACATCGGTTATTTCTTATACACCTTATAGGATGTTTCGGCAGAGTTAAAGAGCTTAAGTTACAGTTACAAGATCATTTTTAATAAAGGTTTTATACGCCCCTGATGGTTTTTTGCAAGGTTAAAAGAGCTCGAACTATAGATAAATGACCCTTTATATCAAGAGTCAATACTAGCATTTCGCCCCAAGGAGTACCAATGTTGTTAAAAAAAAAAGGGGAAGACGGATCGATGTGCCCGTGCGTAGATTATAAAAAGTCGATTAAAGTCGCTACGAATAGAAAATATCTTCCTCTTCAAAAAGACGATCTACTCCATTAGTTACAAGAAGAACAAGACAGTCTATGATGAATATGAGGACGAGTTATCACCAATCAGGAATCAGAGTTAAGATATCCTAAGATAGATTTCAGGCAACGTTATGGACATTATGAGTTTACAGTAATGTCTCCATGGAAGTGTTAAGTTGTGCGTTAATGCATCATTAAAAGTTCATTATTAGTTATGTAAAATAGATGAGGCATAGGTTAAACTAGGTTAAACTCCTTCATTCATGACCTAAAACTTGTAATGAAATCCTTGACACTTAATGTGATAATCTATAAATGATTAAACTCTAAAGCAAGGTAAGTCAAGAGGATTTTGTTACTCTTTTAAAGTTTGTTTTAAAGTTGAGGTCGTAACTTGATTGTTGATTATCTTGTCTTTGAAGAATCATGGTTTACAATTAAAGAAATCGAGCCTTACTTATATTTGGTTGTTCAACACTCCTGAGGATTGTGTGTTTCTAAACCCTGGGTAATCTTGAAATGAAGTTTGGAGGCATGATTGGTTGGTTGTCTTGTTTTAGAAGTGTAATTTCTATTAAAAAGGTGTTAGAGAAAAGTTTGGCATTGTTGTAGTTATGTCGTTATGCTGCCGAAATTTTCGGAGCATTTTTGTAATAAGATTAGTAAAGTTTTGTAGAACAATTCATGTGACACAATAATCAAAGGCCCTTAGTTCATCCTAACCCCAAAGTATTTTAAACCGAGAAGTACGTTTGTCACTACGATAATTGTTACAATGCTACCAAGGACCATGAAGGGCTACACAACGATTTAGATAATCTTGAACGACCTAACAAGACTACTTAACTTTGTCTTTAACGAAAGCACATATCTCGTGGAAAGGGAGAAAAGTTTCACTTGGAACAATTATGCTTCACCTTGTACCTGTGTCAAACATGTAAGAAAGACACCCGCGATATTTTGGCGAAATTTCAAAAGACAACTAGGTGGTTGGGCTTTTGCATTACAATATACCAACAGATCTATGGTCAGACAAAATGAACGAGTTCGAGCTAGAAAGAAAGTTGCAAGCTTGCAAGAAAGAGGTTATTCAGAAGGTCAGAGCAAGAAGGCGACCTGCTTTGAGTGGGCAGAAAGGCTATGCTAGATTAGGGTGAGGTACTTGGAGTTTAGACTGGAGGATCAGATAACCTTTAATAAGGTTTAATGAGAGGAGTTTCGAGTTTTAACCAGAAAGGGAAAGTTAAGTTCACAATCTATAGGGTCATCTGAAACCCTAGAGCGAAATATTTGTAAGGATGAGGGAATTGTATCGTCACCATCTCTCTCCATAGTACATGATGTGGTTCCTCATTCCAGGGTGAGTAAACTAAAAAAAAAAAAAAAAAAACCTTCTGGCATAGTGGTTAGGATTAGAAGACCTCTTAGTAATCAACTAATCAGTTTAGTTAAGGTATATTGGTAAAGTAACAAGATAGAAGAGACTTCTTGGGAGCGAGAAGGTGGAATGTAGGCTAAGTATTATGAACTATTTAAAGACTAAGAACTTTCGAGGACGAAAGTTCTTAAGGAGGGAAGATTGTAACGACCCTGAAATTTAGACACCTCTCAAATTGTGTTTTGGATTAATTTATTAGAAATTAAATTAATTGGGCTTTGAGGCTTTGTAATTTAAATTAAGACTATGCAAATTGAAAATTTGGTATAATTAAAAGTCTTTTTAAACATCAAAATAAGCCCAATGGCATTATGGTGGATAGTAGATGAATGGAAGCGCAGTCTGGTAATTTTAGAATAAAGGGATTAGGGTTACTAAATCCTTGTCTCTTGTGTGCACGGATCCCCTGGGTTGTCTTCAACCACTCATCCCATCTTCTTTAGTCGCACGAACGCCGGTGAGAAGGAGCTGTCGACGCCGCCGGAACCACTGCCTTCAGTACGAGGAGTCGCCGCCGGAACTGCTGTCATCAGCCGGTGAAGACACCGTCGTGTTCTGCAGTTCTCGAGCGTCCGCCACTGTTCCGCCCATTCCTCCGGCTGTCAGCTCACCTCTGTTACGAGCCGCCACTCGCATCTCACGCCATCCAACAGTAAAACACCGTCGAGCGCCATCGAAGCCGACTACAGGAACTTTGGATTTGTTGCGTGCCGGAGTAGCCAAGCCCAATCCCCGTCCGTCGGTTTGGGGTTTTGGTGCGAGTTTTGGAGGGATTTTTGATCGGTTTCTGAAGTTCTAGGAATCTATTCTGAATAGATCGACAAGTGGGCATCTCGAATCTGACCTCCACGCGCCGCCAGCACGGTGTCGCCGTATGCCACGCGCCGCCGCCGGCCACCGCTGCTCGTTGGAGTTAGTTCGAGTCGACCAGTTCCGTTTCCCGAGTCCATTTTAAGCATCCGTTTGTGGGAATTGGCGTATCAAGCACTATTGTGATGAGCCTTGAGTTAAGAGTGAAACTTTAGGAGTGTCAAGCCAAGTTAAGGTAAGGGATTTTTATATAAATTAATTTGAAAAAGGGAAATAGGTATGTCTTTGAAAGATTTATTTCAAAAGGGTGAAACTCATGAGTTTATTTAAATATATGAATCTCAAGGATTCCTTTCAAGAATGATTTCTCAAGAATTACTATTCAAAAGAGTTCGAGAGGACCCCCAATGCATGATTTTAACTTTTAAGAGAATTTCATATGATTTGAGGGTTTGAGAGGACCCAAATAGAAATGATTTCAAAGTATTTGAAAATGAGTTTTGACACAGTTATGTATATTTACGTATAGTGAGATTTTCTGTTATGCCATTATGATGAATACGTATTTAAAAATGTAAATGCACTTATGTTTTATGATTGATTGACTCGAGTTTAAAGTTATGCAAGTTATGCCTTGATTATATGATCTATATGACTATTAGATCATTATGAATGCATATGTTTATGTGATTGAAGGATGGAACCTCAAGCATATTGTATGTATATGAACATGTCATGTAGGCTATGACAATTGGTCTCCTGGGATTTATACATGGTCAAACACGCATCAGAGACCCTATGGGTCAAACTTATAGGAGTCTGTTAGGGACTCAAATCTTAAAGGGGTATGTAAGGGACTCAAATCTTATAGGGGTCTGTGAGGGACTGAAAGCTTATAGGGGTCTGTGAGGGACTCAAACCTATAGGGGTCTGTGAGGGACTCATTATGAAAAGACTCAGGTAGACTCAATTAACCACGTATAGCCAAAGAGAAAAGTCACGATTTTATGAAAGAAAGTTTTAGGTCCCACTACAGAAGTTTTATGATTTTACAAGTCACGAATAACTGTCATGTTTATAAGTCCAGTTTAAAATAAAATCATGTTGCATGTGTTTGTATTTCCCGACCCCCACTTACTAGGTATTTTATAATACTCACCCCTTTACCTTTGTTTTGTTTTCTCCGTTTTTTGTTGAAATGTTTTCAGGTAAATGCGAGGGCATATCAGGCGAGTGACGGGAATGCGCTACGGAGGCCATGGGAACCAAGTCAAGATTTTCCGCATACATGATTTAGAAAGTATTTTTTATTTTAATTCCGCTTTTGTAGTATAACGATTTTTAAATTGAGGCCAAAGTTAGTTAGTTTGTAAATGTTTTGTATTTATGGGATCCCAAATTAAATCAATTTTTAATTATCAATTTTTACTTATTTAAAGTTATTTAGGGCCTCGAATGCATGCATGAGTAGTAATGTCCCTAGGAACTTATGTTATAAAAGTAGGGGCGTTACACTTATTATCTAGTTTTACTTATTTAAAGTCATTTAGGGCCTCAAATGCATTAATGATAGTAATGTCGCTAGGAAATGAGTCTTAGAAAAGTAGGGGCGTTACAAAGAAATTTTTGTTTTTCTTTGATTTTGGTACCAATGATTGAAAACAAAAAAATTGGTCCATTTCAAATAAATTTCTGAAATACAAAATCTTTCTTTTGCTCCGTAATTATGACAATTTAAAATAAAAACCATTGTCATTTAGAACAGAATTTTTAAATAAGAAATCTTCGTGTTTATGTTTAATTTTCACACCAAAATTTTGAAATAAAAACCATGGTCCTTTTGAAACAAAATTTCTGAAATAAGAAATTTTTGTTTTGAATTTGATTCTGGCAACAAATTTTTGAAATAAAAACGGTTGTCGTCAAAAATACATTTGCTCCTTTTAAAACAAAGTTCTGAAACAAGAATTTTTTGTTTTATTTTTTATTTTTGTACCAAAGTTTTAAAACAAAAATCGATCCGTTTCTGAAATATGAAATCGATGTTTTACGATGTGATTTTGACAACAAAACTTCGAAATAAAAACCATTGCCCCTTTAAAACAAATTTATGAAATAAGAAATTTTTTGTTTTTGTTTGATTTTGCACCAAAGTTTTGAAATAAGAACCGGTCTATTTCAAAGTAAATTTCTAAAATATGAAATCTCTGATTTGCTTTGCGATTCTAACAATAAAATTTTTAAATAAAAACCGTTATCCCCTTTAAACAAATTTCTGAAATAAGAATTTTTTGTCTTATATTTGATTCTAATACCAAAGTTTTGAAATAAAAACTGTCCCCTTCAAAAGAAATTTCGAAAATACAAAATCTCGGTTTGCTTTGTCATTGTGACAACAAAGTTTTGAAATAAAAACCGTTGTGAACTTATTATTTAATCGAGGTAGAAGTCTTTGTCAGCTTTCTCAAGATCAAAATTCACCATCCAAATACTGTATCTTTTCCTTTGTTTACCCTTTCAATCCCTCAAGGATACACAAAGGGGGCAAACTATAGATTCCGTATTTGGTCCAGTAATTTTTATTTTTTTTATTATTATTATTTCATACTTTTTTCTTGTAAATAAAAGTTGTTTTAGAGAAAAATTAAATTTGTTTGTTAATTTTAATTTTGTTAATGTTATTATTCTTTATAAAAAAAGTTATTAAAAAAGAAATTTATTTTATTTTATTATTTGTTAATTTGTTTTACTTTTTTATTTGTTTTATTTTTATTTATTTTATTTTAATTTTATTATTTTTAAAAAAAAAACAAATCACTCAACTACTCACTCTCACATATTAGTTCTTTTTTTTCTCGCCTTCTCCCCACATTCTCTCAGTTTTCCCTTTCTTCACGATTCTTTCTCCACAAACTCTCAGTTTTTCCTTTCTTCACGATTATTTCTCCACCAACTCCCATTAGCAGTTTTTCTTTTTTTTTTTGAATAAGTCATCAATCGATTGATTGAAGAGGGAGGATCAATGGATGGAGGAGGGGATGAGAAAAAATAAAGAGGAAAAATGGAGGAGAAAAAAAATAAAAAGATGGAGACAGAGTATGGAGGCTAGAGGATTGAAGGGAAGACACTAGATGATTAAAAGGGAGCCCATGAATGAAAAGGGAGATAAAGATAAAAAGGTATGTTTCCTGCTTCTTGGTTTCATTTGCCTTCATGCTTTTTTTTTAAATTCGGTCATTTAGCCTCTCTATGTCTACATTCTTTTTATAGCAAATCATGTAGGTTTTAGTTTGACCAATTTGGCTACTGTATTTTCCTTCCATTCATTTGTGTATTTAGATTTTACTAATTTAGCTACTGTATTTTCCTCCCATTCCTTCTGTATTTAGATTTGGCCAAGTATCTTAATGTGACCAATTTGACAGAAGTACTATGATTTTTTTTTGGTCTCTGCATATTTAATGATCATTGTATGTTGACTTATTGATTTAATTTGGTCATTGTATTTTGATTTGACATTTGATTTGGTCCATGTATATTTAGATTTTTCCCTTTGATTTTGTTTATGCATTTTGGTATATTTAGATTGGCCAATTTGGCAACTATATTTTGATTTGACTTGATTGGGCTTTATTTTGTCTACATGTTTTAATTTGTGCATTATGATTTAGCCCTTGATTTGACCACTGTATTTTTATTTGATTTGTATTAATTGCATATTTTGTCTTGGTTTGGCTGAATTTGACACTACACATTTTGAGTATATTTTAGATCATTGCATGTATGTATGTTAATCTGGCCATTTTGTTTCACATATTTTATTGGCCACTTTATTTATCTTAGCCAATTATGCATATATAATTTGGCCACTATGTATTTGAAACTTGGTCTGTTTGTTGATCTACATATATGTTCATGAATTGCAAAATATTTGTTGGTCAATGTGTTGATATGCATATTTTCATGAATTGCCTCAACATATTTTGATGTTATTGAAGTGTTGAGATTTGACAATTGTGTTTATTTCCTGAAGTGCCACTACATGATGCACGTGTTAATTTGGTTACTTTGCAATTATATATTTATTTGGTCATTGTTGCATACTTTTTTGGACACTATATATATATATGCACTTTATACTTTAATTTGGCTAGATTTGGCCACTGTATTTAATGTTTGCATATTTTAATTCAATCTACTGCATGTTTTGATTGTTAATATTTGGCCATTGTATCTATATGCCTATTTAACAAATTTACCTATCCTTTTTTATTTCATTTGAATGAAATTGAAATTTACTTAATTTGTTAGCATAAATTTGACATTAAAGTTAGGATTTATGAAATAAGAATCCTCTATTTTCTCAACTTTAAATTTTGGCAATAAAGTTTGGAATAAAACAAATTGCCCTTTTGAAAATGAGATTTCTGAAAGAGAAACCCTCCATTTGTTAAAATTGCATCTTGGCAATGAAGTTTGAAATAAAACAAATTTGCCCCCTTTCAAATTTGGATTTCTGAAATAAGAACCCTCCAATTTTTTAAAAATTGCATTTTGACATCAAAGTTTGAAATAAAACTAATTTGCCCATTTTAAAATTGGATTTCTGAAATAAGAACCCTTCAATTTTGAAAATTGCATTTTGGCATCAAAGTTTGAAATAAAACAAATTTACTTTCTTTAAAATTTGATTTTTTAAATAAAAATCCTCCAACTTTTTAAAATTAAATTTTGGCATCAAAGTTTGCAATAAAACAAATTTGCCCCTTTTATGATTGAATTTTTGAATTAAAAACTTCCCATTTTTTTAAATCGAAATTTTGGCATCAAAGTTTGCAATAAAACAAATTTGCCCTTTTAAAATTTAATTTTTGAAATAAGAATCGTTCAATTTTTTAAAATTACATTTTGACAATGATATTTGAAATAAAATAAATTGCCTCCTTTAAAAATGGATTTCTGAAATAAGAATGTTTCGTTTTTAAAATTATTTAATTTGTTCTCCTAAAAAATAAGGAGTTTATTTTGAAATGTCAAAATAAGTTCCAAATTTTTCTAATGGCATTGAGCCACTCATAGTTATTAATTCATATTTTATTTTTAAAATGTGGATTAATAAATTTTGGGACAATAAAATAAAATGCAAAAAATATTTTTCTTTGAACCAATAAATAAAAAGATAATTTTAAAATAAAATGTGGTAACCATTTTTCTAAAATGGGTGTATAGAGGTGCTAACCCCTTCCCTACACTCAATCGACTCCCGAACCTAATTTCTAGTTACACAGATCAACCTATTCCTCTAAAATGGGTGACCAAGCATACCCTATGATGATTTGTGGCGACTCCAAAGCTTTACCTCGAAAGAGACCTTTGGGATAGGACGTCGGTCGCTCCGCGTCGCGATGACGTTGCGACAGTAAGTTTTCTCAAGGTTTTTCATTTCTTTTGTTAAAAATAGTAGGTAAAATAGCATAAATTGAATAGAGATAAACAAATTGCATCACTTTTCTAAGTCTATGAATTGCATGTTACGTAAAGAAGTAGAGAGATAAAAATTATATGTATTGATTTCGTTTCACGGATAAAAATCTTGAATTCATATTTCATATATATAGAAGGTGGTCATTTAAGACTTGGATGATGGATTCAAAATACAACGAAAATTATCTTCATGACCGTAAAAAGAAATTACTTGACAATATCAAATTAGACCAAATGCTCACCAACATTGTAATCCCCTGTTTCGACATTAAGCTTGGTAAAACTACCGTATTTTCCACTCACAAGCTAAGTTTTGAATATTTATCTTTTTTTTTTAATTAATATTAGGAATTCAACATAGTTTCCACTCTATAGTTTTATATTTCTTCAGCTTGAGTGTTTTTGATAATTGGTAATTTTGTCGAAACATATTTATTTTTCCCTAGTTTGAAGATATGGTAATTTTGAATTTGTGGTATTTTAGTAAATTAATTAAATTAATCAGTTGGAAGGAAAAAAAAAGTGACGTGCATCCACATTTTGTATATTATTTTGAGTAGTTGCAGGAAAACTCATCATTAAATGCTAATGTTTCGGACGTTTGCATCTCTACAACAATGCCCCCGACTTATTTACCTGTCTATTCTTTTAAAACAATACATGTTATTTGTAAGAAAAAGACGGAGTACAACCTGGTTGACGACGGTGTTGCCAGAAATAATCTTGTAAGTATTTTTTATTTATTTTTAATTACCTCGTATACGTTCTTCAAATCACAAGATATTTTATTTAAATAACCTTGATACAAATTATTAGACTTTACTGGCGGTAGGCGACATGATGAAGGAAGTGGTAAAAGCAAGAAAGCGAAGCTTTGTTTCTTAAATTTTCCCTCCACTTATCATCTTATCACTTGGCACTGGGTCACACAAGAAAGAATTGAAACACCATGCTAAGAAAGAAAATTTGTGGGGTTGTTATGCTGATTGGCTCCAGTCGTGAAAGTTTTTTCTCAAGCAAGTATTGACATGGTGGATCTCCACCTTAACACTCTTCTTGAAATCCTTCCTTAAAGGGGTTATTATCTTCGTATACCAGATGATACTCTCAATTCTTTCTCAGCATCCATGGGCATGACAACCAAACACAATGTCTTGCATCTCTTACAAATTGGCGAAGGATTCTTAGAGAAACATGTCACTATAGTAAATCTACACACATGGATACATGAGAGTCACACTTCTAAATCTCGACAAGCATTAATACGATTTGGCAACCTTCTTTCACACAACAGAAGGGCTTGAATTCAGATATGAGTGTTTCCATCTATAAAAAGATGTAATTAAGACCCTTATTATAACTGATTGTGTTTGGTTGCCATGTCCATAGATGTTAAGACAGAATTGAGAGTATCATCTTGTATACAAAGATAATAACCCCCTTGTGGAAGGATTTCAAGATGAGTGTTAAGGTGGAGATCCACCATGTCAATACTTGCTTGAGAAAAAGCTTTCACGACTGGAGACAACCAGCATATCAACCCCCACAATTTTGCTTTCTTAGCATCATGTTTCAATTCTTTCTTGCATGACCTACTGCCAAGTGATATGATCAAAAGTGGAGGGAACGTTGAAGAAACAAATATTCACTTTCTTGCTCTTACCACTTCTTTCATCACGTCGCCTACTGCCAGTAAAGTCTAATAATTTGTATCAAGGTTAATTTAAATAAAATATCTTGTGATTTAAAAAACGCACACAATGTAATTAAAAATAAAATAAATAGTACTAACGAGATTATTTTCGACAACACCGTCGTCAATCAGGTTGTACTCCGTCTTTTTCCCAGAAATAACATCTATCGTTTAAAAGAATAGGTAGGCAAAGAAGTCGGGGTCGCTGTTGTAGAGATGCAAACGTCCGAAACATTAGCATTTAATGATGTCTTTTCCTACAAGTATTCAAAATAATATACAAAATGTAGATGCACGTTACTTTTTTCTTCCTTGCAACTGATTAATTTAATTAATTTACAAAAACACCACAAATTCATAACTACCATATCTTCAAACGAGGGAAAAACAAATATGTTTCAACCAAATTACCAACTAGGGAAAAACATTAGTTTTATTTTACTATTTAAGTAGTCAACTGCTTGGGGGTATGTTTGTGGATAGTTTAGAAGGAGAAGGGTACTTTGGGGAGAGAAATTAGAGTTAGGGTTTGTGGTTGTTGGATCAAAGAAATTAATTATATTTATATATTTTTTTTTCTACTTCAGTTTCCGTGAGACCCTCCAGCCACACGCCGAAAGCCCTCAACGCAGCATTTATTTTTTTTTTCTCTCTGTCTTTACGTCCTTCCCTTCCTTATCGTCTTCCTCCCAGCCGCAACCTCCCCTTGCGCCGCCTAATCGCCAGAAGCTCAACCCCAGTCGTCGACGAGTGGAGTGTTCGAGTAAGCGGGTCTTCGCCGGAAAGTTGCTTCGATCCCTTCTCTCTCCTTCGAAATTTTCTTCACCAGGCAGTTCATGACCAGCCGCCACACGCACAACTACGTTCAGTTGCGTTGTGCCACCCGTTTCAGTACTATTTTTGTTGCTGTCGTCCGCGTCGTGCTCCACTCGGTCTTCAAATCGAATTATATCAAGAACGTTCCATTCGTGGGTAAACTCAACTGCAGTTTTCTTTCCTTTATTTAGTGTTGTTGCGGTTGGTTTGAGTTTTCAACTTGAGTTCGGATTGTGATTTTTCTTAGGGACCCTTGGAGTTTTGGCGTGAATTGAACGGATTTTTAATCGAGATCCCTCCGAGAACTTAAGTCAAGGTAAATAAGAATTGTGGAAGAACTTTAAGCTCTCAGTTTCAAGACTTTTTCTAATGGGATCTTAATTTAGAAGTTTTGTTGAATAGGTTCGAAGAGAGAATTGTGGAAATAGAAGAAAAGAGGAGAATTGGATATTGAAATTTGGAATTTACAATTTAGACTAAGGTAAGGGACTTCGGGCCGAATTTTTCAATGGGATAAAAGAAAAAAAATGAATTTTATTATTTTATCTCAGAAGCATTTCATTATTTACTTTGTGAAATCGATTATGTTTAAAGTATTATTTCGGTCATCTTATGAAAATTACACTATGAATGTTAGTTATTACCTGGCCATGATATGTGTATTATAGTCATGATAGATAATGGGACCTCATGCATTGTATGTATGCCAAGAAAGGATAGTAAAAGAAATTGTGGCAATTGGTCTCCTGGAGTTTTTATGCATGGTCAAACATGCATTAGAGACCCTATGGGTCAGCTTATAGGAGTCTGTGAGAGACTCAAACTTATAGGGGTCTGTGAGGAACTCAAGCTTATAGGAGTCTGTGAGGGACTCAAGCTTATAGGAGTATGTGAGGGACTCAAAACTATAGGGGTTTTAGGTCCCGCATATTAAATCCTTTATATAAAGTTTAAAAGTCATGATTGTATGTGTGTGCATGTCCCAAAACTCGGTAGCGAGGTCACTTACTGAGTATTATTTCATAATACTCCCCCTTTTCGTTTTAAAATGTTTTCAGGTAAAAGCAAGGGCGTACTGGGCGAGTGACGGAGACGTGTTACCAACACCATGGGGAAAGTCACGATTTCCGCATTTTCCTTTACGATTTTAATTGATGTTAAGGAACTTTGATTTATGAAATTGTTTCCAGGATTTTGAGTAGGCAAACTCAAAAATGTTATTTCAAATGTTTTGATGTTTTACTTGGGATCCCTAAAGATGTTTTTAGAATGTTTTGCAGTTTAAATTGTTTTGCTTTAATTGTTGGCCTGAAAGTGCATGCATGTTTAGTAGTGTCCTTAGTAATTTTAGTCCATAATAATAGGGGCGTTACAAAATGATCACGAAAATACTTTTTCTTTTTGACTATATTTCAAATCAAAACTTATCTTTGAGCTTAAACGGTAATTTTAGAGCTTGAGAATTACAAAATTATGTAAATCTAAATTGCAATGAGATAGAATTGAAAATTTATGGTAAAAGGTTTTTTTTTTAAGACAATATGCCAGAGGAATCGAAAAATAAGATTATCACCGTTCTTTAAAAATAGATTTTGAACATATTTATTTTAACAATATTGTAAAGGGTTCATTTTTTATTTACAACATTTTTTTCTGAAAAATTTTATTTTCGATTCACCATATTCTTTAAAAATTAATTTTTTTTGTGTGTAAATTTATCTTGAAATTTAATTTTGTTAAAGATAAATTATAGTATGAAAATTTTAAGCATGATGTAATATTTAAATGAGAGGTAAAATATAGTTAAGAAAATTTTGTATCATTCATATAATTTGTATATAATTAATGATAGAAATTAAAAGGAATGCAATAATACATTTTTTTTAAAATGAAGGTATAAGAATGTGGAATGTTAGGATCTAGCAAAGTTTATTGATCGAATTTTTATAAATTAATCATAAATGTTATAACTTTAAATGCAATTATAATCAAAATTGGGATTCCGAAATTTTGGAAGTGGAGAGTTTTTATATTTTTTCATCTTCAACCTCTAACTATATTTTAACTATATAAAAAATATATTTTAATATTTCGTAATTTTTCTTTCCCACTTTTTGAATGGTAAGTTGTATTAAAACTAAAAAAAGATGAGGATGCTCCAACGAAATGTTGGCTCATAAAAACTGAGTTATAGTGATATAGAAAAGAACATATAAGTGAATATTTGATCAAATTTGAAGCTAAATAAAAAATTAACACATAAAAAACCAAATCATAGACATCGAAAATAATAAAAATGTTGCTTTAGTTTTAATAACATTGTATAAAAAATGTACACTCATTTTAAATAAATTGAACTACTTTAAATATCATAAATAAAATACCCAAAAAGAAAAAACCCTTTTTCCTTACCTCATACAAAACAAACTATTTAAAATATCATAAATAAAATACCTAAAAAGAGAAAACATTTTTTTGGATACCTTCTTATCTGAGGAAATATCTTCGGGCAGTCTTGAAGATAGAATTTTTTTTTGTCTTGGGCAGAGAGCAATGGTCACTTGTTCTCGTATGGGGTTGTTAACATAGCGGTGATCAACCCACCGGTGCTAGTTCCAACAATTACATCAAAGTAGTCAACTATTCTAACATAATCACTATCGAGTTTCTAGCATAAAAAAATATTTTATAATGAATTTTATAATGAATTAATAGACAACCGTAAGATTAGTTAGTTTTGTTGAATTAATTAGAAATAAAAGTAATTTAATTACCTGTAATTCGAGTTCTAGGAAAGTAAGTCTCGTAGTCGGAATCAGAGCTTTAATTCCTCCTCCATTAACACTGAGAATGGTGACTAAATTTTCAAACGACGGTGGTAGATTCATAGGAGAAAGAATAAAAAAAAGAGTAAAATAGGCACACTGTACACTTTAGATAAAGAAGCAGAAAAAAAAAAAGAGAGAAAAACTGTAGTGCAGAAAATAACAAAAAGAGAGAGAAGAAAAACAGAGAAAACCGATTAGGGTTGAAAAGAACAAATAGAGAAATAAGAAGATAGAAAAACAAATTGTAGTGCAATACAATTTTATTTCGATTATTTCATATGGATCGATTTTGAAAATATATTATATAAAGGCACTCGTTTGTATCATCCATGTGCACACAAAATAATATCGCCATAAATGTTGCATGCATGGCTAAACATGAATGGTCATCTTAAGCTATGTATTAATATTTTATTAAATATTATATTAACATTGTTGCACGCATGTCTTCTCATTTCTGAAGGTAAGTATTAATATTATATTAATATTATATTCATTTAATATTTAAAAATATAAGATAATTTTAATATTATATATAAAAAAAATTATATTTTGCACAACTTTTCACCTTCTTCCATCCTCCTTTCAGGTCATATCTAACATTTCTTCATTTCTCATTTTTTTCTTCTCATTCTTTCCAATCCTCCTTTCTCTTTCCATCTTCACTTCTCAATTTTGTTTCATAATATTCAGTAGCAAGAACTTCTCTTCTTCTTTATCTCATCTTCTTCTTTGATCGAGTTCTCTGAACCCGATTATAACCGATCGAAGAAAACTCATTTGTTGGTGGTCGGTGTCGGTTCCAACAGAAAACCGATTGCAACTGATCGATAATCATCTATACGAAAAAAAAAAGGAAGTCGTTCGTGGGCCCTATTTTTTAATTTTTTATTTCTCATATATATATAAAAGAAAAAATACAGAAGACGGTAGCACAAAGTGCCATTAAATAATTTTAATCTTAATTTTTTTTTCAGACAAAAGAATCTTTTGGTCTTGGAAGGTATTTAATTTTTTGTAATAATTGACCATTCTTAATTTGTAATTATTTTTTTACCTCAAATTTGTGACTAATATTAATGTAACAATACATCTAAAATTATATCTATATAAAACTTAAATTACATGTGTAGACCCCATATGATAATCTTTTGGTTTTTAGTTTTTAGTTTTTGAAAGCTAAGCCTGTGAATAGTACTTCCTCCACCTATGATTTTTTCTATATTTTTTTTATCTTATTTGTAGATGTGTTTTAAAAAATGAAGCCAAATTTGATAATTAAAAAAAAAGTTTTCAAAAACTTTTTTTGTTTTTTAAATTTAGCTAAAAACTCAAGTTTTTTCTTAAGAAAGGTGAAACCATTGTAGGGAAGATGAAAAATCAATGTAGGAGAATAGCAAGAAAATAAGTACAATTTTCAAAAACCAACAACTAAAAACCAAATGATTATCAAACGGAGGCCTTAGGCCCCGTTTGATAACCATTTTGTTTTTTGTTTTTTGTTTTTGAAAGTTAAGCTTATTTTCGCATACTTTTTGTACAATAGAGATCATCTCCCTTAAGTATGAATTTGAACTCTTAGCCAAATTCTGAAAACAAAGTTAAGTTTTTGAAAGCTACTTTTTTTAGTTTTCAAAAGTTGGCTTGGTTTTTGAAAATATAGGTACAAAGTATCTAAGAAGACATATAAATGAAAGAGTGTAGATTAAGAAAGTGGAAGCAATTTTGGATCTTGAACACTCTAAGTTGATCAATTTTACAAAACAAAAAGCATGCTCAAAACTGGAAAAACAGAGAGTATGAACACATACCTTTGTTGTTCAAAATTCTCCAAATTCGTGGGGAATTTCTTGTCACAAACACTTTGTAGACAACCTCTAGCGTCTTCCCTACTATCCTAAGGCCTTAGAACAGATTGTGGGATCTTTGGTAGAGAGAATTTGAAGAGAGATGGGAGAAAGGTCTAAAAAACGTGAATTATCAAGATTCTGATTAATTCACTTTAATCTAATGGTTTCTTCTTCAATTAAAGAAACCAAAAGCTTCTTCAAGATAGGAGAAGATGACGGCAAGAAGATGAGAAGGATTTAGCAAGAAGGAGGTGCTCAATTTGAGTGAATTTGAAAGAGTAGCAAAGTTGCTCATCCTTTTCATTTTGGTCCAATTGAAATTCAAAATCAAAATTGAATTTTCATTTAATTTTAATTCAAAATTAATATAAAATTAATTTTAAATTAAAAATAAATTTATTAATTTAATTTATTAATTTTAAATAATTTATTTAATTTAATATCAAATATTAAATTAAATAATTGGACCAATCCCGATTTCTTAAATCCATCGTTTAAACATGAATCCCTATTCATGTTATAAATCGAACAAATATTTAAATCACATTTAAATATTTCCACCTCTTCTTTATTATAGTTTAATTCATAATTAAACTGTGACACGTTAAGTATATCACATATAATTAACGTTTTCTCCCAAAACCGAATTTGAACATTTCAAATTTTTTTTTCTCTCAAAATGTTACAAGGCTTAGTCCGAGCTAGTAAGGGGACCTAATGGACCTACAGATCATGAGCTCCAACGATACAAGATTAACCGGCCAAACTCTTTAGCCTAGCTAATCAACATTCGTTAACCACTGGGACACTCCACCAAAGCCTAGTGGTTGGTCCTCACTGTAGATATATTTCTGTCCATTCGATATAACCATGATTAGTAAGTCGATCCTTCACAGGTCGTTCTTATTTACAGCTGGGTCAAAAATACCGTTTTACCCCTGTAATTACTTCTTGTTCCTTAAGTCCCACTGATCCTCTAATGAACAATTGGTTTGTGGTCCAACCAACAAACCGAATCCCTCTCGGGCCAATGAGAGGGGTGGGCCCTTTGTTCAAGACACGGAGTCGACACTTAAGGCAACAACCTCTCTACTAATCCCTAAAGCGGGTAGGAGTGAATTCCATCTTGCGTAACTATGTTCCCACTATCTACCCTGGTCTTATCCCTGAAATGAGAGGTTTATTGAGTCGGCAATTTCAGGCCACTCTCACCCATGCAAATCTAAGGATAATCCGAATAAACAGGAGTTCATGGCACGCTCTCGAGGATTAGATCGAGTTACCTAGGTCATCGTATGAATATAGTCGATTAAGACAAGAAACGGAGTTATAAAGTCTAAGTGACTATTTCTCGATCGATCTTATGCAAACTCATTGCATAGGGCGCCCCCCACTCGCATGTCTCCACATGAACGATTTAGGATCACATCGTTTGTACTTTACAAAGTGGGTCGCGTCCATAGTGTCCCCAGGATAAGGTACCCAACCCTATCCTTATACTATAGACCGTTGTGGCTATAACTTGAACCTGATCCATTTTTATGTCACACATAAAGTTCAAGTATACATCCTATAGCCACGGGTTCTTTATTGGATTAGGGTTTCAAAATATACAATTCACTTTATTCAATAACACCTTTAATGAATAAATCTCAATAATAACTTTATTGCAAAATAGAATATACATACAATTTACAAACTCACGAGTTTTAGGACATAAAACCCAACAATAAACTCATTGGTAGAAGTAGTATTTTAAGGTTTAAATTTCAAAAACTAAAAACCAAAAACAAAATGGTTATCAAACGGGACCTAGTTTTTAATTTTTTGTGTTTTGAAAATTATGCTTGTCTTTTTAAATTTTTTTTCAATATTCTCTCCAATGATTTATGCCTTGGGAAATATTTTCACGACTTGTCAATTTACAACTAGTATCTGAGGGAATCCTTAATGCATCTAGCTTACAGATAGTGTTTCCTGGAACGAGGATCACGATCCTTGAATTACTCTTGTTGGGACATTACTACGCACACGAAATGGCTTGCCTGTGGGATAATATTGTTAAAGCGCTACTTTGGTGCATATGGATTGAAATAAACAATAGGAACTTTCTCGACAAGGCCAGAGAGCCACACATAGTCCTTGAGCATCTTCTTTATATGGTTTTTTTCTTAGTGTAAATTCTCTATTTATTTTTGTGATTACAATCTCACTTCACTTATCAACAATTAGGAAAGTCTTTTGTAATTGAGTTATCTTAACCACTTTTGTATTTCATACTATCAATGAAATGAATCACATATTTTTCATTAAAAAAAAAAACTTATCCTAAAGGGTAAAGAATTAAAATCTGGAGTAAAAAAAAGACGTGGTGGTCATGGAAAAGAACACTTACCCTATTGCAAACACACTACCTTTAGAAATTGAAGGATTGTTGTCCGAGTTCCCATCAATCACAGAAATAACACAAAAAATACCTCTTCACAAAGAAATTCAACGCCAAATTGATTTAATACCTGATGCCACCTTGTCCCAATTTATCCCATCATAAAATGAGCCCGAAATATTGGACAATGGTCACATTACCCCAAGTCTAAGCCCATGCACAATATTAACCTTGCTTACCCCAAAGAAAGATGATAGTTTCCGGATGTGTGTTGATGACTGAGGTATAGACAAATAACGGTAAAATATAGGTTTCCCATACCAAGCCTAACTGACTTATTTGATCAATTGATAGGTTATACATTTTTTTCGAGAGTACACCGGAAGAGTTAATACCATCAAAGACAAATTAGACAAGGAGATGAATGGAAAACTGCATTCAAAACTAACTTCAGATATTTCGAATGGGCGATCATATGTTTTGAGTTATGTAATCCTTCAAGTACTTTTTCGAGGCTAATGACTAAGGTTTTACAACATTTTCTTAATAAATTTGTTGTGGTTTACTTTGATGGTATCTTAATTCATAGTAAGACACGAGAGGAGCACTTACAACACTTGCACACCTTATTTTTTATTTTATCTCAAAATGAATTATACATTAATATTAAAAAAAATGTTCCTTCTTAGCATAAAAAATACATTTTCAAGGATTTCGTATGAGTGGATCTATCAAAAGTACAAGCTATTAATGATTGGACAACGCCAAGAAAAGAGCAAGATATCTAGGGGGTTGTTTGGGGCGCAGGTTCGGAATCAGGATCCTGGGAATAAGAAGCGTGGAGGGTTTGTCCTGAGGGGTTCTGAAGCATGGGAATCAGAAAACTGTGTTTGGATGGTCGTCGGAGTTGTCACCGTAGTTGTTGCCAAAGTAGTCACCGATGCGGTCGTCGGAGTTGTCGTTGTCGATGGTCATCAGGTGGTCGTCAAAGTTTTTACCAGAGTTGTCATCGTGGATGGTCGTCGGGTGGTCACCGGAGTTGTCGAAGTATTTGACAAACGGATGAGAAAAACATGGAACAACTTCCATGAGATTGCACTGTTGTAACCCATGGGGTTGTACTGTTGTAACCCATGGGATTGAGTTTCAAAACCATGGATTTGG
This sequence comes from Trichosanthes cucumerina, assembly GCA_036507285.1. Taxonomy (NCBI): domain Eukaryota; kingdom Viridiplantae; phylum Streptophyta; class Magnoliopsida; order Cucurbitales; family Cucurbitaceae; genus Trichosanthes; species Trichosanthes cucumerina. The sequence goes on from CM071837.1 coordinate 21,634,071, forward strand.
AACACATTTCTCCAACACATGGGTTTGGATTTGGAATCCAAACCCATGGGCCAAACACACCCTAGAGTTTTTTAAACAAAATGCATGCTTGTTCGATAAGTTTTATATAAATGTTTGATTTTGTTATTAAGCATCGAATAGGGTTACTACTTTAGCAGTGATGCCTTAAGAAGAAAATATAACATGCTAACACAGTTACAAGGAGAAATTACTGCATGTAACAATTACTAGATGACTAACCAAATGATCCAGATTTTCATACCATTTGGTTGAAATGTTCTAACAAATTAAATGTGGGAGATTATCATTTAGTTGAAGGGTATTTGTTTAAAAACAATCACCTTTGCATCCCACATACTTCTCTCAGAGAAGTTTTACTTAAAAGACTTACATAGAGGAGGTTTGGTTGGACCTTTAGGAAAAGATAAGACTTTTGAACTCTTGTCTACTAGATTTTTTTGGCCTTAAATAAAAAGTGAAGTTAATAACTTTGTCCAAAGGTGTTTTATCTGTCAGGTTTCAAGGGCCAACGATAGAATACTTGATTATACCAACCACTTCCTATTCCTCAAAATATTTGGGAAAATCTTTCTATAGACTGTCTTGAGACTTTCCACAAATCCAACGAGAAAATGATTCAATTATGGTCGTAGGTAGACCGATTTAGTAAAATGGCCCACTCTATACCATGCAGAAAGCCAGCAGATGCGGTGAATATAATAAATCTATTTTTAAAGAGATTGTTCGCCTCCATTGTATTCCAAAAACTATTGTTTCAAACAAGGATGTCAAGTTAATTGCAAGTCTAAGCCTAAGGATACAATCAATGGTTGCTTTATCCACACCAAACTCAAAATGCACATTCCGCATTTGTGTCCCCGTAATATTAATATATAATAGGCTCTCATCATTCATGTGAAACAATTTATAACTTAAACTGCCTGAAAAAATTTACAATTTCTAACATCTTCTCATGGGTCAAATGAACTCTTCGCCCTGGTCTTGCAACATCTACGCTTTATATTATCCTCGACCATTCCTCTTACGTTTGTTCTCGGTAGACAAGGAAAAACACAAACTATAGTGATGGCTAACACTACAATTGTTTGATATATTTTTCTTCATACAGTATGTGTGAACAAACTTAATCATTCACCGGTGCCCTCTTCCTTTTTTTTTTACGAAATATCGTACTTTCATTTAAATAAGAATGAGAAAATATATGGGCATACAAAATGAAGGGGTGTATGCCCTAAACTGGTGTCGTTCGTAACATTTGATGTTTATAAATAAAAGTTATTTTTCATCAAACCTTGTATCTCGCATTTCAAACTTAATCCAATAAACTAAGCTCCAGGGTCATACATATTTATGAGAACTTGAACGGTGTGTAGTGGACACACAAGTAGCACGTTGGAGTAAATGACCCGAATGGTGTACAGTATATGAATAGGGTTGAGAACCTCCTCCTAGTGACACTGTGGATGCGACCCACTTTGTATTTTATACAAACAAGACGATCCAACTTGTTCATGTAGTTGACATCCGAGTGGGGGCATCCTATGCAATGAGATTATACAATACCGAATCGTGAATTATTAGACCAACTAATGTAACACCGTTAATAGTTTAGGAATAATAAATTCGTAGATGACCATTAGTGACTCGACTTTAATCTTGAGTAAGTTACAAACTCCTGTCTGCGAGAGGTTGTCCTTAGACTAGTACAACTCAGAGTGTGCAAGAGTTGCCACTTAATATGCCTACCTTCTAAGGGGCAGAACCACGTGGGTAGTTGTGAACTTAACTCCGCAAGATGAAATTCACTCGTTCCCGATCTAGGGAAACTAGATAGGTTGTTCCCTTAAGTGCTTACTCTAGGGCTTGAACAACGAGGCCCCACCCCGTCACTGGCCAGAGAGGACGTTGTTTATGGTAGGACCATAAACAAGTTTTTCATTAGAGGATCTATGTTACTTAAGGTGCAAGAGTTAGGCACAAAGGTAAAACGATAATTTGACCCAGCAGTGATTACGAAAACCTGTGAAGGGTTGACTCATGGGCATTGGTTATATCAGTGGACACAACTAAACCTACAGTGAGGAAAGTGTTGCTATGGGCCTATAATTGAGTGACCCTATACTTAATGAATGTTGATTAACGGTATCAAAGAGTTTAGTTAGTTAATATCTGATCATTCGAGTTCATGATCTGTAGGTCCATTAGGTCCCTCAGTTGGCTCAATTATTGAATTAATGAGGGGTATAAAGTATGGAGTGACTTTGAAGTGTTCAAATTCACATAAAGGGTATTTATGTCAATTAATGGGATATAATTGATATAATATATAGCTTGACGTGAATGAGATTCATATCAAACTATATTATAGTCTAATTATGGAATTAAGGCATAATTGGAGAAATTAATTGAGAAACATGTAAAATTGAATATCATTCAATTTTAATCTCACATTGTGCAAATGTGATTTGCATAATAAGGTATGTGATACATTATGCTATATAATTATACAAATATGATTTGCATATTATATAGTTTGTTGGTTAAATTGAAAATGAGTTGACAATTTATCTCCACCCCATCCTATTATAAAAGCATGCTTGGAGAAGCAGTCCTTATACCATTTTTTCATTTTTTTGGATTTCTCACCAAAAGGCAAATCCTCTCTCCTCTCAATTCTCTCAATTCTCTCGAAATCTAATTCCAAAGGGAATCCCACCATTCTCCCTCCTCTGCCAGAGAACAATCGAGAAGCCCTTGTGGAGGTGTCTTTGTTCGTGGATCGAGAACGGGAGATCGTTGAAGCGATCGAGAGATCGTTGAGATCGTTGTCCATTAAAGAGAAGGAAAACAAGAAGAAAGTAGTTCTTCAAGAGGGTAGTCACTGTTTTTCCTTCTCTTTATGCTTAACCTACTCGAAGCATGTGATGTATGTTGACTTTTAAGTTAATTTTGTGTAACACGAAGGGGCATCGCGATTCACATCGCTTCCGCTGTGGGATTCAATCCCATCACAAAAGAAAAGGCCCATAAAAAAATGGGAGGCAACTATAAGAAATGGCTTTAATCAAGCAAAGTAAGACTTAAATGGCGGTGTTTGGAGCACCGTTTCAGAATTAAAATCCTTAGAATTGAAATCCTGAGGCGTTTGTTCTAAGGGTTTGAAACCTTGAAAATCAGAAAATGGTATTTGGTACGCAGTGTTTGATGTTTGGGAATTAGCAAAACTGTGTTGGAATTAGTGAAACTGTGTTGAAATAAAGAAACAAAACCATGGAGTTTTGTTTCAAACCCATTGATTTTTTAACACAGTGATTCAAATAATGTTTTGGGTTTGGATTCCAAAACCATTCAAATCCAAGACGGTGCTCCAAACATCCCCGAAGAACAATTACAAAAAAGCCTCAATACCGAAATCCAAAGAGAAACATCAAATCTAACAAAGGGCCATGCTTTAATAGTAGAGATCTCTCCCCCATAAGATTCTGTTATTTCTCTCCTTTCCACAAACTCCAAAAAATAGCACAAGCCCCAACCTGCCAAAAAAAAAATCCTTTCTCACGAAAAAGTGATCCAGTAAGAAGTTCCATGAACAAACTCTCTACTATCAAAGTTGCAAACAAAGTTGAAGATAAATTGTCGAATGAAAGCTTTCCAAACTTCCCAAGTTGTTGGGGTGTATGCCCTAAACTCATGAAGTTTGTAACACTTTGACGTATATAAATAAAAGTTATTTTCCATCAATCCTGGTATCTCGCATTTCAAACTTAATTTAATAAACTAAGCTTCAGGGTCATACATATTTATGAGATCTTGAACGGTGTGTAGTGGACACACAGGTAGGATCACGTACAGGCAAATGACTCGAATGGTCTATAGTACATGGATAAGGTTGGGAACATTTTCTTGGTAACACTATGGATGCGACTCACTTTGTATTGGATACAAATGAGGCGATCCAGCTCGTTCGTGAAGTTGACATGCGAGTGGGGGCATCCTATGCAATGAGATTGTACAAGACCAGACCGTGAGTTATTAGACCAACTGATGTAACACCGTTGAGAGTTTAGGACTAAGAATTCGTAGATGACTATTAGTGACGCGACCTCAATCGCTAGCGTGTTACAAACTCCTATCTGCGGGGGGTTGTCCTTAGACTGGTACGGGTGAGAGTGGCTAAAGACGACGACTCAATAAGCCTACCTTCTCAGCGGCGGAACCACGCGAGTAGGCTAGGAACTTAAATACGCAAGAAGGAATTCACTCATTCTCGAGCTAGGGAATCTAGATAGGTCGTTTCCTTACGGGTTGACTCCAGGTCTTGAACAACGTTGCCCCACCTTCTCACAAACCCGAGAGGGACATTGTTTATGGTACGACCATAAACAAGTTGTTCATTATAGGATCGGTGGTACATAAGGAGCAAGAGGTAGTCACAGTGGTAAAAGATAATTTGATCTAGGTGTTACTACGAGCGACCTGTGAATGGTTGACTTACAGGTATTAGTTATATCGATGGACACAACTTGTCTACAATGAGGAGAGTGCAGCTACGAGTCTATAGTGGAGTGGTTCGTAGTTAATGAATGTTGATTAACGGAATCAAAGAGTTTGGTCAGTTAATCTCGAATCATTGGAGCTCATGATCTGTAGGTTCATTAGGTCCCTCGGTTGACTCAATTATGAAATTAATGAGGGTATATATTTGGGATTGAATTTGAAGTGTTCAAATTCATATAAATGGTCTTTATGTCAATTATATGTGATATGATTGATATAATATATAGTTTGATGTGAATAAGATTGATTTAAACTATATTATTGCCCAATTATGGAATTATGGCATAGTTGGAGAAATTAATTTGAGAGATGTGAAAAATTGAATATGATTCAATTTAATTCCACACTATGCCAGTGTGATTTGCATAATAAGCACTATAGCGCCTTATATTGCACAAATATGATTTGTATAATATAAGGTTATGGAATAAGTTTTAAACCTGAGATTTGTCCTTGGAATTTCTCTAAAAAAACAAAGATATAAAAAAAAGAAAAAGAAATATGGAAATGTTTGATATGTTTGTTAAAAAAAGAAAAAGAAATATGTGTTTTTTTTAAAAAAAAAGAAAACGAAAAGTAGAAATGAATGTGGGAAGAGCACCACCGCGAAAAATCATCTAACAACCCATTTTATACCCACTTCCTACTCATTCTTGAAAGATTACCAGAGCACTTCGTGGGAGAGGGTTGAAGGAAGAAGAAGAGAGAATTTGCTGGAGGTTAGAGTTGAAGAAGAGAGGGGGAAACTCAACACAAGTTTCTATGGTAGCAAGGTCATCAATTCTACCCACTACTGATATTTAAATCGTTTTGTTCTCCACAAGAAAAGTTAAGAGGTGAGGTTTGATTTTGTAGAACTTAAACCTCTTTTTTAACGAGTTTTGTGAAGGAAGCTCGAGCAAAATCTGACTTTAAGTTATTGATTTGTTAAGAGGAAATCAGAGGAGAGAATTTGCTATCAAATATGAGAAACCTCTTGTTTTTGAGACATTCGGATCTGTAGAGTTTTAATTAGAAGTTTTGTTAGGTATGGATGGAAAGCGTATTTAATTTCCTACAACTTTGATGAAGGATTCGTGAGTAAAACTAAAGGGAATGAAATCACGTGCAGCGGAAGAGTGATTGAATCACCGTGGTATCGTTGCGAAAACCGTTTTCTTAAAATCGTTTCTATCACATAAAAACTAGGCTAAACATACAAAATAAGAAGAAAAAACTAGTAAGAACACTTACTTGTTGAAGAATCGTCTTCAATTTTTCCTTCTCCTATTCACGAACCCTTCATGATCACGATCTCAACGTCCTCGATCTCCTCGAACAGTGAGTAACCGGACATTTCCATACAGTTTCTCGGTTGTTCTACGTTTGGTAGAAAGGGAGAAGTGGAACTCCTTTTGGTGAGAGGGGAGGAGAGATTGAGAGAGGGTTGAGAGAATTTTGCAATGCTCTTTGGTGAGAAATCCAAAAAATGAGCAACAAGCATAAGAAATCCTTCTTGCAAAGGGTTTATATAATGGTGATAGGTGTAGCTGAAATCTCCACCTATTTACCATTTAATCACAACCATAGGTTATGCAAATCATATTTGCATAACCATATATAACAAGATATCTCATATATCATTATACAAATAACATTTTTATAATTGTGGATTTTTAAATTGAATCACATTCAATTTAATTTCTCTCAATCTAATTTTTCTAAATTAGCCCTAATTAGACAATAAGGCTAACCTATAGTTTATTATGAATCTCATTCACATTAAACTACATAATATGTCATTCATATCTCATATAAATGACATAATTACCCTTTTAGTGAACTTGAACACTTCAAATTCACACCAAAACTGTGAATCTTCTATTAATCCAGTTTGAGCCAACCAAGGGACCTAATGAACCTACAGTGGCAAGCTCCAATGATCCGAGATTAACCTATCAAACTTTTTGACCCGGTTAATCAAAATTCATTAGCTACAGTAACACTCCACTAAATCCCGTAGGTGCACTCCCGTCAGTGTAAGACAAGTTGTGTCCACTGATATAATCAATGCCCATGAGTCGACCCTTCACAGGTTGTTCGTACACACTCCTAGGTCAAATTACCGTTTTACCCCTGTGTCTACTTCTTCCTCCTTAAGTCCTCACTGCTTCTCTAATGAACAACAACGTTGTAATGGTCCAACCATACACAACATCCCTCTCGGACAAGTGAGAGGGTGGGCACCCGTTGTGATTCAGGTCCCTGGAGACAACACTCAAGGGAACAACCCCTCTAATTTTCCTAAAGGCGGGAACTAGTGATTCAGGTCGAGTCACTAATGATCATCTACGAAGTTATTAGTCCCATACTTTTAACGGTGTTACATCAGTAGGTCTAATAACTCATGTCAACCACATGAACGAGTCAGATCACCTCGTTTGTATCTAATATAAAGCGGGTCACATCCACGACGTATCCAGGATTAGGTCTCCAACCCCATCCATATACAGTAGACCGTTCGAATCATTAACTCGAACGTGATCCTCCTTCAATAACCCTGGAGCATAGTTTATTGGACAAAGTTTCTAAAATTGCGAGACACAAAGAGATGAATGAAATAACACTTATTTATTTCAAATGGTAATATTAAATGGGGAGAAAACAGACTTTGCAGGGGCTTGAACACATGACCTCTTGAACCCACCTGCTCTGATACCATCTTCAATCACCAATCAAATTAAAAGCATAAACTGATAGTTTGGGGTAAATTTAATTATATCAATATAGTCTAACACCATCCTCCTAATCAACTCAAACTTTCTTCTCAGTAGAACTGGAGGATGAATTTATTTTCAAAGAGAGGTGGAATTGGTATAGTTATTAAGAATAATATGTTAGTAGTTGGGCAAGTTGTTTTTTCTATTGAAGCTAGTGTTTTAGTTTTTTACTTCACGGTAACTAACTGTTAATGTAAAAAGTTACTGTATTTTGATATATTTAAAGGCCTTACCAGCCTTATTAGATAGAGGAATAATACAGTTTTCTTTCTCTAAGATTTTGTTCACTGATTTGCATCTGATCTAGTCTTGAGCTTATGAAACGAAACAAGAGCCCGCAGTTAATTACAAGAAAAAGCCTAAGGATACAATCAGTGGTTGCTTTATCCACACCAAACTCAAAATGCACATTCTGCATTTGTGTCCACGTAATATTAATATATAATAGGCTCTCATCATTCATGTGAAACAATTTATAACTTAAACTGCCCGAAAAAAATTACAATTTCTAACATCTTCTCATGGGTCAAATGAACTCTTCGCCCTGGTCTTGCGACATCTACGCTTTATATTATCCTGACCATTCATTTTACGTTTGTTCTCTGTAGAAAAGGAAAAACACAAACTATATTGATGGCTTACACTACAATTGTTTGACATATTTTTCTTCATACGATACATGTGTGAACAAACTTAAGCATTCACTGGTGCCCTCTTCTTTTTTTAATATATATCAAATATCCTACTTTCATTGAAATAAGAATGAAAAAAATATATGGGCATACAAAATGTAGGGGCGTATGCTCTAAACTCGTGTCGTTTGTAATGTTTGATGTTTATAAATAAAAGTTATTTTTCACCAAATCTTGTATGTTTCATTTCAAACTTAATCCAATAAACTAAGTTTCATGGTCGTACATATTTATGAGAACTTGAACGGTGTGTAGTGGACACACAAGTAGCACGTTGGAGTAAATGACCCGAATGGTCTACAGTATATGGATAGGGTTGGGAACCTCATCCTGATGACACCGTGGATTCGACCCACTTTTTATTTGATACAAACAAAGTGATCCTCCTCATTCATGTCGTTGACATGCGATTGGGGGCATCCTGTGCAATGAGATTGTACAAGACCTCATCCTGGTGATACTTTTGATGTGGCCCACTTTGTATTTGATACAAACGAGGTGATCTAACTCGTTCATGTAGTTGACATGCTAGTGGGGGCATCCCGTGCAATGAGATTGTACAAGACCGAACCATGAATTATTAGACTGTCGCGTGAAATTTGCAATATCGCAAGTGTACGGGTCAAGTTTTAATATAGTGATTTAAGTATAGAATATCGTCCTCAGGAATGGTTTTCTAGATTAATTACCTACCAAGATACTAATTCTAAATTTTATCTAAAGCAAAAAAAATTGGATAAAAAGGTAAAATAAAGATAGAAAAGTGAATATACAAGTGGAGACACAAATATGATAGAATTGTTAGGGGAATTGATTTCACAAGTTATTTCCTTAATTAGTATACATGCAATTGACTATGGTTGTGAGATCATAAAGAAGAAGTTAAAGATATTCAAAAGACTCTCTCGAGCTCTAATGATTGTCATACATAGCGATAAATCCTAAAGTCTCTTTATGAATTTTAAAATCATGTAAGGCATTAAGCAACTTCTTAAAATCCTTTCCCAAAGAACCCTCGTTACTTTCGTGCACGGATTTATTAAAGGTTTTGGTAACTTTAATCAAATATAAGTCTATTCTCTTGAAATAAACTTAAACCAACAAAATCATGCTAAACTTGTCCAAAGAAAAGCAAGCATTAAGAAAGAATTACCAAAAATAAAGAAACACAATAAAAGTTCAATATCGTACTTAGAGTAAGTTCATATTAGCTACATCAATCCCCTAACTATGACAATTAACTACACACAATCACTACAAAAACATGCTAATATCATACTAGAGTCCATAAACGAAACTGAAAACTAAAGAGAAAGAGAAGAAAAACTCCTCGGTGTCGATGTCGGTCTTCGTCTCCGAGTTCTCGTCACTATCTCGAGCCTCCACTCTCGTGCTTGGGCCCCAAAGAATAATATTCTGCTCCATTTAGAGAGTATGGGTCAAAAATATGTCTAAAATTCTATACAATTCGACTCCCTTTACAAGTTAGACATCATATTGTATTTATAAGCATAATCGGCACGGCGTTGCAACCCCAGGGGAGGCGTTGCAACGTCGTGCCCTATGCGTCAAAATAAAAAAAGGAAAATATTGTGGCATTGCAACGCTGAGTACATCGTTGCAACGCTGCAACATAACGCACACACCTTCTTATCGAACCGACGTTGCGACGTTGCAAAGCAACGTTGCAATGTCGTTACCACAAGATTTTTGCTTTGGGTTCTTCACGACATGATGTTGCAACGCTCTGAGCACCGTTTCTATGCCATACCTTCGGGTCCAAAAGCTTGGTTTTGTCCTTTTGATCAACTTGCTTCAATTTTTGCACTCTAATAGCCTCGAATTGAACCTGAATACTCCAATATGTCTCCATTTTATATTTTAATGCTCTTAACCTGAAATTCAATGATTTAAATGAAGAGAATCTGATCCCCGCGAGCAGCGAAAACGTGATTTTAAGATCGATTTGCTTGTTTATTTTGGTTTACTTCAAATACCAATGCTTTGGTAAAAATTAGAGAATAAGCAGAATAAACTAATCTAATTAGACATGGATTTAATCATTCAAACATGTTGTAAAAGTTCTTAAACAAAAAAGGAAGATATGTTATCTTTGTAGTTTCTCAATTCAGCAACTTCTTGCTCCTTGTAATGTACAACAACACAACAAAAGTTTTATGTGTTGAAAACCTCCTATCACTCTTGTTGGGATATGTGCCCTAAAACTTATGTAATTTTGGTCAAATAAATGAAGAGTTATTTGTTTTGATAAAATTATATTCTCGCTTTATAAATCCAATAAACTAAGCTCTAAGGTTATAATATATCTTGAACATCGGTGTAGTAGACACTATTTGGATTTTGTTCAAGAGTATAACCTATATGGTCTATGGTATAAGAATAAGGATGGAAACCTTATTTTGATAACACCATGGATGCGACCCACTTTGTAGTTAGTACAAATGAGGTAATTCGACTCATTCATGTGGATGACATGCGAGTGGGGGTGTAAACCCGAGATCTCTCCTTGAAATTTCCTTACAAAAACAAAAAAAAAGAGAAAAGAAGAAACAAAATGTTTAATATATTTGGTTTGCTTTGTTTAAAAAAAAGAAAGGAAAAAGGAAGAAAAAAAATAAAGAAAGGAATAAAAAAAAAGAAGTAAAGGGTAAAGACAAAGCACCCCACCACCACCAAAGTTTTTAAGTATTATTTAACCCACCTTCTCTTTATTTTCTTCTCATTTTATCAAAATAAAGCATAAGGTTTCGTGGGAGAAGGATGAAGGAAGAGGAAGAAAGTGATTTCTGGAGTTGAACTTGCAGAAGAAAGGGAGAGAACTCAAAGCAAGTTTGTATGACAACAAGGTAATCAATTCTGCCCAGTTCTGTTATTTGAATCATTTCGAGCTCCACAAGAAAAGGTAAGAGGTGAGGTTTTATTTGCTTGAAAGTTAACTCATATTTGAACAAAATTTGTGAAGGAAGCTCGATCAAATTCTGAATCTAAGTTACTGATTTGTAACGAGGAAGACAGAGGAAAGATTTTGCAGTTAATTCTAAGAAACCTCTGGTATTTGGGTCGTGCTAATCAGTAGAATTTGAATTTGAAGCTGTAAGAGGTATGGTTAGAAAGCTTATGAAATTTCCTATAACGTTCATGAAAAACTCGTGAGTAGAAAATAAATGGATGATGTTTTAAATTTCAGGTAAAGTTCTGGCTCCAGTAGGGGAACAAATCTGGAATTAGCAGAAGTTTATTTTTAAGGAGAAAACTTTCGAGGTATTTTCGAACCAATCCGTTGGGAATTTCAATTTCATTTCTTCAGATGAGGTTTAGAGGGTTCAAAAAGGAAGAGTTTTGTATAAAGTACATCCTTTTTGGCTAAGTAATGAAGACGTTATGATTGTGTGAAATTAGGGAATGAAATCTGTAAAATGCTGGAAAAATAGATAGAGTGGGTTTTGTAATTTTAAGGTTGAAATTTCTGAGCTCGAGGTTCTAATGCTTGGTTTTGGTTTGTTTGACAGGACAAGAGGAAATAGGTCAAGTGTACGTGCAAAGGTTCTAGTTCTAATGCTGTGAGTGACAAAATGAACTTCGAAACCGATTTATATGCTTGAATTATGTTTAAGGAAACACATGACTTCTCTAGAATGAAATGACTTTTATGCTCTATGTTTTCTTTTGAACACATACTTATGAGCATACATGTATTCCTACAAATGTTTCAAGTGCTCATTGTGAGCCTAGATTTTTCTCAATGAAATTTATACGTGAGCATATGTTTATTGATTACCGAAATTTAGTGAAAATGTTATGATGTCAAGCAAGCATGTACTAGCAAGTATTATTTAAAGATTTCAAGTTTTTATGAACAAGCTAAGTAACCTTGAGTTTTACGAAAGAAAAGATAAGCAGGTATGTTCAAGTATTTTTATTTATTTTTCTGAGACTCGAATGAGTAAATGACTGAACATTGAGCCCGAGGTTGTATAGTACCGTGTGCACATAGGTCATTCTCTCTTGTCAACGTTGAGTATACTCAGTGACAACAATTCTTTCGTGAGTGGTGGGCGAGCCCCACTACGACAATGACGATGGGAGTGCTGGGTGGGTCCCACTACATCATAGAGTAAACGTTGGTTATACTGGGCGTGCCCTACACAACGTGAATTGTTATATGTTTTTATAAGGGTTATTGTTATCGATATGATTTACGATATTTTAATGTCATACTTGTTTGATTTCTGAAAAAACTATTATGATTACATGTTTACTTTTAACGCTTGGTTACAGATGCTTATGCTCATAGGTTGTCAGGTGATATGATTTACGAGTTATTAGATTTTAAACTCAGTCATTCACTGAGCTTCATAGCTCATTCTTTCAGTGGTTCAAACTTTTCAAGTAGATATCGAGCTCCTGGTGCCTGACATCCTACCATAAACTGCGAAAGCTCCACAAGTTTGATATTTTGTACGTGGGTGAAGTTGTATAGCAAGTCCATATGTGTGGTAGTTAATTTTGAAGGGACTATGTAGTTAAAGTTGTGTGTGCATTAAAAGTTGTGGTTGTGTAAACAATGGTCAGAAAATGTTTTTGGTTGTGATGCTCTTGCCCGTTTTAGTTTTCAAGAGAGACTTAAGAAGAGTTTCTCCTTAGGTATGTTTAATAGTTGTCAATGATCCACTGTGTTATGTTTAAAGTGTTCCATATGCAAGTATAGTATGTTTATTAGGTAAGACAAGGTCAACAGGTACTGTTAAGAGGTAAACAATGTAAGTTTGCTTGACATCATCTTCCGGGCTAAGTAGTGAGTAGTTCGAGAGGGGGTGTGACATGGGGCATCCTTTATGAAGAGTTCATACAAGACCAGACTGCAAATTATTAGTCGAACCAGTATAACGTTGTTAACACGATAAGACTGATAATTTATAGATGGTCGTTAGTGACTCGACCTGAATCCTGAGTAAGTTAAGAACTCTTGCTTATAGGGGTTTGTCCTTAGACTAGTATGGGTGAGAGTGGCCTGTAGCTGACGCAACAAGCCTACCTTCTCCGGGACAGAACCTCGTAGGTAGCTGGGCACTTAACTATGCAAGATGGAATTCACTCATTCATAAACTAAGGAATTAGATAGGTTGTTCCCTTAATAACTAAGTCCAGGTCTTGAACAATGGGGCCCCACCGTCTAAACTAGTTTAAGAGGGTTTGAGTTTGTGGTAGGACCATAGATTTGTTGTCATTAGAGGATCAGTGGTGCTTAAGGAACAAAGAGGTAATAACAGGGGTAAAACAATAATTTGACCTAACATTGATTATGAACAACCTATGAAAGGTCGATTCATGGGTAATGATTATATCAATGGATATAATATAATCTACAGCGAGGAGAGTGCAATTACAAGTCTATAGTGGAGTGACTTGTAGTTAATGAATATTGATTAACCGGATCAAAGAGTTTGATCAATTAATCTCACATCATTGGAGCTCATGAACTGTACGTCCATTAGGTCCCTCCGTTGGCTCAACATGGTAATATTGAGAGTATAAAGTTAGGAATGAGATTGAAGTGTTCAATTTCATATATAAGGTGTTATATCAATTATATGTGATATAATTGATATAATATATAGTTTTAATGTGAATTAGATTCACATATTAACTATATAGTAATGAGAGAATTAAGAAGGGATAGGATGGTAATTTCCATCATATTTTTCTATAAATAGTTGCATAAGATGCAATTTTGAGAAAGGTTTTTGTGGTAACCATAGAGTTCAAAATTGTGTGTTGTTGGAAACAGTTCCAAACACAATCTCTCTGAAATTTCACACCTCATCCGAAAGGAACCCACATTCCTCCCTCACCTAGAGAACAACGAAGAAGATCTAGTGGTAGATCTACACACGTGTCGGGTTCGCGTTGCTGAGATCGTGATCGTTGGAGGAGAAGCTCGTGAAGAAAGTGTTCTTCAAAGGTAAATATCTTGTTGTCCTATCTTTAGAATTGCATGCTTATTCTTAGTTATTTGTCCTTGCACGAGATTGATGTAACGAAATCATGAACACCCGATTCGCAATCGCTTCCGCTGCGAGATTCGATCCCTTCAATTTGTATCAAAGACCAATTGTGTTCTTTATTTTGTTCTGGATTTATCAAGAACAAAGGTGGGATTTACTGATTTCATGAGATGATAGATTGGTTTGTAAAATTAGATGTTTTCATTTTTGGCACTTAGATTTGCATATTTCGTTGAATTGTTCAATGTAAAGGCCTATTGTTTTGGGCATATATTTATGTAAATCGAGTCTGTAAGTCCGTGTCGATCGAAGGAAAGAAGTTGTTAAGAAGAACTGAGCAAAAACGAGCAAAAACAGTGGAAACTGCTTGTTCTTCTACATACAACGCGTTGCAACGCCGTGGAGGCGGATTTCAGGCTGCAAGGAGACACAACGTTGCAATGTTCCAACAAGCGTCACAACACTTGGACGATAAGGAGGCAGCGTTGCAACGCCAAAACGGGCGTCACAATGCTGAAGGCAGGAGCATTTCGCAACGCGCTCCAAAAGGCAGAAGCAGACAAGATGCAGCGTTTCAACGCCATAGGCATTTCATGAGGGATCCAACGGACGGAAAAACTATTTTTATTATATATATTAAATATAAAAACGTTTTATATTTAATTTTATTTAATAGTATTAATTTTAATTAATATAATTAGATTATATTAATTGAAATTAATTTTAGGGGTGCCAAAAATGGTCAAATTTTGCTATTTAAATTTATGCAATTGTTGTATTATTATTACCATGCATAATGTATGCTTTTAATTTAGATATCTCACCTTAGGTTAAACATTACCATGCATCATTTATAATATAAAGTGTTATATTATATAGTTTGCATGTATAATTAATATAAAATGTTATATTAATTTTTGGATAGCATTGACATTCATTTTTTTATGAGATGAATGTATTATGTATGTTTTATTATTCATGTGATGAATGATCAAGCATAATAACATAGAATTGCATGTCACCTAAGGTTAAATTCACTAGTTTTAAAATGTTTAAAACTGTAATAAAGTGTTATTATTTCAATAAAAAGTTATTGTTCATTATTTACAATATTGGCATGGTTTTAACCCTAAATCCAATAAACTAAACATCCAAGGCTGTAAAATGTATCTTGAACTGAATGTAGTGTACATATAAAGGATCTCAGTTCGAGATACAGCCTAAAGGGTCTATAGTAAGGGGATAAGGTTTGGGTACCTTACCCTGGTAACACTATGTATGTGGTCCACTTTGTATATGATACAAACACTGTGATCCTAACGTGTTCGTGTAGATGACATGTGAGTGAGGATATCCTATGTAATGAGATTACATAAGACCAGACCGCGAAATAGTAATCACTGGATGTAACTCCGTTCACTAGTTAGGTTTCTATTTCACTAGGATGACCTAGGCAACTTGATCTCAATCTTGAGCGGGTTACGAACTCCAGTTTGCGAGGGATTGTCCTTTGACCTTGGAATCTTGATCTCAATAACCCTACATTCTTGGGGACAAGACCGAGTGAGCAGTTGGGGACTTAGCCTAGCAAGATAGAATTCACTCCTTCCCGCCTATTGGGGTAAATAGAGGAATGTTCCCTTAAGTAGCGTCTCCGGGACTTGAACAAAGGGCCTGACCCTCTCATTGGCCTGAGAGGGACTCTGTTTGTTGATAGTAGGACCACAAAAAAATTGTTCATTAGAGGAGCACTGGTACTTAAGGTACAAGATGTAACCCAAGGGTAAAACGGTAATTTGACCCAGTTGGTGTTACGATCATTCGTGAAGGATTGACTTGCTATTATTGGTAAATATCCGTGGACACAGAAATATATCTGCAGTGAGAAGAGTGCAACTGCGCGACTTTAGTGGAGGGTTCCCGCAGTTAACGAATGTTGATTAGGAGGATAATGAGATTAACTGAATAATCTCGTATCGTTGGAGCTTCTGATCTGTAGGTCCATTAGGTCCACCTTCTAGCTCGTAAAGGGTTCTTAGATTGTTTGAATTTGAAATGTTCAAATTCATTAGGGAATAAATTTAATGTATATAGATACGATAAAATATATAGTTATAGAACTATATATTATAAATTTAATGTGAATATGATTCATATTAAATTATATGAGAGAATTATATATTTGAAAGAGTTCAAATATCAAATTCAGATGTGAATGTGATCATATTTGAAAACTATAGGTTAAAATTTAATGTGCATGAGATGTGCATTAAAACTATAGATTAGAGGAGAAATAGATTAAATATGATTTAATCTTATTTAAATATATGATATTTACAGATTACTTAAATATATGATATTTAATTAAATTTGATTTAATTAATTTAATATTAATTAATATTAATTAATTAATTAATGAGAACGTGTCAGAAGGACACGTTCCCATCTTCCCCACCAACTCCCTATCGATAGGGAGTGGGGGAAGAGCTCCTTTCTCGGTTTTAACTTCTCAATTGAGAGAAGTGTTAGTTGATCGATGAATTGTGATTCACCGTGCAAAAGAAAATTCTCTCTCTCTCAATTCTCTCTTTCTCATTTCCAAAATTTGGATTCCTTCCCACCAAAGGAATAGATCTAAGTAGAACTCAGAGGATAGGAGGTTTACTGAGTGGTGATGTCATGTTGGAGAAAACAAAGAAGACACTTTCCTGTTCCTGTGTTGTTGTGCACTTGAAACAAAGAGTTGCTATGAAACTACAAAGGTAATATTTCGATTTCCTTTTTAGTTTTGTTAAATCTACAACATGTTTGCATGTTTATATCCATGCCTAATTAGATTAGAAATTTGTATTGCTTATTCTTTGTATTTTTCCCAATGTACTGATATTTGTATTCAACCAAAATAAACTTGCAATTACGATTCCAAAACACGTTTCCGCTGCTCAAGGAGATCCGATCTCCATCAATTGGTATTAGAGCAGTGCTTGTTTTGTTTTGGTTAAAACAAATTTGCATTGGATGGGTGAGAATTTCATTTTGATTTGCTGTAAAACTATTTAGGAATTTTTTTGGCCTTAGTTTCTTTTTGTGACGACCATCATCACAGGTATTATTATTAATTTTATTTAACGCTCTTGTAAACGCCGTGTTTAGATGGATTAGTGATTTTTAATCAAGCTCGGCGAGGTGGAGGCCGTAATTTTGTTTGTCTTACGTGAATTGTTTTCTTTTAAGATGAGATTAGTTATGAAATTAAAGGAAAAGGAAATTTGCAAGGGCATTTTAGCTATTAACATCTAATTGAGGATGTAATTGGCAACTAAATTTAACCTAATGCATGGTATTTAAATATCACTAAGTCTCAAACCAAAGGAGAGAAGAATTAAGCCCTAACCCTAGCAAAACCCTAGCCCTCTCTTCTCATTGTAAACCTAAATGAAACCCTAGCACTCACCATCTTCTTCAGCTGATTCTTGCCCTAGCCGGAAACTCAACTTCAACGTTCTGCTGCTGCGCCAACAACCGTCGTGCGGGAGGCGTCGCCGCCGGGCGAGTCCGCGAGTCGGTTCTCGACCTCGGCGTCCCGCAATACCGAGAGCTTCACGCAAGCTTTGCGGTCCAAGTCGCCGTGCCCTAGCCGCCGACCAGAAGCCCACGTACAAGAGCAGCAGCCGACGAGTCCACGATCGAAGTTGCTGCAGCCACTCGCGCGGCCAAGACCTCGAACGTGTAGTCACGCCGTTGAAGCTCTGCGGCGTGCCGGATCTCCTCACGCACCACCCGGTACCGCCGCCGCTGTGAACTTCGTCCCCGCCGTCCGTGAGCCTTCATCCTTGCGCGCGCGCCGCGCGGCTCGGGAGTGCAATCTTTCCGTTCACCGATCGTGACCCCACGTAGCGGCGAAGACCCACGATCCGAGAACCCCATTTTCCGCCGAGTGCACCACACGCTAATCCGACCAAAGAAACGGTTGATCACTATTCCACCGCAAAGGAGAGTACTCGAGGTCAAATTAGTGAATTTGGTGAGCCACGCGAAACCCTCTTCGATTTCGGATTATAGGGTTATTCAGATCCAATCGTATAAAAATATGCTTATGAGATCATTGCGAGAACGAATCGGAATTTCGGGATCAAGAATCCTTGGTAATTTGAACAAAGAAACCAATACCTAGTTTGACCTTCTGAGTTGAGGTAATTAGAACCAATTGAGAAGTTAGACGCTTTTGGTACTTAGAATTGTTGTTTTGGATGAGCCGTGTGTAGAAGGTAATGAATTCTTGGTTTCGAGTTATTTGAAGAAAACCGCTAGATTAAGGGTTAGAAGGAAGTAGTGAGATCAAACATCGAGGTAAGGGACCTCGTCTTGAACTTTTAATGGGAGCAATTGAAAATGATTTTTATGATTTTATGCGAAATAGTTTATGTTTTTCACATGAAAATACACAGTTATTATTTTGAGAATACGTGATATTTTATGTGCACATACTTCGATGTATTATGTGAAAATGAATCATTATTTTATGTGAAAGTATTCTCGTATGTTATGTATAAGGATCCCATTATTTCATGTGAGAATAGGACAGTAGTGTGTATGAGAATATTTCATGTTTATTACAAAAGTATGATTTATCACCCCCATCCATGAGAAAGTATGAATGATATGTTGATGATGATATTTGTGATATGTACACCATGATTATGTGACTGATGGGACCTTACGCATGATTTGTATGTCACGAAATGAATTAAGGAATAGTGTGGACATTGGTTATCCTGAGATTAAATGACTCAGGATGACCAGTCGGCCTCACAATTAAATATACAGCCATGGATTAAAGACCTGGCAATTATATGAACAGCCATGGATTAAAGACCTGGCAATTGAATGAATAGCCACGGATTAAAGACCTGGCAATTAAATGAGCAGCCATGGATTAAAGACTTGGCAACCGAATGAGCGATCATGGATTAAAGGCTCGACAACTAAATATACGACCATGGATTAAAGACTGCAACTCTAGAAAGTTTTAGATCCCATCTATGTATGATATGATTGAGTTTAGAGATCATGATTGTATGTGTATGCATATCCCAAACCTCGGTAGCGAGGTTACTTACTGGGTATTGTTTATGCAATACTCACCCTTTCTTTTAAAAATGTTTTTCAGGTAAAGGGAAGGACGTGCGGGCGTGTGACGGGAGAGCGTTATCGGGACCATGGGAACCAAAGATGATTTTCCGCATATTCTTATTTTGAACTATTTTTGTCTCTAAGATTTTAATTGAAGTTGAACGTGTTTACGCTTTTAATAGGCCAAGTGGATTTGATGTTTTAACCGATTTTCTTGTTTTGTTTTGGGATCCTCGAATCTGCTTACGATAAATGGAAATTTCTTTTAAGTTCTTTTATTTCGCGGCCTATAAATGCATGCATGTGTAGTAATGTCCCTAGGATTTGGTCATAGAAAAGTAGGGCGTTACGGTTGGTATCGAGCCCTAGGTTTAAGGGTTCAGTAGACTTGCTTACGAGTAAGCACGAGTAGTTCCCATGGTTTAACAACGCTTCCGATCACCGCTGTATCGTTACGATATTTTATTAAGGAAGTAAATGAATACGATACGATACAGTTTTATGCATATACATAACCTTAAAAGCCCCAAGGGGTGATCCTATCTTATGATTTGAAAGTAAAGAAAAGCGAGTTAGAAACTCTCTATATTGTAGTTTTGACATAATGCCACCTAGAGGCCGAGGAGAGGTAGGGGGACGTGGTAGGGGCGGGAGGCAAGGGTAAACGCTTGACGCCTTGGCCGGATTACCTGGATCGGGAAGAGATTACTCCACCCGCTCGAGACCTTCCCGGGACCCGCCTTGACCGTCGGAGAATGTACTGCAGCTGCCCCCGTGGCGGACCGAGGAACGCCAATGTTATGACGATGATGGTGGAGGCCATGCAGAGCCTAGTCGCGAGCCACGGTAGCCACCCACCGCCCCAAGCAAATCGTCGGGGCGAAACGACGCAACTCGAGAGTCTCGTTACCGAAAGACTTCGTGAAGTATGATCCGAGATCTTTCAATGGGTCTTCCAGTGACCCCACTGTGGCGAGTTGTGGTCGCCTCCATTGAGACCATCTTCGATCGATGAACCGCCCGAGGACCGAGGGTGTCCCGTGCGACCTTCATGTTGAGGATGACGCGCGTTTCTTGTGGTGGAGTCCGCCCAAGGAACCATTGTTGCCAGCGGAGAAACGATTACTTGGAATCTATTCAAAGAAGCATTCTCGCGGAAATTCTATCCCTGCCGCAGCTGCACATGTGAGAGCGAGCGACTTTCTTCTGTGTGTGCGAACCGGAGGGCGAGAGAGATATATGAGAGGGAATTTACCCGTTTGTCCCGCTTTTGCCCCGAGAGCCGTGGATACTGAAGCAAAGAAGACCGAGCGCTTCATCATGGGGTGGATGAGAATGTTCGAGGCTTTATTCAAGCATTAGCACCTCCCGATTACGCCTCCAGGTGAGAGTGGCGAATCGATTTGGGTGACAGCTCGGTCGCACACAAAGTGTGTAGTTAACTCTGGCACCATAGCGAATCATAAAAGGAAGTGGGACCAGGCCCCATTCGGCTCACGGCGCCCCAGCATGCACCCGCATAGACTGTGGCATTTCCGTGCGTGTCCCAAATGAAACCACCACCAACGACAGCCAGGGAATAGCGGCGGAGATAGGCCACAGTGCAAAGAATGTGGTAAATCGCAGACTGTAAATGTATGGCTTGGTCGGAGCGTGTTTCAAGTGTGGAAAGGAAGGGCACAGAGCTAATAGTTTTGCCGAATCAAGCCAAAGACTAGCGACCCACAGTTTATGAGTAGTGGGCTGCTTTGTGAAGCCACCATACATCGAGGAGAGCCTATGCAAGCACCAAGAGAGACATCTATGGCTCGGACTCAGTGGTGACAGTGGTACACTTCCATTACTTGGGCAACTTGCCTTTGTACTATTTGATTCTAGTTCTCACGACTCTTTTATTTCTCGCATCCTTTGTAAGTCAAGTGAGTTAGAACTAGAACGATTCTGATGATGCCCCGCTCTGTCTCCACTCTCTGGGAATAAATTTGTTAGCCAATATGAAAGTCAAGGATGGTAGTGTGACCATCGCAGACCATGAGTTAGCAGATGAACCTAGTGGTCCTAGATATGTTTGATTTTGATGTAATATTGGGCATGGATCAAGGTTAGCGTAGAACCATGCGTGCATTGATTGTTTCGGGAAGGAGGTAGTGTTCACTCCTCCTAACCAACCTCAAGCTACAGAGTTCGAGAGGCACAATAGCGGGAAGTAGGCCTAGGGGTAATTCACGCCTTAAGGCCGTAAAATTATTGCATCGGGGAGCTTGGGGCGTCTTAGCTTTGCATACTAGATGCAAGGTGTACGGAGAGATCTCAAAGGACATCGATGCAGATGAGTGAATGAGTTTACAGACGTCTTCCCGAGGACCTCCCTAATACCTCCAATCGGGAGGTAGATTTTAACATCGGATTGGAATTGGGGCGACCCCGATATCCAAGGCCCCGCTGAGAATGGCACCAGTGAGTTGAAAGAACTAAAAAATACGATTACAAGACTTGCTAGAAAAAGGGTTCATACGCCCAAGCGTTTCACCCTGGGGAGCACCGGTATTGTTCGTGAAAAAGAAAGACGGATCCATGCGCCTGTGTATAGATTACAGGGAAGTGAATAAAGTTACAATCAAGAATAAATATCCTCTCCCCAGAATAGATGATTTGTTCGATCAGTTGCAAGGAGCGACAGTGTTCTCCAAGATCGATCTGAGATCAGGCTACCATCAGTTGAGGATCGGTGAAGGGGATATCCCTAAAACAGCATTCAGATCGCGTTATGGGCATTACGAGTTCACAGTGATGCCGTTTGGTCTGACCAATGCTCCTGCCGCCTTCATGGACTTGATGAACCATTTGTTCAAGGAATTTCTTGATACGTTCGTGATTGTGTTCATCGATGATATATTGATATACTCCAGGTGTGATGAAGAGCATGAAATGCACCTGAGGAAAGTCTTACTCACACTGAGGGAGAATAAGTTGTATGCAAAATTCTCCAAGTGTGAATTTTGGCTCAGACAGGTATCTTTTCTAGGGCATGTTGTGTCCAAGCTGAGTCTCTGTTGATCCAAAGAAAAGTGGAGGCCGTCACCACGGTGGCCTCGTCCCACCACCGCTACTGAGGTACGTAGTTTTCGGGTCTTGCAGATACTATAGGCGCCGTGCGAGATTTTGCCAAGATAGCCATGCCTATGACTCACCGACGCGCGTGGGAAACTCTTTTGTTTGGGATGATGCTTGTGAAGCGAGTTTCCGTGAACTCAAGCCACGCAGATTAGTGTCGGCCCCGATTCTTACAGCTCCCGAGGGAACAGGGAGCTTTGTGGTTTACAGTGATGCTTCCAAGAAAGGGTTGGGCTGTGTACTGATGCAGCACGGTAAAGTAATAGCTTATGCATCCCGACAATTGAAGACGCACGAGAGGAACTATCCAACTCATGACCTCGAACTAGCAAAGAGTGGTATTTGCGTTAAAGATCCGAGACACTACTCAGTATGGCGAGAAAATTCGATTTTTACAGATCATAAAAATCCAAGTATCTGCTCACCCGTAAGGAATTGAACATGAGGCAACGCAGATGGTTGGAATTAGTGAAAGATTATGATATTGACATACGCACCATCCCTAAAGGCTAATGTAGTGGCCGATGCCTCGCAGAAGAAAGCATGCATGCATCACTGCTGCCACAGCGAGTGACAGACATAAGCACAGAGTTACAGTGCGAGTTTGCTCGAGCCGAAATTGCGATGCTAGTAGGAAAGACCACGGCTCGCTTAGCCCGGGCTAATCAAAGCAACCGACCTTGAGGCAACGTATTATAGAGGCTCAGCAGTGGACCCCGATTAGTGGAAAAACTTACTGCAGTAACTACTGTGTGAGTTGACGGAGTTTTCCCTATCCACGATGGAGGATTGCTATTTCGGGGCGTTTGTGTGTGCGAGACGATGACAAGCCGAGAACCGAGATCGTGAACGAAGCCCATAACTCACCATTTTCTATGCATCCCGGCGGTACCAAGATGTACCGAGATCCAAAGCGATCGTTTTGGTGGTGGTGCAACATGAAGCGCGACGTGGCGAGTTTGTCGCCAAGTGTTTGACTTGTCGCAGGTGAAGGCACCTGACGAGGCCCGCAGATTGCCGCAACCATTACATGTGCCTCGGTGGAAATGGGAGGAGATCTCTATGGATTTCATAGTTGGATTGCCTAGAACTTTACGAGGTTACATGTTGATTTGGGTCATAGTGGGCAAAGTTAACAAAGTCAAGACATTTCATACTGTGAAACCCACCTATTCTACGTGATAAGTGGGCACAACTTTACTGGAAGAGATAGTCCGTTTGCATGGAATTCCAATCAAGATTATATCGCATGTGGATCCAC
Source organism: Trichosanthes cucumerina (assembly GCA_036507285.1). NCBI lineage: Eukaryota > Viridiplantae > Streptophyta > Magnoliopsida > Cucurbitales > Cucurbitaceae > Trichosanthes > Trichosanthes cucumerina. The sequence continues at coordinate 21,657,634 of CM071837.1, forward strand.
GTTTCACCTCCAACTTCCGGAGAAGTTTACGAGAGAGCGTTGGGTTCGCAGCTGAACTTCAAGATGCCTTTTCATCCACGCACGGATGGGCGCATGCAGCGATTAAACCGTATATTAGAGGACATGTTGCGAGCTTGCACATTAGATTTCCCGCGCTTGGGACACTCATTTGCATCCGATGGAGTTTGCTTACAATAACGATTACAATCGACCATCGGAATGGCTCCATTTGAAGCTCTCTATGGAAGACGTTGCGTAACTCCGCCTTCCGGGAGGAGGTTGGTGAACGCCGCTTGTTGGGCCTGCACTGGTACAGTCACTAATGAGGCAATACAAAATCCCGTGGCACGAATGCAGATCGCCCAAGTCGGACAAAAGAATTATGCTGACATGAGGCGAAGGACCTAGAATTCGATGTTGGGGACCACGTATTTCTCAAGGTGGCCCCAATGAAGGGAATTCTAAGGTTTGGCCGAAAGGGAAGTTGAGTCCGCGATTCATCGGACCATTTGAGATCTTGGAGAGGATTGGTGCAAAGGCCTCTGATTAGCACCGCCGCCTTCTCTTTCAAATGGTTCATAACGTATTCCATGTCTCCATGTTGAGAAAGTACGCCCGCACCCAACTCATGTCATAGACTTCGAACCATTGCAGTTAACAGAAGATCTGAGTTATGGTGAACGACCGGTACAAATTATTGCAAGAGACCGAAAGACCCTCCGTAACCGTGAGATCAGCTTAGTTAAGGTATTGTGGCAGAACCACCGCACGGAGGAAGCTACTTGGGAGCGAGAAGAGGAAGTACGCGCTAAATATCCTGAACTATTCCAAGAATAGGAACTTTCGAGGACGAAAGTTCTTAAGGAGGGAAGATTGTGACGACCATCATCACGGTATTATTATTAATTTTATTTAACGCTCTTGTAAACGCCCGTGTTTAGATGGATTAGTGATTTTTAATCAAGCTCGGCGAGGTGGAGGCCGTAATTTTGTTTGTCTTACGTGAATTTTTTTCTTTTAAGATGAGATTAGTTATGAAATTAAAGGAAAAGGAAATTTGCAAGGGCATTTTAGCTATTAACATCTAATTGAGGATGTAATTGGCAACTAAATTTAACCTAATGCATGGTATTTAAATATCACTAAGTCTCAAACCAAAGGAGAGAAGAATTAAGCCCTAACCCTAGCAAAACCCTAGCCCTCTCTTCTCATTGTAAACCTAAATGAAACCCTAGCACTCACCATCTTCTTCAGCTGATTCTTGCCCTAGCCGGAAACTCAACTTCAACGTTCTGCTGCTGCCGTCGCCAACCAGAAGTCGTGCGGAGGCCGTCGCCGCCGGCGAGTCCGCGAGTCGAAGTTCTCCAGCCTCGAGCGTCCGCAATACCGAGAGCTTCACGCAAGCTTTGCAGTCCAAGTCGCCGTGCCCTAGCCGCCGACCAGAAGCCCACGTACAAGAGCAGCCGCCGACGAGTCCACGATCGAAGTTGCTGCAACCACTCGCGCCGGCGAAGACCCTCGAACGTGTAGTCACGCCGTTGAAGCTCTGCAGCGCCGGATCTCCTCACGCACCAGCCAGCCGCCGCCGCTCGTGAACTTCGTCCCAGTCGTCCGTGAGCCTCCATCCTTGCGCCGCCGCCGCAGCTCGGGAGTGCAACTCTTCCGTTCAGCCGATCGTGACCCCAGCGCCGGCGAAGACCCACGATCCGAGAACCCCATTTTCCACCGAGTGCACCCACGCCGGAATCCGACCAGCAACCGTTGATCACTATTCCACCGCAGCCGGAGAGTACTCGAGGTCAAATTAGTGAATTTGGTGAGCCACGCGAAACCCTCTTCGATTTCGGATTATAGGGTTATTCAGATCTGAATCGTATAAAAATATGCTTATGAGATCATTGCAGGAACGAACGGAATTTCAGGATCAAGAATCCCGAGTAATTTCGGAACAAAGAAACCAATACCTAGTTTGACCTTCGGAGTTGAGGTAATTAGAACCAATTGAGAAGTTAGACGCTTTTGGTACTTAGAATTGTTGTTTTGGATGAGCTGTGTAGAAGGGTAACAGAATTCTTGGTTTCAGGTTATTTGGAAGAAAACCGCTAGATTAAGGGTTAGAAGGAAGTAGTGAGATCAAACATCGAGGTAAGGGACCTCGTGCCGAACTTTTAATGGGAGCAATTGAAAATGATTTTTTATGATTTTATGCGAAATAGTTTATGTTTTTCACATGAAAATACACAGTTATTATTTTGAGAATACGTGATATTTTATGTGCACATACTTCGATGTATTATGTGAAAATGAATCATTATTTTATGTGAAAGTATTCTCGTATGTTATGTATAAGGATCCCATTATTTCATGTGAGAATAGGACAATGAGTGTGTGTATGAGAATATTTCATGTTTATTACAAAAGTATGATTTATCACCCTGTCCATGAGAAAGTATGAATGATATGTTGATGATGATATTTGTGATATGTACACCATGATTATGTGACTGATGGGACCTTACGCATGATTTGTATGTCACGAAATGAATTAAGGAATAGTGTGGACATTGGTTATCCTGAGATTAAATGACTCAGGATGACCAGTCGACCTCACACAATTAAATATCTGACCATGGATTAAAGACTTGGCAATTATATGAACAGCCATGGATTAAAGACCTGGCAATTGAATGAATAGCCACGGATTAAAGACCTGGCAATTAAATGAGCAGCCATGGATTAAAGACTTGGCAACTGAATGAGCAGTCATGGATTAAAGGCCTGACAACTAAATATACAGCCATGGATTAAAGACCTGGCAACTCTAGAAAGTTTTAGATCCCATCTATGTATGATATGATTGAGTTTAGAGATCATGATTGTATGTGTATGCATATCCCAAACCTCGGTAGCGAGGTTACTTACTGGGTATTGTTTATGCAATACTCACCCTTTCTTTTAAAAATGTTTTTCGGGTAAAGGAAGGGCGTGCGGGCGTGTGGACGGGAGAGCGTTATCGTGACCATGGGAACCAAAGATGATTTTCCGCATATTCTTATTTTGAACTATTTTTGTCTCTAAGATTTTAATTGAAGTTGAACGTGTTTACGCTTTTAATAGGCCAAGTGGATTTGATGTTTTAACTGATTTTTACTGTTTTGTTTTGGGATCCTTGAAGCCTTTTTACGATAAATGGAAATTTCTTTTAAGTTCTTTTATTTCGCGGCCTATAAATGCATGCATGTGTAGTAATGTCCCTAGGGATTTGGTCATAGAAAAGTAGGGGCGTTACACTTTTCATTTGATCAAATTAAATGTAAAGGCCCATGTGTTTTTGAAAAATTAAGTGCATAATCGAGCCTGTAATCGAGTTGTGAGTCGTTCGAGACCAGTTTCGTGCAATTTTGATAAGTATCGAAGGAGTAATTGGCGTTTGAAGCTGCTATGTTCGAAGGAAAATGCTGCTGCCGATGCAACAGCGTTGCAACGCTACCAGCAGCGTTGCAACGCTGAGGAACGGCGTCGCAATGCCGAGGCTCCCTATCGATGCTAAAGCTCCAAGAGTCGCAGACATTTGCAACGCTACCCGATGTCGCGCGCGCGCGATGAAGCCGGCGCGTTAACGCTCCTTCACGCGTTGCAACGGCGTGATGCCAAAATCGGAAGCTACGACCGGCCGTGCAGGCGGTTCGATTAGTTTTTTGTCCTGCTTCGAAAGGGTTAACCCCGATTTCAGGAGTTTTGGAATAAGATTAGTGTAATTTTATTATTTTTACACTTTAGGGGCCAAATTATTCTGGTTTTACAACTATTTTTCTTTGTGAATGTCATTTAGAATTTTTCCCACCTTAGGATAAGCATGTTCATGCATTTTATTTGTAGAATTGTTATATAAATATGGTAGAAATGCATGATCTAATTTATTTTTCATAAGTATTTATTTATAATTGTTATAATTAGATACTATGGAAAATAAATTGCATGGGGCATGAAATTACTTAGTTTAAAGTAATTGTTATTTTATTTAAGTATTTTTAATTATAGTTGAATAATTTTATAATTCCAATTTTTATTTTATAACATAGTTCCTTGTCATAGGTTAATTATTAAAATTTATAAGAGTTATAAATTAAAGGGGTTTTAGAAACCATAACCTATAACAAGGAGTTGCATTCAAACATAGGAACTTGGGTTAAAATTAAATTAGTTTTAAATTGTTTAAAATTAATTTAGACCTAAGTTTTATTTTCTAATAGGATTAGAAGTTTCTCTTACATAATATTTTAAATAGTTTCAAATATAGTAGGACAATAGAACTATGGTTATAACTAAACTCTACTGGTGAAGTTCTGTCTAAGGTTGGGGATACTTAAGTTGACGGTTAACGGAACACCTCCTACCTGGGAACTGGCCCGGAGCTTGAGTTGAATTAACCATAGTTCTGTTTTATATCTAGGTAACTAAAATGTTTATTCACCTAAACATAAGGTTAAAAGACCTAGTTATAATAGTTATGATAGGCATCGACTTAGATAGATTCTTTTAGCCAAAATCCGACTAAGTTAAACCTACACCATAACCTTACGAGCTTCAGTGGGAGAAAACGAGATGTTCGCATCGAGTTTACTCTCATTTCCTCAAGAGTTCACACCGTGAGTTCCATGCTCGGCTACGTGGCGTCCATAGGGCGTCCCCCTACGGTAAGTGTTTGCATGGTTCAATACCAAGGTGAATGAGGGAAGTATCCATAGTAGATGGGAGCAGGACGCGTGTCAACGTATTCTACGGTCTCCTCCATTAGGTCGCACCGTGAGATTTCTATAGTCCGCCTGCTACGTTTTCCTGGAACAGCCAATCCCTACGGAGGGCTTGACTATAGGGATCGGAACACCGCGAACACTAGAAATGGATAGGGTCTCTTAGGTAATTTGCCAATAGTTGTCTTTCTTAATAGTAGCCTGTTGGCTCTGATTTATTGGATCTGAAAATGGTAGGGTCACATTTACGGGATAAGTTAAGCTCGTTAACAAGTCCATGACCAAACAAACGATAGCTAAGGATCATTGGGACATAAGATGTTCTGGTAGTGAAAATTGGCTGAGATAGTCTCAATTAAGGGGAGGAGTGACTCATCACCCGACGGTGCCTTTTGTTCTAAACCTTTGAAGTATCGTTGCAAAATTAAAGGTTTTATTTAAACACTAGGGCTAAAATTGATTGGTTTGTAATCGGTTAAAGGCATAACTAATTAGAACTACTTTTGGAATTTTAGCATGTGGTCCTTAATTATAGCCTTACTGAAAAGCGAGCGTTTAACTTGTGAAAACTATACTACGTGGAAGTCCAACCTGAATATGATTCTTGTTGTTGACGATCTTCGGTTTGTACTAATTGAGGAATGTCCTCAGGTCTCGGCTCGAAACGCTCCTCAATCTGTTAAGGATGCGTACGACCGTTGGATCAAGGCCAATGATAAGGCCAAGGTGTACATTTTGGCTAGTGTTTCTGAAGTTCTAGCCAAAAAGCACGAGGGCATGGTCTCAGCTCGTGAGATCATGAGTTCGTTGAAGAATATGTTTGGACAAGCGTTTGGACAGCTTCAGCACGAATCCCTGAAGTACGTTTATAACTCCCGTATGAAAGAGGGGTCGTCGGTAAGAGAACACGTTCTCGATCTGAATGTCCACTTCAACGTGGCTGAAATGAACGACGCGACCATTGACGAGCAAAGTTAGGTCTCGTTCATCCTGGAATCTCTTCCGAAGAGTTTCCTGCAATTTCGCAGCAATGCTGTGATGAACAAGATAGAGTATAACCTGACGACTCTCCTTAATGAACTACAAACTTTAATAAGGGACAGGCTGATGGAGAGACAAATCTGTTTGCCCATTCAAGAAGGTTCTAGAAGGGTTCATCCTCTAGGACTAAGTCCTGTAGTTCATCTTCTGGGCTTAAGAAGACCCAAAAGAAGAAGATAGGAGGGAAAGGGAAGACACCTGCTGCTGATAAGGGCAAGAGAAAAGTCAAGGTTGCAGATGAAGGAAAGTGTTTCCACTACAACATGGACGGGCACTGGAAGCGAAACTGCCCAAAGTACTTTGCTGAGCTCAAAGAGAAGAAAGGTAAATTCGATTTACTTGTTCTTGAAACTTGTTTAGTGGAAAATAAGGATTTTACCTGGATACTTGATTCAGGAGCCACTAATCATGTTTGCTCTTCTTTACAGGAAACTAGTTCCTTCATGGAGCTCGAAGAGGGTGAGATGATGCTCAGGGTCGGAAATCATGCTTGAATCTAACTAGTGTTCGCGGTGGTGGAGGAACTGGATTGGAAAAAAGAGGGATTCTAGTTGTAATATGGGAAACGTCGTGTCAGCTCGTGCAGTGGGAGATGCGAAACTGTTTTTTAGAGATAGATTTATCTTTTTAGAAAATCTGTATATAGTTCCCATGATTAAGACGAACTTAATTTCTATCTCTTGTTTAATTGAACTTGGCTATTGTATTACTTTTTCTTTTAATGAAGCGTTCATTTTAAAGAAAAATGTCAATATTTGTTCTGCTAAGTTTGAAAACGACTTATATGTACTTAAACCGAATCGAACTAAAGCAATTTTGAATCATGAGATGTTTAAAACTGCTAATATTCAAAGTAAAAGGCAAAGAATTTCTCATAATAATACCTAACTTTGGCATCTTAGACTTGGTCATATAAATCTCAACCGGATTGAGAGACTATCTAAGAATGGACTTCTAAACAAGTTAGAAGATGATTCTTGACCTCCTTCCGAATCTTGCTTTGAAGGTAAAATGACTAAGCGATCTTTTACTGCAAAAGGTTATAGAGTCATAGAGCCCTTAGAACTTAAACATTCGGATCTTTATGGTCCGGTGAATGTTAAACCTCGAGGAGGGTACGAATATTTAATCTCTTTCATAGATGATTATTCGAGGTATGGTTATCTATACCTAATGCATCATAAGTCTGAGGCTCTTGAAAAGTTCAAAGAGTATAAGGCTGAAGTAGAGAATGCATTAGGGAAAACCATTAAAACACTTCGATCCGATCGAGGTGGAGAGTATATGGATTTGAGATTCCAGGACTATTTGATAAAACATGGAATTAAATCTCATTTCTCAGCACCTAATACACCACAGAAAATGGTGTGTCAGAATGGAGAAATAGAACCTTGTTGGACATGGTTCGATCTATGATGAGCTATTCTCAATTGCCTGCCTCGTTTTGGGTGAAGGGAATCAAATCCCGCAGCAAAAGTGATTGTAAATCGCACGTTCTTAATTTAGTTACATGAATTACATTCAAGAACAATTCTATTTAGATTAAGCATAGAATATCAAGATGGACAACAAGAATTATACCTTTGAAGAACTCTTTCTTCAAGTGCTCCTTTTCCCAAGTACACGATCTCAGTAACACGAACCCGAACGATCACCGACACTACCAACGAATCTTCTCCGTTGTTCTCTAGGTGAGGGAGGAAGATGGGTTCCTTTTAGGTGAGATGGGATGTTTGTAAGATTCTAGTTGGAACACTTTCCAACACAATGTGGGAGAAAATTCTCTAGGGTTTCTCTAAGAGATTGTATTGCATAACCTAGTTGCATCTCATGCAATTATATATATAGGGAAATACGATAGAAATTACCATCCTATCCCTCTTATATTCTCCCACTATTATATGGTTTATATGTGAATCTAATTCACATTAAAACCATATATTATATCCATTATATCATATATAATTGATATAACACCTCATGTATGAAATTGAACACTTCAATTTCATTCGTAACTTTATACCCTCAATATAACCATGTTAAGCCAACGGAGGGACCTAATGAACCTACAGTTCATCTGCTCCAATGATGTGAGATTAACTGATCAAACTCTTTGATCAAGTTAATCAATAGTCATTAACTACAAGTTACTCCACTATAGACTTGTAGCTGCACTCTCCTCAGTGTAGATTATGTTGTGTCCACTGATATAATCATTACCCTTGAGTCGACCCTCCACTGGTTGTTCGTAATCACCACTGGGTCAAATTACTGTGTTACGCCTGTGATTACCTCTTTGTTCCTTAAGCACCACTGATCCTCTAATGAACAACAAGTCTAAGGTCCTACCATAGACTCATACCCTCATAGAGGGCGGGGTCCCGTTGTTAAAGACCTGGAGTGTGTTCTTAAGGAAACAACCTGTCACACCCCCTCCCGAACCACCTGCTAACTTTGCCTGGAAAGAGGCATGAAGCCAACAGACATTGCTCACCTCTAAACAATACCTGATGAACCTGTTCTACCTGATAAACATATTATGCTCGTATATGGTAAACTTTAACATAACACAGCGGAAACTTGATAACTACTAAAGATACATAGGGAGAATTATTTCTTAAGTCTCTCATTTGAAAACTTAAACGAGCAATAGCATCACAACTCAGAACATGCCAACCCACTGTTTATACAATCTCTTACCTCTTCTTTTGGAGCTCGAGATGAACAGAAAACCAGAATAGGGTTGAGTTGATCACCTTGCTGCTATACAGTTAAGCTTGTAGTTCTCCTCATTTCTTCTGCAACTCCAGCTCCAAAATCACGAAAATGGCTTTCTTTTTCTTCCTTTCTCCTTCTCCCACGAAGCTTCAGCTTTGGTTTTGGTAAATGAAGAAGAAAATTGAGAAGATAAAGCTTTTCTAAAAAGCAAACGGTGGAGGAAAAGACAAATTTGTCTTTTTCCCCTTTTGCTTTTTCTTTTTCCTTTCCTTTATCCCTTTCTTTCTTTTCTTTTCTTTTCTTTTCTTAACAAAACAAAACTTAATATATTAAACATTTGTTTCATTTCCTTTTCTTCTTTTGTCTTTAAAGCAATCAAAACCAAAATGGTTTAAACTTTCCTTCGTTGTTTTCCTTTTGTCTTTCACTTCATTTCTTTTCTTTTTAAAACATGGAAAACCAAGTTTTAAACATTCATTTCTTCTTTCTTTTTGTTGTTTGCTAATAAGGAAATTCCAAAGAGATTGGGTTTACAACTTACCTCCCCTTAAGAAATTTCATCCTCGAAATTGAGTAGTCTTTAAGTGAAAATCATCAGGTACTTCCTCCTCATTAGGTCCTCTAACTCCCAGGTAGCCTCCTCCACTCCGTGATGTCTCCAACGAACCTTCACGAGTGAGATCGTCTTGTTTCTCAAAACTTGTTCTTTCCTGTCGAGGATTTGAACTGCATCCTCTATGTAACTCATGTCTTCTTTCAACTCAACTGGTTGTGCTTGTAACACATGTGTCGGATCTGAAAAATACTTCCTCAACATGGTCACATGAAAAACATCATGTACTCGAGAGGCAGATTCTGCAACAACTCAATCTGCGCCCAACTCGTCCCAAGCACTTGATAAGGACGAATATATCTAGGACTTAGTTTACCTTTCTTGCCAAAACGAAGGACACCTCTCTACGGAGATAACTTCAAGAAAACTTGATCTCCGACCTGGAATTCTAAGTCCTTTCGTCGCTTATCTGCATAACTCTTCTGACGGTCTTGTACTACCTTCAGATTCTCTCTGATTACCTTAATAGTGTCTGTCGTAATTTGTACCAACTCAGGACCGATTAGCTTCCGCTCTCCTACTTCATTCTAACATACGGGCGTTCTACATCGTCTTCCATAGAGAGCATCAAATGGTGTCATGCCAATACTTGACTAATAGCTGTTATTATAAGCGAATTCCATAAGTGATAGGTGTGTATCACAACTACCCTTAAATTGAAGGACACGTGCTCTCAACATATCCTCTAGGGTCTGGATGGTCCTTTCTGACTGCCCATCTGTCTGAGGACGGAATGTTGTACTAAAATTCAACTTTGTCCCCATAGCTTTCTGTAAGCTAGGCCAAAACATAGAAGTAAATCGTGGATCTCTATTTGAAACTATGGACATTGGCACTCCGTATTGACTCACAATTCTGTCGACGTATAGCTTAGCTAGCTGATCAAGCGTAGACGTCGCTTTAATCGGTATAAACCGTCTTTGCTTTTAGTCGGGGCCTATCCACTATTACCAAAATACCATCATGTCCACTAGAAGTACGTGGTAATCCAAACAGAAAATCCATAGTGATATGCTCCCATTTCCATTCCGGCACTGGCAATGGATTAAGGAGTCATCCTGGTCTCTGTCTAACTGGTTTAACCTGTTGGCAGATCAAACATTATCAACATATTCAGCTACCTCCCGCTTCATCCCAGGCCACCAATACGTTCCCTTTCAATGTCTTATACATCTTGGTGCTTCCTGGATGCATAGCGTAAGCTGACCTGTGAGCTTCTTCTAGAATAGCATCTTTAAGCTCACTAACACTCGGAACACATAGTCTTCCTTGCCTCTCTATGGCTCCATCTGATCTCATTTTAAATTCCCCCTCTGGGCCTTGTTTGGACTTTTCAAACATTTTCTGCATATTACTATCATCTGGTTGTCTTCTTACAATCTCTGCAACGAGCGAAGACTTGACTTGGAATTGAGCTAAAAGACTCCCTGAATTCTCTGCAATCACAACTGCCTTAGAATCCCTTAGAGTACTTAAAAAAAAATATCGCTCAAATACCACACAGGGCGTTCTTAGGAAGTCTTGACTTCCAACTCAATGCATCTGCTACCACATTCGCCTTACCTGGATGGTAGTCTATGGTACAATCATAATCTTTAATCAGTTCTAACCATCTTCTTTGTCTCATATTCAACTCCTTCTGATCAAAGATATATTTCAGACTCTTATGATCTGTGTAAATGTGACACCTTTCACCAAACAAGTAATGTCTCCAGATCTTCAGTGCTAAAACAACTGCTGCTAGCTCGAGATCATGGGTAGGGTAATTACATTCGTGCTTTTTCAATTGTCTTGACGTATAAGCTATTACTTTTCCTTCTTGCATCAGAACACACCCTAAACCTTGTCTCGAGGCATCACAGTAAATCACATACTCTTTTTCAGCTCCTGAAAACTCTGTTTACACTTATCTGACCATTCAAACTTAGCATTCTTCTTGTTAAAGTTGTTAAGGGTAATGCTAAACGTGAGAAATCCTCAACAAATCGTATGTAGTATCCTGCCAAGCCTAGGAAACTACGTACCTCTGTCGCGCTAACTAGTCTCTCCAAGTTGACCACAACTTTCACTTTATTTGGATCCATACTAACACCATTTGTTGATACAACATGCCCCAAAAAATACTACCTGATTCAACCAAAACTCACATTTGGTGAATTTAGCATACAACTGTTTTTCTCGTAGTGTTTGCAGTATAATCCTCAAATGTTCCTCATGAGCTTTTGTATCAATTGAGTAAACTAGTATATCATCAATAAATACTCTCACGAACTGATCCAAATACTGGTGGAATATCCTGTTCATGAGGTCCATGAAGACTGCTGGTGCATTCGTCAAACATAACGACATTACTAAATACTCATAATGCCCATACCTCGTTTTGAATGTTGTTTTAGGAATGTCTGATTCCCTTACCTTTAACTGATGGTCTCCTAAACTCAAATCAATCTTAGAAAACATTGATGCTCCTCGTAACTGGTCAAACAAGTCATCCATACAGGGTAAAGGATACTTATTACGTATCGTGACTTGTTTAACTATCTATAATCAATGCATAATCTAAGGGTACCATCTTTCTTCTTTACAAATAACACTGGAGCTCCCCAGGGTGATACACTAGGTCTGATGTATCCTTTATCAACTAGTTCTTGTAACTGCATCTTCAACTCCTTGAGCTCACTTGGAGCCATTCTATACGACGCTTAGGAAATAGCTGTTGTTCCTGGTAGCAATTCAATAGTGAACTCTACTTCCCTATCAGGTGGCAACCCTGACAGATCTGTTGGAAAAACATCAAGAAACTCGTTCACCACAAGAACATCTTCTGGTTTTAGCTTTTCATCCTGCACCTCCACGACGTGTGCAAGAAATACCATGCAACCTTTCCTCAACAACTTTTCAGCTTTTAATGCTGAAATCAAGCTCGTAGGGATAATCTTCCTTTCACCCCTGAAAACCACTTCAGCTAATCCTGGTTTCTTGAAAACAACTTCCTTTCTATTTAGCACCACTGGTGCCCTCTCTTGCAGCTACTAGAACTCTTGGCTGCTCAACTGTCTGGGACCCAACTCCCTAGTCCCTCTGTGTGGCTGCTCTCAGCTGTGGACAATCCCTCTTGAAATGCCCTGGCTGCCCACACTGGTAACACACATCGACACCCACAAGACATTGGCCTCGATGACTCTTGCCACAATTTGTACATGGAGTTCTCCTTGTTGCACTTGCAACAGAGTCCTGTATTGTTGGTGGTCTTACTGTGGATCTGGCAGACTGACTAGGTGCTCTTTGGCTCTGCCTCTGATAGGCACCACTAACATGCGTTTGCCTCGATGTCTGGCCACCAACTTGACTTTTAAAGTCTTGACGACTCAAAACATTCACTCAAGGTGTGAATCGTCGCTGCTCACGACCATGGAAACTGCTCGTCGTTGAAGGCCCTCGAGTAGGCTTCACCACTGTTTGTGCCTCTGTTATACTCTGCTCAACACGTAGATCACTCTCTACAAGCAGGGAAAAGTCTGCCCGCTTTGCAATGCCTGTGACTGGGGTTTTTATCTCAGGACGTAATCCCCTTTCAAATCGTCGACACCTGTCACTCTCAGATGCCACTATAACATCAGCATACCGTGATAGCTCGGTATACCTTCTCTCGTACTCAGCCACTGATAGTGACCCTTGCTTCAATTCTAAAAATTCATTCCTCGTCGCCTCGCGGTATGTGTCAGGGTAATACTTATCTTCAAATATGCCTCTGAAAGTTTGCCAATCTAAAGTGCGTGCATCACTGCGCCTAGCTCGTATTGACTTCCACCATCCCTCTGCTTCTTTCTCTTGTAGGAATGTGGCTAGCTTGACTTTGCTCCTCAGGGCAACTCATTACATCAAAACATTTTTCTAGCATATTCAACCAAATCTCAGCATCAACTGGATCTATGGAACCATCAAACACTGTGGCTCCTAATTTCTTCAGACATTCTATTCTATATGCCTTTTTTTTTAGATCACTTGGCCCTGCTCTCTCTGGCCTGCCTGCCTCCTGTGAGAACTTAACATGTTGCTCATCTCTAGCCTCAATTTGGACTCTCGAGGCACTAGATCCCCTCTCAGATTGACCTTGGGTAGGATCCTGTGTCCTGCCCTGATCCTGCCTGCGTCGTCTGCTAGTACGTGGTGGCATGACTCCTATAACATATCAACACATTAGACATGCTATGGATACTTCACTCAATAACACAATACTAGACTACTATTCACATTTTAGCCCTAACTGGACTTACTCTTATCCTTATTTGGACCATACTCTACTAGTTCGTTCTGAACTAACTCAATAACTTGTTATGACTTTTTACTTTATTCTCAGAGCTAACTTGCCCTATCTCATTCCCATGGAGCTAACTGCTCTGATACCAAATTGTCACACCCCCTCCCAAACCACCTGCTAACTTAGCCCGGAAAGAAGCATGAAGCCAACAGACATTGCTCACCTCTTAACAATACCTGATGACCCTGTTCTACCTGATAAACATACTATGCTCGTATATGGTAAACTTTAACATAACACAACGGAAACTTGATAACTACTAAACATACATAGGGAGAAACATTTCTTAAGTCTCTCATTTGAAAACTTAAACGAGCAATAGCATCACAACTCAGAACATGCCAACCCACTGTTTATACAATCTCTTACCTCTTCTTTTGGAGCTCGAGATGAACAGAAAAACGCAATGCAGGGGTTGAGTTGATCACCTTGCTGCTATACAGTTAAGCTTTGAGTTCTCCTCCTTTCTTCTGCAACTCCAGATCCAAAATCACGAAAATAACTTTCTTTTTCTTCCTTTCTCCTTCTCCCACGAAACTTCAGCATTGGTTTTGGTAAATGAAGAAGAAAATTGAGAAGATAAAGCTTTTCTAAAAAGCAAACGGTGGAGGAAAAGACAAATTTGTCTTTTTCCCCTTTTGCCTTTTCTTTTTCCTTTCCTTTATCCCTTTCTTTCTTTTCTTTTCTTTTCTTTTCTTTTCTTAACAAAACAAAACTTAATATATTAAACATTTGTTTCATTTCCTTTTCTTCTTTTTTCTTTAAGGCAATCCAAACCAAAATGGTTTAAACTTTCCTTCCTTGTTTTCCTTTTGTCTTTCACTTCATTTCTTTTCTTTTTAAAACATGGAAAACCAAGTTTTAAACATTCATTTCTTCTTTCTTTTTGTTGTTTGCTAATAAGGAAATTCCAAAGAGATTGGGTTTATACAACCTATCTAATTCCTTAGTGTAGGAATGAGTGAATTCACTCTTGCACCGTTAAGTCCCCAGCTACCTATGAGGTTCTGTCCTTGAGAAGGTATGCTTATTCAGTCGACCACAAGCCACTCTCACCCATACTAGTCTAAGGACAAACCCTTATAAGCAGGAGTTCTTAACTTGCTCAGGATTCAGGTCGAGTCACTAATGACCATCTATAAATTATCAGTCTTATCCTGTTAACGGTGATATACTGATTAGACTTAATAATTTGCATTCCGATCTTGTATAAACTCTTCATACATGATGCCCCACTCGCATGTCAACCACAAGAATGAGTTGGATTACCTCATTTTTACTAATTACAAAGTGGGTCGCATCCATAGTGTTACCAGAATAAAGTTTCCAACCTTATTCTTATACCATAAACCATTTAGGTTATATTCTTGAACACAATCCAAATAATGTCCACTTCACTGATGTTCAAGATATATTATAACCTTGCAGCTTAGTTTATTGGATTTATAAAACAAGAATATAATTTTATCAAAACAAATAACTATTTATTTATTTGATCAAAATTACACAATTTTAGGGCATAAATCCCAACAATCACCTACTTCACCTAAGCTTGTGGAGTACTAAAATATTACAGTAAAGTAAATACAATAAACTAGGGCATTTAAACCCTTTGTACAAAATACTCCCACTTGTCCTCGTTGGGGAAGACTTGTAAACCTAGACCTTCTAGGTGACTCTCAAATACTTTAGCCGTGAGAGCCTTTGTAAAAGGATCCGAAACGTTGTGCTCTGAGACTATCTTCGTGACAATCACGTCTGCTCTATGCACGATCTCCCAGATGAGATGATATTTCTGCTCAATGTGCTTTCCCCTCTTGTGACTTCGGGGTTCCCTCGAATTTGCCACTGCACCACTGTTATCGCAATACAGCGTGATGGGCAAAGTCGTATTTGGAACAACTTCCAAATTTAGCATGAATTTCCTTAACAAAACGGCCTCTTTAGCTGCTTCACAAGCTGCTACATATTCGGCCTCCATGGTGGAATCAGCGATGCATCCTTGCTTGACGCTTCGCCATACTACAGCTCATCCGTTAAGAGTAAATACTGACCCTGATGTAGAATTTCGAGAATCTTTATCGATCAAAGTCGTAACCGTGTATCCTGTAAGGATCAAATCCTTAGCCCCATACACAAGCATGTAGTTCCTTGTTCTCCGTAGATACTTAAGGATTGTTTTAACCGCTGTCCAATGTTCAAGTCCTGGATTGGATTGATACCTACTGACCATTCCAAATGCAAAACAGATGTCAGGCCTAGTACACAACATGGCGTACATCAAGCTCCCAATAGTTGATGCATAAGGAATCCGTCTCATATCCTAAACTCCTTGAGGTGTCTTAGGACACTGTTCCTTAAACAAATGGACTCCATGTCTATGAAACAATAAGCCCTTTTAGGAGTCTTGCATCTTAAACCTCAACAACACTTTGTCGATGTAAGATGTCTGAGACAATGCTAGTGTTTTATTCTTGCAGTTCCGGATAATGTGGACCCATGAACAAACTACGCATCACCCAAATCTTTCATTTGGAATTGCATAGCTAGCGAATTCTTAATGGCAGTAAGATATCCTACATCATTCCCAATGAGTAGGATATCATCCACATATAGAACTACGAATGCGACAGAACTATTGATGATTTTCTTGTAGACACAAGGTTCATCATCATTTTGGTCAAAACCATAAGATTTGATTGCCTCATCAAAACTTATATTCCAAGACCTAGAGGCTTGTTTCAGTCCATAATTTGACCTTTTAAGCCTGCAAACCTTTTGCTCTTTTCCTTGTTCAGTGAACCCTTTGGGTTGGTCCATGTAGATGTTTTCCTCAAGATTTCCATTCAAAAAGGCTGTGTTGACATCCATTTGCCATACCTCATAGTCATAATATGTGACAATGGAAAGTAGGATACGGATAGACTTTACCATAGCAATAGGTGAAAAGGTTTCCTCATAGTCAACCCCTTCAACCTGGGTATAACCCTTTGCTACTAGTCTAGCTTTAAAGGTTTGCACCTTCCCATCTACACCACGCTTTCTCTTGTAGATCCACTTACAACCTATAGGTTTTACCCCATCAGGTTTATCTACAAGATCCCAAGCAGAATTGAAGTGCATAGACTCCATTTCTTGGTCCATGGCTATGACCCATTTGTCTTTGTCTTTGTCAATCTTCGCTTGATTATAAGTCGATGGATCCTCACAGTTGTCATCTGGTATAACAACTTGGGTTTCAGATAAACCCATGTAATGGTCAGGTTGCGTTATAATCCTCACACTACGTTGAGGCATACTCAACTCTTGAGATGGACTCTCTTGACTAGACAAGCTAGTATCGACAACTTTTGTTGACGTACTAGTTTTATTAGCAACCTTTGTGATTGTTCCGTCTAACTCACTCAACATAATTTTACTTCTTGGTTTGTGGTCCCTTATGTGGTCCTCCTCTAAGAAAATGACATTCGTCGACAAAAAAACCTTATCTTCCTTAGGATCATAGAATAAACCACCTCTTGTTTCTTTTGGGTATCCTATGAATAGACACAATTTTGAACGTGAATCCAACTTTTTTGGAATTGTCACAAGCACATGTGTTGGACAACCCTAAATTCTGAAATGACATAAACTACCTTTACGTCCTTTCCAAAGTGCAAAAGGTGTTTGAGAAACACTTTTTCAGGGCACATTGTTCAAAATGTATACCGCAGTCTCTACTGCGTAACCCCAAAAGGAACTAGGGAGATGAGCATAACTCATCATTGATCGAACCATGTCCAACAAGGTTCTATTTCTCCTTTCCAATACACCATTTTTTTGTGGTGTACCGGGAGCCAAGAGTTGGGATGTAATTTCGTGTTCTATCATATAGTTCTGGAATTTTAAATCCATGTACTCTCCACCTCGATCTGATTGAAGTGTTTTAATTGTTTTACCCAATTGATTTTCTACTTCAGTCTTGTATTCCTTGAACTTTTCAAGTGCTTCAAACTTATGTTGTATTAGGTAAATATGACCAAATCTAGAATAATCATCTACAAAGGAGATGAAATATTCATATCCTTCTCTGACTTTAACACTCATCGGACCACAAAACTCTGAATGTATAAGATCTAAAGGTTCTTTGGCTCTATAACCTTTTCCACTAAAAGGTCTTTTAGTCAGTTTGCCTTCTAGGCAGGATTCACATACAGGTAAAGTATTTTCTTCTAACTCATTTAGAAGTCCATTCTTTACCAATCTCTCAATCTTATTGAGATTAATGTGACCCAATCTAAGATGCCAAAGATGAGCATTTTCTTTAGGAGAAATTTTACGTTTCTTAGTTTGTGTGTTTTCAGTTTTAAATAATTCAGTGTTCAAAACCATTTTGACTGAATTAGGCCTTAAAACATACAACCCATTTTCTAAAGAAGTTGAACACATTTCCACACCTTTCTTCAAAATAAACACTTTATTCATAGAGAAAGAAATAGAAATACATTGTTCTATAAGGCAAGAAATTGAAATAAGATTTCTAGTAAACCTTGGTATCACTAATATATTGTCTAACAACATATATTTCTTGCCAAAATAAAGCTTCATCGTGCCTATTGCTACAGTTGAGACGACTTCTCCATTTCCAACCCAGAGCGTTATCTCTCCTTTCTATAGCTGCTACCAGGAATCAATTCCCTGAAAAGAAGAGCAAACATGATTAGTGGCGCCTGAATCAAGCATCCAAGCAGTTTTATCATTATCCACTAAATAAGCTTCTAAGCAAAGTAAATAATATTTACCTTCCTTCTTCTTTTCTGCAATGTACTTCGAACATTTCCGTTTCCAATGCCCGTCTTCGTTGCAGCGGAAACACTTTCCTTTGTCATTAACTTCTTTGACTTTCTTGCCCTTCTAGGCGGCAGCTTTGTCAGCTCGTTTCCCTTTACCAACCTTCTTCATGTTCTTCTTCTTCCCTTTCAGGTTAGAAGAAGATGAAGCCAATGTTTTTGATCCAGAGGTCAAACCTCTATGATAAATCCTAATGGCAACATTTGCCTCACCTTTCGATCTCTGAATTTTCATCAAAGATTGAAAGGTCTGGAGTTCATTCAGAAGGGAGGTAAGATTAAAAGTATGCTTGTTCATAACAACATTACTTCTAAACTGTAGGAACCTATCTGGAAGGGTTTCCAGAATGAAGCTGACCTGGCTTGATTCATCGATGGAAGCACCATTCGACTCCGCGATGTTAAAGTGTACCATCATATCGCGGACATGATCCCAAACAGATACCCTCTGGCATCCTCGAGTTGAATATGTACATTAAGGCTTTATGTTGGGCCTGTGTGGACTGTTTTCCAAACATACCTGCACTGAATCCATTATTTCCTTAGTGGACTGTTTTCCAAATTATAGACTTAGACATTTTTGCTGAAAATTTACAAACAAAACTTGTGTGAGTTTCTTGGTATAATTGTCTAATCCAATCATGTTTTAGCTAATTATCAAATGATTCCTAGGTCATTTATAATTTGCAATGATACTCCAAAGGTTTAGAGTGTATGACACCGAAGGGTAATAAAAAACACTTCTACTCTGTTGAGATTTTTGTCCTAATCTCGTGTTTGTAATATATTGTTTGAAATTAATAAGAGTTATTCATTTCATCACATTGTGTTCGCAATATTTATAAACTTTTCCAATAAACTAAGCTCCAGGGTCATTGAATTTATGAGAGAACTAGAACTTGAACGGTGTATAGTGGACACACAACGAGGATCACGTTCGAGTTAATGACCCGAACAGTCTACAGTATATTGATAGGGTTGGAGACCTAATCCTGGATACACTGTGGATGCGGCCCGCTTTGTATCAGATACAAACGAGGTGATCCGACTCGCTTCATGTGGTTGACATGCGAGTGGGGGTATCCTGTGCAATGAGATTGTACAAGACTGGGCGTGGAATTATTAGACCTCACCGATGTAACACCGCTGATGTGATGGGACTAATAACCGTGAGATGACCATTAGTGACTCGACTGAATCCCGAGCGCAGTTACGGACTCCTCATCTGCGAAGTCCGTCCTTTGACTAGTACGGTGAGGGTGGTCACGCATTACTCGCCCAATATGCCTATCTTCTCGGGGACGTGGACCAAGTAGGGAGTCGGGAACTTAACTACGCGAGATGGAATTCACTCATTACCGCCTTTAGGGAAACTAGAGAGGTTGTTCCCTTAAGTGTTGTCTCCAGGGCTTGGACAACGGGCGCACACCTTCTCACTGGCCCGAGAAGGGTGTTGTGTATGGTTGGACCATCACAATATGTTGTTCATTAGAGGGGCAGTGAGGACTTAAGGAACAAGAGGTAGACACAGGGGTAAAACGGTAATTTGACCCAGCCGTGTCTACGAACAACCTGTGAAGTATCGACTCATGGGATGTGGTTATATCAGTGGACACGTAATATTCTGCACTGACGGGAGTGCAGCTATGGGCTATAGTGAAGTGTTGTCGTAGCTTATGAATGTTGGTTAACCGGGTCAAAGAGTTTGGCAGGTTAATCTCGGATCATTAGAGCCCGTCACTGTAGGTCCATTAGGTACCTCGGTTGACTCCACCTAGGTTAAAAGAAGGGTTAATGTTTTGGTATGAAATTGAAGTGTTCAATTTCACTTTAAGGGCATTTATGTCATTTATATGAGATATGAATGATATAATATATAGTTTAATGTGAATGAGATTCATAATAAACTATAGGTTAGCCTAATTGTTGAATTAGGGCTAATTGGAGAAATTAAATTAGAGAAATTAAATTGGATGTGATTCAATTTAATTAATCCACAATTATTGCAAATGAGATTTGCAATATGAGATATGAGATATCTTATATTATGTGGTTATGCAAATGAGATTTGCATAACCTATGGTTGTGGTAAAGTTGTAATAATGAGAAGATATTAACTCTCTCTTTCCACTATTTAAACCCTTTGCAAGAAGGGTTTGGTAAGCTCTCTTCTCATTTTTTGTTTTTCACCAAAGAGAAGAAAAGAGAATTCACTCTACTCTCTCATTTCTCCGCCCTCTCCAAAACACAAAGAAGTTCCCACCAACTTCCCTTCTCCAAAAGAGAACAACCGAGAAGACGATTTGGTGGTGTTCGAGATCGTTTTGTGGGAAGAATCCGTCGAGATCGAGTAGCACGAAGAGTTCGTGATCCGAGGAAGAAATTGTTGTGTTTGTCTACAACAAGTAAGTAAAATCTCTACTTGCTGTAAATTTCTTCTTTTTTAAGCATGTTTAGCCTAGATCTAAGTGTTAGATCAATTTTAATAAACACAAGTTGCATAATGATACCTCGACGATTCAATCGTCTTCCGCTGCGCGGGGATTCTCATTCCCTTTATACTCTGGATCAAGACATTCTTGACCAAAACCTAATGTCAGAATAACTCATATTCCTATAGATCCCAAAGTCCCCATCCAATAAAATCCGCCCAAGGGAGGACTAGATTGAAAAACAGACTAAGAAAATCTTTATCCCTTTCGGGTGTCTACTGTGTTCGATCCCCTATGATCAAGCCCTCCGAAGGAATTGTGTGGTCCAAGCCAAACTAGCAGGCTGACCATAGTGATCTTACGGTGTAAACCGACTGAAGAGACCATAGGTTTTGTTTTCACTAAACCTGCCCCCACTCACTATAAGTACCCTCTCCATTCACTTTGATATTGACTCATACAAACACCATCCGAAGGGGGGCGCTCCCGTTTGCGCCACGAGGCCAAGTATGAGTCTCACGGTGTGAACTTCCCGGAGATACGTAGATGGAAAAATATGTATTTTATACACTTTTCCTGCCATTGGCTACTTTAAATCTATAGGAATCTTACTTAGGCTAAACACGACTAATGGTTTTACCTAAGCTTATCAATATAACTCTTATATTGATAATCAATATAACTCTTATATTGATTTTATCCTAAGTTTCCTAATATAACTCTTTATATTAAGGCTAGGATTTCTAGTTTATCAACCTCTTAATAAACCCGCTGACGCTACTGTAATTTATAAACTTTCTGATTAAATTTCACTCCCAGGTCAGTTCCCAGGTAGGGGTGTTCTATTTCCGTCATCTTAAATAACCCAGCCTAGACAGAACCTTCCTTAGATAGAGTTCCTCTTTTAATCATTGTTTATAAATCACTTGGTTACTAATTCTAATCTAATTAGAACTAGATAACCTAAGGTATATTATTTTCAAGTTCTAAACATTTTAAAACTAATAATTAACCTTAGGTGACATGCATACTATGTTATAGAGCTTGATCATTCATCTCATGAATAATAAGATATACATAGCAAAATCACCTCATGAAATATAATGCATGTCAATGCTGTCCAAAAATTAATATAACACTTTATATTAATTAATCATGCAAACTATATAATATAACTCTTTATATTCTAAATGATGCATGGAAATGCTTAACCTAAGGTGCGATTTCTAAATTAGAAGCATACATTATGCATGACAATAATTACACAACAATTGCATAATTTAAATAGAAAAATTAGACAAATTTTGGCACCCTAAATTCAATTTTAATTAATATAATCTAATTATATTAATTAAAATTCAATAAATTAAATATAAATTAAATATAAAACGTTTTTATATTTAATATATAATAAAAAAACATTTTGTCGCCCGTTAGTCCTTCGCGTGAAACGCCTGTGGCGTTGCAACGGTGATGGCAGCGTTGCAACGCTGCGCCTTGTCCGTTTCTGTCCGTTGGAGCGCGTTGCGAAATGCTTTCGGTGTTGCAACGGCACCTCGGATGCACACCTCCTTCCGCAAGCACAGCGTTGCAATGCCAATGAACAGTGTTGCAATGCCGCACACATACAACATGATTAAATCTCCATTTCTTGCTCGTTTTCGCTCCAATATTCTCAGCAACCGCCTTTCCTCGATCGACACAAACTTACAGACTCGATTTACAATTAAAATTGATCAAAACATCGGGCCCTTACATTTAACAATTCAATGAAAAATTATAAATATAATTGCCAAAATTGAAAACGTCTAAATTGCAAACCGTTCGTGCATCACATGCAAAACAGTAAATCGCACCTCGTTCTTGTAAAATCCAGAACATAAATTTAGAACGCAACCTGGCTCTGATAACAATTGAAGGGAATCGAA
This sequence comes from Trichosanthes cucumerina, assembly GCA_036507285.1. Classification (NCBI taxonomy): domain Eukaryota; kingdom Viridiplantae; phylum Streptophyta; class Magnoliopsida; order Cucurbitales; family Cucurbitaceae; genus Trichosanthes; species Trichosanthes cucumerina. The sequence continues at coordinate 21,680,270 of CM071837.1, forward strand.
TCCCGCAGCAGAAGTGATTGTAAATCGCGCGTTCTTAATTTAGCTACATGCATTACATTCAAGAATAATTCTATTTAGATTAAACATATAATATCAAGATGGACAACATGTAAACCCGAGAATCATTCTTTGGAATTTCCTTATAAAGAAAAAAAAAACAAAAGAAAAGAAGAAATGAATGCTTTAAACTTGGTTTTCCTTGTTTTAAAAGGAAAGAAATGAAGTGAAAGATAAAAGGAAAACAAGGAAGGAAAAGCTTAAACCATTTTGGTTTGGTTTGCTCTAAGAATAATGAAGAAAAGAAAATGAAAGGAATGGTTATTATATTATGTTTTGTTTAGGAATGAAAAGAAAAGAAAAGAAAAGGAAAAGGAAAAACAAAGAAAGAAAGTGGAAGGTGGGACCCCCACCTTGGTTTTTCTTTTTAAACAACCAAGTACCTTCGAATTTCTTCTCATTTTCATCAAAGAGGAGCTGAGGGTTCGTGGGAGAAGCTTAAAGGAAGAGGAAGAAGGTGGTTTTGGAGCTGGAATTGCAGAAGAGAGGGAGAGAACTCAAGCAAATTAGTATAACAGCAAGGTAATCGATCTGCCATGTTCTAATGTTTTGATCATCTCGAGCTCCACAGAAAGAGGTAAGAGTTGAGGTTTTGTTTCGTGAAAGTTAACTCATATTGGAACAAAATTAGTGAAGGAAGCTCGAGCAAATTCGGATCTTAAGCTCACTGCTTTTGTGAAGAGAAAATGTAAGATGAATTTGCTGTCAAATCCGAGAAGTCTCTGATGTTTTGGTTGTACTGATCTGTAGAGTTGGAATCAGAAGCTCTAATAGGTATGGCTGAAAAGCTTATTGAATTTCCTACAATTCTTATGAAGAAATCATGAATATAAAATGATTGGAAGATGTTGTAAATATCAGGTCAAATTTCAGGTTGCAGCAGGAAATCGAATATGGAATAGCAGAAGTTAGTTCCTGGGAAAGAAGCTTTCGAGGTATTTCTGAACCAATCTGTTGGGAATTTCAATTTCATGTCTTCATATGACTTTTAGAGGATTCAAAAAGAAGAGTTATGGCTGTCTGAAAACAGGGCAGAAAATCTGAAAATGCTGAAAAATTTGAAAGTGTGTTTACTTGTAATTTTAAGGTTAAAAAGCATGAGCTCGAGGTTCTAATGGTTGAATTTGGTTTGTTTGACACGGCAAGAGCAAATATGTCGAGTGTACGGGCCAAGGTTCTAGTTTAACACTGTGAGTGTCAAAACGAACTTCGAAACTGAACTATATGCTTGAAAAATGCTTTAAGAAATGCAAGTTTTGCAAGAATGAAAGATTTCAATGCTTTAAGTTTTCCTTGAAACACATGTTTATGAGTATTCAAGTTATCCTAGAAATGTTTTCAAGTATTCATTGTGAGCCTAAATGTCTTGATGAAATTTATATATAAGCATATGTTTATTGAATTTTCAAAGTTTATGGAAATGCTATGATTTCGAGCAAGTATGTTTTAGCAAGTATGATTTAAAGATTTATTGTATTATGAACAAGCTGAGTAAGCTTGAGTTTTATGAAAGAAAAGATAAGCAGGCATGTTCAAATGTTTTTATGTGATTTTCTGAGATATTGAGCCTTAGGCTTTATGGTACCGTGTGCACACAGGTCTTATTCTATTGTCGAGGTTGAGTGTACTCCGTGACAACAACGCTGTCGTGAGTGCTGGGCGGGCCCCACTACGACAAAGACGATGGGAGTGCTGGGCGGGCCCCACTACATCGTAGAATAAACGTTGGTTGTACTGGGCGTGCCCTACACAACGTAGATTGTGACATGTTTTAAAAAGAGTTTATATCATTTACATGCCTTACGAGATTTTAACGATATACTTGCTGGTTTTCCTGAAAAGTTATTATGATTACACAGTTACTTTTAACGTTTGAATACAGATGCATATGCTCATAGATGGCCAGGTGATATGATTTACGAGTTAATAGTTTTCTTTTAAACTCAAGTCACTCACTGAGCTTCATAGCTCATTCTTTCAGTATTTTTTCCCACTTTTCAGGTAGAGATCGAGGTCCCGGTGCCTGAAAACCTGCCATAGTCTGCTGGAAGCTCCAAGAGTGTGATACTTTGTACGTGGGTGGTGATGTATAGGAAGTCTATACGTATTGTAGAAGGACGATAAAGTTATGTTTATGTGTACATTTTAGGTTGTGGCATTTGTGATCCATGGTTGGGTATGTTTTTAGTTGTGATGTTCATATCTCTTTCAGTTTTCCAGAGAGTAATAAGTAGGGTTACCCCTTACGTAGGTTACGTAATTGTCACTATTCCGCTGTGTTATGTTTAAGTGTTTCTTATACAAGTTTAGTATACTTATCGGGTAAAACAGGGTCGACAGGTATCGTTAGAGAGGTGAACGATGTCTGTTGGCTTCACGCCGTCTACCGGTCTAAGTTAGCAGGTAGTTCGAAAGGGGGCATGACAACTTGGTATCAGAGTAGTTAGCTCCATGGGAATGAGACAGGGCAAGTTAGCTCTGAGAATAAATTAAAAAGTCATAGCAAGTTATTGAGTTAGTTCAATAGAACTAGCAGAGCATGATCCAAGTAAGGATAATAGTAAGTCCAATCAGGACTAGAATGTGAACACAAGTCTAGAATTGTGCATTTGAGAGTATTCATTATATGTTTAGTATGTTGATATGTTAGAGAAGTCATGCCACCACGTATTAGCAGATGATGCAGGCATGATCAGGACGGGACGCAGGATCCTACCCAAGCCCACTCTGAGAGGGGATCTAGTGTCCCGAGAGTCCAGTTAGGGGCCAGAATTAAGCAGCATGCTAATTCCTCACGAGAGGTAGGTAAGCCATAGGGAGCGGTGGCTAAGTAATCCGCACAAGATATACTGAGAATAGATCACCTAAAAGAATTAGGAGCCACAGTGTTTGAGGATTCCGAAGATCCAGCTGAAGCTGAGGTTTGGCTGAATAAGCTCGATAAATGTTTTGATGTGATGAGCTGCCGTGAGGAGCGTAAAGTCAAGTTAACCACATTCCTGCTAGAGAAAGAAGCAGAGGGTTGGTGGAAGTCAATACTAGCCAGGCGCAGTAATGCACGCACTCTAGATTGGCAAACTTTCAGAAGTATATTGAAGATAAATATTACCCTAGCACGTACCGAGAGGCAAAGAGGAATGAATTTTTAGAACAGAAGCAAGGGACACTTTCAGTGGCTGAGTATGAGAAAAGGTATACCGAGTTGTCGCAGTATGTTGATGTGATTGTGGCATCTGAGAGTGACAGGTGTCGAAGATTTGAAAACGGTTACGTCCTGAGATACGTACCCCAGTCACAACTATTAGAAAGTGGACTGATTTTTCCTTGCTAGTAGAAACTGCCCTACATGTTGAGCAGACAATAGTAGAGGAGAAGTCAGTAGTGAAGCCTAGTTGTGGGGCTTCGACAACAAGCAGTTTCCAAGGTCGTGAGCAGCGAAGGTTCATACTTGAAGAAAATGTTTCCAAGTCAATGAGACTTTAAGGATCGAGCTAGTAGCCAGGCTTCGAGGCAGATAAATGTTAGTGGTGCCTATCAGAGGCAGAGTCAAAGAGCACACAGTCGATCTACGGATCCACAACAAGACCACAAACAATGCAGGAGTTTATTGCCAGTGCAGCGAGGAGAACTCCATGTGCAAATTGTGGCAAGAATCATCGAGGCCAATGTCTTGTTGGTGTCGATGTGTGTTACCAATGTGGACAGCCAGGGCATTTCAAGAGGGATTGTCCACAGCTTAGAGCAGTTGCACAGAGGGACCAGGGAGTTGGGTCCGAAATAGTTGAGCAGCCGAGAGTTTCAGTAGCTGCAAGAGAGGGCACCAACGGTGTTAGACTAAAGAGAATTGTAGGAAGACCTAGGCAACACGGAAAGGTCTACGCTATGACTCAGTAAGAAGCAGAAGATGCATCATATGTTATTACTGGTATGATTACTATTTGTAATGTACCTGCACCTGTTTTAATAAAACCAGGTGCTACACATTTCTTTGTTTTTAGTATGTTCTTGACTAAGTTGAATGGGGAAGCTAGAACCTTTATGTAAAAGGTTAGTTATATACACTTTAGTTGGTGATGTTTTACTAGTCAATGCAGTGCTGCGGGACTGTGAGGTCTTAGTAGAAGGTCTCAATATGTTAGTGGATCTTCTTCCACTAGACTTGCAGATGTGAGATGCAATCTTAAGGATGGATTTCATGTTTACTCATTATACTTCCAGAGATTGCCATATAAAGGAAGTTGTTTTCAAGAAACCAGGATTAGCTGAAGTGGTTTTATGGGATGAAAGAAAGATTATCCCTACGAGTTTGATTTCAACATTAAAAGCTGAAAAGTTATTGAGGAAAGGTTGCACGACGTTTCTTGCACATGTAGTAGAGGTGCAGGAGGAAAAGCTAAAACAAGAAAATGTTCTTGTTGTGAATGAATTTCTTGATGTTTTTCCAGCAGATCTATCGGGATTGCCACCTGATAGGGAAGTTGAGTTCACTATTGAACTGTTACCAGGAATAACACTTATTCCGCAAGCGCCGTATAGAATAGCTCCAAGTGAACTCAAGGAGCTAAAGATGCAGTTACAAGAACTAGTTGATAAGGGATACATCAGACCTAGTGTATCGCCTTGGAGAGCTCCAATGTTATTTGTAAAGAAGAAAGATGGTACCCTTAGATTATGCATTGATTATGGACAGTTAAACAAAGTCACGATACGTAATAAGTATCCTTTATCCCGTATAGATGACTTGTTTGACCAGTTCAGAGGAGCATCAGTGTTTTCTAAGATTGATTTAAGATCAGGATACCATCAGTTAAAGATAAGGGAATCAGATATTCCTAAGACGACATTCAGAACGAGGTACGGGCATTATGAGTTTTTAGTAATGCCATTGGGTTTAACTAATGCACCAGCAGTTTTCATGGACCTCATGAACAGGTTTTCCACAAGTATTTGGAAAAGTTTGTGATAGTATTCATTGATGATATACTAGTTTATTCGGTTAATAGGAAAGTCCATGAGGAACATCTGAGGATTATTATACAAACACTACGAGATAAACAGTTGTACGCTAAATTCACCAAATGTGAGTTTTGGTTGAATCAGGTAGTGTTTGGGATAAGTTGTTTCAACAAATGGAGTTGGTATGGATACGCATAAAGGTAAAAGCTATGGTCAACATAGAAAGACCAACTAAGGCGACAGAGGTATGTAGTTTCCTAGGCTTGGCGGGATACTACAGATGATTTGTTGAGAATTTGTCACGTTTAGCATTACCTTTAACAACTTTAACAAGGAAGAATGCTAAGTTTTAATGGTCAGATAAATGTGAACAGAGTTCTTCAAGAGCTGAAAAGAGATTAGTTACAGCGCCTATACTAGCACTTCCTCTAACAGGAAAAGAGTATGTGATTTACTGTGACGCTTAGAGGCAAGGTTTAGGGTGTGTGCTCATGCAAGAAAGAAAAGTAATAGCATATGCATCAAGGCAATTGAAAAGCACGAGTGTAATTACCCTACCCATGATCTTGAATTAGCAGAAGTTGTTCTAGCATTGAAGATCTGGAGACATTACTTGTTGGTGAGAGGTGTCATATTTTTATAGATCATAAGAATCTGAAGTATATCTTTGATCAGAGGGAGATGAATATGAGACAGAGAAAATGGTTAGAACTGATTAAAGATTATGATTGTACCATAGAATATCATCCTGGTAAGGCTAATGTGGTAGCAGATGCATTGAGCAAGAAGTCAAGACTTCCTAGGGATGCCTTGTGTGGTATTCGAGCAACATTTTTATGTACTCTAAGGGATTCTAAAGCAGTAGTGACTGCAAAGAGTTCAGGGAGTCTTTTAGCTCAATTCCAAGTCAAGTCTTCGCTTGTAGCAGAGATTGTGAGAAGACAACCAGAGATTAGTAACTTACAGAAATGTTTGGAATGTCCAAACAGGGCCCAGAGGTATAATCTAGAATGAGAACAGATGAAACCATAGTTAAGCAGAGAAAACTATGTGTCGAGTATTAGTGAGCTTAAAGATGCTATTCTAGAGGAAGCTCACAATTCAGCTACGCTATGCATCCAGGAAGCACCAAGATGTGTAAAACTGTGAAGGGGACTTATTGGTGGCCTGGGATGAAGCGGAAGATAGCTGACTATATTGATAGATGTTTAATCTGTCAGCAGGTTAAACCAGTTAGACAGAGACCAGGAGGACTCCTTAATCCATTGCCAGTGCCGGAATGGAAATGGGAGCATATCACTATGGTTTTCCTGTTGTTTATACATCATACTCCAATTGGACATGATGGTATATGGTAATAGTCGATAGACTCACTAAGACAATAAGGTTTATACGGATTAAAATCGATGTCTACCCTTGATCAGCTTGTTAAGCTATACGTCGATAGGGTTGTGAGTCAATATGAAGTGCCTGTGTCCATAGTTTCAGATAGAGATCCAAGATTTACTTCTAAGTTTTGGCCTAGCTTACAGAAGGCTATGGGAACAAAGTTGAATTTTAGTACAACGTTCCCATCCTCGAGATGGATGGGCGATCGAGAGGGACCATCCGGACCTTAGAGGACATGTTGAGAGCATGTGTCCTTCAATTTAAAGGGAGTTGGGATACACACCTATCGCTTATGGAATTTGCTTACAATAACAGCTACCAGTCGAGTATTGGTATGGCACCATTTGAGGCTCTGTATGGAAGACCATGTAGAACACCCATATGTTGGAACGAAGTAGGTGAGCGGAAGCTTATCGGTCCTGAGTTGGTGCAAGTTACAACAGATAATGTTATGGTAATCAGGGAGAATCTAAAGGTAGCTCAAGACCGTCAAAAGAGTTACGCAGATAAGCAACGAAAAGATTTAGAATTCCAAGTCGGAGATCAAGTTTTCTTGAAGTTATCTCCGTGGAGAGGTGTCCTTCGTTTTGCCAATAAGGGTAAGCTAAGCCCTAGTTATATTGGTCCATATCAAGTAACGGGTCGAGTTGGGCTAGCAGCCTACAAACTGTTGTTGCCAACGGAACTAACTCGAGTACATGATGTTTTTCATGTGTCCATGTTGAAGAAGTATATTCCAGATCCGACACATGTGTTGCAAGCACAACCAGATGAACTAAAAGAAGACATGTGTTACGTAGAGGATACAGTTCAAATCCTCAACAGGAAAGAACAAGTTTTAAGAAACAAGATGATCCCACTCGTGAAGCTTCGTTGGAGACATCACGGAGTGGAGAAGGCAACCTGGGAATTAGAGGACCAAATGAGGAGGAAGTACCCGATGATTTTCACTTAAAGACTGCTAAATTTCGAGGACGAAATTTCTTAAGGGGGAGGTAAGGTGTAAACCCGAGAATCATTCTTTGGAATTTCCTTATAAAGAAAAAAAAACAAAAGAAAAGAAGAAATGAATGCTTTAAACTTGGTTTTCCTTGTTTTAAAAGGAAAGAAATGAAGTGAAAGATAAACGGAAAACAAGGAAGGAAAAGCTTAAACCATTTTGGGTTGGTTTGCTCTAAGAATAATGAAGAAAAGAAAATGAAAGGAATGGTTATTATATTATGTTTTGTTTAGGAATGAATAGAAAAGAAAAGAAAAGAAAAGGAAAAGGAAAAACAAAGAAAGAAAGTGGAAGGTGGGACCCCCACATTGGTTTTTCTTTTTAAACAACCAAGTACCTTCGAATTTCTTCTCATTTTCATCAAAGAGAAGCTGAGGGTTCGTGGGAGAAGCTTAAAGGAAGAGGAAGAAGGTGGTTTTGGAGCTGGAATTGCAGAAGAGAGGGAGAGAACTCAAGCAAATTAGTATAACAACAAGGTAATCACTCTGCCATGTTCTAATGTTTTGATCATCTCGAGCTCCACAGAAACAGGTAAGAGTTGAGGTTTTGTTTCGTGAAAGTTAACTCATATGGGAACAAAATTCGTGAAGGAAGCTCGAGCATATTCGGATCTTAAGCTCTTGTTTTGTGAAGAGGAAGATGTAAGACATAATTTCTTTGTCAAATCCGAGAAGTCTCTCGATGTTTTGGTTGTCTGCGATCTGTAGAGTTGGAATCAGAAGCTCTAATAGGTATGGTTGGTTTGAATTTCCTACAATTCTCGTGAAGAAATCATGAATAGAAAATTATTGGAAGATGTTGTAAATATCAGGTCAAGTTTCGCGTTGCACCAGGAAATCGAATCTGGAATAGCAGAAGTTAGTTCATTGGAAAGAAGATTTCGAGGTATATCTGAACCAATCTGTTTGGAATTTCAATTTCATATCTTCATATGATTTTTAGAGGATTCAAAAAGGAAGAGTTTGGTATAAATTTCACCTGTTTGGCTAAGTAATGAAGAAGTTATGGTCATGCAAAACCACGCAGAAAAAATCTGAAAAATGCTGGAAAATTTGAAAGTGTGTTTACTTGTAATTTTAAGGTTAAAAAGCATGAGCTCGAGGTTCTAATGGTTGAATTTGGTTTGTTTGACAGGCCAAGAGCAAATAGGTCGAGTGTACGGGCCAAGGTTCTAGTTTAACACTGTGAGTGACAAAACGAACTTCGAACATGAACTATATGCTTGAAAAATGCTTTAAGAAATGCAAGTTTTGCAAGAATGAAAGATTTCAATGCTTTAAGTTTTCCTTGAAACACATGTTTATGAGTATTCAAGTTATCTTAGAAATGTTTTCAAGTATTCATTGTGAGCCTAAATGTCTTGATGAAATTTATATATAAGCATATGTTTATTGAATTTCCAAAGTTTATGGAAATGCTATGATTTCGAGCAAGTATGGTTTAGCAAGTATGATTTAAAGATTTATTGTATTATGAACAAGCTGAGTAAGCTTGAGTTTTATGAAAGAAAAGATAAGCAGACATGTTCAAATGTTTTCATGTGATTTTCTGAGATATTGAGCCTGAGGCTTTATGGTACCGTGTGTACAAAGGTCTTATTCTGTTGTCGACGTTGAGTGTACTTCGTGACAACAGCGCTGTCGTGATTGTTGGGCGGGCCCCACTACGACAAAGACGATGGAAGTGCTGGGCGGGCCCCACTACATCGTAGAATAAACGTTGGTTGTACTGGGCGTGCCCTACACAATGTAGATTGTGACATGTTTTAAAAAGAGTTTATATCATTTACATGCCTTACGAGATTTTAACGATATTCTTGCTGGTTTTCCTGAAAAGCTATTATGATTACACAGTTACTTTTAACATTTGAATACAGATGCATATGCTCATAGATGGCCAAGTGATATGATTTACGAGTTAATAGTTTTCTTTTAAACTCAAGTCACACATTGAGCTTCATAGCTCATTCTTTCAGTGTTTTTTCCCACTTTTCAGGTAGAGATCGAGCTCCCAAAGTGCACGAAAAACCCGCCATAATCTCACTGGAAGCTCCAGAGTTTGATACTTTGTACGTGGGTGGTGATGTATAGGAAATCTATACGTATTGTAGAAGGACTATAAAGTTATGTTTATGTGTACATTTTAGGTTGTGGCATGTGTGATCCATGGTTGGGTATGTTTTTAGTTGTGATGTTCATATCTCTTTCAGTTTTCCAGAGAGTCATAAGTAGGGTTACCCCTTACGTAGGTTATGTAATTGTCACTATTCCGCTGTGTTATGTTTAAGTGTTTCTTATACAAGTTTAGTATGCTTATCAGGTAAAACAGGGTCGACAGGTATCGTTAGAGAGGTGAACGATGTCTGTTGGCTTCACGCGGTCTACCGGGCTATGTTAGCAGGTAGTTCGGGAGGGGCGTGACTCAACAAGAATTATACCTTTGAAGAACTGTTTCTTTAAGTGCTCCTTCTCCCACGTTCACGATCTCAGCAACACGAACCCGAACGATCACCAACACTACCACCGGATTTTCTCCGTTGTTCTCTAGGTGAGGGAGGAAGCTTGGTTCCCTTTAGGTGAGATGAGATGTTTGTGAGATTCTAGTTGGAACTCTTTCCAACACAATGTGGGAGAAAATTCTCTAGGGTTTCTCAAAGAGATTGTATTGCATAACCTAGTTGCATCTCATGCAACTATATATATAGGGAAATAGGATAGAAATTACCATCCTATCCATCTTATATTCTCCCACTATTATATGGTTTACATGTGAATCTAATTCACATTAAAACCGTATATTATATCAATTATATAATGTATAATTAATATAACACCTCATGTATGAAATTGAACACTTTAATTTCATTCCTAACTTTGTGCCCTCAATATTATCATGTTGAGCCAACGGAGGGACCTAATGGACCTACAGTTCATGAGCTCCAATGATGTGAGATGAACTGATCAAACTCTTTGATCCAGTTAATCAATATTCATTAACTACAAGTCACTCCACTATAGACTTGTAGTTGCACTCTCCTCACAATAGATTATATTGTGTCCACTGATATAATCATTACCTATGAGTCGACCATCCACAGGTTGTTCGTAATCATGGTTGGGTCAAATTACCGTTTTACCCCTGTGATTACCTCTTTGTTCCTTAGGCACCACTGATCCTCTAATGAACAAAAAGTCTAAGGTCTTACCATAGACTCATACCCTCATAGAGACCGGGGTCTCGTTGTTCAAGACTTGGAGTCAGTTCTTAAGGGAAGAACCTATCTAATTCCTTAGTGTAGAATGAGTGAATTCCATCTTGCACAGTTAAGTCCCCAGCTACCTATGAGGTTCTGTCCTTGAGAAGGTAGGCTTATTGAGTCGGTTACAGGCCACTCTCACCCATACTAGTCTAAGGACAAACCCCTATAAGCAGGAGTTCTTAACTTGCTCAGGATTCAGGTCGAGTCACAAATGATCATCTATAAATTATTAGTCTTATCCTGTTAACGGTGTTATACTGATTAGACTTAATAATTTGCAGTCTGGTCTTGTATGAAGTCTTCATACAGGATGCCCCCACTCGCATGTCAACCACATGAATGAATTGGATTACCTCATTTGTACTAATTTCAAAGTGGGTCGCATCCATGTTGTTACTATAATAAGGTTTCCAATCCTATTCTTATACCATAGACCATTTAGGTTATATTCCTGAACACAATCCAAATAGTGTCCACTACACTGATGTTCAAGATATATTATAACCTTGGAGCTTAGTTTATTGGATTTATAAAGCAAGAATATAATTTTATCAAAACAAATAACCCTTTATTTATTTGATCAAAATTACACAAGTTTAGGGCATAAATCCCAACATTGGGGATACGCAGTAGAGACTGCAATTCAAATCTTGAACACTGTTCCATCAAAGAGTGTTTCAGAAACACCTTTTGAATTGTGGAAGGGGTGTAAACCTAGTTTACAACACTTTAGGATTTGGGGTTGTCCGACACACGTGCTAGTGACAAACCCAAAGAAACTTGAACCTCGTTCAAGATTATTCCAATTTGTTGGCTATCTCAAAGAAACGAGAGGTGGTATTTTCTACGACCCACTAGAAAACAAGGTGACTGTATCGACAAACACCACTTTCTTGGAGGAAGATCACATGAGGAACCATAAATCACGTAGTAAACTAGTACTAAATGAAACTACTGATGAACCAGCAAGAGTTGTTGATCAAGTTGGACCTTCATCAAGAGTTGATGAAGAAGCCAACACATCAAGTTAGTCTCGTCCTTCTAAATCGTTGGGATTGCCTCGACGCAGTGGGAGGGTTGTTTCCCAACCCGACCGCTACTTAGGTTTAGCTGAAACTCAAGTCGTCATACCTAATGATGACGTAGAAGATCCATTGTCTTATAGACAGGCAATGAATGACGTGGACAAGGACCAATGGATCAAAGCCATGGACCTTCAAATGGAGTCAATGTACTTCAATTCAGTATGGGAACTTGTAGACCAACCTGAAGGGGTAAGACCCATAGGGTGTAAATGGATCTAGAAGAGAAAGAGAGATGCATCCGGAATTGAAGCAAAGGGTAGACTTGTAGCAAAGGGTTTTACCCAAAGGGAAGGAGTTGTCTATGAGAAAACTTTTTCTCCTGTTGCTATGCTTAAGTCTATTAGGATACTCTTGTCCATAGCCGCATTTTATGATTATGAAATTTGGCAAATGGACGTCAAGACTTCCTTTTTGAATGGTAATCTTGACGAGAGCATCTATATGTCTCAGCCTGAACGGTTCATAACCCAAGGTCAGGAGCAAAAAGTTTTTAAGCTAAATCGATCCATTTGTGGGTTGAAACAGGCATCCAGATCTTGGAACATAAGATTTGATACTGTGATCAAGTCTTATGGCTTTGACCAAAACGTTGATGAGCCTTGTGTTTACAAGAGGATCATCAACAACAAAGTAGCTTTCTAAGTGCTTTATGTGGATGATATCCTACTCATTGGGAATGATGTAGGATACCTTACTGAGATAAAGAATTGGTTGGCGACCCAATTCCAAATGAAAGATTTAGGAGAGGCGCAATATGTTCTTAGGATTCAGATTTTCAGGAATCGCAAGAATAGAACGCTAGCACTATGTCAAGCATCTTATATCAACAAAATGTTGGCCCGATATTCGATGCAGAATTCCAAGAGGGGCTTATTTGAAGGGAATCGAAGTCCCGCAGCAGAAGCGATTGTGAATCGCGCGCTCTTGGTTTTTTTACAACGATTTAATTCAAGAACATAAAGCACTAGATTAAGCATAGAACAAAATGGACAGCAAGAAATATTACCTTTGAGGAACCTTTCTTCAAGTGCTCCTCTCTCCCACGATCACGATCTCAGCTACTTGAACACGAACGGACGAAGACACGACCACTAGATCTTCTCCGTTGTTCTCTAGGTGAGAGAGGAATGTGGTGTAAGCCCTAAACCCTATTCTCTTTTATCATTGATCACTCGTTCATGATGTTTTGAAATATGCAAAATCGTATAGGTTGCACTAAACGATGTCGTGATCGAATTTGGGAATCTATTGAATTTGGAGCTACAATGTGTCTAAACTTCATAAGGGGATAGGTAAACCATTGAAATAAGCATATTAAAAGTTGCATTGAAGTAAGTTCAAATCATTAGCAAATTGGAGAAGTTTTAGGTGCATCAAGTATTGAATGGAAGATCATATGTCTCACAAACTTAGGATAAGTTGGCTAAATGCTTAGGGTTTACTTACACACTTATTTTGTTGTTTTAAAAAGGTGATTATGATGTAAATACTGAAGTAGGAGCTGGCCAAAGGAGGTGAAGGCTCGAAGTTATGTTTGGCAAGAAGGTGGTGTCAAATTCTTACTAAGACAACAAGCAGCTGGAAAATGGTCTAATTTCAATCGATCATATCTCTCTATCTACTGAACCAAATTCGATGATTTTTGTGTCAAAATCTCATAAATTGAGTGTAGAATACGAAACTGGTCGGCTTTGCAGAAAATACCAAGAGGACGAAAGAGAAAAGTGCAGAACAGTGAAGGGTGTTCAAGTTTCTCGGGTAGCAGAACAGTATGAGGAGATCAGTCTGTTTTGAGCTCATGAGGAGGAATTAGAAGCTGAAATTTTGAGGTAAGTAAGCTAAGATGTTGTCCTTGAGGTTTATCAAAAAATATTTGGTGTTTGTGTTGATAACGTTTGAGGAACTCAAGCTGGAAGTTGAACCTGTAATTTTAGGTGAAAGGGAAAAACTTCTAGCAAGAGATTGAAGGAGATTCTCTTCCATTTCTATTTACCTTACAACCAATTGTGTGTATGGCTATTCTTAATTGAGTAATGAGACTGAATTAGACCTGTTCTTAGGTGCATAAGGAAAGGAATTGATGTTACTGTTTAGTTAAGAGAAGGCAGAAAACAGAAGTATGCTGTCAAATCCGGGAAGTCTCTGATGTTTTGGTTGTTCTGATCTGTACACTTGAAGTTAGAAGCTCTAATTGGTATGGTTCGAAAGCTTATTGAATTTCCTACAACTTTCGCGAAGAAATCGTGAGTAGAAAATGTCTAGAAGATGTCTTAAATATCAGATTACATTTGTTGTGCAGCAGGAAATCCGAATCTGAAAACAGCAGAAGTCTGTTTTGAGGAAAGTAGCTTTCGAGGTATTTCTGAACAAATCCGTTTGGAATTTCAATTTCATGTCTTCATATGATTTTTAGAGGGTTCAAAAAGGAAGAGTTTGGTATAAATTACATTATTTTCGGATAAGTAATGAAGAAGTTATGGCTGTCTGAATACAGGGCAGAAAATCTGAAAATGCTGGAAAATTTAAAAGTGTGTTTTCTTGCAAGTTTTAAGGTTAAAAATCATGAGCTCGAGGTTCTAATGGTTGAGTTGGTTTGTTTGACAGGCCAAGAGCAAATAGATCAAATTTACAAGCCAAGGTTCTAATTCTAATACTGTGAGTGACTCTATCTTAGAACTATGCTTGGCCTATGTTTTTCTTAAAAGACATAATTGTTGATCATTGAATCTTGTTTGAACTAATTATGTATAGCTTCATGGAGTTCCTAACATAAAGTTCATGATGGAACCTAAGCATGCTTTGAATTAGTTGTAACTATAAATCCAATTATGGAAACTAAATTATGAAAGTATGCTTTCCTTTAGAGAATGTTTTGTGTAAATCCACTTGGGAACATGTTTAGATGATAATATGAAATTGTCATGAAATTGTTGTATGTGTTATAAAGACATGATTTCCATGGTAAACAAGTTATGCCCTTGGTCTTGGTTAACCCCTAATACTGAAGGACATTCGAGAAGGTACTTAGGGGGGAATGAATCATAATTTCCCGATACTGAAGGACAATGAGAAGGTATTCGGGTAGTAAATGGTCTTACCTTAATACTGAAGGACATAGAGAAGGTATTAGGGAAAACCAAAGGGCAAAAGGTATTCCACGTGCACGTGAGAGAGGTATGAACCTTATTGGTACAAATTTAACTCTACAACCTCTATGGTTTGAAAGTGGTATCATGCTATGTGTTTTATTGTTATGAGCTTCTATATTATTGATCTATTTACACTCAATATAATACTACATTATGAGTTATGTGCTATGCATAAGTGGTGACTTAAACCTGTAAATCGGAAGCATGGTTTGTTTATGTTAAGTTATTTTCTACTTATAATCTGCCATTATTATGCTTCACCTTTGAGCTTATAATAGACACTCACTGAGCTTCCTAGCTCACGTTTTCTTTATGTCTACTCTTCCCGGTGTGATTTGAGTTTCAGTGCTTAGCCTTCACAAGACCTATTTGCCACCACGCCATTTAGCTCCTTGTATATACACTTTCTTTGTATATGGTTTGTAGTGAGAACATATTAGATGGGTTGTAATAAACTTGGAAACTTTATGACTATCTATAGAACATAGTAAAGGAAGTGAATGTGTTTCATATATAAGTGTATATCAGTGCTTAACTTTGCTTATTCAAACATGATGTGTTACGTCTATTTTAAGTTAAGTCTTGGGTTAGTCAAGGAAAGCCAACAAGAGGTTTTGTTATCTTTGTCTTTGCATCTCTTCCTAGGTTAGGCAAGTAAGCTGGGACGGGGTGTGACAACTTGGTATCAGAGCAAAATATTTTGGGAAGGGAACTAGGTTCATGCATTAAATTAGGAGCTTGTTGTCTTACTTATTTTAATAAGATTGTGTAATTTAGGACCATGGCTCGAGGTGGCAAACGAGGCAGGCAAGTGGAGACTGGAACTCAAGAAGCTACTGGTGATAGAGGAAGAGAGGTATCAGAGGGAGAGTCTAGTCATCCTCAGCAAGAGGTGAATATGGAGGAACAGATCTTTACGAGGATAACTCAAAGATTAGCTGAAAGTGTTGGATCAGCACAAGCAGATCCAGAAAAGAAGTATGGCATTGAAAGACTGAAAGCCTTAGGTTCAACAACATTTGAAGGCACGCATGATCCCGCTGATGCTTTGAGGTTTGGTTAAATCGATTGAGAAGTGCTTTAGGGTCATGCGATGCCCCAAGACGGGAAGGTCGATTTAGCAGCATTCTTACTCCAGAAAGGAGCAGATGATTGGTGGAAGATAACTGAGAGCAGAAAAGGGGATGCTTGGAGCTGGAAAGAGTTTCGAAAGGCCTTTGAAGATAAGTATTACCCGAGCTCATATCGTGATGCGAAGAGGAACGAGTTTCTAGGACTCGTTCAGGGGTCGATGACTATAATAGAATATGAGAAGAAGTTCACAGAGTTATCAAAGTATGCTAGCACTATTGTTGCAAGCGAGATAGATCGATGCAAGAGGTTCGAGGATGGTTTACGAGCAGAGATCCGAACACCTGTGACAGCAAGTTCTGAGTGGGCTGAGTTCTCCAAGCTTGTGGAGACGGCATTACGAGTAGAGCGAAGCCTAGTAGATGACAGAATGGGAAAAGGAACTGTAGGTGGTGGTCATACCACTTATTCTGTTGGTTTACCACGAGACCGATTCCAACGAGGAGATAGTAGGAGATTCACTCCAGGTATCTCTGGAAAAGGAAGCTTTAAACCCCATCGTGGTGGGCAAACTACTCCAAGGACCGGCACAGTGGACGTGGGGAAAGACAGAGGCGCAGAGGGGATCAAGTTTTTCGATAGGATCGGCAAAGGGACTCCGTGACAGTGGCAACCTAGTGAGTCAGTAGCTAGTTCAGCAAGGAAACCTTTGTGCAGCACTTGTGGAAAGTATCATTGGGGTCGATGTTTGAGTGGCGGAAATGTATGTTTCAACTGTGGGCAAGGTGGTCACTTCAAAAGGGAATGCCCCCAATTAATGCAAGAAGGCATGGTGGGACAGAGAACTACATCGCATATCGTGAACCAAGCTGAAAAAAATACTGGGGGGCAAATGGAGAAGAAGGCACTAATAGTGCTAAGCAAAAGGGCGGTGTGGGTCGACCCAGACAACAGGGGAAGATTTACGCCATGACACACAAGAGGAGGCGGATGATGCACCGTGAAGTTGTTACGGGTACACTTTCTATCTCAGTAGTAAACTCCGCACATGCATTACTAGATCCGGGAGCTACACATTCTTTTATCTCTAAAATGTTTGTTTGCTAGCATTGTTGCGAAGTTAGAACCTTTATCCGAGGAGAGTGTGTATTTATACTCCTATTGGTGATATGTCGATAGTTTGTAGTGTTTATACTAATTGTATGGTGGAAGTGAATGGTGTGACCATGACAACTGAACTGATTCCCTTAGATCTCCAAGAGTTCGACGTTATTTTGGGGATGGATTTCTTATCTAGGTATCATGCCTTAATGGACTGCCATAGGAAGGAAGTTGTGTTGAGGAAATCAAAGCAAGACTTGAGGTTGTGTTTAAGGGACATAGGAAGATATTGCCTACTTGTATGATATCAACTATTAAAGCTGGGAAATTAATGAAGAAAGGTTGTACAACATATCTTGCATATGTAGTTTGTGCACCAGTGAGTAAATCGAAACCTGAAGACATTCCAGTAGTATGTGAGTATTTAGATGTCTTCCCTGAAGAGCTAACAGGGTTACCACCTGATAGAGAGGTGGAGTTTACCATATACCTGATGCCAGGAACAACGCCAATATCTCAAGCCCCGTATAGGATGGCACCGAAGGAATTGAAGGAATTGAAAACTCGCCAGCGGAGTTGGTGGATAAGGATTATATTCGACCAAGTGTATCTCCGTGGGAGCACTGTGTTGTTTGTTAAAAGAAGGATGGGACATTACGATTATGTATTGATTACCGACAACTGAATAAGGTAACAATGCGTAACAAATATCCTTTGCCCCGCATAGATGACCTATTCGATCAACTAAAGGGTGCCTCAGTGTTTTCCAAAATTGATTTACGATCAGGATATCATCAGCTGAAGATCAATGATTCGATGTACCAAAAACGACTTTTCGGGACAAGGTATGGGCATTATGAATTCTTGGTAATGCCATTCGGGTTAACTAATGCCCCAAAGCAAAGATTCATGGATCTCATGAATCGGGTATTTCATCCTTACCTTGATCGGTTTGTGATAGTATTTATTGATGACATCTTGGTGTACTCGTAAAGTAGAGAAAAACATGCGTAACATCTCGAATAGTGCTACGGACATTACGAGATCGGAAGTTGTATGCTAAATTTAGTAAATGTGAGTTTTGGTGGAACAGGTTGTGTTTTTGGGACACGTGTAGTATCGGAAATTTGGAGTACAAGTGGATCCTCGTAAGATGGAAGCTATAGTTAAGTGGGAACAACCAACTTCAATAACGGAAGTCCGTAGTTTTTTGGGCCTTGCAGGATACTATCGACGTTTTGTCGAGGGATTTTCGAAGATAGCTCTTCCATTAACCAATTTGACAAAGAAGAATACGAAGTTCGAGTGGAGTGAAAAGTGTGGAAAAAGTTTTCAAGAGTTAAAGAACAGACTTGTCACAGCACCGGTACTAACTCTACCCACCACGGGAAAAAAGTTTGAGGTTTACTGTGATGCCTCACATCAGGGCCTTGGGTGTGTACTTATGCAGGATGGGAAAGTGATTGCTTATGCCTCAAGACAGTTAAAAAAACATGAATGTAATTATCCTACTCATGATCTGGAGCTCGCAGCAGTTGTGTTAGCTTTAAAAATTTGGAGGCATTATTTGTTTGGTGAGAAGTATTGTATTTACACAGATCATAAAAGTTTAAAATACATCTTCGAACAGAAAGAGTTGAATTTGAGACAACGGCGGTGGCTTGAATTGATAAAAGATTATGACCGCACGCATCGATCGAATACCACCCGGGAAGGCTAATGTTGTAGCCGATGCAATCGAGTAGGAAGTCGAAGCAACGTAAGGGTTCACTTAATGCTGTTAGAGTGGCTCTATTTGAGGAACTCAAGAGTTCTAATGCAAAAGTGTATGTTTGTGACAAAGGGAACTTGTTAGCTCATTTTCAGGTAAGACCTACCTTAATTAATGATGTTATCACAAGTCAAGCTAAAGACCCTACCCTGAACAAATTGATAGAAGAGGTGAACTTGAATCAGAGCGCAGATTACGAAGTAAGGCATGATGGAGCGTTGATGAAGTATGGTAGATTTTGTGTATCTAAAGATGAAACTTTGAGAAATGCGATACTAGAAGAAGCACATAGTTCAGCCTATGCGATGCATCCAGGAGGTACAAAGATGTATCGGACCTTAAAGAACCATTATTGGTGGCCAGGAATGAAACGAGAAATAGCAGAGTATGTCTCTAAATGTCTAATTTGTCAGCAGGTGAAACCTGAACGGAAGAAACCAGGAGGGCTTCTAAATCCACTCCCAATACCTGAATGGAAGTGGGAGCATGTAACGATGGATTTCTTATTTGGACTTCCCCGAACACCGAGTGGTTATGACGGGATTTGGGTGATAGTAGATGCATTGACTAAGACTGCTCGATTTTTACCCGTCAAGGTAACTTTTACTCTGGATAAACTTGCTAAATTATATGTTGACAGGATTGTAAGCCAATACGGAGCCCCAGTATCTATTGTGTCGGATAGGGATTCGAGATTTACTTCCAAGTTCGCCCAAGTCTCCAAGAGGCCTTGGGAACTAAGTTGCACTTTAGTACAAACATTTCATCCACAAACCGATGGTCGATCGAAAAGAACCATTGCACCCTCGAAGACATGCTTCGAGCATGCGTCTTGCAATATAAAGGAAGTCGAGACTCACATATCATTGATGGAGTTTGCATACAATAATAGTTATCATTCTAGCATCGGAATGGCACCGTCATTTAAGCATTATATGGAAGAAAATGTAGAACCCCTATTTGCTGGGGGGAGGTAGGAGAAAGGAAGCTGATAGGGCCAGAGTTGGTCCAAGTTACCTCGGAGAATGTTAAACTTATCAGGGAAAGACTGAAGACAGCACAAGATAGACAAAAGAGCTACGCTGACAAACGAAAAAGAGATTTAGAATTCGAAATCGGAGACAAAGTTTTCCTGAGACTATCCCCATGGAAGAGTATTTTGCGGTTCGGAAGGAAGGGGAAACTGAGCCCGAGATATATAGGGCCTTACGAGATTCTGGAATGTGTAGGGCCATCAGCTTACAGATTAGCTTTACCGATAGAATTGTCTCGGGTACATAATGTTTTCCATGTATCAATGTTGAGGAAATACATTTCGATCCGTCACATGTCTTTGAAGGTAGAACCAATACAACTTAAGGAGAATCTATCATATGAGGAAGAACCTCTACAAATACTGGATCGGAAAGAACAGGTGCTTAGGAACAAGTCAATACCACTGGTAAAGGTCTTGTGGAGAAATCACGACGTCGAGGAAGCAACATGGGAAAGCGAAGACACAATGAAAGAAAAGTACCCACAACTTTTTCTCGTGTCTTTGAATTTCGAGGGTGAAATTCCTCTTAAGGGGGTAGTAAATTGTAAGCCCTAAACCCTATTCTCTTTTATCATTGATCACTCGTTCATGATGTTTTGAAATATGCAAAATCGTATAGGTTGCACTAAACGATGTCGTGATCGAATTTGAGAATCTATTGAATTTGGAGCTACAATGTGTCTAAACTTCATAAGCGGATAGGTAAACCATTGAAATAAGCATATTAAAAGTTGCATTGAAGTAAGTTCAAATCATTAGCAAATTGGAGAAGTTTTAGGTGCATCGAGTATTGAATGGAAGATCATATGTCTCACAAACTTAGGATAAGTTGGCTAAATGCTTAGGGTTTACTTACACACTTATTTTGTTGTTTTAAAAGGTGATTATGATGTAAATACTGAAGTAGGAGCTGGCCAAAGGAGGTGAAGGCTCGAAGTTAAGTTTGGCAAGAAGGTGGTGTCAAATTCTTACTAAGACAAGCGGTGGAAAATGGTCCAACTTCAATCGATCATATCTCTCTATCTACTGAACCCAATTCGATGATTTTTGTGTCAAAATCTCATAAATTGAGTGTAGAATACGAAACTGGTCGGCTTTGCAGAAAATACCAAGAGGACGAAAGATAAAAGTGCAACAGCAGTGAAGGGTATTCAAGTTTCTCGGTAGCAGAAACAGTATGAGGAGATCAGTCTGTTTTGAGCTCTTGAGGAGGAATTAGAAGCTGAAATTTTGAGGTAAGTAAGCTAAGATGTTGTCCTTGAGGTTTATCAAAAATATTTGGTGGTTGTGTTGATAAATTTTGGAGGAACTCAAGCTGGAAGTTGAACCTGTAATTTTAGGTGAAAGGGAATAACTTCTAGCAAGAGATTGAAGGAGATTCTCTTCCATTTATATTTACCTTACAACCAATTGTGTGTATGGCTATTCTTAATTGAGTCATGAGACTGAATTAGACCTGTTTCTTAGGTGCATAAGGAAAGGAATTGATGTTACTTTGTTTAGTTAAGAGAAGGCGAAAAAAGCAGTATATGCTCTCAAATCCGGGAAGTCTCTGATGTTTTGGTTGTTCTGATCTGTACACTTGGAGTTAGAAGCTCTAATTGATATGGTTCGAAAGCTTATTGAATTTCCTACAACTTTCGTGAAGAAATCGTGAGTATAAAATGTCTAGAAGATGTCTTAAATATCAGATTACATTTGTTGTGCAGCAGGAAATCCGAATCTGAAAATAGCAGAAGTCTGTTTTGAGGAAAGTCGCTTTCGAGGTATTTCTGAACAAATCCGTTTGGAATTTCAATTTCATGTCATCATATGATTTTTAGAGGATTCCAAAAGGAAGAGTTGGGTATAAATTACATTATTTTTGGATAAGTAATGAAGAAGTTATGGTTGTCTGAATACAGGGCAGAAAATCTGAAAATGCTGGAAAATTTAAAAGTGTGTTTTCTTGCAAGTTTTAAGGTTCAAAATCATGAGCTCGAGGTTCTAATGGTTGAGTTGGTTTGTTTGACAGGCCAAGAGCAAATAGGTCAAGTTTACAAGCCAAGGTTCTAATTCTAATACTGTGAGTGACTCTATCTTAGAACTATGCTTGGCCTATGTTTTTCTTAAAAAACATAATTGTTGATCATTGAATCTTGTTTGAACTAATTATGTATAGCTTCATGGAGTTCCTAACATAAAGTTCATGATGGAACCTAAGCATGCTTTGAATTAGTTGTAACTATAAATCCAAGTATGGAAACTAAATTATGAAAGTATGCTTTCCTTTAGAGAATGTTTTGTGTAAATCCACTTGGGAACATGTTTAGATGGTAATATGAAATTGTCATGAAATTGTTGTATGTGTTATAAAGACATGATTTCCATGGTAAACAAGTTATGCCCTTGGTCTTGGTTAACCCCTAATACTGAAGGACATTCGAGAAGGTACTTAGGGGGGAATGAATCATAATTTCCCGATACTGAAGGACAATGAGAAGGTATTCGGGTAGTAAATGGTCTTACCTTAATACTTAAGGACATAGAGAAGGTATTAGGGAAAACCAAAGGGCAAAAGGTATTCCACGTGCACGTGAGAGAGGTATGAACCTTATTGGTACAAATGTAACTCTACAACCTCTATGGTTTGAAAGTGGTATCATGCTATGTGTTTTATTGTTATGAGCTTCTATATTATTGATCTATTTACACTCAATATAATACTACATTATGAGTTATGTGCTATGCATAAGTGGTGACTTAAACACAGTAAATTGGAAGCATGGTTTGTTTATGTTCGATTATTTTCTACTTATAATCACCATTATTATGCTTCACCTTTGAGCTTATAATAGACACTCACCGAGCTTCCTAGCTCACGTTTTCTTTATGTCTACTCTTCCCGTGTGTAGCATTTGTTTCCAGTGCTTAGCCTTCACAAGACCTATTTGCCACCACGCCATTTAGCTCCTTGTATATACACTTTCTTTGTATATGGTTTGTAGTGAGAACATATTAGATGGGTTGTAATAAACTTGGAAACTTTATGACTATCTATAGAACATAGTAAAGGAAGTGAATGTGTTTCATATATAAGTGTATATCAGTGCTTAACTTTGCTTATTCAAACATGATGTGTTACGTCTATTTTAAGTTAAGTCTTGGGTTAGTCACGGAATGCCAACAAGAGGTTTTGTTATCTTTGTCTTTGCATCTCTTCCTAGGTTAGGCAAGTAAGCTGAGACGGGGTGTGACATGTGGGTTCCCTTTAAGAGAGGTGAGGTATTTTGTGAGAGAGATGTGTGTTTTGGAACCCTTCCAACAACAAAACAAAAGGCTTGGAAAACACTTACCCTAGTTGCATCTCATGCAACCATATATATAGGGAAATAGGATGAGAATGACCATCCTACCCCTCCTTTTATCTCTCTTTAGTGAATCTAATTCACATTAAAACTATATATTATATTAATTATATCGTATATAATTGATATAACACCTCATATATGAAATTGAACACTTCAATTTCATTCCTAACTTTATACCCTCAATATAACCATGTTGAGCCAACGGAGGGACCTAATGGACCTATAGTTAATGAGCTCCAATGATATGAGATTTACTGATCAAACTCTTTGATCCAGTTAATCAATTTTCATTAACTTTAAGTCACTCCACTATAGACTTGTAGTTGCAGTCTCCTCACTGTAGATAATATTGTGTCCACTGATATAGTCATTACCCATAAGTCGACCCTTCACAAGTTGTTCGTGATTACAACTGGGTCAAATTACCGTTTCATCCCTGTGATTACCTCTTTATTCCTTAAGCACCATTGATCCTCTAATGAACAACAAGTCTAAGGTCCTAACTTAGACTCACACCCTCATACAAGGCGGGGCCCCGTTGTTCAAGACCTGGAGTCAGTTCATAAGGGAACAACCTATCTAATTCCTTAGTGTAGGAATGAGTGAATTCCATCTTGCACAATTAAGTTCCCAACTACCTACGAGTTTCAGTCCCTGAGAAGGTAGGCTTATTGAGTCGGCTACAGGCCACTCTCTCCCATACTAGTCTACGGACAAACCTTTATAAGCAGGAGTTCTTAACTTGCTCAGGATTCAGGTCGAGTCACTAATGCCATCAATAAATTACTAGTCTTATCCTGTTAACGGTGTTACACTGGTTAGACTAATATTTTGCGGTCCGGTCTTGTATGAACCCTTCATACAGGATGCCCACACTCGCATGTTAACGACATGAATGAGTTGGATTACCTCATTTGTACTAATTACAAAATGGGCCGCTTCCATGGTGTTTCCAGAATGAGGTTTCCAACCTTATTCTTATACCATACACCATTTAGGTTATATTCTTGAACACAATCCAAATAGTGTCCACTACACTAATGTTCAAGATATATTTGATAACCTTGGAGCTTAGTTTATTGGATTTATAAAGCAAGACTGTAATTCTATCAAAACAAATAACCCTTTATTTAATTGATCAAAATTACACAAGTTTAGGGCATAAATCCCAACAATCTCCCACTTGACCTAAAGCTTGTGGAGTACTAAAACATTACAGTAATGTAAATACAATAAACTAGGGCATTTAAACCCTTTTGTACAAAATACTCCCACTTGCCCTAGTTGGGGAAGACTTGTAAACCTAGACCTTCTAGGTGACTCTCAAATACTTTAGCCGTGAGAGCCTTTGTAAAGGATCGAAACGTTGTGCTCGAGGCTATCTTCGTGATGATCCGTCTCTCCTCTATGCACGATCTCCTGATGAGATGATACTTCCGCTCTATGTGCTTTCCCCTCTTGTGACTTCGGGGTTCCCTCGAATTTGCCACTGCACCACTGTTATCGCTATACAACGTGATGGGCAAAGTCATATTAGGAACAACTTCCAAATTTAACATGAATTTCCTTAACCAAACGGCTTCCTTAGCTGCTTCACAAGATGCTACATATTCGGCCTCCATGGTAGAATCAACGATGCATCCTTGCTTGACGCTTCGCCATACTACAACTCCTCCTTTAAGAGTGAATACTTACCCTGATGTAGATTCTCGAGAATCTTTATCAGTTTGAAAGTCAGAATCCGTGTATCCTGTAAGGATCAAATCCTTAGCCCCATACACAAGCATGTAGTTCCTTGTTCTCCAAAGATACTTAAGGATTGTTTTAACCGCTGTCCAGTATTCAAGTCCTGGATTGGATTGATACCTACTGACCATTCCAACTGCAAAACAGATGTCAGGCCTTGTACACAACATGGCGTACATCAGGCTCCCAACAACTGATGCATAAGGAATCCGTCTCATATCCTCAACTCCTTGAGGTGTCTTAGGACATTGTTCCTTAGACAAATTGATTCTATGTCTAAAAGGAAACAAGCCCTTTTTGGAATCTTGCATCTTAAACCTTGACAACACTTTGTCTATGTAAGATGCTTGAGACAAGGCTAGTATTTTATTCTTACGGATCCGGACAATCTGGATCCCAAGAACAAATTGTGCATCACCCAAATCTTTCATTTAGAATTGCGGTAGCTACCCAATCCTTAATGTCAGTAAGATAACCTACATCATTCCCAATGAGTAGGATATCATCCACATAGAGAATTAGGAATGCGACAGAACCATTGATTTTCTTGTAGACACAAGGTTAATCATCATTCTGGTCAAAACCATAAGATCTGATTGCCTCATCAATTCTTATATTCCAAGACCTAGAGGCTTGTTTTAGTCCATAAATTGACCTTTTAAGCTTGCAAACCTTTTGCTCTTGTCCTGGTTCAATGAACCCTTTGGGTTTGTCCATGTAGATGTTTTCCTCAAGATTGCCATTCAAAAAGGCTGTCTTGACATCCATTTGCCATACCTCATAGTCATAATATGCGGCAATGGCAAGAAGGATACGGATAGACTTTAGCATAGAAATAGGTGAAAAGGTCTCCTCATAGCCAACCCCTTCAACCTGGGTATAACCCTTTGCTACTAGTCTAGCTTTAAAGGTTTGCACCTTCCCATCTACACAACGCTTTCTCTTGTAGATCCACTTACAACCTATAGGTTTTACCCCATCAGGCTCATCTACAAGATCCCAAACAGAATTGAAGTACATAGACTCCATTTCTTGGTCCATGGCTATGACCCATTTGTTTTTGTCTTTGTCAACCATTGCATGATTATAAGTCAATGGATCCTCGTAGTTCTCATCTGGTATAACAACTTGGGTTTCAGGTAAACCCATGTAACGGTAAGGCTGTATTACAACCCTCCCACTACGTCGAGGCATACTCAACTCTTGAGATGGATTCTCTTGACTAGACAAACTAGTATCAACAACTCTTGTTGACGTACCAGTCTTCTTAGCAACCTTTGCTATTGTTCTGTCTAACTCACTCAACACTACTTTACTTTTTGGTTTGTGGTCCCTTATGTGGTCCTCCTCTATGAAAATGGCATTTGTCGACACAAAAACCTTATCTTCCTTAGGATCATAGAATAAACCACCTCTTGTTTCTTTTGGGTAGCCTACGAATAGACACAATTTTGAACGTGAACCCAACTTCTTTGGATTTGTCACAAGCACATGTGTTGGACATCCCCAAATTCTGAAATGACATAAACTACCTTTACGTCCTTTCTAGAGTTCAAAAGGTGTTTCAGAAACACTTTTTGAGGGCTCATTATTCAAAATGTATACTGCAGTCTCCACTGCGTAACCCCAAAAGGAACTAGGGAGATGAGCATAACTCATCATTGATCGAACCATGTCCAACAAGGTTCTATTTCTCCTTTCCAATACACCTTTTTGCTGTGATGTGCTGGGAGCTGAGAGTTGGGATGTAATTTCATGTTCTATCATATAGTTCTGGAATTTTAAATCCATGTACTCTCCACCTCGATCCGATCGATGTGTTTTAATAGTTTTACCTAGTTGATTTTCAACCTCAGTCTTGAATTTCTTGAACTTTTCAAGTGCTACAGACTTGTGGTGCATTAGGTAAATATGCCCAAATCTAGAATAATCATTTATAAAAGAGATGAAATATTCACATCCTCCCTAGCTTTAACATTCATCGGACCACAAAGGTCTGAATATATAAGCTCAAGAGGTTCTTTGGCTCTATAACCTTTTCCACTAAAAGGTCATTTAGTCATTTTGCCTTCTAGGCAAGATTCACATACAGGTAAAGTATTTTCTTCTAACTCATTTAGAAGTCCATTCTTTACCATTCTCTCAATCCTATTGAGATTAATGTGACCCAATCTTCGATTTCAAAAGTGAGCATTTTCTTGAGGTGAAATTAGTTCGTGTACTTGCAATTTTGTATAATTCAATGTTAAAACTATTTTAACTGAATTAAACCGTTTGCAAATAATTCTCAAGAAGAGCAACACATAGTACAAAACTTTTCCAATGAAATAAACACTTTATTCAATTGAAAAGAAAATGAAGTACAATGTTCGTTAAGGCAAGAAATAGAAATAAGGTTTCTAATAAACCCTTAAGCTACATGTTATCAAATAACAGCTTTTCTTTGCCATACGATTTCTCTTTATTTGCTCCTTTCCTCTTCTTCTGTATCTTCTTAAGTTCAGAAGGCTGGCTGCAGTTCTTAGTCCGAGAGGATTAATCCTTCTGAGAACTTTTGGAATGGGCAAACAAGTCTGCCTCTCCATTTTGTTGTCTCTTATCATCCATAAGAGACTGATAACTTTGCAGCTCATGTAGCAGAGAAGTCAAATTATACTCTATGTTGTTTATCGCTGCATTGCTATGAAATTGCAGAAAACTCTTCTGAACAGATTCTAGGATGAACAAAATCTGACATTTCTCATCTATGACCGCTCCGTTTAATTCCGCTATGTTGAAGTGGGCAATCAGATTGAGAACATGTTCTCTCACTGACGTTCCTTCCTTCATGCGTGCGTTGTAAACGAATTTTAGGGCTTCATGCCGAATTTGTTTGGACGGTTGTCTAGACAAATTTAGCACAAAATCCATGATCTCACGAGCTGAGACCTTGCCCTCCAGCCTCCTGGCTAAAACATCAGGTATGCTAGCCAGGATATAGACTTTTGCCTTTTCGTTGGCATTGATCCAACGGTCATATGCATCCTTAACAGCTTGAGATGCGTTTTGAGCAGGAAATTGAGGATACTCCTCATTGAGAACGAACTTAAGATTATGTGTAACCAAGATTATGTTGAGTCCATTCTTCCAAGTATTATATTCTCTCAGGTTAATTTTTTCGCACCCAATAAGGAAATCATAGAGCTAGACATTTTTGCTGAAAATTTACAAACAAACTTGTATGAGTTTCTTGCTATAACTCTAATCCAATCATGTTTTTAGCTAATTATCAAATGATTCCTAGGTCATTTATAATTTGCAATGATACTCCAAATGTTTAGAATGTATGACACCGAAGGGTAATAAAAAACACTCTTCCTCTGGATCAAGACAATCTTAACCAAAACCTAATACCAGAATAACTCTTATTCCAATAGGTTTTAGTTACCATTTTTCGGCCAGGATGCATACACAACTTATGTACCCCGTGAGTGTAACCCTCTGTCTTTAGACCCCAGAGTCTCCATCCAATAAAATCCGTTGAAGGGAGGACTAGATTGTAAAACAGTCTAAGGAAATCTTTATCCCTTTCGGGTGTCTACGGTTTTCAATCCCTTATGATCAAGCCCTCCGAAGGGATTGTCTGGTCTAGGCCAAACTAGCAGGCTGACCATAATGATCTAACGGTGTAAACCGACAAAAGAGACCGTAGGTTTTGTTCTCACTAAACCTGCTCCCACTCACTATAAATACCATCTCCATTCACCTTGATATTGACTCATACAAACACCATCCGAAGGGGGACGCTCCCGTTTGCACCACGAGGCCAAGTGTGAGTCTCACGGTGTGAACTTCCCGGAGATAGTGTAGGAGGAAAAATTTGTATCTCATACACTTTTCCTCCCAGTGAATACTTTAAAATTATGGGAATCTTACTTAGGCTAAAACCCGGTTAATGGTTTTTCCTAACTATATCAATATAACTCTTATATCGATAATCAATATAACTCTTATATTGATTTTATCCTAAGTTTGTTAATATAACTCCTTATATTAAACCTAGGATTTCTAGTTTATTAACCCCTTAATAAACCCGCTGATGCTACTGTAGTTTATAAACTCTCTGATTAAATTTCACTCCCAAGTCAGTTCCCAGGTAGGGGTGTTCCGTTTTCGTCAGCTTAAATACCCCAGCCTAGACAGAACTTTCCTTAGACAGAATTCCTCTTTTAATCATAGCTTATAAACTACTTGGTTCATAATTCTAATCTAATTAGAACAAGATAACCTAAGGTCTATTCTTTCCAAGTTCTCAACACTTTAAAACTAATAATTAACCTTAGGTGACATGCATACTATGTTATAGTGCTTGATCATTCATCACATGAATAATAAGACATTCATAGCATAATCATCTCATGATATATAATGCATGTCAATGTTGTCCATAAATTAATATAAAAACTTTATATTAATTAATCATGCAAACTATATAATATAACTCTTTATATTATAAATGATGCAAGAAAATGCTTAACTAAAGGTGGGATTTCTAAAATAAAAGCATACATTATGCATGGTAATAAGTACACAACAATTGCATAATTTAAATAGCAAAATTAGCCCAATTTTGACAACCTAAAAATAATTTTAATTAATATAATCTATTTATATTATTTAAAATTAAATAAATTAAAATATAAATAAATATAAAATGTTTTTATATTTATTACAAATAATAAACAAACGTTTTCCGTCTGTTTCAAGCTGCTGAGAAACGTCTCTAGCGTTGCAACGCCAATGACAGTCTTGCAACGCTTCGCCTTCTCCATTTCTGCCTATTGGAGCGCGTTGTGAAGAAACGCCGGCGTTGCAACAACACGCCTCCCCTGCGCGCGCTCTCCTCCAAGCGCGCGCGCTGTAACGCCCAATGAACAGCGTTGCAACGCTGCACACAAACAACATGTGGAATCACCTATTCTAAGCTCGTTTTCACTCCGATCTTCTCAGCAACCACCTTGTCTCGATTGACACGGACTTATAGACTCGATTTACAATTAAAATTGCCCAAAACATCGGGCCCTTACATTGAACGATTCAATGGAAATTGTAAATCTAAGTGCCAACATTGAAACCATCTATTTTGTAAAAATCATTCATACATCTCATGCAAAAAGAGTAAATCCCACCTTGTTCTTGAAAAATTCAGAACATAAATCAAGAACGCAATTGGGCTTTGATACCAATTAAAAAGGGAATCGAAGTCCCGCAGCGGAAACGATTGTGAATCACGCGCTCTTGATTTATTTACAATGATTTAATTCAAGAACATAAAGCACTAGATTAAGCATAGAACAAAATGGACAACAAGAAATTTTACCTTTGAAGAACCTTTCTTCAAGTGCTCCTCTCTCCCACGATCACGATCTCAACAACTGGAACACGAACGGACGAAGACACGACCACTGGATCTTCTCTGTTGTTCTCTAGGTGAGGGAGGAATGTGGGTTCCCTTTAGGAGAGGTGAGGTATTTTGTGAGAGAGATGTGTGTTTTGGAACCCTTCCAACAAAACAACAAAAGGCTTGGAAAGCACTTACCCTAGTTGCATCTCATGCAACCATATATATAGGGAAATATGATGGAAATGACCATCCTACCCCTCCATTTACCTCTCTTTAGTATATAGTTTATATGTGAATCTAATTCACATTAAAACTATATATTATATTAATTATATCGTATATAATTGATATAACACCTCATATATGAAATTGAACACCTCAATTTCATTCCAAACTTTATACCCTCAATATAAACATGTTGAGCCAACGGAGGGACCTAATGGACCTACAGTTCATGAGCTCCAATGATATGAGATTAACTGATCAAACTCTTTGATCCAGTTAATCAATATTCATTAACTACAAGTCACTCCACTATAGACTTGTAGCTGCACTCTCCTCACTGTATATTATATTGTGTCCACTGATATAGTCATTACCCATGAGTCGACCCTTCACAGGTTGTTCGTAATTATAGCAGGGTAAAATAACCATTTTACCCCTGTGATTACCTTTTTGTTCCTTAAGCACCACTGATCCTCTAATGAACAACAAGTCAAAGGTCCTACATTAGACTCATACCCTCATACAGGGCGGGGCCCCGTTGTTTAAGACCCGGAGTCAGTTCTTAAGGGAACAACCTATCTAATTCCTTAGTGTAGGAATGAGTGAATTCCATCTTGCACAATTAAGTTCCCAGCTACCTACGAGGTTCTGTCCGTGAGAAGGTAGGCTTATTGAGTCGGCTACATGCCACTCTCACCCATACTAGTCTAAGGACAAACCCTTATAAGCAGGAGTTCTTTACTTGCTCAGGATTCAGGTCGAGTCACTAATGCCATCTATAAATTACTAGTCTTATCCTGTTAACGGTGTTACACTAGTTAGACTAATAATTTGCGGTCCGGTCTTGTATGAACTCTTCATACAGGATGCCCCCACTCGCTTGTCAACTACATGAATGAGTTGGATTACCTCATTTGTAACAATTACAAAATGGGTCGCATCCATGGTGTTTCCAGAATGAGGTTTCCAACCTTATTCTTATACAATAGACCATTTAGATTATATTATTGAACACAATCCAAATAGTATCCACTACACTAATGTTCAAGATATATTTTATAACCTTGGAGCTTAGTTTATTGGATTTATAAGCAAGACTGTAATTCTATGAAAATAAATAACCGTTTATTTAATTGATCAAAATTACACATGTTTAGGGCATAAATCCCAACATTATTACCCTTCAGGCATGGAGTTCATCTGTCTAAGGAACAGTGTCCTAAGACACCTCAAGAGATTGAGGATATGAGACGTATTCCCTATGCCTCTGCAGTGGGTAGCATAATGTATGTTATGTTGTGCACGAGGCCAGACATTTGTTATGCAGTGAGAATAATCAGTAGGTACCAATCCAATCCAGGGTTAGATCACTGGACCGCAGTTAAAAATATCCTCAAGTATTTTAGGAGAACGAGGGACTATACGCTTGTGTATTGGACGAAGGATTTGATCCTTACTAAATACACTAATTTTGATTTTCAAACCGATAAGGATTCTAGGAAATCCACATCGGGATCAGTTTTCACTCTTAACGGGGGAGCTATAGTATGGCGAAGCATCAAGTAGGGATGCATCACTGACTCCACGATGGAGGCTTGATAACACACAAAATGTTCTATCCTTAGGCTTAATTACTGCTAGTTTTATGATGATTTCAGGGCTTTTACGTGTTTAAATCATTTAATTTCAGGATAAGAGCGTAAACAGAATAATTGGAGATATTTTGGATCACTCGAGATCAACACGAGGCTAATTGGAGCTTAAAATAACATCAATTGGAAGTGAAAGAACCAAACCAAGCTAATGGACCCGAAGTGATGGCGTTGCAACACTGTCCATAGCGTTGCAACGCCGAGCGTGCTGTGAAGCTGTATTGAAGACTATAGGCGATAGCGTTGCAACGCTGCCTTAGGGCGTTGCAACGCTATCTCAATAAGAAGGCATGCACGAGGAGCCGCACAGAGGGCGTTGCAACGCTGCCTTGCAGCGTCGCAACGCCAGATCGATAAGGGTGGGCGCGTTAGGGTAGCGGCGTTACTGCAACGCCGCCCTCGGCGTTGCAACACCGCTGACTATTTGCTTATTTACCAGCCGCTTAGGGTACAACATTGCAACGCTGCACATATTTAGCCTATATATTGAACATTATGCATTCTTGTAAAGGGAGCCGAATTTGGTAGATTTTTGCCCTATTTTCGAAATACACCTTGTAAGAAGAGAGAAAAGAGTGTTTTTGGGAGCCAAAGCATTTGTGGAGATTCGAGATCGAAGACGGGAGCTCAGAGACGAAGGACCGGCATCGACACCTAAGTTTAATTTCCTTTTCTTTCAATTTGTAATAGCGTTCTAAGACGTTTTCTACTTGTTTAGTTTGATTTTCATGTGATTTAGAGTAACTAAACAATTTAGTTAGGATTTGAATTACTTGTTATGACTTTCTTGCTATGTATTGAAGCATGTTTTGTCCTTATTTTTGGTAATTCGTTCTTAACTCTTAATTTGTTGGTTTAAGTGGACTCGAGAGATAATGCTTGAATTAGAGCAACATTGTCAAAACCCTTAGAAATCTGACATGAGAATGACTTAGAAATCTTAGGGAAATACATAAAAAAGTTGCTTAATGCCATGCATGTCGTAGGTTCATATGGAGACTATGAAGTTTATTGCATGTGTGAGGCTCACTAAGAATCGAGAGATTTTCTTGAGTATTTTACTTCTTGTTTATAAATTCATCTCATTGGTTCATTGCATGTGTTACTTGAGTCATTAACTTGTATAATCACTTCCCTCAAATCTATCAATTCGTGTCTCCACATGTTTTCTTGTTTGCTTGTCTTTACTTTCAACCAACTATCCATGTTATGTTTCTTTAGCTAAAATTGAGAATTAGTATCTTAGTAATTAATTAATCTAGAAACCCATTCCCGAGGATGATACTTGGACTCATAAAGCACTATACTAAAACTTGACCCGTACACTGCGGTATTGCCATATCCATAAATATTACGCAACAAGTTTTTGGCGCCGTTGCCGGGGAATGGCGATTATTTAGATTAATTAATATTAGGAGAAAATTTGAAATTTTAGACTAAAGTGTGTTTGTGTGTTTTTCCTTATTTGTTCTTTTTTTTTGTTTTTGTGTGCGTGTTTGTTTCCGTATTTGTTCTAGTTTGTTTTGTGTGTTTTTGAATCTTTATACCTTGTTTTGGTTGTGTTGATATTGTGTAAAAGTCTTGACCTGAATTACTGATTTTTCAAGTATGACTTTGCATGATTTTGAGTTTCCACCATTCTATTGTCCCTCTCAGGACCCTAGGTTTATGCATCATGATTTCTCAGAATACCTTGTGTCTAATTTTTACCATTCTGCACCAGACATTTATGACAATTCACACGAGGGTAGTTATTTAGGCACTTTGAACCATAGTTTTTCGTACCTTAATCAACCCCTAGAAAAATCTTCTCTTATGGACCAATTGGCGGAATATACCTTAGAATTGAAATTTAAAAATTTGGTTCATAGTGAATTAGAGAGGTTGGATAGGTTAGAAACTGAGGTGGTAGGACTTTGGGAAATAGTACAAGATAGAGCTTAGTACCTTAACCAGCTAGTAGTTTCCCTTAAGACCTTACAAGAGCAAATTTCTTATCCTTACCACTCAAGAGATGCCACCTAGGAGAATTTGTTCATATGTTAGTGAGGATAGATTGGGGGAAACTGAGGCACACCATGATCAGGTTAGTGAGGAAGGCAGTGGTGATACACTTAGTTCCACAGGGGAGATCCAGGTGATAGAGTTAGAGACTGAGAAGTCTTCTTTCCTTTTATCCCTAGAAATTTCCTCCATTTTTGATAACCATTTATCTTGTACTCACGAGTCCTGCTTTAATTTCAGTTATTTCATTTCACCAAACGAATATACCAAAAATAATTCCATCTCTGGTGCCCATGAAAAGAAGGATAGCCTTTTAGACATAGAAGGCTATATCAAATTCCAGCAAGAAGGGCCCGAAAAAATATGAGCAATTTTATGTGCCCTGATAAGTCACCGTCTAGCTAAAGCGTTAAAGGAAGCGCTTGTTGGGAGGCAACCCAAGCTTTTATGTTTCATGTTTTTATTTTTGTCTTATTTTCTAGTTGTTTATGTTTGTTGTCTAATTTCTTTCTTTTTGTTCCTCTAGGTGTATGCCCAAGGGGAGAGCTGCAGACTTGCACCCTTTTGATCTTGAGATCGAGAGGACCTGTAGGAGACTCCTAAGGGAAGGAAAAGCAGAAACTCATACTATGGCTGATCAGGAGCTCATCAATAACCCTAAACCTATCAGGGAGTATTTCCAACCTGTGTTTAATTCTGAGCAGGCTTGAATAGTCCATGCCCCTATAAATGATAATAATTTTATGCTTAAGACAGGGCTTATACAAATGGTTAGGGAAGGTTCTTTCAGAGGCTTAGCCACAGAAGATCCTAACTCTCATCTTCAAAATTTCTTAAAAATCTGTGGTACATTTAAAATGAATGGTATCTCTGCTGATAGTATTCGCTTACGTCTTTTTCTTTTCTCTTTACAGGGTAGGGCTAAAGAATGGCTAGGGTCCCTTCCCTCAGGAAGTATCACTTCTTGGGAGGAGTTGGCCCAAGCCTTCATGCCCAAATTCTTCCCACTTGTGAAGGCTGCAAAGTTAAGGACTGAGATTGGAACATTCAGGAAGTAGGAAGGAGAGCAGCTATTCGAGGCATGGGAAAGGAACAAGGAAATGATCAGGAGGTGCCCACAGCATGGCTACCCAGAATGGGTCCAGGTACAATTGTTCTATAATGGACTGAAAGGTAAGACCAGGACCATTCTAGATGCCACTGCTGGAGGGGCTTTCATGGCGAAGACTGTGCCAAAAGCACGTGCCCTCCTCGAGGAAGTGTCAAATGCCAGCTACCAGTGACCTACAGACAATGACAGATCTAAGCCAGTAGCTGGACTATATCAACTGGATGAGGTAACTTCTCTTAGATCTCATATGGCATCTCTCACTCATGCTCTGAATAATTTTGCAGGATCACCACAAAAAGGGATGTCCTCTCAATGCTCCCAGACCAATGGAGAATCCACTATAGAGCAATTACACTACCTGGACAATAGAAGCAACCACTATGGAGGAAACCAGACTCAGAATAGCCTCCCAACACATTATAATCTAGGTTTGAGGTATCATGAAAATTTCTCTTATGCTAACAACAAAAATGTGTTGAATCCTCATATAGGGCATGCTTCTACATCAGAGAGGAAACCATCTCTGGAAGACACATTGCACTCCTTCATAGCTGAATCCAGAAGTCGGTCCAACCAACTGGAGAATGCAATCACCAGTGTATCTGGTATAGTGACCAGTCATGAAGCTGCAATAAAGAATATAGACACCCAGATTGGCCAAATGAACACATCACTCCAGGCACTACAAGTAAGGAAAGAAACACCTTGAGGGAGTACAGTCTAGCTAAAGACGTTAAACAAAGCGCTTCTTGGGAGGCAACCCAAGCTTTACTTACTTTTGTTTTCTCTATCTTTAGTTTGCTTTAGTTTGTTTTTAGTTGTTCTTCACTTCTTAGTTTCTTTACTAGTTTGTTGTTTTGCTTTGTATGTTGTGAAGATGCCTTTTTTCGTTGAAATCCATGCTCCCATTATGAGGAACTCCAACACACATGCTTTGGCTATCCAAGGAAGTCAGAAAGATCTCCATAACTTAGGATAATATTATTCACTCTTACCCTTATACTTAATTTGTGCCTATTTTTGCAAACATTGGAAACAATGTTTAGTTTAAGTTTGGGGGTGGGATGTTGTTCAATTGTTGTAACTATCCTCCGTATGTGCTGAATTGTTGATTGATCCTTTACATAAGTATGATCATGATAGTCTAGGATGAGATTTAATTGGAAATTCTTGTGATTCTGCTGAAACCTGAGAGCATGACATGAAATTGAGTTAATTTAAAAAATTTATTGAGTTTTTCCTGCATTATTATGTACATAGCATGTGTTCCTGTAGTTTTGAAATGCTTAGAACAAAGTTATTAGGCCTAAAAGTTTGATGTCACCTCGATAGGTCTGAGAACTGATTTTAGAGTTAAACTACAGGATAGGGTGAATGACAATATGAAGTGCATGATCTGTATATTATGTGCATTTTTTGAAAGAGTTTTTTTTGTTTTTGTTGTTTGTTTGTGTAAAAAAAAAAAATCTTGAGGGCAAAAAAAGCTACCTTCACTGTGATCAGTTAGGCCACTCATTGAGCGAGTGCTTTGGGTAAGGGTTCCTGCAGTAGATGTGTGAAAGCTAGTGTCCTTGCACAAAAAAAGAAGAAAATAGAAAAAAATGATAAAAGGGGATTAAGTGCTGAGTAGAGTTATTTAGTTCTTGAATGTGGGGAGATTCAAAGATTAGTAACTAAGACCAGTGTAGGGGGAAGTTGAATAGAGAGCCTAATAAAGTTGATCAGAGCTTAGTAAAAATGAAGGGACCATAGGCTAACCATACACACACGTAGGAACACTTAGGAAAAGTTTTAATTTGCTTGCTGAAGTGTTATGTTTGAGAGTTTCCTGTGATTGCCAGATTTTCTCTTAAATCTTTGAGGTTTGAATCAAATGTATGTATAAGAACAATTTAATGTTTAATTCTGTTTTTGCTCGAGACTAGCAAAAGTTTAAGTGTGGGGGTATTTGATAGCACACATAATGTGCTATCCTTAGGCTTAATTACTGCTAGTTTTATGATGATTTCAGGGCTATTACGTGTTTAAATCATTTAATTTCAGGATAAGAGCGTAAATAGAATAATTGGAGATATTTTGGATCACTCGGGATCAAAACGAGGCTAATTGAAGTGAAAGGACAAAACCAAGCTAATGGACCCGAAGTGATGGCATTGCCACGCTGTCCATAGCGTCGCAACGCCGAGCGTGCTATGAAGCTGTATTGAAGACTACAGGTGATAGCGTTGCAACGCTATCTCGATAAGAAGGCATGCACGAGGAGCCGCCTAGAGGGCGTTCCAACGCTGCCTTGCAGCGTCACAACGCCAGATCGATAAGGGCGCGCTCGTTAGGGTAACGGCATTGCAACGCTGCCCTCAGCGTTGCAATGCCGTCGACTATTTCTTTATTTACCAGCCGCTTAGGGTACAGCGTTGCAACGCTGCACAGATTTAACCTATATATAGAGCATTATGCATTATTGTAATGGGAGCCGAATTTGGTAGATTTTTGCCCTATTTTCGAAATACACCTTGTAAGAAGAGAGAAAAGAGTGTTTTTGTGAGCCAAAGCATCTGTGGAGATTCGAGATCGAAGACGGAAGCTCGGAGACGAAGGACCGGCATCGACACCTAAGTTTAATTTCCTTTTCTTTCAATTTGTAATAGCGTTCTAAGACGTTTTCTACTTGTTTAGTTTTATTTTCATGTGATTAGAGTAGCTAAACATTGTAGTTAGGATTTGAATTACTTGTTATGACTTTCTTGCTATGTATTGAAGCATGTTTTGTCCTTAGTTTTGGAAATTTGTTCTTAACTATTAATTTGTTGGTTTAAGTGGACTCGAGAGATAAAGCTTGAATTAGAGCAAGATTGTCAAAACCCTTATAAATCTGGCATGAGAATGACTTAGAAATCTTAGGGAAACACATAAAGAAGTTGCTTAATGTCATGCATGTCGTAGGTTCATATGGAGACTATGAAGTTTATTGCATGTGTGAGGCTCAATAAGAATCGAGAGATTTTCTTAAGTATTTTACTTCTTGTTTATAAATTAATCTCATTGATTCATTGCATGTGTTACTTGAGTCATTAACTTGTATAATCACTTCCCTCAAATCTATCAATTCGTGTCTCCACATGTTTGCTTGTTTGCTTGTTTTTACTTTCAACCAACTATCCATGTTCTGTTTCTTTAGCTAAAATTGAGAATTAGTATCTTAGTAATTAATTAATCTAGAAATCCATTCCTGAGGACGATACTTGGACTCATAAATCACTATACTAAAACTTGACCCATACACTGCGGTATTGTCATATCCATAAGTATTACGCAACAAGGCTAAGTATGTCGCTGCTTGTGAAACAACTAAAGAGGCTGTTTGGCTAAGGAAATTCCTTACTGATTTGGAAGTTGTTCCAAAATATGGAATTTTCCATCACCTTATACTATGACAACAATGGTGCGGTAGCCAATTTAAAGGAACCTCGCAACCATAAGCGAGGAAAGCACATCGAGAAGAAGTATCACCTAATACGAGAAATAGTGCAACGAGGAGATGTGACATTCACGAAAATCGCTTCCAAACACAACATTGCTGATCCGTTTACAAAGACTCTCACGGCTAAAGTGTTCGAGGGTCATCTAGAAAGTCTAGTTCTACGAGATATGTACATAGGCTAATCTAGGGCAAGTGGGAGATATGTAATGGGGTATATGGATGCCCTAGTTTATTGTATTTGTATCTCTGTAACCACTATTTTAGATTATGATGTACCCCACTAGAGTTTTAGTTCAAGGGGGAGTTTGTTGGGGTTTGTGTCCTAAAACTCATAGTTAGTAATTATGTTCTAATTATTGTAATAAAGTGTTATTATTTCAATAAAGAGTTATTGTTCATTATTTATGATATTGCCATGGTTTTAACCCTAAATCAAATAAACTAAACATCCAAGGCTATAAAATGTATCTTGAACTGAATGTAGTGTACATATAAAGGATCTCGGTTCGAGATACAACCTAAACGGTCTATAGTAAGGGGATAAGGTTTGGGTACCTTACCTTGGTAACACTATGGATGTGGCCCACTTTGTATATGATACAAACACTGTGATCTTAACGTGTTCGTGTAGATGACATGTGAGTGGGGATATCCTATGTAATGAGATTACATAAGACCGGACCACGAAATAGTAATCACTAGATGTAACTCCGTTCACTAGTTAGGTTTCTATTTCACTAGGATGACCTAGGCAACTTGATCTCAATCCTGAGCAGGTTACGAACTCCTGTTTGTGAGGGATTGTCCTTTGACTAGTATGGGTGAGAGTGGCCAGATTCGCCGACTCAATAAGCCTACCTTCTCTGGGATAAGACCGAGTCAGCAACTGGGACTTAGCCTAGCAAGATGGAATTCACTCCTTCCCGCCTACTAGGGTAAGTAGAGGAATGTTCCCTTAAGTGGTGTCTCCGGGACTTGAACATAGGGCCGACCCTAACATTGGCCCGAGAGGGACTTCTCTTTATATGTAAGACCACAAACAAATTGTTCATTAGAGGAGCACTGGTACTTAAGGTACAAGTTGT
Source organism: Trichosanthes cucumerina (assembly GCA_036507285.1). NCBI lineage: Eukaryota > Viridiplantae > Streptophyta > Magnoliopsida > Cucurbitales > Cucurbitaceae > Trichosanthes > Trichosanthes cucumerina. The sequence goes on from CM071837.1 coordinate 21,720,181, forward strand.
AACACAGGGGTGAAACGGTAATTTGACCCAATTGGTGTTACAAACATTCGTGAAAGATTGACTTGCTGTTATTGGTCAATATCCGTGGACAGAGAAATATATCTACAACGAGAAGAGTGGAGCTACGGGACTTTAGTGGAGTGTTCCCGCAGTTAACGAATGTTGATTAGGAGGTTAATGAGATTAACCGAATAATCTCGTATCGTTAGAGCTTCTGATCTGTAGGTCCATTAGGTCCACCTTCTAGCTCGTAAAGGGTTCTTAGATCGTTTGGATTTGAAATGTTCAAATTCATTAGGGAATAAATTTAATGTATAAAGATACGATATAATATATAGTTTTGGAACTATATATTATAAATTTAATGTGAATATGATTCATATTAAATTATATGAGAGAATTAAATATTTGAAAGAGTTCAAATATTAAATCAAATGTGAATGTGATTCATATTTGAAAACTATAAGTTAAAATTTAATGTGCATGAGATGTGCATTAAAACTATAGATTAGAGGAGGAATGGATTAAATATGATTTAATCTTATTTCAATATACTATATTTAAAGATTAATTAAATATATGATATTTAATTAATTAATTAATTAATTATAGTTAATTAATTAATTAATTAATTATAGTTAATTAATTAATTAATGAGAATGTGTCAGGAGGACACGTTCCCATCTTTCCCACCAACTCCCTATCAATAGGGAGTGGGAGAAGAGCTTCTTTCTCGGTTTTAACTTCTCAATTGAGAGAAGTGTTAGTTGATCGATGAATTGTGATCCATCGTGCAAAAGAAAATTCTCTTTCTCTCAATTCCCTCTTTCTCATTCCCAAAAGGTTGATTCCTTCCGACCATCGGAATAGATCTAAGTAGAACTCAGAGGATAGGAGGTTTACTGAGTGGTGTTGTCCTGTTGGAGAAAACAGAGAAGACACTTTCTTGTTACTGTGTTGCTGTGCACTTGAAGCAGAGAGTTGTTGTGAAACTACAAAGGTAATATTTTGATTTCCCTTTTAGTTTAGTTAAATATACAACATGTTTGCATGTTTATATCCATGCCTAATTAGATTAGGAGTTTGTATTGCTTATTCTCTGTATTTTTCCCAATGTACAGGTATTTGTTTTCAACCAAAATAAACGTGCAATTACGATTCCAAAGCACGTTTCCGCTGCTCAAGGAGATCCGATCTCCATCAATTGGTATCTGAGCAATGCTTGTTTTGTTTTGATTTAAACAAATTTGCATTGGATAGGTGAGAATTAAATTTTGGTTTGCTGTAAAACTGTTTAGGAATTTTTTTGGCCTTAGTTTCTTTTGATGCAAAGGCCCCTATGTTTTTGGGAAATTAAGTGCATGATCGAGTCTGTACTCGAGTTGTGAGTCGTTCGAGACCAGTTTCCTGCAATTTGGATGAGTATCGAAGGAGTAATTGGTGTTTGAAGTTGCTCTGTTCGAAGGAAAATGCTTTGCTGCCGCCGAAACAGCGACGTTAACGCCTTCATCGCCGCGTTACGCCGAGGAACGGCGTCGCAATGTCGAGGCTCCCTATCGATGCAGAAGCTTCAGGGGTCAGTAGTGTTGCAACCCTGCCCCTCATCATTGCAACGTTACCTCGATGATAGGCGCACACGCGGATGAAGCTGGCATTGCAACGCTCCCTTCTGCGTTGCAACATCGTGATGCCAAAACTGAAGTTGCACATCGGTTTGGGCGGTTCAGTCTGTTTTTTTGTCGAGTTCAAGCGGTTTGAACGCAGTTCAAGGAGTTTTGACCCGATTTTGTAATAAGATTAGTGTAATTTTATTATTTTTGTACTTTCGCGGCCAAATTATTCCGATTTTACAACTATTTTTCTTTATGAATGTCATTTAGATTTTTTCCCACCTTAGGATAAGCATGTTCATGGATATTTTTTATATTATTGTTATATAAATATGGTAGAATGCATGATCTAATTTATTTTTCATAAGTATTTATTTATAATTGTTATAATTAGATAATATGGAAAATAAATTGCATGGAGCATGAAATTACTTAGTTTAAAATAATTGTTATTTTATGTAAGTAATTTTAATTATTCAATTAGTTGAATAATTTTATAATTCCAATTTTGGTTTTATAACATAGTTCCTTGTCATAGGTTAATTATTAAAATTTATAAGAGTTATAAATTAAAGGGGTTTTAGAAACCATAAACTATAAACAATGATTAAAAGAGGAACTATGTCTAAGGAAGGTTCTGTCCAGGCTGGGGTATTTAAGCTGACGGAAACGAAACACGCCTACCTGGAAGCTTTTCTCTCAATCTCTCTCAACCTCTCTAAAGCTCTATGTACCCCAAACCAAAGGGAGTCCCACTACTCTCCGTCTACCGACCGAAAACAACCGAGAAAAATAATTGGAGGTGTCTAATCCGTTCAGTTCGAGAGATCGTGATCGTAGAGATCGAGGGCACGAATAGTTCATGATCGGAGAAGGAAATCTCGAAGAAGTGTTCTTCAATAAGTAAGTAATCGGTGCTCGTTGTTTTCCTTCGCTTTAAGCATGTTTAGCCTATGATTTATGTGATGAATTCAGTTTTAAAAAGAACGTTTTTCACAACGAACACAACGATGATTCAAAGTCGTTTTTCGCTGCAAGAGGTTCATTCCCTTGGGGTTCAAAACTAACACCACGACGATAGAAACAGAACCCTGTTGGACATGGTTCGGTTGATGATGAGCTATGCTCCCTCCCTGATTCGTTTTGGAGTTACGTAGTGGAGACTGGATTTATATTTTGAACAACGTTCCGTCGAAGAGTGTTTGTGAAACACCTTTCAAACTCTGGAACGAACGTAAATGCAATTTACACAATTTCAGAATTTGGGGATGCCCGACCCATGTGTTGGTGTCAAACCCGAAGAAGTTGAAACCCCGTTCAAAATTACCTTTTTGTAGGTTGCCGAAAAGAGAATAGGGGTGGTCTGTTTTTCGATCCTAAGTAAAATAAGGTGTTTGTGTCGCAAACGCCACTTTCCTTGAGGAAGACCACATCAAGGATCACTTACAAAGGAGTAAGATTGTGTTAAATGAAATGGGTAGTACATCAGCAAGAGTTGCTGATGGGGCTAGTACGTCAACAAGTGTTATTGATCCTAGTTCGTCTAGTCAAGTCCATTCTCAAGAGTTGAGAATGCCTCGACATAGTGGGAGGGTTGTAAGACAGCCTGAACGTTACCTGGGTTTAGTTGAAACTCAAGTCGCCACCCCCTGATGATGACTGCAATGATCCAATGACCTCTGATCAAGCAATGACAGACGTTGCCAAAGACGAATGGATTAAAGCTATGGACCAGGAAATTGAATCGATGTACTTCAATTCTGTCTGGGAGCTTGTCGATCAACCGGATGGGGTAAAACCTATTGGTTGTAAATGTAAGCGTAAACGTGGCGTAGATGGGAAGGTGCAGACCTTCAAAGGCCGACTAGTGGCAAAGGGTTTTACCCAGGTTGAAGGGGTTGACTATGAGGAAACCTTTTCTCTTGTTGCCATGGTAAAGTCGATCAGGATTCTTCTGGTCATTGCTGCATATTATGACTATGAGGTATGGCAGATGGATTTCAAGACATCCTTTCTGAATGACAATCTTGATGAAACCATCTACATGGACCAGCCCAAAGGATTCATTGCCCAAGGCCAATAGCAAAAGGTTTGTCGGCTTCATAAGTCTATTTATGGACTGAAACAAGCCTCGAAGTCTTGGAATATAAGGTTTGATGAGGCAATCAAATATTATGGCTTTGATCAGAATATTGATGAGCCTTGTGTCTACAAGAAAATCGTCAACAACACTGTCACATTTCTTATATTGTATGTGGATGATATCCTTCTAATTGGGAATGAGGTAGAATTTCTTACTAACATTAAGAAATGGCTGGCTTCGCAATTCCAAATGAAATATTTGGGAGAGGCCTAGTATGTTCTAGGTATCAAGATAGTCCGCAATCGGAAGAAAAGAACGCTAGCCATGTCTTAGACGTCTTATATTGACAAGATGTTGTCTCGATATAAGATGAAGAACTCCGAGAAGGGCTTGCTGCCTTTCAGGCATGGGGTTCACTTGCCTAAGGATCAATGTCCTAAGACACCTCAAGAAGATGAGAATATGAGACAAATCCCCTACCCTTCAGTTGTAGGGAGCCTCATGTATGCCACGTTGTGTACTAGGCCCGACATCTGTTATGTAGTTAGGAATGTAAGTAGGTATCAATTCAATCCAAGATTAGATCACTGGACAGCTGTAAAGGCAATCCTCAAGTATCTTAGGAGAACGAGGAACTACAACCTTTTGTATTTCAGACCGATAAGGATTTTATGAAATCCACTTCGGGGACAGCCTTCATTCTGAATGGAAGAGTTGTAGTGTGGCGAAGCATCAAGCAGGGTTGCATCGCGAATTCCACGATGGAAGCCGAGTATTTTTCGGCTTGTGAAGCTGCAAAGGAAGTTGTTTGGCTTAGGAAGTTCATGATGGATTTGGAAGTTCTTCCTAATATGAACTTGTCGATTACCCTGTTTTGTGACAACAGTGGTGCAGTAGCCAACTCGAGAGAACCTCAGAGTCATAAGAGGGGCAAGAACATTGAGCGGAAGTATCATCTGATACAGAAGATTGTGCACCGCGGAGACGTGACAGTCACGCAGATAGCGTTGGAGCACAACGTTGTTGATCCATTTACAAAGGCCCTCACGGGTAAGGTGTTTGAGGGTCACCTAGAGAGTCTAGATCTTCGAGTGCTTCCTAACAAGGGCAAGTGGGAGTATTGTAAAGGGTATTCAATGCCCTAGTTTATTGTATTTTAAAGTACATTTGAGAAATGTATCTTGTACTCCACTAGCTTAGTCCAAGTGGGAGTTTGTTGAGATGTATGTCCTAATCTCGTACATGTTTGAAATATTCACTATTGAAATAAAAAAAAATTATTTTTTCATCACTTTGTGTCTCGCATATTTACAAACTTTGTCCAATAAACTAAGCTCTAGGGTCATTGAATTATGAGAGAACTAGAACTTGAACGGTGTGTAGTGGACACACATCGAGGATCACGTTCGAGTTAATGACCCAAACGATCTGCAGTATATGGATAGGGTTGGAGGCGTAATCCTGGATACGCTGTGGACGCAGTCCACTTTGTATAAGATACAAACGAGTTGATCCAACTCGTTCATGTGGTTAACATGCGAGTGGGGAGATCCTATGCAATGAGATTGTACAAGACCTGACCGTGAAATATTAGACCTACTGATGTAACACCGTTAACAATATAGGACTAATAACTTCGTAGATGATCAATAGTGGCTCGACTTTAATCCTGGGCGTGTTACGGACTCCTATCTGCGGGGGTCTGTCATTTGACTAGTACGGGTGAGGGTGGTCACAGTTACTCGCCCAATATGCCCATCTTCTTAGGGACAAGACCACGTGGGGACCTGAGAACTTGACTACGCGAGATGGAGTACACTCGTTCCCGACTCAGGGAAACTATAGGGGTTGTTCCCTTAAGTGTTGTCTCTAGGGCTTGGACAACGGGCACCCACCCTCTCACTGGCCCGAGAGGAGTGTTGTTTATTGTTGGACCATACAACGTTGTTGTTCATTAGAGGAGCAGTGGGGCTTAAGGAGCAAGAGGTAGACACAGGAAACGGTAATTGGACCCAACAGTGTCTATAAACAACCTGCGAAAGATCGACTCACGGGCATTGGTTATATCAATGGACATAACTTGTGCTATAGTGATGGGAGTGAAACTACGGGCTTTAGTGGAGTGTTACTGTAGCTAATGAATGTTGAATAACCGGGTCAATGAGTTTGACAGGTTAGTCTCGAATCATTGGAGCTTGTCATCTGTAGGTCCATTAGGTCCCTCGGTTGGCTCTAATTGGATAAATTGGGGGTTTACAGTTTGGTGTGGATTTGTAGTGTTCAAATTCATTAAAAAGGGTATTTATGTCATTTATATGGCATATGATTGACATAATATATAGTTTGATGTGAATGAGATTCATAATAAACTATAGGTTAGCCTAAGTGATTAATTAGTGCTAATTTAGAGAAATTGGATTGAGAGAAATTAAATTGAATTTGATTCAATTTAAAAATCCACAATTATACAAATGTGTCTTGTATAATAAGGTATGAGATATCTTATTATATGTGTTATGCAAATATGATTTGTATAACCTAAGGTTGTGGTAAAATGGTAATTTTGTGGAGGTTTCAACTCCACATCTAACCATTATATAAAGGCTTGGTGAGAAGCCTTTTGCAAGTCATTAGTTCATTTTTCTGGATTTGGCATCCAAGAGAAGAAATGTTCTCTCTAAAATTCTCTCTAATCTCACCATTTTTCTCTCTACTCAAAAACAAAAGGGAGTTCCACCACTCTCCCTCAATCGATCGAGAACAACCGAGAAGATCAATTGAAGGTGTCCAATCCGTTCGATTCGAGAGATCATGATCGTAGAGATCGAGAGCACGAAGAGTTGGTGATCGGAGAAGGAGATCTTGAATAAACATTCTTCAACAAGTAAGTACCTCTATCTTACTAATTTTCCATCTTATTTTGCATGTTTAGCCTAGGATCTATGAGATAGGTTCAATTTTAAGAAAACGTTTTTCACAACGAACACCACGATGATTCAAAGTCGTTTTCTGTTGCGGGAGTTTCATTCCCTTTAATTTGTATCAGAGCCAATCGTTGGCTTCTCGTAGTGAAAACTGTTTTTCTTAAAATTAGGTGGGTTATGCTTTAATTCATAAGATTAATTTCAATTTTGCATATTGGATGTTTACGGTTTTGGCACATTTTTTAGATTTATTTTTCTATTGATGAGATCAATGTAACAACCTAGTGTTTTCGGGAATTTTAGTAAGTAAATTGAGTCTGTAAGTCTGTGTCGTTCGTGGCAAGAGTTGCTGTGAAGAAATCGGAGCGAAATCGGGTGAAAAACGACGAAGAACAGCAAAGGAGTTTGTTGTTCTGTCGACGGCGTTGAGACGCTGTTCTTCGGCGTCTGAACGCTGTCCGTGAGGATCCAGGCGCGTTGCAGGCACATCGTTGCGATGCCAAGCGCGGCGTTGCAACGCTGTGGGCATTGAGAATGCGGTCTTGACGCTGGGCACTACAGCGTTGCAACGCTGGCCACGACGTTGCAACGCTGCCGCGTAGTAGGCAGTTGCTGCGAAGTTTTCGCGCGAGGAGTGGCATCATGGGCAATTTTTTTAGACATGGGCGTTTTTCTTAATATTGAATTAATTTTATTATCGTAAAATGTATTTTAATTTTAATTTTATTAATTAATATTAATATAAAAGTTTTATTCATGTTAATTAACTTAATTAATTTTCCTAGGGTGCCAAAACCAGTCTAATTTTGCTATTTAATTTTTTTTATACATGTGATGTATAAAATTTATTTATTCTATGTACATAATATATGTCCTATAGATTAAAATCTCACCTTAGGTCAAACATTTCATGCATCATATCTATATTATAAGAGTTATAATATATAATATCCATGATAAGATTATATTATAAGAGTTATAATATAATTCATGTTTTAATTTAATTAATATAAGTGATATTTTTTGAATTAAGAGCATGAACATGCATTTATTCATGTGATGAATGTATGTTATATAGTTTATTATTCATGTGATGAATGATCAAGCACTATAAAATAGAAATGCATGTATCCTAAGTTAATTATTAGTTTTAAATCTTTTAGAACTTGAGTATTTAGACTTAGGTTTTCTAGTTCTAATAAGATTTAAATTAGGAAATCAAATATGACTTATGAATGGAGACTAATTTGTAACTCTGTCTAAGTAAGGTTCTATCTGAGCCTGGGGTATTTAAGCTGATGCTTTGCGGAAGACCCCTACTTGGGAACCGACCTGGTAGTGAATTTGGTTCGGAGATTCATAGGTTATATTATCGTGGGTGTCGTTAATTAAAAGTTAATTAATTTACTCACTTAGACCTAAGTTAATAATGTGACTATAGACTTAGGCTAATCCAATATAAGATTTATATTGGTAGACTTAGGTAAATATTAGCCGATTTATCTACATCAATCCCGATTAACTTAAAGTGCTGAGTGGGAAGAAATAAAGTGTATAAGATACATTTAATCTTTTCGATCACAAATCTATGTTAAGTTCACACCGTAAGATCCATACTCGGATGTATGGGTCAATATCAACTTGAATGGAGAGAGTACATATAGTGAGTGAGAGCGGGACCTGTGAAAACGAGACCCACGATCTCTTTTATCGATTCACACAATGAGACGCCTATGATGCGCCTTCTAGTTTAACCTAGACCAGACAATCCATTCGGAGTGCCTTGATCATGGGAGTTGGAAAACCGTGAATTCCCGAAAGGGATATAATTTCCTTGTTGGTTTTCCTTCGTGGTTCACCCTTCGGTGGCTATTGTTTGGACAGATACTTGGAAATTTAAAGATAGAGGGTGACACTCACGGGATTCATTAAGAGTTAATGGATTCTAACCGAATAATGGTAACTGCATGCCTAATGGAATAAGAGTTATTCTGGTATTAGGGTCTGGTCGAGAAAGTCCCATCCCAAAGGAAGAGTGTTTCTATTCACCCTTCGGTGGCGGTCATTCTAAACCTTTCGTGTATCATTGCAATTTTTAATGACATAGGGTTCATAGGATAAAAATTTGCTAAAACCTAATGTTGGGTTTAATGTCCTAAAACTCGTGGTTTTGTAAACTCAATGTATATTCTATTTTGCAATAAAGTTGTTATTGATATTTATTCAGTAAAAGTGTTATTGAATGTTGTGTATTATGTAACCTTAATCCAATAAAGAACCTTTGGCTATGGGGTGAATACTTGAACTTTATGTGTGACATAAAAGTGGATCAAGTTCAAGTTATAGCCAGAACAGTCTATAGTATAAGGATAGGGCTGGGTACGTTATCCTGGGGACACTACGGACACGACCCACTTTGTAGAGTACAAACGATGTGATCCTAAATCGTTCATGTGGAGACATGTGAGTGGGGTGTCCTATGCAATGAGTTTGCATAAGATCGATCATGAAATAGTCACTTAGACTTTTAACTCCGTTTCTTCGTCTTAATCGACTATATTCATACGAGACCTAGGTAACTCGATCTTAATCTCGAGCGTTCTATGGACTCCTGCTTATTCGGATTATCCTTAGATTTGCATGGTGAGAGTGGCTCGAGACCGCCACTCAATAAGCCTCCTATTTCGTGGATAAAACCGGTAGATAGTCGGGAACATAGTTCGCAAGATGGAATTCATTCCTACCGCTTTAGGGATTAGTAGAGAGGTTGTTCCCTTAATCGACTCGGGTCTTGAACAATGGGCCCACCCTCTCATTGGCCCGAGAGGGATTCGGTTTCTTTGGTTGGACCACAAACCAATTGTTCATTAGAGGATCAGTGGGACTTAAGGAACAAGAGGTAATTACAGGGGTAAAACGGTAATTTTGACCCAACTGTAATTACGAACGACCTGTGAAGGATCGACTTACTAATCATGGTTATATCGAGTGGACAGAAATATATCTACAGTGAGGAGAATGCAGCCACTGGGCTTTAGTGGAGTGTCCCGGTGGTTAACGAATGTTGATTATCTAGGTTAAAGAGTTTGGCCGGTTAATTTCGTATCGTTGGAGCTCATGATCTGTAGGTCCATTAGGTTCTCCTTACTAGCTCGGACTTAGCCTGATAACATTTTGAGAGAAAATAATTTGAATTGTTCAAATTCGAGTTTGGAAGAAAGCGTTAATTATATGTGATATATTTAACGAATCATAGCTTAATTATGAATTAAACTATGATTACAGGAGGTGGATATATTTAAATATGATTTAAATATCGGATCGGTTTATAGCATGAATAAGGATTCATGTTCGGAAAATCGATCGAGATCGGGCAATTTATTTAATTTAATATTTGATATTAAATTAAATTAAAAAATTAATTAATTAAATTAATTTTGAATTATTTAATTACATATATTAATTTTAATTAAAAATCAATTTAATATTGATTTTTGAATTAAAATTAAATGTAAAATGAGGGATTTTCATGATTTTCATGAAAAACAAGTTGCCAACATGCCCAATCTTACTCATCTTCAAAATTCACCAAAATTGGCCACCTCCATCTCAAAGCATCCTCATCACCCTTGAGTTGTCACTCCATTGAAGCTTTTTGAAGCTTTATATAATGGTGATTTGAGACGTTTTAAGAGAATTACACAGAAAATTCAATATTCCCGAATTAGTGACCTTTGAGGTCTTTTCTTCCATATTCTCTCAACCTAGGATCCCACAATCCGTTCTAAAGCCTGAGGGTAGTAGGGAAGACTCTAACGGTTGTCCACGAAGTGTTCGTGCTGAAAACCATCAACTGGGTGAAGAGAATTTGATCTTCAAAGTTGAGTTTTCTATCCCACTGTTTTTCCAGTTTTGAGCATGTTTTTTATTTTACAAAATTGATCAACTTAGAGTGTTCAAGATCCAAAATTGCTTCCGTTTTCTTAATCTACACTCTTTTACCTAATTGGATTTTCAAAGGTTTTGTGAGACTAATACAAAGTTTTTCCTTGTTTTCAGCAAAAATGTGTAGTTCAATTATCGCTCTTTTACCTTCTGACAAACTGGTATGAGATAATTTCCAAACGTGGAAGAATAATATCAACACAATACTCGTAACTGGCGTAAAACTATGATAATGCAATACCGCAAGTGTACGAGTCATGTTTTAGTATAGTGATTTAAGAGTCCAAGTATCGTCCTCGGGAATGGGTTTCTAGATTAATTAACTACCAAGATACTAATACTCAATTTTAGCTAAAGTAACATAACATAGATAGGTGATAAAACAAAGATAAATGAAAAACTAACACGTGGAGACACGAATTGATAGAATTGAAGGAAATTGACTTCACAAGTTAATAACTTAATTAACACATGCAATGAACTAATGTGATGAATTTATAAACAAGAAGTAATATACTCAAGAAAATATCTCGATTCTTAGTGAGCCTCGCAGATGCAATAAATTCTATAGTCTCCGTATGAACCTACAACATGCACGACATTAAGCAACTTATTTATGTGTTTCCCTTAGACTTCTAGGTCATTCTCATGCCAGACTTCTAAGAGTGTTGACAACTTTGCTCTAATCTAAGTTTTATCTATCGAGTCCACTTAAACCAAAAAGATCAAGAGTTAAAGAACGAATTTTAAAAAATAAAGAACAAAACATGCTTCAATACATAGAAAATAAGTCTTAACATGCAAATCAAATCCAAACTACAACATTTAGCTACTCTAACTCACAAGAAAATCATGCTAAACGTGTAGAAAACGTCTTAAAACGGTATTACAATCTGAAAGAAAAGGAAATTAAACTTATGTGTCGATGCCGGTCGTTCGTCTCTGAGCTCCCGTCTTCGATCTCAAGCCTCCACGAACACTTTGGCTCCCAAGAATTCACTCTTTTCTGTTCTTACACAGGGTATTTCGAAAATAGGGTGAATTCTCTATCAAATTCGGCTCCCTTTGCAATAATGTGTAGTGTTCTATTTATAATGATCTTTGGTACAACGTTGCAACGCTGTACCCTAACCGCGTGTCAAATATGGAAAGTATTGGCAGCGTTGCAACGCTGCTACCTTAACAAGCGTGTTCCTGTTGATTCGGCGTTGCGACGCTTCAAGGCAGCGTTCGAACGCCCTCTGCTCGACCTTCAAGCTTATATTCTTATCGAGATAGCGTTGTGACGCTGTAAGGCAGCGTTGCAACGCTATCGACAGTGGTCTTCAACGCCTCAAAGCTGCAACGCTCGACATGGCTTTGCAACGCCATCACCTCGGGTCTACTAGCTTGAATTGGTTCTTCTACTTCTAATTGATGTTATTTTTGGCTCCAAATAGCTTCGTTTCGATCCCGAGTGATCCAAAATGTCTCCAATTATTTTGTTTAAGCTCTTAACCTTAAATTGAGTAATTTAAACAAGTAAAAGCCCTGAAATTATCTTAAAACTAGCAATAATTAAGCCTAAGGATAACACATTTTTTGTGCTATCAAACACCCCCAAACTTAAACTTTTGCTAGTCCCGAGAAAAAACAGAATTAAGCATGAGATTGTTTTTATACATACATTTGATTCAAGCGTTAAAGATTTAAGAGAAAATTTGGTAATCAAAAGAAACACTCAAACATAATACTTCAGCAAGCAATTTAAAACTTTTCCTAAGTGTTCCTACGTGCGTGTGTGATTAGCATATGTTCCATTCATTTTTACTAAGCCCGGATAAACTTTATTAGGTTCTCAATTCAACTTCCCCCTACACTGGTCCTAATTACTAATCCTTGAGCCTCCCCACATTCAATCAATAAGCAACTTTACTCAGCAATTAATCATTTTTTTTTTTGCTTTTTATATTTTCTTCTTTTTTTTTTTGTGCAATGACACTAGCTTGCACACATCCACTTCAGGAACCCTTACCCAAGCACTCGCTCAATGAGTGGCCTAACTGATCACAGTGAAGGTAGCTCTTTTTGCCCTCACGAATTTTTTTCTTTAAACAAACAAACAACGAAAACAAACTACTTTACATAGTATACAAATCATGCATTTCATATTGTCATTCACCCTATCCTGCAGTTTAACTCTCAAATCAACTCTTAGACCTATCGAGGTGACATCAAACTTCTAAGCGTAATAACTTTGTTCTAAGCATTTCAAAACTACAAGAACACAGGCTATGTGCATAATAGAGAAGGAAAATGTTTTTTAAAATTAACTCAAATTAATATCATGCGTTAGAGTTTCAGTAGAATCATAAAAATTTTCAATGAATTCTTATCCTAGGCTATCATAATCATACTTATGCAAAATATCAATCAGCAATTCAACACATACTCAGGACAGCCACAACATATTAATAACATCCCACTCCCAAACTTAAACTAAACATTGTCCCCAATGTTTTCAAAATAAGCTCAAAGAAAGTATAAGGGTAAGAGTGAACAATACTGTCTTGAGTTATGGAGATCTTTATTATTTTATGAGTTCCTTGGATATCCAAAATACGTGCGTTGGAGTTCCACATAACGGGAGCATGGATTTCTACGAAATGTGACATCAACAACAACCTAACAAGCAAACAAACTAGTAAGAAAACAACAACCAACCAAAACAAACTAAAAACAGAAGACAGAAAGGACAAAAATGTAAAGCTTTGGTTGCCTCCCAAGAAGCGCTTTCTTTAACGTATTTAGCTAGACTGTACTCCCCCAAGGTGTTTCTTTGCTGTCCTGCAGCGCTCGGAGTTATGTGTTCATTTGGCTGATCTGGGTTTCTATATTCTTTATTGCATCTCCATGACTAGTTACTATACCAGATAGACTGGTGACTGCATTCTCCAGCTGGTTGGACCTACTTTTGGATTCAACAATGAAGGAGTGCAATGTTTCTTACAGAGATTATTTCCTCTCGTATGTAGAAGCATACCCTGTAAGAGGATTCAACACATTTTTATTGATAGCATAAGCCAAATTTTCGTGATACCTCAAACCTGGATTATTAATGTGTTGGGAGGTTATTCTGAGTCTTGTTTCCTCCATAGTTATTGCTTCTGTTGTTCAGGTAGTGTAGTTGCTCCAAAGTAGATTCTCCATTGGACTGGGAGCATTGAGAGGGAACCATTGTTTGGGGTGATCCTGCAAAATTATTCAAAGCATGGGTGAGGGATGCCATATGAGATCTAAGGGAGGTTACCTCATCCAGTTGATACAATCCAGCTACTGGCTTAGATTTGTCATTGTCCGTAGGTGTAAGCCCTAAACCCTATTCTCTTTTATCATTGATCACTCGTTCATGATGTTTTGAAATAAGCAAAGTCGTATAGGTTGCACTAAACGATGTCGTGATCGAATTTGGGAATCTATTGAATTTGGAGCTACAATGTGTCTAAACTTCATAAGGGGATAGGTAAACCATTGAAATAAGCATATTAAAAGTTGCATTGAAGTAAGTTCAACTCATTAGCAAATTGGAGGAGTTTTAGGTGCATCAAGTATTGAATGGAAGATCATATGTCTTACAAACTTAGGATAAGTTGGCTAAATGCTTAAGGTTTATTTACACACTTATTTTGTTGTTTTAAAAAGGTGATTAAGATGTAAAAACTGAAGGAGGAGCTGCAAAGGGAGGTGAAGCTTCGGAGTTAAACAAGCCAAGTAGGTGCTGTCAAATTCACAGAAAAACAGCAAGCAGCTGGAAAAAGGGTCATCTTCAATCGACCATATCTCTCTATCTACTGAACCACATTCGATGATTTTTGTGTCAAAATCTCAGAAATTGAGTGTAGAATACGAAACTGGTCGGCTTTGCAGAAAAAAACAAGAGGACGAAGGAGAAAAGAGCAGAACAGTGAAGGGTGTTCAAGTTTCTCGGGTAGCAGAACAGTATGAGGAGATCACTCTGTTTTGAGCTCTTGAGGAGGAATTAGAAGCTGACATTTTGAGGTAAGTAAGCTAAGATGTTGTCCTTGAGGTTTATCAAAAAATATTCGGTGGTTGTGTTGATAAATTTTGAGGAACCCAAGCTGAAATTTGAACCTGTAGTTTTAGGTGAAAGGGAAAAAACTTCTAGCAAGAGATTGAGGGAGATTTTCTTTCATTTCTATATACCTTACAATCAATTGTGTGTATGGTTATTCTGAATTGAGTTATGGGACTGAGTTAGACCTGTTTCTAAGGTGCAAGGAAAGGAATTGATGCTACTGTTTTGAAGAAGAAGGCAGAAGACAGAAGTATGCTGTCAAATCCGGGAAGTCTCTGATGTTTTTGTTGTTCTGATCTGTACACTTGGAGTTAGAAGCTCTAATTGGTATGGTTGGAAAGCTTATTGAATTTCCTACAACTTTCGTGAAGAAATCGTGAGTAGAAAATGTCTAGAAGATGTCTTAAATATCAGATTAAATTTGTTGTGCAGCAGGAAATCCGAATCTGAAAACAGCAGAAGTCTGTTTTGGGGAAAGTAGCTTTCGAGGTATTTCTGAACAAATCCGTTTGGAATTTCAATTTCATGTCTTCATATGATTTTTAGAGGGTTCAAAAAGGAAGAGTTTGGTATAAATTACATCATTTTCGGATAAGTAATGAAGAAGTTATGGCTGTCTGAATACAGGGCAGAAAATCTGAAAATGCTGAAAATTTAAAAGTGTGTTTTCTTGCAAGCTTTAAGGTTAAAAATCATGAGGTCGAGGTTCTAATGGTTGGGTTGGTTTGTTTGATAGGTCAAGAGCTAATAGGTCAAGTTTACAAGCCAGGGTTCTAATTCTAATACTGTGAGTGACTCTATCTTTAAACTATGCTTGGCCCATGTTTTTCTTAATAAGCATAATTGTTGATCATTGAGTCTTGTTTGAACTAATTATGTATAGCTTCATGGAGTCCCTAACATAAAGTTCATGATGGAACCTAAGCAAGCTTGAATTAGTTGTAACTATAAATCCAAGTATGGAAACTAAATTATGAAAGTATGCTTTCCTTTAGAGAATGTTTTGTGTAAATCCACTTGGGAACATGTTTAGATGATAATGTGAAATTGTCAAGAAATTGTTGTATGTGTTATAAAGACATGATTTCCATGGTAAACAAGTTATGCCCTTGATCTTGATTAACCCCTAATATCAAGGACATTCGAGAAGGTACTTAGGGGAATGAATCATAATTTCCGATCTTGAAGGACAATGAGAAGGTATTCGGGTAGTAAATGGTCTTACCTTAATACCAAGGACATAGAGAAGGTATTAGGGAAACCAAAGGGCCAAAGGTATTCCACGTGCACGTGAGAGAGGTATGAACCTTGTTGGTACAAATGTAACTTTACCACCTCTATGGTTCGAAAGTGGTATCATGCTATGTGTTTTATTGTTATGAGCTTCTACATTATTGATCTATCTACACTCAATATAATACTATATTATGAGTTATGTGCTATGCATAAGTGGTGACTTGTGTAAATTGGAAGCATGGTTTGTTTAGGGTTAAGCTAACTTCTACTTATAATCTGCCATTATTATGCTTCACCTTTGAGCTTATAATAGACACTCACTGAGCTTCCTAGCTCACGTTTTCTCTATGTCTACTCTTTCCAGGTAGCAGACGAGTTTCCAGTGCTTAGCCATCACAAGACCTACTTGCCACCACGCCATTTAGCTCCTTGTATATACACTTTCTTTGTAATGGTTTGTAGTGAGAACATATTAGATGGGTTGTTATAAACTTGGAAACTTTATGACTATCTAAAGTACATAGTAAAGGAAGTGAATGTATTTCATATATAAGTGTATATCAGTGTTTTACTTTGCTTATTCAAACATGATGTGTTACGTCTATTTTAAGTTAAGTCTTGGGTTAGTCAAGGAAAGCCAGCAAGAGGTTTTGTTATCTTTGTCTTTGCATCTCTTCCTAGGTTAGGCAAGTAAGCTGGGACGGGGTGTGACAACTTGGTATCAGAGCAAAAGGTTTTGGGAAGGGAACTAGGTTCATGCATTAAATTAGGAGCTTGTTGTCTTACTTATTTTAATAAGATTGTGTAATTTAGGACCATGGCTCGAGGTGGCAAACGAGGCAGGCAAGTGGAGACTGGAACTCAAGAAGCTACTGGTGATAGAGGAAGAGAGGTATCAGAGGGAGAGTCTAGTCATCCTCAAGAAGAGGTGAATATGGAGGAACAGATCTTTACGCGGATAACTCAAAGATTAGTGAAAGTGTTGGATCAAAGGCATGCGCATCCGAGAAAAGAAGTATGGCATTGAAAGACTGAAAGCCTTAGGTGCAACAACATTTGAAGGCACGACAGATCCCGCTGATGTTGAGGTTTGGTTAAATCTGATTGAGAAGTGCTTTAGGGTCATGCGATGCCCTGAAGACAGAAGGTCGATTTAGCGAAGATTCTTACTCCGTAAAGGAGCGGATGATTGGTGGAAGATAACCGAGAGCGAGAAAAGGGGATGCTTGGAGCTGGAAAGAGTTTCGAAAGGTCTTTGAAGATAAGTATTACCCGAGCTCATATCGTGATGCGAAGAGGAACGAGTTTTTAGGACTTGTTCAGGGGTCGATGACTATAATAGAGTATGAGAAGAAGTTCACAGAATTATTAAAGTATGCTAGCACTATTGTTGCAAACGAGACAGATCGATGCAAGAGGTTCGAGGACGGTCTACGAACAGAGATCAGAACGCCTGTGACAGCAAGTTCGGAGTGGGCTGAGTTCTCCAAGCTTGTGGAGACGGCATTACGAGTAGAGCGAAGCCTGGTAGAAGACAGAATGGGAAAAGGAACTGTAGGTGGTGGTCATACCACTTATTTTGTTGGTTTACCACGAGACCGATTCCAACGAGGAGATAGTAGGAGATTCACCTGTGTATCTCTGGAAAGGAAAGCTTTAAACCCCATCGTGGTGGGCAAACTACTCAAAGGACCGCACAGTGGGCGGGGAAAGACAGAGAGGCAACAGGATCAAGTTTTCTGATAGGATCGCAAGGGACTCCGTCTGTGGCAAACCCAGTGAGTCGGTAGCTAGTTCAAAGAAGGAAACCTTTGTGCAAAGACTTGTGGAAAGTATCATTGGGGTCGATGTTTGAGTGGCGGAAATGTATGTTTCAACCAGGGCAAGGTGGTCACTTCAAAGGGAATGCCCCAATTAATGCAAGAAGGCATGGTGGGACAGAGAACTACATCGTGATCATCGTGAACCAAAGAAAAAAATACTGGGGCAAATGGAGGAGAAGGCACTAGTAGTGCTAAGCAAAAGGGGCAGTGGGTCGACCCACAAACAGGGGAAGATTTACGCCATGACACAAAGCAGGAGGCGGATGATGCACCGTGGTTGTTACACGTACACTTTCTATCTCAGTAATAAACTCCGCACATGCATTACTAGATCCGTGAGCTACACATTCTTTTATCTCTAAAATGTTTGTCGCTAGCATTGTTGCGGTTAGAACCTTTATCCGAGGAGCTGTGTATTTATACTCCTATTGGTGATATGTCGATAGTTTGTAGTGTTTATACTAATTGTATGGTGGAAGTGAATGGTGTGACCATGACAACCGAATCGATTCCCTTAGATCTCCAAGAGTTCGACGTTATTTTGGGGATGGATTTCTTATCTAGGTATCATGCCTTAATGGACCGCCATAGGAAGGAAGTTGTGTTGAGGAAATCAAAGCAAGACTGAGGTTGTGTTTAAGGGACATAGGAAGATATTGCCTACTTGTATGATATCAACTATTAAAGCTGGGAAATTATTGAAGAAAGGTTGTACAAAGATATCTTGCATATGAAATTTGTGCACCAAAGTGAGTAAATCGAAACACAAGACATTCCAAAGGTACGTGAGTATTTAGATGTCTTCCCGGAAGAGCTACTGTGGTTGCCACCGATAGAGAGGTGGAGTTTACCATTGACTTGATGCCGAGAATGTAGCGCCAATATCTCAAGCCCCGTATAGGATGGCAATCAAGGAATCAAGGAATTGAAAACTCGATTCTGCAGGAGTTGGTGGATAAGGGTTATATTCGACCAAGTGTATCTCCGTGGGGAGCACTGTGTTGTTTGTTAAAAGAAGGATGGGACATTACGATTATGTATTGATTACCGACAACCGAATAAGGTAACAATACGTAACAAATATCCTTTGCCTCGCATAGATGACTGCTCGATCAATCAAGGGTGCCTCGGTGTTTTCCAAAATTGATTTACGATCGTGGATATCATCACGAAGATCAATGATTCTGATGTACCAAAAATAAACTTTCGAGGACAAGGTATGGGCATTATGAATTCTTGGTAATGCCATTCGGGTTAACTAATGCCCCAAAGAATATTCATGGATCTCATGAATCGGGTATTTCATCCTTACCTTGATCGGTTTGTGATAGTATTTATTGATGACATCTTGGTGTACTCGTAAAGTAGAGAAAAGCATGCGAACATCTCGAATAATAGTGCTACGAGACATTACGAGATCGGAAGTTGTATGCTAAATTTAGTAAATGTGAGTTTTGGCGAAACAGTTGTGTTTTTGGGGCACGTGAGTGTCGCAGTTGAGAATGGTACAAGTGGATCCTCGTAAGACGGAAGCTATAGTTAAGTGGGAACAACCAACTTCAATAACGGAAGTCCGTAGTTTTTGGGGCTTGCGGGATACTATCGACGCTTTGTTGAGGGATTTTCAAGATAGCTCTTCCATTAACGATTTGACAAAGAAGAATACGAAGTTCGAGGGAGTGAAAAGTGTGGAAAAAGTTTTCAAGAGTTAAAGAACAGACTTGTCACAAAGACCTGTACTAACTACCCACCACGGAAAAGAGTTTGAGGTTTACCGTGATGCCTCACATCGTGGCCTTGGGTGTGTACTTATGCGGGATGGGAAAGTGATTGCTTATGCCTCAAGACAGCTTAAAAAAACATGAATGTAATTATCCTACTCATGATCCGGAGCTCGCAGTTAGATTGTGTTAGCTTTAAAAATTTGGAGGCATTATCTGCTTTGGTGAGAAGTGTTGTATTTACACACGATGATAAAAGTTTAAAATACATCTTGAATGAAAGAGTTGAATTTGAGACAACGGCGGTGGCTTGAATTGATAAAAGATTATGACCGCACGATCGAATACCACCCAGGGAAGGCTAATGTTGTAGCTGATGCACTGAGTAGGAAGTCGAAGCAACGTAAGGGTTCACTTAATGCTGTTAGAGTGGCTCTATTTGAAGAACTCAAGGGTTCTAATGCAAAGGTGTATGTTGGTGACAAAGGGAACTTGTTGGCTCATTTTCGTAAGACCTACCTTAATTAATGATGTTATCACAAGTCAAGCTAAAGACCCTACCCAAGAAATTGATAGAAGAGGTGAACTTGAATCGAGAGCGGATTACGAAGTAAGGCGTGATGGAGCGTTGATGAAGTATGGTAGATTTTGTGTATCTAAAGATGAAACTTTGAGAAATGCGATACTAGAAGAAGCACATAGTTCAAATTTATGCGATGAATCCAGAGGTACAAAGATGTATCGGACCTTAAAGAACCATTATTGGTGGCGGAATGAAACGAGAAATAGCAGAGTATGTCTCTAAATGTTTAATTTGTCACAGTGAAACTCGAACGACAAAAACCAGGAGGGCTTTCTAAATCCACTCCCAATACCGAATGGAAGTGGGAGCATGTAACGATGGATTTCTTATTTGGACTTCCCAACACCGAGTTGTTATGACGGGATTTGGGTGATAATAGACAGATTGACTAAGATCGCTCGATTTTTACCCGTCAAGGTAACTTTTACTCTGGATAAGCTTGCTAAATTATATGTTGACAGATTGTAAGCCAACACGAGCCCCAAAGATCTATTGTGTCGGATAGGGATTCGAGATTTACTTCCAAGTTCGCCGAGTCTCCAAGAGGCCTTGGGAACTAAGTTGCACTTTAGTACAACATTTCATCCACAAACCGATGGTCATCGGAAAAGAACCATTCGGACCCTCGAAGACATGCTTCGAGCATGCGTCTTGCGCAATATAAAGGAAGTCGGGAGACTCACCTATCATTGATGGAGTTTGCATACAATAATAGTTATCATTCTAGCATCGGAATGGCACCGCATTTGAAGCATTATATGGAAGAAAATGTAGAACCCCTATTTGCTTGGGGAGGTAGGAGAAAGGAAGTCGATAGGGCGAGTTGGTCCAAGTTACCTCGGAGAATGTTAAACTTATCGTGGAAAGATCAAGACAAAGACAAGATAGACAAAAGAGCTACGCTGACAAACGAAGAAGAGATTTAGAATTCAAATCGGAGACAAAGTTTTCCCGAGACTATCCCCATGGAAGAGTATTTTGCGGTTCGGAAGGAAGGGAAATCGAGCCCGAGATATATAGGGCCTTACGAGATTCTGGAACGTGTAGGGCCATCACCTTGTGATTAGCTTAGCTTTACCAATAGAATTGTCTCGGTACATAATGTTTTCCATGTATCAATGTTGAGGAAATACGTTTCGATCCATCACATGTGCTCAAGGTAGAACCAATACAACTTAAGGAGAATCTATCATATGAGGAAGAACCTCTACAAGTACTGGATCGGAAAGAGCAGGTGCTTAGGAACAAGTCAATACCACTGGTAAAGGTCTTGTGGAGAAATCACGACGTCGAGGAAGCAACATGGGAAAGCGAAGACACAATGAAAGAAAAGTACCCACAACTTTTCGTCGTGCTGAATTTCGAGGCGAAAATCCTCTTAAGGGGGTAGTAAATTGTAAGCCCTAAACCCTATTCTCTTTTATCATTGATCACTGCGTTCATGATGTTTTGAAATAAGCAAAGTCGTATAGGTTGCACTAAACGATGTCGTGATCGAATTTGGGAATCTATTGAATTTGGAGCTACAATGTGTCTAAACTTCATAAGGGGATAGGTAAACCATTGAAATAAGCATATTAAAAGTTGCATTGAAGTAAGTTCAACTCATTAGCAAATTGGAGGAGTTTTAGGTGCATCAAGTATTGAATGGAAGATCATATGTCTTACAAACTTAGGATAAGTTGGCTACATGCTTAAGGTTTATTTACACACTTATTTTGTTGTTTTAAAAAGGTGATTAAGATGTAAAAACTGAAGGAGGAGCTGGCAAAGGGAGGTGAAGCTTCGGAGTTAAACAAGCCAAGTAGGTGCTGTCAAATTCACAGAAAAACAGCAAGCAGCTGGAAAAAGGGTCATCTTCAATCGACCATATCTCTCTATCTACTGAACCAAATTCGATGATTTTTGTGTCAAAATCTCATAAATTGAGTGTAGAATACGAAACTGGTCGGCTTTGCAGAAAAAAACAGGAGGACGAAGGAGAAAAGAGCAGAACAGTGAAGGGTGTTCAAGTTTCTCGGGTAGCAGAACAGTATGAGGAGATCACTCTGTTTTGAGCTCTTGAGGAGGAATTAGAAGCTGAAATTTTGAGGTTAGTAAGCTAAGATGTTGTCCTTGAGGTTTATCAAAAAATATTTGGTGGTTGTGTTGATAAATTTTGAGGAACCCAAGCTGAAATTTGAACCAGTAGTTTTAGGTGAAAGGGAAAAAACTTCTAGCAAGAGATTGAGGGAGATTTTCTTTCATTTCTATATACCTTACAATCAATTGTGTGTATGGTTATTCTGAATTGAGTTATGGGACTGAGTTAGACCTGTTTCTAAGGTGCAAGGAAAGGAATTGATGCTACTGTTTTGAAGAAGAAGGCAGAAGACAGAAGTATGCTGTCAAATCCGGGAAGTCTCTGATGTTTTTGTTGTTCTGATCTGTACACTTGGAGTTAGAAGCACTAATTGGTATGGTTGGAAAGCTTATTGAATTTCCTACAACTTCCGTGAAGAAATCGTGAGTAGAAAATGTCTAGAAGATGTCTTAAATATCAGATTAAATTTGTTGTGCAGCAGGAAATCCGAATCTGAAAACAGCAGAAGTCTGTTTTGGGGAAAGTAGCTTTCGAGGTATTTCTGAACAAATCCGTTTGGAATTTCAATTTCATGTCTGCATATGATTTTTAGAGGGTTCAAAAAGGAAGAGTTTGGTATAAATTACATCATTTGTGGATAAGTAATGAAGAAGTTATGGCTGTCTGAATACAGGGCAGAAAATCTGAAAAATGCTGGAAAATTTAAAAGTGTGTTTTCTTGCAAGCTTTAAGGTTAAAAATCATGAGGTTGAGGTTCTAATGGTTGGGTTGGTTTGTTTGATAGGTCAAGACCTAATAGGTCAAGTTTACAAGCCAGGGTTCTAATTCTAATACTGTGAGTGACTCTATCTTTAAACTATGCTTGGCCCATGTTTTTCTTAATAAGCATAATTGTTGATCATTGAGTCTTGTTTGAACTAATTATGTATAGCTTCATGGAGTCCCTAACATAAAGTTCATGATGGAACCTAAGCAAGCTTGAATTAGTTGTAACTATAAATCCAAGTATGGAAACTAAATTATGAAAGTATGCTTTCCTTTAGAGAATGTTTTGTGTAAATCCACTTGGGAACATGTTTAGATGATAATGTGAAATTGTCAAGAAATTGTTGTATGTGTTATAAAGACATGATTTCCATGGTAAACAAGTTATGCCCTTGATCTTGATTAACCCCTAATACTGAAGGACATTCGAGAAGGTACTTAGGGGGGAATGAATCATAATTTCCCGATACTGAAGGACAATGAGAAGGTATTCGGGTAGTAAATGGTCTTACCTTAATACTGAAGGACATAGAGAAGGTATTAGGGAAAACCAAAGGGCCAAAGGTATTCCACGTGCACGTGAGAGAGGTATGAACCTTGTTGGTACAAATGTAACTTTACCACCTCTATGGTTCGAAAGTGGTATCATGCTATGTGTTTTATTGTTATGAGCTTCTACATTATTGATCTATCTACACTCAATATAATACTATATTATGAGTTATGTGCTATGCATAAGTGGTGACTTGTGTAAATTGGAAGCATGGTTTGTTTAGGGTTAAGCTAACTTCTACTTATAATCTGCCATTATTATGCTTCACCTTTGAGCTTATAATAGACACTCACTGAGCTTCCTAGCTCACGTTTTCTCTATGTCTACTCTTCCCAGGTAGCAGACGAGTTTCCAGTGCTTAGCCATCACAAGACCTACTTGCCACCACGCCATTTAGCTCCTTGTATATACACTTTCTTTGTATATGGTTTGTAGTGAGAACATATTAGATGGGTTGTTATAAACTTGGAAACTTTATGACTATCTAAAGTACATAGTAAAGGAAGTGAATGTATTTCATATATAAGTGTATATCAGTGTTTTACTTTGCTTATTCAAACATGATGTGTTACGTCTATTTTAAGTTAGGTCTTGGGTTAGTCAAGGAAAGCCAGCAAGAGGTTTTGTTATCTTTGTCTTTGCATCTCTTCCTAGGTTAGGCAAGTAAGCTGGGACGGGGTGTGACAGTAGGCCACTGGTAGCTGCAAGTTGACACTTCCTCGAGGAGGGCAACTACTTATGGCACAGTCTTTGCCATGAAAGCCCCTTAGTGGTGGCATCAAGAATGGTTCTGGTCTTACCTTCAAGTCCATTATAGAATAGTTGTACCTGGAGCCAATCTGGATAGTCATGCTGTAGGCATCTTTGGAGCATGTCTTTGTACCTTTCCCATGCCTCAAATAGTTGCTCTCCCTCCTACTGCTTGAATGTTCCTATCTTTGTCCTTAACTTTGCAGCTTTCACAGATGGAAAGAATTTTGTCATGAAGGCTTGGGCCAGTTCCTCCCAAGAGGTGATACTGTTTGGTGGGAGAGATCCTAGCCATTCTTTAGCCCTACCCTGCAAAGAAAAAGGAAAGAAACGTAAGCGAATACTATCAGCAGAGATACCATTCATTTTAAGTGCATCACAAATTTCTAAAAAATTTTGCAAGTGTGAATTAGGATCTTCTGTGGCTAGTCCTCTGAAAGCACCTTCCCTAACCATCTGTATAAGCCCTGTTTAAGTTCAAAATTGTTAGCATTTATGGGGGCATGGACTATTCCCGCCTGCTCAGAATTAAACACAGGTTGGAAATACACTCTCTAATGGGTTTAGGGTTATTGATTAACTCCTAATCAACCATTGTTTGAGATACTGCTCTTCCTTCCCTTAGGAGTCTCCTACAGGTCCTCTCGATCTCAGTATCAAAAGGGTGCAAGTCTGCAGCTCTACCCTTGGGCATACACCTGGAGGTACAAAAAAAATAAGAATTAGAACAACAACTAGGAAAGGAAAGAAAATATATATATAAAAAAAATAAAACATAAAAAAACATAGAACATAAAACATAAAACATGGGTTGCCTCCTAAGAAGCGCTTCCTTTAACGTATTTAGCTAGACAGTGACTTATCAGGGCATATAAAACTGCTCATATTTCTTTCGGCCCTTCTTGCTTGAATCGATATAGCCTTCTAAGTCTAAAAGGCTATCCTGTTTCTCCTGGGCACCAGAGAGAGAAATATTTTTGGTATTTTTGTTTATCAACATAAAAGAACAAAAATCAAAACAAGACTCGTGAGTGTAGGACAAATGACTATCAAGATTAGAGGAAATTTCTGGATATAAAAGGGAAGAGGACTTCGCATCCTCGAACTCTATTACCTTGATTTCCTCTGTGGAAGTGATTGTTTCACAATTGTCTACCTCACAAACCCAATTATGGTCTATCTCAGTTTCCTCCAACCCATCCTCACTGTCGTATGAATAAGTCCTCCTAGGTGGAACCTCCTTAGTGGTAAGGATAAGAAACTGTTCCTGTAAGGCCTTAAGGGAAATTACTAGTTGATTAAGATAATGAGCTCTATCCTGTACTATTTCCCAAAGTCCTGCCACCTCAGCTTCTAACTTATCCAACCTCTCTTATTCATTATGAACCAAATTTTTAATTTTCAATTCTAAGGTATATTCCATTAATTGGTCCACAAGAGAAGAATTTTCTATAGGTTGGTAAGGGTATGAAAAATTATGGTTCCAAGTGTCTAGATAACTACCATCACGTGAATTTTCATCAATTTCAGGTATAGAATGATAAAAATTAGACAAATGGTATTCAAAGAAATCATGATGCACATACCTAGGGTCCTTGGAGGAATAATAGAATGATGGAGAATCAAAATCATGCAAAGTCATACTTGAAAAATCAGTAGTTCAAATCAAGACTTTTGCACAATAGCAACACAATCAAAACAGGGGACAAAAACTCAAAAACACAAAAAATTAAAATACGACAATTAAGGAAACAAACAAACACACAAAAATAACTAAGGAAAACAACACAAACACACTTTAGTCTAAAATCTCAAATTTTCTCCTAATATTAATTAATCTAAATAATCGCCATTCCCCGACAACGGCGCCAAAAACTTGTTGCGTAAAATTATGATAATGCAATACCGCAAGTGTACGAGTCGAGTTTTAGTATAGTGATTTAAGAGTCCAAGTATCATTCTCGGGAATGGGTTTCTAGATTAATTAACTATCAATATACTAATTCTCAATTTTAGCTAAAGTAACATAACATGGATAGGTGATGAAACAAAGATAAATGACAAGCAAACACGTGGAGGCACGAATTGATAGAATTAGAAGGAAATTGACTTCACAAGTTAATAACTCATATACAATGAACGAATGTGATGAATTTATAAACAAGAAGTAAAATAGTCAAGAAAATCACTCGATTCTTAGTGAGCCTCAATCATGCAATAAATTCTATAGTGTTCATATGAATCTACAACATGCACGACATTAAGCAACTTCTTTATGTGTTTCCCTTAGACTTCTAGGTCATTCTCATGCCAGACTTCTAAGAGTGTTAACAACTTTGCTCTAATGTAAGTTTTATCTTTCGAGTCCACTTCAACCAACAAGATCAAGAGTTAAAGAACGAATTGTCAAAACTAAAGAACAAAACATGCTTCAATACATAGCAAATAAGTCTTAACATGCAAATCAAATCCTAACTACAGCATTTAGCTACTCTAACTCACAAGAAAACCAAGATAAACGTGTAGAAAACGTCTTAAAACGGTATTACAATCTGAAGAAAAGGAAATTAAACTTATGTGTCAATGTTGGTCCGTCGTCTCTGAGCTCCCATCTTGGATCTTGAACCTCCACGAACGCTTTGGTTCTCAAGAATGCTCTCTTTTCTCTTCTTACAAAGGGTATTTCGAAAATAGGGTGATTTCTCTATCAAATTCGGCTCACTTTGCAAGAATGCATAATGTTTTATTTATAATAATCTTCGGTACAACGTTGTAATGCTAGGGACAGCGTTGCAACGCTGTACCCTTACCGCGTATCAAATATGGAAAGCATCGAAAGCGTTGAAACGCCGAGGATAACGTTGCAACGCTGCTACCTTAACAAGCGTGTTCCTATCGATCCGCTCGCTTGCGACGCAAGCAGGTAGCATTGCAACACCTCTCGCGCCTTCCACTTGTATTCAGATCGAGATAGCGCTGCGACGCCGCAAGCAAGTAGCGCGCAACGCCGCCGCGAGTGGGGTTTCAATGCCTCAAAGCTGCAATCACGGCGTTGCAACGCCATCACCTCGGGTCTACAAGCTTGAATTGGTTCTTCTACTTCCAGTTGATGTTATTTTTGGCTCCAAATAACCTCGTTTCAATCCCGAGTGATCCAAAATGTCTCCAATTGTTCTGTTTAAGCTCTTAACCAGAAATTGAGTAATTTAAACAAGTAAAAGCCTTAAAATCATCTGAAAACTAGTAATAATTAAGCCTAAGGATAGCACATTTTATGTGCTATCACCGGGCTCGACCGCATCGCAAAGTTTTCGTGATGCGTACGATCGATGGATAAGGGCCAATGAAAAGGCCAAGGTCTATATCATTGCCAGCTTATCTGAAGTATTGACAAATAAGCATGAGTTGATGATCACCGCTAAGGAGATCATGGAATCTCTGCAGGAAATGTTTGGACAACAGTCCTTTCAGGTCCGGGACGATTCCCTCCAACACGTCTTATTTGCGCGGATGAAAGAAGGGACGTCTGTATGTGAACATGTTCTGGACATGATGACCTACTTTAATCTGGCAGAGATGAATGGAGCTTTGATCGACGAGTCGAGCCAGGTCAGTTTTATCTTCGAGACTCTTCCGAAGAGTTTCCTTCAGTTTCGTTGCAATGCTGTGATGAACAAAATTAGCTACACTCTGACTACCCTTCTTAACGAGTTATAGAACTTCCAGTCCTTGATGAGGATCAGGATGTTGGGATTTTTGTCCTAATCTCGTTTTGTTTGTAGATATACGATTGAAATTAATAAAGGTTATTTATTTCATCATTTTGTGTCTCGCATTTAATACAAACTTTGTCCAATAAACTATGCTCCAGGGTCATTGAATATATGAGAGAACTAGAACTTGAACGGTGTGTAGTGGACAAACAGGGAGGATCACGTTCGAGTAAATAACCCGAACGGTCTATCGTATATGGATGGGGTTTGAGACCTAATCCTGGATACGATGTGGATGCGACCCGCTTTGTATTAAGATACAAACGAGGTGATCTGACTCGTTCATGTGGTTGACATGCGAGTGGGGCCATCCTTTACAATGAGATTGTACAAGACCGGACCGTGAATTATTAGACCTACTGATGTAACACCATTAACAGTATGGACTAATAACTTCGTAGATGAACATTAGTGACTCGACTTGAATCCTGAGCGTCCTACGACCTCATGTCTGCGGGGGTCTGTCCTTTGACTGGTACGGGTTAGGGTGGTCACAGTTACCACCTGTTGGAATTTTTGTCCTAATCTCGTGTTTGTAATATATTGATTGAAATTAATAAGAGTTATTTATTTCATCACTTTGTGTCTCGCAATATTTATAAACTTTTCCAATAAACTAAGCTTCAGGGTCATTGAATTTATGAGAGAACTGAACTTGAACGGTGTGTAGTGGACACACAGGTAAGATCACGTTCGAGTTAATGACCCGAATGGTCTACAGTATATGGATAGGGTTGGAGACCTAATCCTGGATACACTGTGGATGCGCCCGCTTTGTATTAGATACGAGGCGAGGTGATCCGACTCGCTTCATGTAGTTGACATGCGAGTGGGGGCATCCTGTGCAATGAGATTGTACAAGACCGGACCGTGAATTATTAGACCTACTGATGTAACACCGTTGAGAGTGACATAATTTCGTAGATGACCATTAGTGACTCGACACAATCCTCGAGCGTGTTACGGACTCCCATCATGCGAAGTCCGTTTCTTTGACTAGTACGGGTGAGGGTGGTCACGCCATCGCCCAATATGCCTATCTTCTCGAGGGACGTAACCAAGTAGGAGCCGGGAACTTAACTACGCGAGATGGAATTCACTCGTTCCGCCTTTAGGGAAACTAGAGGGTTGTTCCCTTAAGTCTTTGTCTCCGGGCTTGGACAACGGCGCTCACCTTCTCACCGCCCGAGAAGGGTGTTGTGTATGGTTGGACCATGACAATATGTTGTTCATTAGAGGAGCAAAGTGGGGACTTAAGGAACAAGAGGTAGACACAGGGGTAAACGGTAATTTGACCCACCCGTGTCTCACGAACAACCTGTGAAGGGTCGACTCATGGGTATTGGTTATATCAGTGGACCCGTAATATTCTGCATTGACGGGTGTGCAGCTACGGGCTATAGTGGAGTGTTACCGTAGCTAATGAATGTTGGTTAACCGGGTCAAAGAGTTTGGCGAGTTAAATCTCGGATCATTGGCGCCCGCCATCAGAGGTCCATTAGGTCCCTCGGTTGGCTCCATCCGGATTTAAGAAGGGATAAAGTTTTGGTATGAAATTGAAGTGTTCAATTTCACCTTAAGGGCATTTATGTCATTTATATGAGATATGAATGATATAATATATAGTTTAATGTGAATGAGATTCATAATAAACTATAGGTTAGCCTAATTGTTGAATTAGGGCTAATTGGAGAATTTGATTGAGAGAAATTAAATTGGATGTGATTCAATTTAATAAATCCACAATTATTGCAAATGAGATTTGCAATATGAGATATGAGATATCTTATATTATGTGGTTATGCAAATGAGATTTGCATAACCTATGGTTGTGGTAAAGTGGTAATAATGTGGACATTTTAACTCCACTAATCCCACTATATAAACCCTTCTTTCAAGAAGGATGGGACTTCACTCTCTCATTTTTGGTTTTACACAAAAAAAGAGAAGAGAAACTCTCTCTATTCTCTCTCAAATTCTCCTCCCTCTCCAAAACCAAAAAGGTTCCCACAAGCCTCCTTTCTCCAAAAGAGAACAACCGAGAAGGCTTCTTGGTAGTGTTTGACTTATAATCGTTGGAGGAAATCGTTGTGTACGAGGAGCACGAAGAGTTCGTGGATTTGAAGAAGATATTGTGAAGAAAGTCTTCAACAAGTAAGTAAAATCCTTTCTTATTGTTATTCTTGTTCTTAATTGCATGTTTAGCCTAGATCTATGTACTAGATCAATTTTAATAAAGACGGTTTGCGTAATTCATATATCGATGATTCAATCGTCTTCCGTTGCACGGGATTTTCATTCCCTTCAAATGAAACTCCCACTTGGACTAAGCTAGTGGAGAAAATACATTTCAAAATGTACATAAATTACAACGAAGTAATACAATAAACTAGGGCATTGAATACCCGCTTACATCTCCCACTTGCCCTAGTTAGGAAGCTCTCAAGACCTAGACTCTCTAGGTGACCTCAAACACCTTAGCCGTGAGGGGCTTTGTAAATGGATCACCTACGTTGTGCTCCGACGCTATCTCGCGTGGATCGCCACGTCTCTGCGGGGCACAATCTCCCGTGACGATGATGATACTTGCGCTCAATGTGTTTGCCTCTCTTATGGCTCGAGGCTCACGTGAGTTGGCTCTTCGCACCACCGTTATCACGTAGCGATGTGATCGGCAAGTTCATATTTGGAACAACTTCCAAATCATCATGAACTTTCTAAGCCAAATAGCTTTCCTTTGCGACTTCACAAGCCGCAACATACTCGTTCCATAGTGGAATAAGCAATGCATCCCTGCTCGATGCTTCACCTTACTACAGCTCCTCCATTCAGAATGAAGGCTGACCCCGAGGTGGATTTTCTAGAATCCTTATCGGTCTGAAAATAAGAATCTGTGTATCCCGTAAGGATCAAATCCCCACTACCATACACTAAGTTGTAGTTCCTTGTTCTCCTAAGATACTTGAGGATTGCCTTTACTACCGCCCAAAGGATCTAATCTGGATTGGACCGATATCTACCGACAATTCCTACTACATAATGGATGTCGGGCCTAGTACACAGCATGACATACATGAGGCTCCCTACAGCTGAAGCATATGGAATCCGTCTCATATCCTCAACATCTTGAGGAGTCTTAAGACATTGATCCTTAGACAAGTGAACCCCATGCCTGAAAGGCAGTAAGCCCTTCTTGGAGTTCTGCATCTTATATCTAGACAACATCTTGTCTATATAAGACG
The DNA here is from genome assembly GCA_036507285.1 of Trichosanthes cucumerina. NCBI lineage: Eukaryota > Viridiplantae > Streptophyta > Magnoliopsida > Cucurbitales > Cucurbitaceae > Trichosanthes > Trichosanthes cucumerina. The sequence goes on from CM071837.1 coordinate 21,751,347, forward strand.
CCTGAGACAAGGCTAACGTTCTGCTCTTCTTCTGTGCCTGACTATCCGGATACCTAGAACATCTTGAGCTTCTCCCAAATCTTTCATTTGGAATTGCGAAGCTAGCCACTTCTTAGCGTCAAGAAGAAATTCTACCTCATTCCCAATGAGAAGAATATCGCCCACATACAACACTAAAAATGCGACAGCTTTGTCAACGATTTTCTTGTAGACACAAGGCTCGTCGACATTTTGATCAAAGCCATAAGATTTGATTGCCTCATCAAACCTTATATTCCAAGACCTCGGCTCGCTTTGACCCATAAATGGACCTATGAAGCCGCAAACTTTTTGCTCTTGGCCTTGGACAATGAACCCTTTGGGGTTTGGTCCATGTAGATGGTCTCATCAAGTTTGCCATTCGTAAAGGTCGTCTTGACATCCATCCGCCATACCTCGTAGTCATAATACGCGCAATGGCCGTATGGATCATGATCGACTTTACCATGGCAGCAGTAAAAGGTCTCCTCATAGTCAACCCCTTCAACCTGGTAAAAAACTTTGCCACTAGTCGGGCTTTGAAGGTCCGCACCTTCCCATCAATGCCACGCTTACGCTTGTAGATCCATTTGCAACCAATAGGTTTTACCCCATCCGGTTGATCCACAAGCTCCCATACGAATTGATGTACATAGACTCCATTTCTTGGTCCATAGCTTTAATCCACTCGTCTTTGTCAACATCAACCATTGCCTGATCATAGGACAATGGATCCTCACAGATCATCATCGGGAGCGACAAATCGAGGTTTCAATAAACCCATGTAGCGATCAGGTCGTCTCACGCCTCCCACTACGTCGAGGCATTCCCAACTCTTGAGAACGGATTTGACTAGACGTGCTAGGATCAACAACACTTGTTGACGTACTAGCCCCATCAGCAACTCTTGTTGATGAACTGTCCATTTCATTCAATACAATCTTAGTCCTTGGTACATGATGCCTGACGTGGTCTTCCTCTAGGAAAGTGGCGTTTGTCGACACAAGAACCCTATTTTCCCTAGGATCATAAAACAGACCACCTCTAGTCTCTTTAGGGTAACCTACGAATAGGCACAATTTCGAACGGGGTTCCAACTTTTTCGCGTTTGACACCAACACATGGGCCGGGCATCCCCAAATCCTGAAGTGATGTAAACTACCTTTACGTCTACCCCAGAGCTCGAAAGGTGTTTCACAAACACTCTTCGAGGGAACATTGTTCAAAATATACACCGCAGTCTCCACTGCGTACCCCCAAAAAGAATCAGGGAGACGAGCATAGCTCATCATCGACCGAACCATGTCCAACAAGGTTCTGTTTCTCCTCTCCGATACACCATTCTACTGTGGCATACCAGGTGCTGAGAGTTGGGACGTAATTCCGTGTTCTATCATATAGTCCTGGAATTCAGTGTCCATGTACTCTCCACCCCGATCCGATCGAAGTGTTTTAAGCGATTTACCTAAGAGGTTCTCAACCTCAGTCTTGTACTCCTTGAACTTTTCAAGAGTTTCTGTCTTCTTATGCATTAGGTAAATGTACCCATATCTAGAGTAGTCGTCTATGAAAGACACAAAGTAATCATATCCGCCTCGAGCTTTAACATTCATCGCACCACAGAGGTCAGAATGCACTAACTCAAGAGGCTCTTTGCCTCTATATCCTTTTCCACTAAAAGGACGTTTGGTCATTTTGCCCTCAAGGCATGACTCACACACCGGTAAAGAGTTTTCTTCCAACTCGTTTAGAAGTCCACTCTTCACTAGTTTCTCAATCCTATTGAAATTAATGTGGCCTAACCGAAAATGCCAAAGATGGGCATTTTCTTTTGGAGAAACTTTCGCTTTCTTAGTTCGTGTTTCTCATAGCTTTAAATAATTCAAAGATTCAAAACACTTTTGACCGAATTAGGTTTCAAAACATACAGATTATTTTCAAGTGAAGCTGAACAAATTACATTCCCTTTGAAACAAATAAACGCTTTATTCGATTCAAAAGAAACTGAAATACATTGTTCTATAAGGCAGGAAATTGAAACAAGGTTTCTAGTAAACCCTGGAACTATGTACAGATTGTCCAACAATAAGTACTTCCCGCCAAAGTTTAGCTTCACCATGCCGATCGCTGCAGCAGAGACAAGCTCCCCGGATCCAACCCGTAGAGTCACCTCACCCTCTCGTAGCGGCTGCCAGGAATCAATCCCCTGAAAAGAAGAACAAACGTGGTTAGTTGCGCCCGAATCCAGTATCCAGGCAGAGTCACTACTCTCCACTAAACAGGTTTCAGTCACAAGTAAATCACATTTACCTTGATTCTTCTTCTCGGTAAGGAATTTGGGACAGTTTCTCTTCTAGTGACCACCCCCATTGCAGTGGAAACACTTTCCTTTCTCTGCAACCTCCTTGACCTTCTTGCCCTTGTGGGCAGCAGCACGGTCAGTTTTACCCCTCTTCATCCTCTTTTTCCCTTTCGGGCGTGAAGGAGCAACAGGTTTCGTCCCAGAGGTCGAACCCCTGTGATAAGACCTGTAGGCAACATTTGCCTCAGATTCCCTGACCCTATGCAAGGATTGGAAATTCTGTAGCTCATTGAGGAGGGTTGTCAGTGTGTAGCTAATTTTGTTCATAACAAAGATTGCTACGAAATCAAGGAAACTCTTCGGAAGAGTCTCCAAAATAAAACTGACCTGGCTCGACTCATCGATCGAAGCCCCGTTCATCTCGGCCAGATGGAAGTGGGTCATCATGTCTAGAATGTGTTCACGGACAGATGACCCTTCTTTCATCCGTGCGTTGAAAACGTATTTGAGCGAGTCATCACCGACCGAAGGATCGCTTTGTCCAAACATTTCCTGCAGAGACTCCATGATCTCCTTAGCGGAAACCATCAGCTCGTGCTTCTTTGCCAAGACATCAGACATGCTGGCAATAATATAGACCTTGGCCTTTTCATTGGCCCTGATCCATCGATCGTATGTATCGCGAATACTTCGCGACGCCGCCGAGCTTGCATCTCGAGGACACTCCTCAGATAACACGAACTTTATGTCGTCTTGTACAAAAATTGTATTTATGTTTTTTTTCCAACTTTGATAGTTATCTCCCACTAATTTGTCTGAAGCGAGTAAAGCTATAATTGCGCTAGACATTTTTAGCTGAAAAATCAAGAAAACCTTTGTATTAGTCTCGCAAAAAACTTTTTAAATCCAATCAAGTTTTAGCAAAATTTGTTTCATGATCCCTAAGTCAATCAAAATTTTGCAATGATACCCTAAAGGTTTAGAATGACCACCACCGAAGGGTGAATAGAACACTCCTCCTCTAGGACGAGACTTTCTCGATCAGACCCTAATCCCAGAATAACTCTTATTCCATTAGGCGTCCAATTACCATTGTTCGGTCGAATTCATTAACACTTAACGAATTCTATGAGTGTCACCCTCAATCTTTAAGTTTCCAAGCATCCGTCCAAACAATAGCCACCGAAGGGTGAACCAAGAAGGAAAACCAACCAGAAAAATCAGATCCCTTTCGAATTCACGATGTTACGATTCCCATGATCAAGCCCTCCGAAGGGATTGTCTGGTCCAGGCCAAACTAGCAGGCAGATCATAGGGGTCTCACGGTGTGAATCGAAAGAAGAGACCGTGGGTCTCGTTTTCACAAGTCCCGCTCCCACTCACTATAAGTACTCTCTCCATCCATGATGATATTGACCTATACAAATGCCATCCGAAGGGGGACGCTCCCATTTGCGCCACGAGGCCGAGTATAGATCTCACGGTGCGGACTTTAAAGGAGATTTGTGGTTGGAAATTCAAATGTATCTCATACACTTTATTTCGTCCCACTCAACACTTTAAATTTTATTAGGGATTGACCTAGATAAACCGGCTAAAATTTCCCTAAGTCTACCAATATAACTCTTATATGGTATTAACCTAAGTTTATAATCACATTATTAACTTAGGTTTAAGTGAGTAAATTAATTAACTCTTAATTAACGACACTCACGAGAATATAACCTAAGAATCTCCCAGACCGAATTCACTCCCGTGTCGGTTTCTGTGTAGGGGTGTTCATGGCGTCAACTTAAATACCCCAGCCTTAGACAAAACCTTCCTTAGACAGAGTTACTTATCAGTCACCATTCATAGGTTACATTTGATTTCCTAAATTTCTAATCTCATTAGAAAATTAGAAAACCTAAGTCTAATTATTCAAGTTCTAAACATTTTAAAACTAATAATTAACTTAGATTGCATGCATTTCTATGTTATAGTGCTTGATCATCCATCACATGAATAATACTATATACTATAACATAATATAATTCATCACATGAATTTAAATGCATGAGCATGCTTTTAATTTAAAAAAAAATATAACACTTATATTTAATTAAATTAAAACATGCAAACATTACATTATAACTCTTATAATATAATCCTATCATGCATACCATATATTATAACTCTTATAATATAAAAAATGATGCATGAAATGTTTAATCTAAGGTGAGATTTTAAATCTATATGACATACATAATGCACATAGAAATTAATTAAAATATACATCTCATGCATAAAATAATTAAATAGCAAAAATGGACCGATTTTTGGTACCTAGGGGCAATTATTTAATTAAATAATATTAATATAACATTTATATTAATATTATTTAATAAAATAATTAAATTAAAAAAATAAATTACATTTTACAAAAAGAAATAAATAAAACGTGTGAAAACCGCCCAAGTGGAGGCTTGAACCCACGTCCTCGCAGAATCGCCGCGAATCGCTCCTCAACGCGCGTGCTGCGTTGTAACGCCGTGGGCGCGTTACCAACGCCGCCGCCTCTCAGCGTCGACCGCGCTCTCAACGCCACGCCAGCGTTGTAACGCTACGCCCGGCGTTACAGTAACGCTGCTTCTGCTGCGCAGGCCTCCATCCGCGAGGATAGCGTTGAGACGCCGTTCGGCAGCGTCTCAACGCCTTCGACAGAACAACAAACTCCTTTGCTGTTCTTCGTCGATTTTCGCCTGTTTTTGCTCCGATTTCTTCACAGCAACACTTGCCACGAACGACACAGACTTACAAACTCGATTTATTTTCTAAAATGCCCAAAAAAAATACGGGCCCTTTACATTTGATCTCATCAAACAGAAAATAAATCTAAAAGAGCCAAAAACCGAAAACATCCATTATGCAAACCAAGACATTCATCTCATGAATTATGGTAAAATACCCACCAAATTTTAACAAAACAGTGCATAATTAAGAAACCATCAACCTGGCTCTGATACCATTTGAAGGGAATGAAAATCCCGTGCAGCGGAAGACGATTGAATCGTCGATGTATCAATTACGCAAACCGTCTTTATTAAAATTGATCTAGTACATAGATCTAGGTTAAACATGCAATTAAGAAGAAGAATAACAATAAGAAAGGATTTTACTTACTTGTTGAAGACTTTCTTCACAATATCTTCTTCAAATCCACGAACTCTTCGTGGTCCTCGTACACAACGATTTCCTCCAACGATTGTAAGTCAAACACTACCAAGAAGCCTTCTCGATTCTTCTCTTTTGGAGAAAGGAGGCTTGTGGGAACCTTTTTGGTCTTGGAGAGGGAGGAGAATTTGAGAGAGAATAGAGAGAGTTTCTCTTCTCTTTTTTTGTGTAAAACCAAAAATGAGAGAGTGAAGTACCATCCTTCTTGAAAGAAGGGTTTATATAGTGGGATTAGTGGAGTTAAGATGTCCACATTATTACCACTTTACCACAACCATAGGTTATGCAAATCTCATTTGCATAACCACATAATATAAGATATCTCATATCTCATATTGCAAATCTCATTTGCAATAATTGTGGATTTATTAAATGGAATCACATCCAATTTAATTTCTCTCAATCAAATTCTCCAATTAGCCCTAATTCAACAATTAGGCTAACCTATTGTTTATTATGAATCTCATTCACATTAAACTATATATTATATCATTCATATCTCATATAAATGACATAAATGCCCTTAAGGTGAAATTGAACACTTCAATTTCATACCAAAACTTTATCCCTTCTTAAATCCAGATGGAACCAACCGAGGGACCTAATGGACCTGCAGTGATGGGCTCCAATGATCCGAGATTAACCTGCCAAACTCTTTGACCCGGTTAACCAACATTCATTAGCTACGCTAACACTCCACTATAGCCCGTAGCTGCACTCCCGTCAATGCAGAATATTACGTGTCCACTGATATAACCAATACCCATGAGTCGACCCTTCACAGCTTGTTCGTAGACAGGCTGGGTCAAATTACCGTTTTACCTCTGTGTCTACCTCTTGTTCCTTAAGTCCCCACTGCTCCTCTAATGAACAACATATTGTGATGGTCCAACCATACACAACACCCTTCTCGGGCGGTGAGAAGGTGGGCGCCGTTGTCCAAGCCCCCTGAGACAACACTTAAGGGAACAACCCCTCTAGTTTCCCTAAAGGCGGGAACGAGTGAATTCCATCTCGCGTAGTTAAGTTCCCGGCTCCTACTTGGTTATGTCCCTGAGAAGATAGGCATATTGGGCGAGTAATCGTGACCACCCTCACCCGCACTAGTCAAAGAAAGAACGGACCCTCGCATGACAGAGTCCGTAACACGCTCGTGATTCACTTCGAGTCACTAATGGTCATCTACGGAATTATTAGTCCTCACCGCACAGCGGTGTTACATCGTGAGGTCTAATAATTCACGGTCCTGATCTTGTACAATCTCATTGCACGGATGCCCCCACTCGCATGTCAACTACATGAACGAGTCGATCACCTCGTCGTATCTAATACAAAATGGGCCGCATCCGCCATTGTGTATCCGTGATTAGGTCTCCAACCCTATCCATATACTGTAGACCATTCGGGTCATTAACTCGAACGTGATCTTACCTGTGTGTCCACTACACACCGCTTCAAGTTCTAGTTCTCTCATAAATTCAATGACCACGGAGCTTAGTTTATTGGAAAAGTTTATAAATATTGCGAGACACAAAGTGATGAAATAAATAACTCTTATTAATTTCAATCAATATATTACAAACACGAGATTAGGACAAAAATCCCAACAAACTCCCACTTGGACTAAGCTAGTGGAGAAAATACATTTCAGAAATGTACATAAATTACAACGAAGTAATACAATAAACTAGGGCATTGAATACCCGTTTACACACCACCCAATATGCCTATCTTTTTAGGGACAAGACCAAGTAGGGAGCTAGGAATTTAACTACCGAGATGGAATTCACTCGTTCCCGCCTTTAGGGAAACTAGAGGGGTTGTTCCCTTAAGTGTTGTACTATGGCTTAGACAATGGGCACCCACCTTCTCACTAGCACAAGAGGGTTGTTGTGTATGGTCGGACCATTACAACGTTGTTGTTCATTAGAGGAGAAGTGGGGACTTAAGGAGCAAGAGTAGACAAAGGGGTAAAACGATAATTTGACCCAATAGTGTCTGCGAACAACCTGTGAAGGGTCGACTCATGGGCATTGGTTATATTAGTGGACACGTAATATCTTACACTGATGGGAGTGTAGCTACGAGCTTTAGTGGAGTGTTACCGTAGCTAATGAATGGTGATTAACCGAGTCAAAGAGTTTGATAGGTTAATCTCGGATCATTGGAGCCCGTCATTGAAGGTCCATAAGGTCCCTCGGTTGACTCAATCTAGATTAAAAGAAGGTTTACTGTTTTGGTGTGAATTGACGTGTTCAAGTTCACTAAAGGGCATTTATGTCATTTATATGAGATATGAATGATATAATATATAGTTTAATGTCAATGAGATTCATAATAAACTATAGGTTAGCGTGATTGTTGAATTAGGGCTAATTAGGAGAAATTAGATTGAGAGATATTAAATTGGATGTGATTCAATTTAAAAATCCACAATATTGCAAATCTGATTTGTAAAATTAGATATGAGATATCTTATAATATGTGGTTATGGAAATATGATTTGCATAACCTATGGATGTGGTAAAATGGTAAATAGGTGGAGATTTCAACTCCACCTATCTCCATTATTTAAACTCCTTTGCAAGAAGGGGAAGGCACTCATTTGCTCATTTTTGGATTTCTCAGCAAAAATCAAATTGAATTCTCTCTCAATCTCAAATCTCTCTAAAAAATTCTCCTCCCTTAACCAAATTGTGAATCCCACAATTCTCCTTCTTCCAAAAGAACAACTGAGAAATCAAGTGGTTGTGTTTGATCGGTGTTCGTGAGAAGAGTTCGAGTTCGTTGAGATCAAGGAGAACACGAAGAGTTCATGATCGTGAACAGAAAGGAAACTTCGAAGAACGTCTTCCACAAGTAAGTACTTGTTGTTTTCTTTTCTAAATATGCATGTTTAGACTTAATCTAAGTGTTAGATAGTTTTAACAAAATTTAGTTGCACAACTTCACCGTAACAATTCGATCGTCTACCGCTGCGCAGGGAGTTTCATTCCCTACAATTGGTATCAGAGCCATTCGTTGGTTCTTGTTGTGCACTGATTTTTGTAAAAATTAGGTGGATATTGCCTTTAATTTATGAGATAAATTGTGGTTTTAAAAAAATTAGACGTTTTCGGTTTTGGCAAAAGTTTAGATTTACATTTCTATGTTGATTAGATCAATGTAAGGGCCCGTATTTTGGGCATTTTTATGTAAATCGAGTCTGTAAGTCCGAGTCGTTCGTGGGAAGAGTTGCTGTGAAGAAATCGGAGAGGAAACGGGCGAGAATCGACGAAGAACAAAAGGAGGAACTTGTTGTGCTTTCGACAGCGTTGTGACGCTGTTCATCGGCGTCTCAACACTGCGACTGGGGTCGGAGGCCTAGCTGCAGAGCAGCGTTGCAACACTAGGTGCAGCGTTGCAACGCCGAGGCGTGGAGCACGCAGGGCGTGACGTTGGATGATGCAAAACAACAACACCGCCACGACGTTGCAACGCTTACAACGTAGTGGGCGATTGAAGCGGCGCGCGCTAATTCGGTGCAATGTGCATCGTGGGCGGTTTTTTGAAAGTGAATTCTTTTATTTTTATTTATAAAATGTATTTATTTATTTATTTTATTTATTTTATTAAATAATATTAATATAAATGTTATATTAATATTATTTAATTAAATAATTGCTCCTTAGTGCCAAAATCGGTCCATTTTTGTTATTTAATTATTTTATGCATGTGATGTATGATTTAATTAATTTCCATGTGCATAATGTATGTCATATAGATTTAAAATCCCACCTTAGGTTAAACATTTTCATGCATCATTTATATTATAAGTTTTATAATATATAGCTTGCGTGATAGGTTATATTATAAGTGTTATAATATAATTAAATTAATGTTTTAATTTAATTAATGTAAGTGTTATATTTTTTAGATTAAAATATGCTCATGCATTTTAATTTCATGTGATGAATTATTATGTTATAGTATATAGTTATTCATGTGATGAATGATCAAGCACTATAACATAGAAATGCATGCAACCTAAGTTAATTATTAGTTTTAAAGTGTTTAGAACTTGAATAATTAGACTTAGGTTTTCTAATTCTAATAAGATTATAATTAGGAAATCAAAATGTAATATTTGAATTGTGACTGATAAGTAACTCTGTCTAAGGACGGTTTTGTCTAAGGCTGGGGTATTTAAGTCGACGCTTGCGGAACACCCCTACCTTGAAACCGACCTGGGAGTGAATTCGATCCGGAGATTCTTAGATTATATTTTTCGTGAGTGTCGTTAATTAAAAGTTGATTAATTTACTCACATAGACCTAAGTAATAATGTGATTATAAACTTAGTCTTAATACCATATAAGAGTTATATTGGTAGACTTAGGTAAATTTTAGCTGGTTTATCTAGGTCAATCCCGAAAATTATAAAGTGATGAGTAGGAGAAAATAAAGTGCATAAGATTCATTTAATTTTCTGACCACAAATCTCCATTAAGTCCGCACCGTGAGATCGATACTCGACCTCGTGGCGCAAATGGGAGCGTCCTCCTTCGGATGGTATTTGTATGGGTCAATATCAAAGTGGATGAGAGAGTATTTATAGTGAGTGAGAGCAGGACCTGTGAAAACGGGACCCACGGTCTCTTCTTTCGATTCACACCGTGAGACCCCTATGATCCGCCTGCTTGTTTGTCCTGGATCAAACAATCCCTTCGGAGGGCCTTGATCATGGGAGTCGGAACACCGTGAATTCCCGAAAGGGATACAGTTTCCTTGTTGGTTTTCCTTCGTGGTTCACCCTTCGATGGCTATTGTTTGGATGAATACTTGGAAACTTAAAGATTGAGGGTGACACTCACGGGTTTCGTTAAGTGTTAATAAATTCGACCAAAGAAGGGTAACTGGACGACTAATGGAATAAGAATTATTCTAGGATTAGGGTCTACTCGAGAAAGTCTCGTCCTAGTGGAGAAGTGTTTATGTTCACCCTTCGGTGATGGTCATTCTAAACCTGTAGGATATCATTGCAATTTTTAAATGACTTAGGGATCATAGGATTAATTTTTGATAAAACTTGATTGGATTTAAAAATATTATGCGAGACTGACACAAAATTATTTTTGAATTCTTCTGCTAAAATGTCTAGCTCAATAATCGCTTTACTCGCTTCCGACAAATTAGTGGGAGATAACTTCCAAACGTGGAAGAGAATAAAATATACACGATTCTAGTAACTGACAACTAGAAGTTCATGCTTACTTAGGAGTGTCCTCAGTTGCCGACCTCGACTTCATCACGAAGTGTTCGTGATGCATACGATCGATGCATCAGGGCCAATGAAAAGGCCAAGGTCTATATAATTGCCATTTTTTCTGAAGTGTTAGCAAAGAAGCACGAGTTGATGATCAACGGCAAGGAGATCATGGAGTCGCTGCAAGACATGTTTGGACAACAGTCCTTTCAGGTCAGCCACGATTCACTCAAACACGTCTTCAACGCACGGATGAAAGAAGGGACGTCTGTCCGTGAACATGTTCTGTACATGATGACCCACTTTAATCTAGGGGAGATGAACGGGGCTTCGATCGACGAGTCGAGTCAGTCAGCTTTATTCTGGAGACTCTTCTGAAGAGTTTCCTTTAGTTTCGTAGCAATGTTGTTATGAACAAAATTAGCTACACTCTAACTACCCTCCTCAATGAGCTATAGAACTTCCAGTCCTTGATGAGGATCAGGACACCGAAAGTTGAGGCAAATGTTTCCTACAGATAATATCACAGAGGTTTGACCTCTGGGACCAAATCTGTCGCTCCTTCTCGCCCGAAAGGGAAGAAGAAGATTAAGAGGGGTAAAGTTGACCGAGCTGCCGCCCAGAAGAGCAAGAAGGTCAAGGAAGTTGAAGAAAAAGGAAAGTGTTTCCACTGCAATGGGGACGGACACTGGAAGAGAAACTGTGCCAAGTTCCTTGCCGAGAGGAAGAATCAAGGTAAATGCGATTTACTGGTAACTGAAACTTGTGTAGTGGAGAGTAGTGACTCTGCCTGGATATTGGATTCGGGCGCCATTAACCACGTTTGTTCTTCTTTTCAAGGAATTGATTCCTAGCAGCAGCTGCGAGAGGGTGAGGTGACTCTACGGGTTGGATCCGGGGAGATAGTCTCTGCTGCAGCGATCGACAAACTGAAGCTCTATTTTGGTCAGAGTTACATTTTGTTAGATAATATGTACATAGTTCCATGGTTTACTAGAAACCTTGTTTCTATTTCCTGTTTATTAGAACAATGTATCTCCGTTTCATTTAATGGTAATAAAGCATTTATTTCAAGAAATGGTAATCTTATTTGTTCTGCTTCACTTAAGTCTAATTTGTATGTTTTGAAACCAAATTCAGTCAAAAGCGTTTTAAGCATTAAGTTATTTAAAACTGCAGAAATGCGAACTAAAAAAGTTAAAGTTTCTCCAAAAGAAAATGCCCATCGTTGGAATCTAAGGTTAAGCCACATTAATCTCAATCGGATTGAGAGACTAGTGAAGAGTGGACTTTTAAGTCAGTTGGAAGAAAACTCTTTACCGGTGTGTGAGTCATGCCTCGAAGGCAAAATGACCAAACGTCCTTTTACTATAAAAGGATATAGAGCCAAGGAGCCCCTTGAGCTTATACATTCTGACCTCTGTGGTCCGATGAGTGTTAAAGCACGAGGTGGTTACGAATACTTCGTATCTTTCATAGATGACTATTCGAGCTATGGGTATATTTACCTAATGCATAGGAAGTCTGAAACTCTTGAAAAGTTCAAGGAATACAAGACTGAGGTTGAGAACCTGTTAGGTAAAACCATAAAAACACTTCGATCAGATCGAGGTGGAGAATATATGGACACATAATTTCAGGACTATATGATAAAACACGGAATTACATCCCAACTCTCAGCACTGGGTATGCCACAACAGAATGGTGTATCATAGAGGGGAAACAAAACCCTGTTGGACATAGTTTGGTCGATGATGAACTATGTTCTTCTCCCTGATTCCTTTTGGGGTTACGCAGTGGAGACAGCGGTGTAAATTTTGAACAACGTTCCGTCGAATAGTGTTTGTGAAACACCTTTCGAACTCTGGAATGGCCGTAAAGGTAGTTTACATCATTTCAGAATTTGGGGATGCCCGACCCACGTGTTGGTGTCAAACCCGAAAAAGTTGGTACCCCGTTCAAAATTGTGCCTATTCGTAGGTTACCCTAAAGAGACCTGAGGTGGTCTATTTTTGGATCCTAAGTAAAATAGGGTGATTGTGTCGACAAACGCCACTTTCGTTGAGGAGCACCACATCAGGGATCATCTGCCTAGGAGCAAAATCGTGTTGAACGAAAATGGATGCGATGCGTCGCAAGAGTTCTTTGATGGGGCTAGTACGTCAACAAGTGTTGGTGATCCTAACACGTCAAGTCAAGTCCGTTCCCAAGAGTAGGGAATGCCTCGACGTAGTGGGAGGGTTTTGAGACATCCTGAACGTTACATGTGTTTAGCTAAAACCCAAGTCGTCAATCTTGATGATGACTACGAAGATCCATTGACCTATGATCAGGCTATCGATGATGTTGACAAGGACGAATGGATTAAAGCTATGGACCAGGAAATGGAGTCGATGTACTTCAATTCTGTCTGGGCGCTTGTGGATCAACCGGTTGGAGTAAAACCTATAGGTTGTAAATTGATCTACGAGTGTAAACGTGGCGTAGATGGGAAGGTGCAGACCTTCAAAGCACGACTAGTGGCAAAGGGTTTTACCCAAGTCGAAGGGGTTGACTATGAGGAAACCTTTTCTCCTTGTTGCCATGGTAAACTCGATCGGGATCCTTCGGGCCATTGCCGCGTATTATGACTACGAGGTATGGCAGATGGATGTCAAGACCGCCTTTCTGAATGGCAACCTTGACGAAACCATCTACATGGACCAGCCCAAAGGGTTCATAACCCAAGGCCAATAGGAAAAGGCTTGCCAGCTTCATAGGTTTATTTATGGACTGAAACAAGCCTCGAGGTCTTGGCATATGAGGTTTGAAGAGGCAATCAAGTCTTATGGCTTTGATCAGAATGTTGCGACCCTTGTTTGTACAAGAAAATCGTCGACAAAACTGTCGCATTTCTGATATTATACGTGGATGATATCCTTCTCATTGGGAATTAGGTAGGAGTTCTTACTGACGTAAAGAAATGGCTAGCTTCGCAATTCCAAATTAAGGATTTGGGAGAAGCTCATTATGTTCTAGGTATCCAGATTGTCCGACACCGGAAGAACAGAACGTTAGCAATGTCTCAAGCGTCTTATATTGACAAGATATTTTCTATATATAAGATGCAGAACTCCAAGAAGGGCTTACTGTCTTTCAGGCACGGGGTTCACCTGTCTAAGGATCAATGTCCTAAGACTCCTCAAGAGGTTGAGGATATGAGACGCATTCCCTATGCTTCAGCTGTAGGGAGCCTGATGTATGCCATGTTGTGTACTAGGCCCGACATCTGTTATGTAGTAGGGATTGTGAGTAGGTATCAATCCAATCCAGGATTAGATCACTGGACAGCCACAAAGGAAATCCCCAAGTTGTTGGGTTTTGTGCCCTAAAACTCGTAGTTTGTAATTATGTTCTAATTAATGTAATAAAGTGTTATTATTTCAATAAAGAGTTATTGTTCGTTATCTATGAGTTTGCCTTTATTTAAACCATAAATCCAATAAACTAAACATCGAAGGATGTTATATGAATCTTAAACTGAATGTAGTGTACATATAAAGGATCTCGGTTCGAGATACAACCTAAAGGGTCTATTGTTAGGGGATAAGGTTTGGGTACCTTACCCTGGTAAAACTATGGATGTGGCCCACTTTGTCACACCCCGTCCCGAACTACCTGCTAACTTAGCCCGGTAGACGGCGTGAAGCCAACAGACATCATTCACCTCTCTAACGATACCTGTTGACCCTGTTTTACCTGATAAGCGTACTAAACTTGTATAAGAAACACTTAAACATAACACAACGGAATATTGACAATTACGTAACGTACGTAAGGGGTAACCCTACTTATGACTCTCTGGAAAACTGAAAGAGATATGAACATCACAACCAAAAACATACCCAACCATGGATCACACAACCACAACCTAAAATGTACACATAAACATAACTTTATAGTCCTTCTACAATACATATAGTCTTCCTATACATCTCCACCCACGTACAAAGTATCAAACTCTTGGAGCTTCCAGCAGACTATGGCAAAGTTATCGCACCGGGCTCGATCTCACCAAAAGTGGGAAAATATCGAAAGAATGAGCTATGAAGCTCAGTGAGTGGCTGAGTTAAAAATCTATAACTCATAAATCATATTACCTGGAAACTTATGAGCATATGTATCTGTAATAAAGCGTTAAAAATACATATGTAATCTTAATAGTTTTTCAGAAATCCAGCAACTATGACATTAAAACCTCGCAAGGCATATCGATACTACTAACCATTTAAAAACGTATGACATTCTACGTTGTATAGGACATGCTCAATACAACCAACATTTACTCTACGATGTAGTGGGGCTCGCCCAGCACTCCCATCGTCTTTGTCGTAGTGGGGCCCGCCCAGCACTCACGACAACATTGTTGTCACGGAGTACACTCAACGTCACAACAGAAAATGACCTCTGTGCACACGGTACCATATAGCCTCGAGCTCAATGTCTCAGTCATTTACTCATTCAAGACTCAGAAATACACATAAAAACATTTAAACGTCCCTACTTGTCTTTCCTTTCATAAAACTCAAACTTACTCAGCTTGTTCATTAAAACAGGAAATCTTTAAATCATACTTGCTAGTACATACTTGCTCGAAATCATAACATTTTCATAAATTTCGACAATCAAGAACATATGCTCACATATAAATTTCATCAAGACATTTAGGCTCACAACGAGCACTTGAAATCATTTCTTAGAAAATATGAATACTCATAAACATGTGTTCAAAGGAAAACAATAAGTATTGAAACCATTTCGTTTTAGCAAAACCTTGCATTATCATAAGCAAAATACAAGCCTATAAACCATTTCAAGGTTCGTTTTGTCACTCACCGTGTTAGAACTAGAACCCTGGCCCGTAAACTCAACCTACTTCTTCTTAGCCTGCCAAACAAACCAAAACCATGTTTTAGAACCTCGAGCTCATGGATTTAACCTTGAAATTACAAAAAAACACACCATTCAAAATCCTAGCATTTTACACATTTCATACCCTGTCTTCAAACAATCATAACTTCTTCATTACTTATCCAAAAAGGATGTACTTTATACCAAACAATTGAGATTCCCAACAGATTTGTTCGAAAATACCTCAAAAGCTTCTTCCCCATGAACTAACTTCTGCTATTCCAGAATCGATTTCCTGCTGCAACCCGAAACTTGACCTGATATTTACAACATCTTCCAATCATTTTCTATTCACGATTTCTTCACGAAAGTTGTAGGAAATTCAATAAGCTTTCCAACCATACCTACAGATCAGGACAACAAAATAAACAGAGACTTCTCGGATTTGACAGCAAATTTCTGTCTTCTGCCTTCCTCTTCATAAAACAGCAACTTAAGGTACGAATTGGCTCAAGCATCCTTCACGAACTTTGTTCAAAAATGAATTAGCTTTCAAGAAAACCAAACCTCAACTCTTACATCTTCCTGTGGAGCTTGAGGTGAACAGAAAATCAGAACAGGGTTGAGTTGATCACCTTGCTGCTATATAATCAAACTTTGAGTTCTCCTCCCTCTCTTCTGCAATTCCAGCTCCAAAATCACCTTCTTCCTCTTCCTTTAAACTTCTCCCACGAAACCCTTACCTTCCCTTTTGATAAATGAAGAAGAATATTGATGGAGGAAGAGTTTTTAAAAAGAAAACAATGGTGGGGGTCCCACCTCCCACCTCCCACTTTCCATTTTCATTATTTTCCTTTTTCCTTTCTTTTCTTTTCTTTTCTTTTCTTTTCTAAACAAATCAAACCATAATACATTAACCTTTTCTTTCTTGAATTTCGAAGAATGATCTCGGGTTTACACACTTTGTATTCGATACAAAAACTGTGATCCTAACGTGTTTGTGTAGATGACATGTGAGTGGAGATATTCTATGTAATGAGATTATATAAGACCATACCACGAAATAGTAACCTCTAGCTGTAACTCCATTGACTAGTTAGGTTTCTATTTCACTAGAATGACCTAGGCAACTTGATCTCAATCCTGAGCAGTTACTTAACTCCTGCTTGCGGGATTGTCCTTTGACTAGTATGGGTGAGAGTGGCGATTCGCCGACTCAATATGCCTACCTTCTTGGGGACAAGACCTAGTGAGCGGCTGGGAACTTAACTTAGCAAGATGGACTTGCTTGACTTTTTGTTATTGGTCATTATCCATGGACACAGAAATATATCTGCAGTGAGAAGAGTGCAGCTGCGGGACTTTAGTGGAGTGTTCTTGCAGTTAACGAATGTTGATTGGGAGGCTAATGAGATTAACCGAGCAATCTCGTATCGTTGGAGCTTCTGATCTGTAGGTCCATTAGGTCCACCTTCTAGCTCGTAAAGGGTTCTTAGATCATTAGAATTTGAAATGTTCAAATTCATTAGGGAATAAACTTAATGTGTATTGATACGATATAATATATAGTGTTGGAACTATATATTATAAATTTAATGTGGATATGATTCATATCAAATTTTGTGAGAGAGTTAAATATTTGAAATAGTTCAAATATTGAATTCAAGTGTGAATGTGATTCATATTTGAAAACTATAGGTTAAAATTTAATGTGCATAAGATGTACATTAAAACTATAGGTTAAAGGGTTAATATGATTAAATGAGATTTAATCCAAATTAAATATAGGGGCAATTGGGCTGGTAGCAAATAGACCAAATATAATTGCCTATATAGCAAATGACTTAATCTATTTGCAAAAATAACAAGAATTTGAAAAGATGAATTGAAATTACTAAAACACCCCTCACAACCCACGCCAGTCACTGCTATCAGTGATATCACTGATAGGATTCTATGAGTGATATCACTGATAGAAGTTTGAACTGGGCTACTCTACTACCTTTCCATTTAATGAAGCGTTCATTTCAAAGAAAAGTGTCAATATTTGTTGTGCTAAGTTAGAAAACGGCTTGTATGTACTTAAACCGAATCAAACTAAAGCAATTTTAAATCATGAGATGATTAAGAATGCTAACACTCAAAGTAAAAGGTAAAGAATTTCTCCAAATAATAATACCTATCTATGGCATCTTAGACTTGGTCATATTAATCTCAACCGGATTGAGAGACTCTCTAAGAATGGACTTCTAAACAAGTAAGAAGGTGATTCTTTACCACCTTGCGAGTCTTGCTTGGAAGGTTAAATGATCAAGCGACCTTTTTCTGGAAAAGGTTACAGAGCCATAGAGCCCTTAGAACTTGTACATTCGGATCTTTGTGGTCCAGTGAATGTTAAAGCTCGAGTAGGGTACGAATATTTCATCTCTTTCATAGATGATTATTCGAGGTATGGTTATCTATATTTAATGCATCACAAGTCTGAGGCTCTTGAAAAGTTCAAAGAGTATAAGGCGGAAGTAGAGAATGCATTAGGGAAAACCATTAAAACGCTTCGATCCGATCGAGATGGAGAGTATATGGATTTGAGATTCCAGGACTATATGATAAAACATGGAATTAAATCTCAACTCTCATCACCTAATACACCACAGCAAAATGGTGTGTTAGAAAGGAGAAATAGAACCTTGTTGGACATGGTTCGATCTATGATGAGCTATGCACAATTGCCTGCCTCGTTTTGGGGATACGCAGTAGAGACTGCAGTTCAAATCTTGAATACTTTTCCATCAAAGAGTGTTTCAGAAACACCTTTTGAGTTGTGGAAGGGGCGTAAACCTAGTTTACAACACTTCAGGATTTGGGGTTGTCTGGCACACGTGCTCATGACAAACCCAAAGAAACTTGAACCTCGTTAAAGATTGTTCCAATTTGTTGGTTAGCCCAAAGAAACGAGAGGTGGTCTTTTCTACGACCCACAAGAAAACAAGGTGATTGTATCGATAAACGCCACGTTCTTGGAGGAAGACCACATGAGGAACCACATACCGTATAGTAAATTAGTACTAAATGAAGCTACACATGAACCAACAAGAGTTGTTGATCAATCTGGACCTTCATCAAGAGTTGATGGAGGAGCCAACACCTCAAGTTAGTCTCGTCCTTCTCAATCGTTGGGAATGCCTCGACGCAGTGGGAGGGTTGTTTCCCAACGTGATCGCTACTTGGGTTTAGCTGAAACTCAAGTTGTCATACCTGATGACGGCGTAGAAGATCCATTGTCTTATAAACAAGCGATGAATGACGTAGACAAGGCTCAATGGATCAAAGCCATGGACCTTGAAATGGAGTCAATGGAGTTCAATTCAGTATGGGAACTTGTAGACCAACCTGAAGGGGTTAGACCCATAGGGTGTAAATGGATCTATAAGAGAAAGAGAGATGCAGCCGGAAAGGTACAAACCTTTAAGGCTAGACTTGTAGCAAAGGGTTTTACCCAAAGGGAAGGAGTTGATTATGAAGAAACTTTTTCCCCTGTTGTTATGCTGAAGTCTATTAGGATACTCTTGTCCATAGCCACGTTTTATGATTATGAAATTTGGCAAATGGACGTCAAGACTGCCTTTTTGAATGGTAATCTTGACGAGAGCATCTATATCTCTCATCCCGAAGGGTTCATAGCCCAAGGTCAAGAGCAAAATGTTTGCAAGCTCAATCGATCCATTTATGGGTTGAAACAAGCGTCCAGATCTTGGAATATAAGATTTGATACTGCGATCAAGTCTTATGGCTTTGACCAAAACGTTGATGAGCCTTGTGTTTACAAGAGGATCATAAACGACAAAGTAGCTTTATTAGTACTTTATGTGGATGATATCCTAGTCATTAGGAAAGATGTAGGATACCTCACTGACAAAAAGAATTGGCTGGTGACCCAATTCCAAATGAATGATTTGGGAGAGGCGCAATATGTTCTTGGGATTCAGATCTTTAGGAATCGCAAGAACAGAACGTTAGCACTGCCTCAAGCGTCTTATGTCGACAAAATGTTGTCCCGATATTCGATGCAGAATTCCAAGAGGAGCTTATTACCCTTCAAGCATGGAGTTCATCTGTCTAAGGAACAGTGCCCCAAGACACCTGAAAAAGTTTAGGATATCAGACATATTCCCTATGCCTCTGCAGTAGGTAGCTTAATGTATGATATGTTGTGCACGAGGCCAGACATTTGTTATGTAGTGGGAATAGTCAGTAGGTACCAATCCAATCCAGGGTTAGACCATTAGACAACAGTTAAAAATGTCCTCAAGTATCTTAGGAGAACGAGGAACTATATGCTTGTCACACCCCCTCCCGAACCACTTGCTAACTTAGCCCGGGAGACGGCATGAAGCCAACAGACATTGTTACCTCTTAACAATACCTGCTGACACTACTTTACCTGAAAACAAACTATGTTCGCATATGGAACACTTTAAACTTAACTCAGCGGAAACTGGACATCTATAAGACGTACATGAGGAGAAACTCTTCTTAAGTCTCTCTTGGAAACTAAGATGAGCAAGAACATCAGAACCACAAACAGTCCAAACCACTAATTAAGCAACCACAACCTCTAAAGCACATACGACTATAACTACATAGTTCTCTTAAAATATTTACCGACATATGGACTTGCTAAACCACACCACCACGTACAACATATCAAACATGAGAAGCTTCCAGTGACTATGGCGAGTTATCGAGCACCGGAGCTCGATCTCTACCGAAAAGTGGGAAAAACATCGAAAGAATGAGCTATAAAGCTCGATGAGTGACTTGAGTTTAAAAGAAAGCTATTAACTCGTAAATCATATCACCTGCCATCTATGAGCATATGCATCCGTAATCAAGCGTAAAAGTAATCGTGTAATCATTATAGCTTTTCATGAAAACAAGCAAGACACCGCTCAAATCTCGTAAGGCATGTAAATGATATAAACTCTTTTTAAAACATGTCACAATCTACGTTGTGTAGGGCACGCCAAAGACACCAACGTTTATTCTACGATGTAGTGGGGCCCGCCAAAGACTCCCATCGTCTTTGTCGTAGTGGGGCCCGCCAAAGACTCACGACAAATACTGTTGTCACGGAGTACACTCAACGTCGACAACGAGAATAAGACCCGTGTGTGCACACGGTACTATATAGCCTCGGCTCAATATCTCGAGAAGATCACATGAAAACATTTGAACATGCCACTTTATCTTTTCTTTCATAAAACTCAAGCTTACTTAGCTTGTTCATAAACTCGAAATCTTTAAAACATACTTGCTAGTACATGCTTGCTTGAAATCATCACATTTTCATAAGTTTTGGCAACCATTGGACATATGCTCATGTATAAACTTTATAAAGACTTTTAGGCTCATCATGAACACTTTAAAACATTTCTAAGAAATCATGAATGCTCATAAACAAGTGTTCAAGAAAACAATAAACATCTAAACCATTTCGTTTTAGCAAAACCTTGCATTTCATAAGCATAATACAAGCCTATAAACCATTTCGTTTTGTCACTCACAGTGTTAGAACTAAAGTCTTGACTCGTACACTCGACCTTTTGTTCTTGGCCTGTCAAACAAACCAAAACCATGTTTTAGAACCTCAAGCTCATGGTTTTTAACCTTTAAACTACAAGAAAACACTCCAACAAAAATTCCAGCATTTAACAGATTTTATGCCCTGTATTCAGATACTCATAACTTCTTCATTACTTATCCAAAAATAATGTACTTTATACCAAACTCTTTCTTTTTGAACCCTCTAAAACTCTTATGAAGACATAAAAATGAGATTCCCAATAGATTGGTTCAGAAATACCTCGAAAGCTCTTTTCCCCGGAACTAACTTCTGCTATTCCAGATTCGATTTTCTGCTGCAACCCGAAACTTGACCTGCTATTTACAACATCTTCCAATCATTTTCTATTCACTAATTCTTCATGCAAGTTGTAGGAAATTCAATAAGCTTTCCAACCATACCTAATAGAGCTTCTGATTCCAATTCTACAGGTCAGTACAACCAAAACATCAGAGACTTCTCGGATTTGACAGTAAATTCTGTGTTCTGTCTTCCTCTTCACAAATCAGTAGCTTAGGGTCCGAATTTGCTCGAGCATCCTTCACGAATTTTGTTCCAATATGAGTTAACTTGCACGAAACAAAATTTCAGCTCTTACCTCTTTCTGTGGAGCTCGAGATGAACCAAATAGCAGAACATGACAGAGTGATTACCTTGCTGTTCTACTAATTTGCTTGAGTTCTCTCCCTCTCTTCTTCAATTTCCAGCTGAAACCCTCTTCTTCTTCTTCCTTTAAGCTTCTCCCACGAACCCTCAGCTCCTCTCGGGCCCCACTACATCGTAGAATAAACGTTGGTGTACTGGGCGTGCCCTACACAACGTAGATTGTGACATGTTTTAAAAAGAGTTTATATCATTTACATGCCTTACGAGATTTGAACGGTGTCTTGCTTGTTTTCATGAAAAGCTATAATGATTACACGATTACTTTTTACGCTTGATTACAGATGCATATGCTCATAGATGGCCAGGTGATATAATTTACGAGTTAATAGCTTTCTTTTAAACTCAAGTCACTCACTGAGCTTTATAGCTCATTCTTTCAGTGTTTTTCCCACTTTTCAGGTAGAGATCGAGCTCCCTGGTGCTCGATAACTCCGCCATAGTCTGCTGGAAGCTTCTCATGTTTGATATGTTGTACGTGGTGGTGTGGTTTAGCAAGTCCATATGTCTCAGAAATTATTTTAAGAGAACTATGTAGTTATAGTCGTATGTGCTTTAGAGGTTGTGGTTGCTTAATTAGTGGTTTGACTTTGTTTGTGGTTCTCGATGTTCTTGCTCATCTTAGTTTCCAAGAGAGACTTAAGAAGAGTTTCTCCTCATGTACGTCTTATAGATGTCCGGTTTCATTGAGTTAAGTTTAAAGTGTTCCATATCACGAACATAGTTTGTTTTCGTGTAAAGTAGTGTCGCAGTATTGTTAAGAGGTAACAATGTCTGTTGGCTTCATGCCGCCTCCCGGCTAAGTTAGCAAGTGGTTCGGGAGGGGGTTGACAACTTGGTATCGAGCGCGATTAGCTCCATGGGAATGAGACAGAGCAAGTTAGCTCTAGAAGAAACTAAAAAGTAAATAGCAAGTTATTGAGTTAGTTCAATAGAACTAGCGAGCATGGTCCAAGTAAGGACAAGAGTAAGTCCAGTCGGGACTAGAATGTGAACACAAGTCTAGAATTGTGCATTTGGGTTGAGTACTCATTACATGTCTAGTATGTTAATATGTTATAGAAGTCATGCCACCACGCACTGCTAGCGCACGATGCATGCAGGCAGATCGGGGCGGGACACGTGGATCCTACCCAAGATCAATCCCGGTGGAGATCTAGTGCCCCGAGAGTTCGGATGGGGGCGAGAATTGCAAAGATGCTAATTCCTCATAGGAGGTAGGTAAGCCATAGGAGCAGAGCTAAGTAATCCGAGATAAGACATATAGAATAGATCACCTAAAAGAGTTAGGAGCCACAGTGTTTTTGAGGGTTCCAAAGATCCAACCAAAGCCGAGTTTTTGCTGAATAAGCTTGATAAATGTTTTGATGTTATGAGTTGCTCTAAGGAGCGAAATGTTAAGTTGGCCACATTCTTGCTGCTAAAGAAGGCAGAAGGATGATGGAAATCGTTGTTAGCCAGTTGTAGTAATGCACGTACTTCACACTGGCAAACTTTCAGAAGTATATTTGAAAATAAATATTACCCTAGCACATACCGAGAGGCAAAGAGGGATGAATTTTTAGAACTAAAACAAGAGACACTTCCAGTGGCTGAGTATGAGAGAAGATATACCGAGTTTTCGCGGTATGTTGATGTGATTGTGGCATCTAAGAGTGACAGGTGTCGAAGATTGAAAGAGGGTTACGACCTGAGATACGTAGCCCGATTCATGACCATTGCTAAGTGGATTGATTTCTCCCACCGGTAGAGATCGCTCTCTGCGTGTTAAGCGAGTATAGCAGAGATGCGATCGATGAGTGAAGCCTAGTTATGGAGGCTTCGACAACAAGCAGTTTCCAAGATTGTGAGCAGCGGAGGTTCACACTTGGAGTAAATGTTTCCAAGTCAATATGACTTTAAGGAGCAAGCTAGTAGTCAAGTAGCCAGGCATCGAGGCATATGATTGTGGGTAGTGCCTATCAGAGGCAGAGTTAAAAAGAACCTAATTAGTTTGTTTGATTAGCAGCAAGACTGCAAAGAGGGCAAGAATCTATGTCGGTATAGCAAGGAAAACTCCATGTGTGATCATTTGCAAGAATCATCAAGATCATTGTCTTGTGAGTGTTGGTACATGCTACCAATCTTGACAACCAGGACATGTCAAGAGGATTGTCCACAGCTATGGACACCAAATGCAGGGACCGGGAGTTGAGTCCCAGTTAGTTGAGCAGCCGAGAGTTTCAGTAGCTGCAAGAGAGGGCACCAGTGGTGTTGGACTAAAGAGAGTTGTAGGGAGGCCTAAGCAACACGGAAAGGTCTAGGTTATGTCTCAAAGAAGAAGTCGTCGAGGATGCACCGGGATATGATTATTGGTACAATTACTATTTGAAATGTACACACTGCTTTTAATAGAACAAGGTGCTACACATTTCTTTGTTTTTAGTATGTTCTTGACTAAGTTGAATGGGAAGCTAGAACCTTTATGTAAAAGGTTAGTTATATACACTCCAGTTGGTGATGCTTTATTAGTCAATTCAGTGATGCGGAATTGTGAGGTCTTAGTAAAAGGTCTCAATTTGTTAGTGGATCTTCTTCCACTAGAGTTGCAGGTGTGAGATGCAATCCTAGGAATGGATTTCTTATTCACTCACTATGCTTCCAGAGATTGCTATATAAAGGAAGTTGTTTTCAAGAAACCAGGATTAGCTGAAGTGGTTTTATGGGATGAAAGAAAGACTATCCCTACGAGTTTGTTTTCAGCATTCAAAGCTCAGAAGTTATTGAGGAAAGGTTGCACGACGTTTCTTGCACATGTAGTTGAGGTGCAGGAGGAAAAGCTAAAACACGAAAATGTTCTTGTTGTGAATGAATTTTCTTGTTGTTTTCTAGCAGATCTATCAGGATTGCCACCTGATATGGAAGTTGAGTTCACCATTGAACTGTTACCATGAATGACACCTATTTCGCAAGTGCCGTATAGAATGGCTCCAAGTGAGATCGAGGAGCTAAAGATGCGATTACAAGGACTAGTTGATAAGGGATACATCGACCTAGTGTATCGCCTTGAGAGCTCGATGTTATCTGTGAAAAGAAAGATGGTACCCGTGGATTATGCATTGAGTATAGACGGTTAAACAAAGTCACGATCGTAATAAGTATCCTTTACCACGAATAGATGACTTGTTTGACCGTTAAGAGGTGCATCGATGTTTTGTAAGATTAATTTAAGATCGTGGATATCATAAGTTAAAGGTCGAGAATCGGACATTCCTAAGACGTTATTCATAATGAGGTACGAGCATTACGAGTGTTTAGTAATGCCATTCGGTTTAACAAGGTACTAGTAGTTTCCATGGACCTCATGGGCGTGTTTTTCCCAGTATTTGGATAACATTGTAATAGTAATTATTGATGATATACTAGTTTTTTTGGTTGTGAAAGCCCACGAGGAACGCATGAGTATTATTCTACAAACACTACGAGATAAACAAATTATGCGCTAAATTCACCAAAGGTGAGTTTTGATTGAATCGGTAGTGATTGAGGTAAGTTGTTTCAACAAATGGAGTTGGTATGGGTCCACATAAAGTAAAGTTATGGTCAACTTAGTGAGACCAAATAAAGCGGCAGAGAGTACGTAGTTTCCTAACTTGGCGAGGATCACGCAAATGATTTGTTGAGGACTTCTCACGATTAGTATTACCTTTAACAGATTTTAATAAGAAAGAATGCTAAGATTGAATGGTCGATAAGTGTGAACGAGTTTTTGGAGTCAAAAAAAAGATTAGTTACAACACCTATTCTGACACTTCCTATAACGGGAAAAGAGTATGTAGTTTACTGTGATGCCCCAAGGAAAGATTTAGGGTGTGTACTGATGCAAGAAGGAAAAGTAATAACTTATGCGTTAAGACAATTGAAAAAGCACGAATGTAACTACCCTACCCATGATCTTGAGTTAGCAGCAGTTATTTTAGCACTCAAGATCTGGAAACATTACTTGTTTGGTGAAAGGTGTCACATTTACACAGATCATAAGAGTCTGAAGTATATCTTTGATCAAAGGGAGTTGATTATAAGACAGAGAAGATGGTTAGAACTGATTAAAGATTATGATTGTACCATAGAATACCATCCTGGTAAGGTGAATGTGGTAGCAGTTGTATTGAACAGGAAGTGAAGACTTCCTAAGGACACCTTGTGTGGTTTTTGAGCAACATTTTTTTAAGTACTCTAAGGGATTCTAAAGGCGCTTGTAAATCTGAGAGAATTGAGAGGGTCTTTAGTTTAATTTCAGATCAGGCCTTCACTCATAATAGAGATTGTGAGAAGACAATCAAGAATAGTAACTTGCAAAAGATATTTAGAAAGTCCAAATAGGGCCAAGAAGTAAAATTTAAAATGAGATCGAGGCGGAGCCATAGAGAAACAGGGGAAGACTATGCGTTAGAGTGTTAGTGAGCTTAAGAATGTTTGTTTCAGAAGAAGCTCACGATTCACTTTACGCTATGCATCCAGAAGCACCAAGATGTGTAAAACCTTGAATGAGACTTATTGGTGACACGGGATGAAGCGGGAGATAGTTGATTATGTGATAGATATTTAATCATTAGCAAGTTAAACCCGATTAGACGAAGCAAAAGGACTCCTTAACCCATTCTTTGGTGTCGGAATGGAAATGGGAGCGTATTATTATGGTTTTTTCTGCTTAGATTACCACGTACTTCAAATGGACATGATGGTACTTGGGTAATGGTGGATAGACTCACTAAGACAACACGGTTTGTACCGATTAAAATCGACGTCTACACTTGATCAACTTGTTCAGTGTCCATACTTCCAGATAGAGATCCGAGATTTACTTCTATGTTTTGGCCTAGCTTACAAAAAAAAAAACTATGGGGACAAAGCTGAGTTTTAGTACACAGATGTTTCATGTTCAAACAGATGGTCAATCGAGAGAGACCATCCGGACCTAAAAAGACATGTTGAAAGCATGTGTCCTTCAAGTTAAGGGAGTTGGGATACACACTATATCGCTTATGGAATTTGCTTATAATAACAAAAATACCAATCGAATATTGGCATGGCACCATTTGAAGCTCTAGATAAAAGACCGTGTAGAACGCTAGTATACTGAAATGAACTAGAAGAGCGGAAGCTAATCGATCCTGAGTTGGTGCAAGTTATGACAAACAATATTAACGTGTCGAGAGAGAATCAAGAGGTAGCACAAGACCGTCGTAAGAGTTATGTAGATAAGCAACGAAAGGACTTAGAATTCCGTGTTGGAGATCAAGTTTTCTTGAAGTTATCTCCATGGAGAGGTGTCCTTCGTTTTGGTAAGAAAGTAAACTAAGCCCTAGATATATTGGTCCTTATCAAGTAACGGGACAAGTTGGGCGGCTGACCTCTGAGACTAGAATTGCCGCGAGAACTATCTTGAGTACATGATGTTTTTCATGTGTTCATGTTGAGAAGTATATTCGGATCGACACATGTGCTACAAGCACAACCCGTTGAGTCAAAAAGACATGAGTTACGCAGAGGATGCGCTTCAAATCCTCGTGAGAAAAGAAACAAGTTTTAAGAAACAAGACGATCCCACACGTGAAGGTTCGTTGGAGACATCACTGAGTGGAAGAGGCAACTTTGAGAGTTAGAAGACTAAATGAGGAGGAAGTATCCGATGATTTTCACCTAAGAACTACTAAATTTCGAGGACGAAATTTCTTAAGGGGAGGTAGGTTGTAAACCCAAGATCTTTCTTTGGAACCTCCTTATTATCAAACAACAAAAGAAAGGAAGAAATGAATGCTTAAAACTTGGTTTTCCTTGTTTTAAAAAGAAAAGTAATGAAGTGAAAGGCAAAAGGAAAACAAGGAAGGAAAAACATAAACCATTTTGGTTTGGTTTGGTCTAAGAATAATGAAGAAAGAAAATGAAAGGAAAAGTTATAATGTTGTGTTTTGTTAGGAATGAAAAGAAAAGAAAAGAAAAGAAAAGAAAAGAAAAAGGAAAAAAGAAAGAAAGTGGAAGGTGGGCCCCCACCTTGGTTTTTCTTTTTAAACAACCAAGAACCTTCAATTTTCTTCTCTGATTATTCTTAGACCAAACCAAACCAAAATGGTTTATGTTTTTCCTTCCTTGTTTTCCTTTTACCTTTCACTTCATTACTTTTCTTTTTAAAACAAGGAAAACCAAGTTTTAAGCATTCATTTCTTCCTTTCTTTTGTTGTTTGATAATAAGGAGGTTCCAAAGAAAGATCTTGGGTTTACAATGCTAGTGTATGGGTCTAAGGATTTGATCCTTACTGGATACACTGATTCTTATTTTCAGACCGATAAGTATTCTCGGAAATCCACACCGGGATAAGTTTTCACCCTTAACGGAGGAGCTATAGTATGGCGAAGCATTAAGCAAGGATTTATCGCTGACTCCACGATGGAGGTTGAGTATGTCGCTGCTTGTGAAGCACCTAAGGAGGCTGTTTGGCTAAGGAAATTCCTTACTGATTTGGAAGTTGTTCCAAATATGGAATTTCCCATCACCTTATACTGTGACAATAGTGGTGCGGTAGCCAATTCGAAAGAACCTCGCAGCCATAAGCAAGGCAAGCACATCGAGAGGAAGTATCACCTGATACGAGAAATAGTGCAACGAGGAGATGTAACAGTCAGGAAGATCCGTTTACAAAGACTCTCACGGCTAAAGTGTTTGAGGGTCATCTGGAAAGTCTAGGTCTACGAGATATGTACATAGGCTAATCTAGGGCAAGTGGGAGATATGTATTGGGGTATATGGATGCTCTAGTTTATTGTATTTCTATCACTTTTAACCACTGCTTTAGATTATGATGTACCCCACTAGAGTTTTAGTTCAAGTGGGAGTTTGTTAGGTTTTGTGCCCTAAAACTCGTAGTTTGTAATTCTGTTCTAATTAATTTAATAAAGTGTTATCATTTCAATAAAGAGTTATTGTTCGTTATATATGAGTTTTCCTTTATTTAAACCCTAAATCCAATAAACTAAACATCAAAGGCTGTTATATGAATCTTTAACTGAATGTCGTGTACATATAAACGATCTTGGTTCGAGATAAAGCCTAAAGGGTCTATAGTTAGGGGATAAGGTTTGGGTACTTTACCGTGGTAAAACTATGGATGTGGTCCACTTTGTATTCAATACAAACACTGTGATCCTATGTAATGAGATTATATAAGACCGGACCACGAAATAGTAACCTCTAGCTATAACTCCGTTGACTAGTTAGGTTTTTATTTCACTAGGATGCCCTAGGCAACTTGATCGCAATCCTGACCAGGTTACGAACTCCTGTTCGCGAGGGATTGTCCTTTGACTAGTATGGGTGAGAGTGGCCAGATTTTCCGACTCAATATGCCTACCTTCTTGGGGACAAGACCGAGTGAGCGACTGGGAACTTAACATAGCAAGAAGGAATTCACTCCTTCCCGCCTAGTACGACAAGTAGTGGAATGTTCCCTTAATTGGTGTCTCTAGAACTTGAACAAAGGGCCCGACCCTCTCATTGGCCTGAGAGGGACTTTGTTTATTGGTAGGACTACAAACAAATTGTTCATTAGAGGAGCACAGGTACTTAAGGCACAAGATGTAACCCAGGGGTAAAACGGTAATTTAACCCAGCTGGTGTTATGAACATTCGTGAAGGTTTGACTTGCTGTTATTGGTCAATATCCGTGGGCACAGAAATATATCTGCAGTGAGAAGATTGCAGCTGCGGTTCTTTAGTGGAGTGTTCCTGCAGTTAACGAATGTTGATTGGGAGGTTAATGAGATTAACCGAGAAATCTCGTATCGTTGGAGCTTACGATCCAGAGTCCATTAGGTCAACCTTCTAGCTCGTAAAGGGGTTCTTAGATCATTAGAATTTGAAATGTTCAAATTCATTAGGGAATAAACTTAATGTATATTGATACGATATAATATATAGTTTTGGAACTATATATTATCAATTTAATGTGGATATGATTCATATTAAATTTTGTG
The DNA here is from genome assembly GCA_036507285.1 of Trichosanthes cucumerina. Classification (NCBI taxonomy): domain Eukaryota; kingdom Viridiplantae; phylum Streptophyta; class Magnoliopsida; order Cucurbitales; family Cucurbitaceae; genus Trichosanthes; species Trichosanthes cucumerina. The sequence continues at coordinate 21,781,311 of CM071837.1, forward strand.
AGAGAATTAAATATTTGAAAGAGTTCAAATATTGAATTCAAGTCTGAATGTGATTCATATTTGAAAACTATAGGTTAAAATTTAATGTACATAAGATGAAGATTAAAACTATAGGTTAAAGGGATAATATGATTAAATGAGATTTAATCAAAATTAAATATATGATATTTAATTTGTTTTATTTAACTATGATTTCAATTAATAATTAAATTTGATTTAATTATTATTATTTAATTAATAATATTTTTATAATAAAATAAGGGAACGTGTCATCCAGACACGTTCCCACTACTCCCCTTCTTCTCCCTATCGATAGTTTAACAGGGAGAAGGGGGTTGATGTATCCATAAAAAAAAACGATCGATCAACTGTGTGAACTGACAATTGGAGAATTGCTGTCAAAATTCTCTCTCATTCTCAAATTCCCAAATTTCCAATTGTTTGATTACCTTCCCACCAAGGTAGATCTAAGTGGAATCCAGAGAATAGGAGGTTTGTCATTTTGGTGGTGTTCTGTTGCTGGAAGAAAACATAAAAGTTTAGTTCCTGTGTTGCTGAAAAGCTACGAGCAAGGTATTGCGGGACAATTAGAAACTACAAAGGTAATTCTCCTTTCTCCCCTTTAGTTTAATAGTTAAACATATGAATTTTTTTTTGTGAATGTACTGATTTCTGTTTCAATTAAAACAATCAAGAAAATTACGATCCCAAAACACGTTTCCACTGCTCAAGGAGATCAGATCTCCATCACAAGTATCTTAGGAGAACGAGGAACTGCAGCTTAGTGTATGGCAGTGGGGATTTGATCCTTACAGGATACACAGATTCTGACTTTCAGACCGATAAGGATTCTAGGAAATCAACTTCGGGGTCAGCCTTCATTCTCAATGGAGGAGCGGTAGTACGACGAAGCATGAAGCAGGGATGCATCGCTAATTCCACTATGGAAGCAGAGTATGTTGAGGCTTGTGAATCTTCAAAGGAAGCTGTTTGGCTTAGGAAGTTCATGGCAGATTTGGAAGTTGTTCCAAATATGAATTTGCCGATCACACTGTTTTGTGACAACAGTGGTGCAGTAGCCAACTCCAGAGAGCCTCGCAGCCATAAGAGAGACAAACACATTGAGCGGAAGTATCACCTGATACGGGAGATTGTGCACCGCGGCGACGTGACAGTCACGCAGATAGCATCTGAGCACAACGTAGTTGATCCGTTTACAAAGCCCCTCACGACTAAGGTCTTTGAGGGTCACCTAGAGAGTCTAGGTCTTCGAGTACTTCCTGACTAGGGCACGTGGGAGATATGTAAACGGGTATTCAATGCCCTAGTTTATTATATTACTTTGTTGTAATTTATGTACATTTCAGAAATGTATTTGCTCCACTAGCTTAGTCCAAGTGTGAGTTTGTTGGGATTTTTGTCCTAATCTCGTTCTGTTTGTAAATATACGTTTGAAATGAATAAACGTTACTTATTTCATCATTTTGTGTCTCGCATTTAATACAAACTTTGTCCAATAAACTAAGCTACAGGGTCATTGAATATATGAGAGAATTAGAACTTGAACGGTGTGTTGTGGACACATAGGGAGGATCACGTTCGAGTAAATGACCCGAACGGTCGACAGTATATGAATGGGGTTGGAGACCTAATCTTGGATACGTTGTGGATGCGACCCTCTTTGTATTAAGATACAAACGAGGTGATCTGACTCATTCATGTGGTTGACATGCGAGTGGGGGCATCCTATACAATGAGATTGTACAAGACCGGACCGTGAATTATTAGACCTACTGATGTAACACCGTTAACGGTATGAACTAATAAATTCGTAGATGACCATTAGTTACTTGACCTGAATCCTGAGCGTGTTACGAACTCCTGTCTGTGAGGGTCTGTCCTTTGACTAGTACAGGTGAGAGTGGTCACAGTTACTCACCCAATATACCTATCTTCTAAGGGACAGGACCAAGTAGGGAGTTCGGAACTTAACAACGCGAGATGAAATTCACTCGTTCCCGCCTTTAGGGAATCTAGAGGGGTTGTTCCCTTCACTGCTGTATCCAGGGTTTGGACAATGGGCGCCCACCTTCTCACTAGCACGAGAGGGTTGTTGTGTATGGTCGGACCATTACAACGTTGTTGTTCATTAGAGGAGCAGTGGGGACTTAAGGAGCAAGAAGTGGACATAGGGGTAAAACGGTAATTTGACCTAACAGTGTCTACGAAAAACCTATGAAGGGTCGATTCATGGGCATTGGTTATATAAATGGACACGTAATATCTTACACGGACGGGAGTGCAACTACGGGCTTTAGTGGAGAGTTACCGTAGCTAATGAATAGTGATTAACCGAGTCAAAGAGTTTGATAGGTTAATCTCGGATCATTGGAGCTCGTCATTGTAGGTCCATAATGTCCCTCGGTTGGCTCAAACTGGATTAAAAGAAGGTTTACTGTTTTGGTGTGAATTGAAGTGTTCAAGTTCACTAAAGGGCATTTATGTCATTTATATGAGATATGAATGATATAATATATAGTATAATTGAATGAGATTCATAATAAACTATAGGTTAGCGTGATTGTTGAATTAGGGCTAATTAGGAGAAATTAGATTGAGAGATATTAAATTGGATGTGATTCAATTTAAAAATCCACAATATTGCAAATGTTATTTGTAAAATGAGATATGAGACATCTTATAATATTTGGTTATGCAAATATGATTTGCATAACCTATGGATGTGGTAAAATGGTAAATAGGTTGCGATTTCAACTCCACCTATCTCCATTATTTAAACCCCTTTTCAAGAAGGGGAAGACACTCATTTGCTCATTTTTGGATTTCTCACCAAAAAGCAAATTGAATTCTCTCTCAAACTCAAATCTCTCTAAAAAATTCTCCTCCCTTCACCAAATGGGAATCCCACAATTCTACTTCATCCAAAAGAAGAACAATCGAGAAATCAAGTGGTTGTGTTCGGTCGGTGTTCGTGAGAAGAGTTCGAGTTCGTTGAGATCGAGGAGAACATAAAGAGTTCGTGATCATGAACGGAAAGGAAACTTCGAATAACGTCTTCAACAAGTAAGTACTTGCTGTTTTCTTTCCTAAATATGCATGTTTAGCCTTAATCTAAGTGTTAGATAGTTTTAACAAAATTTAGTTGCACACCTTCACCGCGACGAATCGATCGTCTTCCGCTGCGCGAGGAGTTTCATTCCCTTCACAACACTCAAAGCTGAGGCAAACGTTGCCTTCAGGCCCTTTCACAGGGGTTCGTTCTCTGGGACAAAATCTGTAGGTTTTTCAAGCCCGAAAGGGAAGTAGAAGATGATGAAAAAGGGCAAATCTGACCGTGTTGCCGCCAGAAGGGCAAGAAGGTCAAGGAAGTTGCAGAGAAATGAAAGTGTTTCCACTGCAATGGGGATGTTCATTGGAAGAGAAATTGTCCCAAGTTCCTTGTCGAGAGGAAGAATCAAGGTAAATATGATTTACCGGTAACTGAAACTTGCTTAGTAGAGAGTAGTGACTCTACCTGGATTTTGGATTCAGGCGCCACTAACCACGTTTGTTCTTCTTTTTCGGGAATTGATTCCTCGAAGCCGCTGCGAGAGGGTGAGATCATTCTACGGGTTGGATCTGGGGAGATAGTCTCTGTTGCAGCGATTGACAAAGTGAAGCTCTATTTTTGGCAGGAATTACTTATTGTTGGACAATATGTATATAGTTCCGACGTTTACTAGAAACCTTGTTTCCATTTCCTATCTTATTGAACACTGTATTTCAATTTCCTTTGATAATAATAAAGCGTTTATTTCTTTCAAAGGTAATTTGATTTGTTCAGCTTCACTTGAGTCTAACTTGAATGTTTTAAAGCCTAATTCGGTCAAAAGCATTTTGAACACTGAATTATTTAAAACTGCAAAAACGCGAACTAAGAGAGTTAAAGTTTCTCCAAAAGAAAATGTCCATCTTTGGCATCTCAGGTTAGGCCACGTTAATCTCAATAGGATTGAGAGACTAGTGAAGAGTGGACTTCTAACTCAGTTGGAAGAAAACTCTTTGCCGTTATGTATGTCATTCCTTGAAGGAAAAATGACCAAATAATCAATTTAGTGGAAAAGGATATAGAGCCAAGGAGCCCCTTGAGCTTATATATTTTGACCTCTGTGGTCCGATAAATGTTAAAGCACGAGGTGGTTACGACTACTTCGTTTCTTTCATTGAAGATTATTCGAGGTATGGGTATATTTACATAATGCATAGGAATTCTGAAACTCTTGAAAAGTTCAAGGAGTACAAGACTGAGGTTGAGAACCTGTTAGGTAAAACGATAAAAACACTTTGATCGGATCGAGGTGGAGAGTATATGGATACTGAATTCCAGGACTATATGATAGAACACGGAATTACGTCCCAACTCTCAGCACCTGGTATGCCACAACAGAATGGTGTATTGGAAAGGAGAAACAGAACCCTTTTGGACATGGTTTGGTTGATGATGAGCTATGCTCGTCTCCCTGATTCTTTTTGCACTTAAGAAGTGGAGACTGCGGTTTATATTTTGAACAACGTTCCGTCGAATAGTGTTTGTGAAACACCTTTCGATCTCGGGACTGGGCGTAAAGGTAGTTTACACCATTTCAAAATTTGGGGACGCCCGACCCATGTGTTGGTGTCAAACCCGAAGAAATTGGAACCCCGTTCAAAATTGTGCCTATTCGTAGGTTACCCAAAAGAGACCAGAGGTGGTCTGTTTTACGATCTTAAGGAAAATACGGTGCTTGTGTCGACAAACGCCGCTTTACTTGAGGAAGACCATATCAGGGATCATTTACCTAGAAGCAAAATCGTGTTAAACGAAATGGACAGTACGTCAGCAAGAGTTGCTGATGGGGCTAGTACGTCAACAAGTGTTGTTGATCATAGCACGTGATGTCAAGTCCGTTCCTAAGAGTTGGGAATGCATCGACGTAGTGGGAAGGTTGTGAGACATCCTGAATGTTACATGGGTTTAGCTGAAACCCAAGTCGTCAATCCTGATGATGACTTCGAGGATCCATTGACCTATGATCAAGCAATGGCTGACGTTGACAAGGACGAATGGATTAAAGCTATGTATAAGGAAATGGGGTCGATGTACTTCAACTCTATCTGGGAGGTTGTGGATCAACCGGATGCGGTAAAACCTATAGGTTGCAAATAGATCTACAAGCGTAAACGTTGCGTAGATGGGAAGGTGCAGACCTTCAAAGCACGACTAGTGGCAAAGGGTTTTACCGAGGTCGAAGGGGTTGACTATGAGGAAACCTTTTCACCTGGTTCCATGGTAAAGTTGTTCATGATCCTTCTGGCCATTGCCGCGTATTATGACTACGAGGTATGGCAGATGGATGTCAAGGTCGCCTTTCTAAATGCCAACCTTGACGAAACCATCTACATGGACCAGCCCAAAGGGTTCAATGCAATGGGGATGGTCACTGGAAGAGAAACTGTATTTCCACTGCAATGGGGATGGTCACTGGAAGAGAAACTGTCCCAAGTTCCTTGTCGACATAAAGAAAGAAGGTAAATGTTATTTACTAGTAACTGAAACCTGTTTAGTGGAGAGTAATGACTCTACCTTGATACTGGATTCCGGCGCCACTAACCATGTTTGTACTTCATTTCAGGGAATTAGTTCCTGGCAGCAGTTGCGAGAGGGTGAGATAACGCTACGGGTTGGATCCGGGGAGGTTATCACTGCTGCAGCGGTCAACACGGTGAAACTCTATTTTGGCGGGAAGTACTTATTATCGGATAATTTGTACATAGTGCAAGGGTTTACTAGAAACCTTGTTTTCATTTCCTGCCTTATTGAACATTGTATTTCAGTTTCATTTGAATTAAATAAAGCATTTATTTCTTTCAAAGACAACTTGTTATGTTTTTCTTCACTTGAGAATAACTTGTACGTTTTGAAACCTAATTAGGTCAAAGTGTTTTCAATACTTAATTGTTTAAAACGAAAGAAACACGAACTAAGAGAGTAAAGGTTTCTCCTAAAGAAAATGTCCATCTTTGGCATCTGAGGTTAGGCCACATTAATCTCAATAGGATTGACTAACTAGTGAAGAGTGGACTTCTAAGCGAGTTGGAAGAAAACTCTTTACCGGTATGTGAGTCATGCCTTGAAGGCAAAATGACCAAACGTCCTTTTAGTGGAGAAGGATATAGAGCCAAAGAGCCTCTAGAGTTTATACATTTTGTCCTCTATGGTCCGATGAGTGTTAAAACACGATAAGGTTACAAATACTTTGTATTTTTTATAGATGACTTTTCAAGGTATGGGTATATTTACCTAATGTATACGAACTCTTGAAAAGTTCAAGGAGTACAATACTGAGGTTGAGAACCTGTTAGGTAAAATAATAAAAACACTTCGATCGGATCGAGGTGGAGAGTAAATGGACACTAAATTCTAGGACTACATGATAGAACATGGAATTACGTACCAAATCTCAGCACCTGGTATGCCACAGCAGAATGGTGTATCGGAGAGGAGAAATAGAACCCTGTTGGACATGTTTCGGTCGATAATGAGCTATGCTCATCTCCCTAATTCTTTTTGGGGTTATGCAGTGGAGACTACGGTTTATATTTTAAACAACGTTCCGTCAAAGAGTGTTTGTGAAACACCTTTTGAACTCTAGAATGGGCGTAAAGGCAGTTTACACCATTTTCATAATTTGGAGATGCCCGACCCATGTGTTGGTGTCGAACCCGAAGAAGTTGGAACCCCGTTCAAAATTGTGCCTCTTTGTAGGTTACCCAAAAAAGACTAGGGGTGGTCCGTTTTACGATCCTAAGGAAAATAGGGTGCTTGTGTCGACAAACGCTACTTTTCTTGAGGAAGACAACATCAGGGATCACTTACCAAGGAGTAAGATTGTGTTAAACGAAATGGACAATACATCAGCAAGAGTTGCTGATGGGGCTAGTACGTAAACTGAAGGGAATCGAAGTCCCCGCAGCGGAAGCGATTGTGAATCGCGCGCTCTTGATTTAGTTACAACAGAAAATTCAAGAACGTAAACATGGATTAAGCATATAAAAAGAGTTTGGACAGCAAGTATTTACCTTTGAAGAACCTTTCTTCAAGTGCTCCTCTCTCTACGGTCACGATCTCAACAACAAGAACTCCAACGAACACCGACACCACCACCGGATCTTCTCCGTTGTTCTCTAGATGAGGGAGGAAGGTGGGTGCCCTTTAGGAGATGTGAGGTATTTTTTTAGAGAGAGATGTTTTTGTTGTCTTGGAACTCTTCCAACCACAACAAAAGAGCTTATAAAAAACTTTAACCTAATTACATCTCATGTAACCATATATATAGGGGAATGGGATGGAAATGACCATCCTACCCCTCCTTTAATCTCTCTTTAGTATATAGTTTATATATGAATCTAATTCACATTAAAACTATATATTATATCATTTATATCATATATAATTGATATAACTCCTCATGTATGAAATTGAACACTTCAATTTCACTCCTAACTTTATACCCTCAATATTACCATGTTGAGCCAACGGAGGGATCTAATGGACCTACAGATCATGAGCTCCAATGATGTGAGATTAACTAATCAAACTCTTTGATCCAGTTAATCAATATTCATTAACTACAAGTCACTCCACTATAGACTTGTAGATGCACTCTCCTCACTGTAGATATCATTGTGTCCACTTATATAGTCATTACCCATGAGTCGACCCTTCACATATTGTTCGTAATCACAGCTGGGTCAAATTACCGTTTTACCCTTGTGATTACCTCTTTGCTCCTTAAGCACTACTGATCCTCTAATGAACAACAAGTCTAAGGTCCTACCTTAGACTCATACCCTCATAGTGGGTGGGGCCCCGTTGTTCAAGACCTGGAGTCAGTTCTTAAGGGAACAACCTATCTAATTCCTCAGTAGAGGAATGAGTGAATTCCATCTTGCACAGTTAAGTTCCCAGCTACCTACGAGGTTTTATCCCTGAGAAGGTAGGCTTATCGAGTCGGCTACAGGCCACTCTCACCGATACTAGTCTAAGGACAAACCCCTATAAGCAGGAGTTCTTAACTTGCTCAGGATTTAGGTCAAGTCACTAATGACCATCTATCAATTACCAGTCTTATCCTGTTAATGGTGTTATACTGGTTAGACTAATAATTTGTGATCCAGTCTTGTATGAACTCTTCATACAGGATGCCCCCACTCGCATGTCAACTACATGAATGAGTTGGATTACCTCATTTGTACTAATTACAAAGTGGGTCGCATCCATGGTGTTACTGAGAATGAGGTTTCCAAATTTATTCTTATACCATAGACTATTTAGGTTATAATCTTGAACTCAACCCAAATAGTGTCCACTACACTGATTTCAAGATAAATGTTATAACCTTGGAGCTTAGTTTATTGGATTTATAAAAGCAAGACTGTAATCTTGTCAAAACAAATAACACTTTATTTAATTGATCAAGATTACACAAGTTTAGGGCATAAATCCCAACATAAACAAGTGTTGTTGATCCTAGCTCGACTAGTCAAGTTCGTTCTCAAGAGTTGAGAATGTGTCGACGTAGTGGGAGGGCTGTGAGATAGCTTGAACATTACATGGGTTTAGCAGAAACCATAGTCGCCACCCCTGTGAAGGGAATAAAACTCCCACGCAGGGGGAAGATGATTGAATCGTCATGGAGATGTTATGCAACTATTGTATGTTAAATTAATCCAACACTTAGATTATAGGCTAAACATGCTTAAATTGGAAAGAAATTGCAGCAAATTGTAGTTACTTACTTGTTGAAGACCTTCTTCAAGGATTCCTTTCCAGATTAACGAACTCTTCGTGTGCTCCCCGATCTCTGCGAACCCGAACTCTTTTCACGAACAAGAACACCACCAAAGGCTTCTCGGTTGTTCTTCTTTTGAGAGAAGGAAATTTGTGGGAACTTTGGGTTTTGGTGAAGGGAGGAGAATTCTTGAGAGAATTTGAGAGAGAATGTTCTCTTCTTTTGGTGAGAATTCCAAAAATGAGAGAAAAGCTTATCATCCTTCTTGCAAGAAGGGTTTATATAATGGAGATAGGTGGAGTTGAAATCTCCACCTATTTATCATTTTACCACAACTATAGGCTATGCAAATCATATTTGCATAACCATATATTATAAGATATCTCATAACTCATATCACAAATCACATTTGTAATATTGTGGATTTTCTAAATTGAATCACATCCAATTTAATATCTCTCAATCTAATTTCTCCAATTAGCCCTAATTCAATTATTAGACTAACCTATAATTTATTATGAATCTCATTCACATTAAACTATATATTATATCATTCATATCTCATATAAATGACATAAATGCCCTTTAGTGAAATTTAACACTTCAATTCACACCAAAACATTAACCCTTCTTTTTACCCAGTTTGAGCCAACCGAGGGACCTAATGGACATACAGTGACGAGCTCCAATGATCCGAGATGAACCTATCAAACTCTTTGACCCGGTTTATGAACATTCATTAGCTAAGGTAACACTCCACTAAAGCCCGTAGTTGCACTGTCGTAGGTGCAGAATATTTATGTGTCCACTGATATAACAAATGCCGATGAGTTGACCTTTCACAGGTTGTTCGTAGACACTACTGGGTGAAATTACCGTTTTACCCATGTGTCTACTTCTTGCTCCTTAAGTCCCCAGTGCTCCTCTAATGAACAACTACGTTGTAAGGGTCCAACCATACACGACAACTCTCTCGTGCCAATGAGAGACTGGGCGCCCGTTGTCCAAGTCCTGGAGACAGCACTTAAGGCGGGAACGAGTGAATTCCATCTCGCGTAGTTAAGTTCCCAGCTCCCTACTTGGTTCTGTCCCTGAGAAGATAGGCATATTGGACGAGTAACTGTGACCACCCTCACCTGTACTAGTCAAAGGACCGATCCCCGCAGACAGGAGTCCGTAACACGCTTGGAATTCAGGTCGAGTCACTAATGGTCATCTACGAAGTTATTACTCCTTACTGTCAACGAAGTTACATCAGTGGTTAAATAATTCATGGTCTGGTCTTGTACAATCGCATTGCATAGGATGCCCCCACTCACATGTCAACCACATGAACGAGTCAGATCACCTCGTTTATATCTTAATACAAAGAAAGTCACATCCACAGTGTATCCAGGATTAGGTCTCCAACCCCGTCCATATATTGTAGACCGTTCAGGTCATTTACTCGAACGTGATCCTCCTTGTGTGTCCACTACACACCGTTCAAGTTCTAGTTCTCTCATATATTCAATGACCCTGGAGCTTAGTTTATTGGTCAAAATTTGTATAAAATGTGAGACACAAAATGATGAAATGAATAACACTTTATTAATTTCAAATAGTAATTTACAAACACGAGATTAGGACAAAACATCCCAACAAACTCCCACTTAGACTAAGCTAGTGTAGGAAATACATTTCTGAAATGTACATAGATTACAATAAAGTGATACAATAAACTAGTGCATTGAATACCCGTTTAAACGTCTCCCACTTGCCCTAGTCAGGAAGTACTCGAAGACCTAGACTCTATAGGTTACCCGCAAACACCTTAGCCGTGAGGGGCTTTGTAAATGGATCAGCTACGTTGTGTTCCGACGCTATCTGTGTGACTGTCACGTCACCACAGTGTACAATCTTCCGTATCAGATAATACTTCCGCTCAATATTTTTTCCTCTCTTATGGCTCTGAGGCTCCCTGGAGTTGGCTACTGCACCACTGTTGTCACAAAACAGCGTGATAGGCAAGTTCATATTTGGAACAACTTCCAAATCTGTCATGAACTTCCTAAGCGAAACAACTTCCTTTGAAGCTTCACAAGCTGCAACGTACTCAGCTTCCATAGTGGAATCGGTGATGCATCCCCGCTTGATGCTTCGCCATACTACAGCTCCTCCATTTAGAATGAAGGTTGACCCGAAGTGGATTTCCTAGAATCCTTATCGGTCTGAAAGTTAGAATTCGTGTATCCCGTAAGGATCAAATCCCCACCGCTATACATTAAGCTGTAGTTCCTCGTTCTCCTGAGATACTTGAGGATTGCCTTTACGGTCGTCCAGTGATCTAATCTTGGATTGGATTGATACCTCCTAACTATCCCTACTGCACAACAGATGTCGGGCCTAGTACACAGCATGGCATACATCAGGCTCCCTACAGCTGAAGCATAGGGGATCCATCTCATATCCTCAACCTCTTGAGGAGTCTTAGGACATTGATCCTTAGACAAGTGAACCCCGTGCCTGAAAGGCAACATGCCCTTCTTGGAGTTTTGCACCTTATATCTAGACAACATCTTGTCAATATAAGACGCTTGAGACATGGCTAGCGTTCTGTTCTTCCGGTTTCGCACAATCTGGATAGCTAGAACATACTGAGCTTCTCCCAAATATTTCATTTGGAACTGCGAAGCTAGCCATTTCTTTACGTCAGTAAGAAATCCTACCTCATTCCCAATGAGTAGGATATCATCCACGTATAATCTAAAAAATGCGATAGTTTTGTCAATGATTTTCTTGTAAACACAAGGTTTATCAACATTCTGATCAAAGCCATAAGATTTGATTGCCTCATCAAACCTTATATTCCTAGACCTCGAGGCCTGTTTCAGTCCATAAATAGACCTATGAAGCTGGCAAACCTTTTGCTCTTGGCCTTGGGCAATGAACCCTTTAGGCTGGTCCATGTAGATGGTTTCGTCAAGGTTGTCATTCAGAAAGGCGGTCTTGACATCCATCTGCCATACCTCGTAGTCATAATACGCAACAATGGCCAGAAGGATCCTGATCGATTTTACCATGGCAAAAGGTTAAAAGGTTTCCTCATAGTCAACCCCTTCGACCTAGGTGAAACCCTTTGCCATTAGTCGTGCTTTCAAGGTCTGCACCTTCCCATCTACGCCACGTTTACACTTGTAGATCCATTTGCAACCTATAGGTTTCACCCCATCCGGTTGATCCACAAGCTCCAAGACAGAATTGAAGTACATCGACTCCATTTCCTGGTCAATAGCGTTAATCCATTCGTCCTTGTCAACGTCAGCCATTGCCTGATCATAGGTCAATGGATCCATGCAGTCATCATCAGGATTGACGACTTGGGTTTCAGCTAAACCCATGTAACGTTCAGGCTGTCTCACAACCCTCCCACTACGTCGAGGCATTCCCAACTCTTGGGAACGGACTTGACTTGACGTGCTAGGATCAACAACACTTGTTGACGTACTAGCCCCATCAGCAACTCTAGCTGACGTACTGTCCATTTCGTTTAACACGATTTTGCTTTTAGGTAAATGATCCCTGATATGGTCTTCCTTAAGGAAAGTGGCGTTTGTCAACACAAGCACCCTATTTCCTTAGGATCGTAAAACATGCCACCTCTAGTTTCTTTTGGGTAACCTACGAATAGACACAATTTTGATCGGGGTTCCAATTTCTTCGGGTTTGACACCAACACATGGGTCGGGCATCCCCAAGTTCTGAAATTGTGTAAACTACCTTTACGCCCAGTCCAGAGTTCAAAAGGTGTTTCAAAAAGCCTCTTCGACGGAACGTTGTTCAAAATGTAAACCGAAGCCTCCACTGCGTAACCCCAAAAAGAATTATGGAGACGAGCATAGCTCATCGTCGACCGAACCATGTCCAACAGGGTTCTGTTTCTCCTTTCTGATACACAATTCTGCTATGGCATACAAGGTGCTGAGAGTTGGGATGTAATTCCGTGTTCTATCATATAGTCCTGGAATTCAATGTCCATATACTCTCCACCTCGATCTCATCGAAGTGTTTTTATCGTTTTACCTTACAGGTTCTCAACCACAGTCTTGTACTCCTTGAACTTTTCAAGAGTTTCAGACTTCCTATGCATTAGGTAAATATTCCCATACCTCGAATAATCATCAATGAAAGAAACGAAGTATTCGTAACAACCTCGTGCTTTAACATTCATCGGACCACATAGGTCAGAATGTATAAGTTCAAGGGGCTCCATGGCTCTATATCCTTTTCCACTAAAAGGACGTTTGGTCATTTTGCCTTCATGGAATGACTCACATACCGGTAAAGAATTTTCTTCCAACTGAGTTAGAAGTCCACTCTTCACTAGTCTCTCAATACTATTGAGATTAATGTGGCCTAACCTTAGATGCCAAAGACGGGCATTTTCTTTTGGAGAAACTTTAACTCCCTTAGTTCGCGTTTCTGCAGTTTTAAATAATTCAGTGTTCAAAACGTTTTTGACAGAATTAGGCTTTAAAACATACAAGCCACACTCAAGTGAAGCTTAACAAATCAAATTACCTTTGAAAGAAATAAACGCTTTATTATTATCAAAGAAAATTGAAATACAGTGTTCAATAAGACAGGAAAGGAAACAAGGTTTCTAGTAAACCCTGGAACTATATACATATTGTCCAACAATAAGTAATTCCTGCCAAAATAGCGCTTCACTTTGTCGGTCGCTGCAACAAAGACTATCTCCCCGGATCCAACTCGTAGAGTCATCTCACCCTCTCGCAGCGACTGCCAGGAATCAATTCACTGAAAAGATGAAGAAACATGGTTAGTGGCGCCCAAATCCAAAATCCAGGCAGAGTCACTACTTTTCACTAAGCAAGTTTCAGTTACCAGTAAATCACATTTACCTTGATTCTTCCTCTCGGCAAGGAACTTGGGATAGTTTCTCTTCCAGTGACCATCCCCATTACAGTGGAAACACTTTTCTTTCTCTACAACTTTCTTGACCATCTTGCCCTTTTGGGCGGCAGCTCGGTCAGCTTTACCCCTCTTCATATTCTTCTTCCCTTTCGGTCGAGAAGAAGCAACATGTTTAGTCCTAGAGGTCGAACCCCTGTGATAAGACATGTAGGCAACATTTGCCTCAGCTTCCGGTGCCCTGATCCTCATCAAGGACTGGAAATTCTGTAGCTCACTGAGGAGAGTAGTCAGAGTGTAACTAATTTTGTTAATAACAGCATTGCTACGGAACTGAAGGATACTCTTCGGAAGTGTCTCCAAGATAAACTTACCTGGTTCGACTTGTCGATCGAAGCCTCGTTCATCTCCGCTAGATTAAACTGGGTCCTCATGTCTAGAACATGTTCACGGACAGACGACCCTTCTTTAATCTATGCATTGAAGACGTGTTTGAGTGAATCGTGTCTGACCTAAAAGGACTGTTGTCCAAACATGTCTTGCACCGAATCCATGATCTCCTTAGCGGTGACCATCAACTCATGCTTCTTTGCCAAAACTTCGGACAAGCTGACAATGATATAGACCTTAACCTTTTCATTTCTCCTGATCCATCGATCGTATGCATCACAACACTTCGTGATGCAGTCGAGCTCGGCAAATGAGGACACTCCTCACTAAGCACGAACTTCATGTCGTCAGTTACTAAAATCGTGTTTATATTATTCTTCAAAGTTTGGAAGTTATCTCCCACTAGTTTGTCGAAAGCTAGTAATGCGATTATTGGGCTAGACATATTTTTAGCTGAAAAAATCAAATACATTTTGTGTCAGCCTCGCATAACTTTTGAAAACCAATCGAGTTTTAGCAAAATTTAATCCTATGATCCCCAGGTCATTGAAAAAATTGCAATGATATCCTAATTGTTTAGAATGACCGCCACCGAAGGGTGAACAGAGACACTCCTCCTCTAGAACGAGAGTTTTTCGACCAAACGCTAATCCCAGAATAACCCTTATTCCATTAGGCGTCGAGTTACCATTATTTGGTCGAACTCATTAACACTTAACGAATTCTGTGAGTGTCACCCTCAATCTTTAAGTTTCCAAGTATCCGTCCAAACAATAGCCACCGAAGGGTGAACCACGAAGGAAAATCAACAAGGAAACTATATCCCTTTCGAGAATTCACGGTGTTCCGACTCCCATGATCAAGGCCCTCCGAAGGGATTGTCTGGTCCAGGCCAAACTAGCAGGCAGATCATAGGGGTCTCACGGTGCGAATCGAAAGAAGAGACCGTGGATCCTGCTTTCACGTCCCCGCCTCCCACTCACTATAAGTACTCTCTCCATCCACTTTGATATTGACCCATACAAATACCATCTGAAGGGGGACGCTCCCATTTGCGCCACAAGGCCGAGTATGGATCTCACGGTGCGAACTTAACGGAGATTTGTGGTCGAAAATTAAATGTATCTCATACACTATATTTTCCTCCCACTCAACACTTTATAATTTTCGGGATTGACCGAGATAAACCGGCTAAAATTTACCTAAGTCTACCAATATAACTCTTATACGGCATTTAACCTAAGTTTATAGTCACATTATTACTTAGGATTATGTGAGTATATTAAAACACTTTTAATTAACGACACTCACGATAAGTATAATCTAAGAATCTCCGAACTGAATTCACTCCCAGGTCGATTTCTAGGTAGGGGTGTCCGCAAGCGTCAACTTAAATACCCAAGACTTAGACAAAACCTTCCTTAGACAGAGTTACTAATCTGTCACCATTCAGAGACTATACTTTGATTTCTTAATTCTAATCTTATTAGAACTAAACACTTTAAAACTAATAATTAATTTAGCTTACATGCATTTCTATGTTATAGTGCTTGATCATTCATCACATGAATAATTATATACTATAACAAAATAATTCATCACATGAATATAAATGCATGAGCATACTTTAATCTAAAAAATATAACACTTATATTAATTAAATTAAAACATGCATTTAATTATATCATAACTCTTATAATATAACCTATCATGCAAACTATACATTATAACTCTTATAATATAAATGATGCATTAAATGTTGAACCTAAGGTGGGATTTTAAATCTATATGATATACAACATGCACATAGAAATTAATTAAATCATACATCACATGCATAAAATAATTAAATAGCAAAAAATGATTGGTTTTGGCACCTAGGGGCATTTATTTAATTAAATAACATTAATATAACTTTTATATTAATATTATTTAATAAAATAAATAAATAAAATATAAAAACATTTTACAAAAAAAATAATTAAAAAAAACTAATTTTAAAACTGCCCACGTCTTGAACTCCTACTACACGCCCACGACTCTCGCGAACTTGGCGCTGGAACCGCCCTCAACGCATGTAGTGTTGCAACGCTGCAGTGCTTAGCGTTGCACCCTGCGCGCTCCACGCCTCGGCGTTGCGATGCTGCTCTGCAGCCAAGCCTCCGCCCGCAATTGTTGTGTTGAGACACCGATGAACAACGTCTCAACGCCGCCGACGTAATGAAAGCGCCAAGCTCCTCTGCTTTTTCGCATTTCCCGCCCGCTTTCGCCGATTTTTCTTCACGGAACTCTTGCCACGAACGACTCGGACTTACAGACTCGGTTTACAACAAAATGCCGAAAAACAATGGGCCCTTACATTGATCAAATGAACATAAAATTGTAAATCTAAACTAGTGCCAAAACCGAAATCATCCATCATGCATACCAACAATTTATCTCATAAATTAAGGTTATACCCACCTGATTTCAATGAAAAACAGTGCACAACATCGAACCAATGTATGTCTCTGATACCAATTTGAGGGAATAAAACTCCCACGCAGCGGAAGACGATTGAATCGTCATGGTGAAGTTATGCAATTATTGTACGTTAAATTAATCTAAAACTTAGATTATAGGCTAAACATGCTTAAATTGGAAAGAAATTGCAGCAAGTTGTCGTTACTTACTTGTTGAAGACCTTCTTCATGTGCTCCCCGATCTCTACGAACCCGAACTCTTCTCACGAACAAGAACACCACCAAAGGCTTCTCAGTTGTTCTTCATTTGGAAGAAGGAAGTTGGTGGGAACTTTGTGTTTTGGTTAATGGAGGAGAATTCTTGAGTGAATTTGAGAGAGAATGTTCTCTTCTTTTGGTGAGAATTTCAAAAATGAGAGAAAAGCTTACCATCCTTCTTGCAAGAAGGGTTTATATAATGGAGATAGGTGGAGTTGAAATCTCCACCTATTTACCATTTTACCACAACTATAGGTTATACAAATCATATTTGCATAATCATATATTATAAGATATCTCATATCTCATATCACAAATCACATTTGCAATATTGTGGATTTACTAAATTGAATCACATCCAATTTAATCTCTCAACCTAATTTCTCCAATTAGCCCTAATTCAACAATTAGACTAACCTATAATTTATTGTGAATCTCATTCACATTAAACTATATATTATATCATTCATATGTCATATAAATGAAATAACTGCTTTAGTGAAATTGAACACTTCAATTCACACCAAAACATTAACTCTTCTTTTTACCTAGTTTGAGACAACCGAGGGACCTAATGGACCTACAGTGACGAGCTTCAATGATCCGAGATTAACCTATCAAACTCTTTGACCCGGTTAATCAACATTCATTAGCTACGGTAACACTCCAGTAAAGCGCGTTGATGCACTCCCATCAGTGTAGAATATTACGTGTCCACCGATATACCAAATGCCCATTAATCGACCCTTCACAGGTTGTTCGTAGACACTACTAGGTCAAATTACCATTTTACCCCTTTGTCTACTTCTTGCTCCTTAAGTCTCCACTGCTCCTCTAATGAACAACAACGTTTTAATGGTCCAACTGTCAACGGTGTAACACGCTCAGGATTCAGGTCGAGTAAAAAAAGGTCATCTACGAAGTTATTAGTCCTTACTGCCAACGGTGTTACATTAGTAGGTCTAATAATTCACGATCCGGTCTTGTACAATCTCATTGTACAAGATGCCCCCACTCGCATGTCAACCACATGAACAAGTCAGATCACCTCATTTGTACCTTAATTCAAAGCAGGTCGCATCCATAGTGTATCAAGGATTAGGTCTCGAACCCCATCCATATACTGTAGACTCGTTCGGGTCATTTACTCGAACGTGATCCTCCCTATGTGTCCACTACACACCGTTGAAGTTCTAGTTCTCTCATATATTCAATGACCTTGAGAGTCCAAGTGGGAGTTTGTTAGAATGTATGTCCTAATCTCGTACATGTTTGTAATATTCACTATTGAAATAAATAAGAGTGATTTTTTCATAACTTTGTGTCTCTCATATTTACAAATTTTGTCCAATAAACTAAGCTCCAGGGTCATTGAATTATGAGAGAACTAGAACTTGAACGGTGTGTAGTGGACACACAGGGAGGGTCACGTTCGAGTTAATGACCCGAACGGTCTGAAGTATATGGATGGGGTTGGAGACCTAATCCTGGATACGCTGTGGATGCGGTCCACTTTGTATGAGATACAAACGAGGTGATCCAACTCGTTCATATGTTTGACATTCAAGTGAGGGCATCCTGTGCAATGAGATTGTACAAGACCGGACCGTGAATTATTATACCTACTGATGTAACACCGTTAACAGTATAGGACGAATAACTTCGTAGATTACCAATAGTGACTCGACCTTCATCCTAAGCGTGTTACGGACTCCTGTCTGCGGGGGTCTATCCTTTGATTAGTACGGGTGAGGGTGGTCACAGTTACTCGCCCAATATGCCTATCTTCTCAGGGACAAGACCACATGGGGAGCTGGGAACTTGACTACGCGAGATGGAATTCACTCGTTCACGACTCAAGGAAACTAGAGGGGTTGTTCTCTTAAGTGTTGTCTCCAGGGGTTGGACAACGGGCGCCCACCCTCTCACAAGCCCGAGAGGTGTGTTGTTTATGGTTGAACCATACAACGTTGTTGTTCATTAGAGGATTAGTGGGGACTTAAGGAGCAAGAGGTAGACACAGGGGTAAAAAGGTAAATGGACCCAGCAGTGTCTATGAACAACCTGTGGAGGGTCGACTCATGGGTATTGGTTATATCAATGGACACAACTTGTGCTATAGTGATGGGAGTGCAACTACGGGCTTTAGTGGAGTGTTATCGTAGTTAATGAATGTTGAATAACCGGGTCAAAGAGTTTGACTGGTTAGTCTCGGATCATTAGAGCTCGTCATCTGTGGGTCCATTAGGTCACTCGGTTGGTTCAAACTGGATAAATAGGAGGTTTACAGTTTGGTGTCGATTTGAAGTTTTTAGATTCATTAAAAAGGGTATTTATGTCATTTTTATGAGATACGATTGACATAATATATAGTTTGATGTGAATGAGATTCATAATAAACTATAGTTTAGGCTAATTGATTAATTAGTGCTAATTTTGAGAAATTTAATTGAGAGAAATTAAATTGAATGTGATTGAAGTTAAAAATCCACAATTATACAAATGTGATTTGTATAATAAGGTATGAGATACCTTATTATATGTGTTATGCAAATATGATTCGGATAACCTAAGGTTGTGGTAAAATGGTAATTTTGTGGAGGTTTCAACTCCACATTTCACCATTATATAAAGGCTTGGTGAGAAGCTTTTGCAAGTCATTAGTTCATTTTTCTGGATTTGGCATCCAAGAGAAGAAATGTTCTCTCTAAAATTCTCTCTAATCTCACAATTTTTCTCTCTACCCAGAAACCAAAGGGAGTTCCACCACTCTCCCTCAACCAATCGAGAACATCCGAGAAGATCAATTGGAGGTGTCCAATACGTTCAGTTCGAGAGATCGTTATCGTAGAGATCGAGAGCACGAAAAGTTCGTCAACGGAGAAGGAGATCTTGAAAAAACGTTCTTCAACAAGTAAGTACCTCTATCTTACAGTTTTTCCTTCTTATTTTGCATGTTTACCCTAGGATCTATGAGATAGGTTCAGTTTTAAGAAAACGTTTTTCACAACGAACACCAGGACGATTTAAAGTCGTTTTCTACTGCGGTATTTTCATTCCCTTCAGGCGCAAACGGGAGCATCCCCCTTCGGATGGTGTTTGTATGAGTCAATGTCAAGGTGAATGGAGAGGGTACTTACAGTGAGTGGGAGCAGGTTTAGTGAAAACAAAACCTATGGTCTCTTCTATCGCTTCACCGTAAGATCACTATGGCCACCTGCTTAGTTTGGGTGGACTGCATAATTCCTTCCTGAGGGCTTGATCATAGGGGATCGAACACAGTGGACACCCGAAAGGGATAAAGATTTTCTTAGTATGTTTTTCAAACTAGTCCTCCCTTCGGCGGATTTTGTTGGATGGAGACACTAGGGTCGAAAGACAGAGGGTTACACTCACAAGGTACATAAGAAGTGTATGTAGCTACACAAAGGAGAGATAATGCTCCGGGTTGGAAACGGAGATGTCGTCTCACCTGTAGCAATTGGCACAATGAAGCTTATGTTTGGCAAGAAATATATGTTGTTAGACAACGTATTAATGATACAAGGGTTTACTAGAAACCTTATTTCAATTTTTTCGCTTATAGAACAATGTATTTCTGTTTCATTTTCTTTAAATAAAGTGTTTATTTTAAAGAAAGGTGTTGAAATATGTTCAGTTTCATTACAAAATGACCTGTATGTTTTAAGACCAAATTCAGTCAAAACTGTTTTGAACACTGAACTATTTAAAACAACAAACACACAAACTAAGAAATATAAAATTTCTCCTAAAGAAAATGTTCGTCTTTGGCATCTTAGATTGGGTTACATTAACCTCAATAGGATTGAGAGATTGGTAAAAAATGGACTTCTAAATAAGTTAGAAGAAAATACTTTGCCTGTATGTGAATCCTGCCGAGAAGGCAAAATGACTAAAATACCTTTTAGTGAAAAAAGTTATAGACCCAAAGAACCTCTTGAGCTTATACATTCAAACCTTTGTGGTCCGATGAATGTTAAACCCAAATGAGGTTATGAATATTTCATCTCTTTTATTGATGATTATTCAAGATTTGGGCATATTTACCTAATGCATCATAAGTCTAAAGCACTTTAAATGTTCAAGGAATTCAAGGCTGAAGTTGAACATCAATTACGTAAAACAGTTAAAATACTTCGATCAGATCGAGGTGGAGAGTACATGGTTTTGAAATTCCCGAACTATATGATAGAACATGGAATTGCATCCCAACTCTCATCACCCGGCATGCCTCAGCAGAATGTTGTATCGGAAAGGAGAAATTGAACCTTGTTGGACATGGTTCAATCGATGATAATTATGCTCATCTCCCTGATTCTTTTTGGTGTTACGTAGTAGAGACTGCGACATACATTTTGAACAATTTGTCATCAAATCCGCTGCAGTGGAAACACTTTCCTTTCTCTACAACTTCCTTGACATGTTTGCCCTTTTGGGTGGCAGCACGGTCAACTTTGCCCTTGTTCATCTTCTTCTTCTTCCCTTTCGGGTGTGAAGGAATCACAGATTTTGTCCCAGAGGTCGAAGCCCTATGAAAGGACCTGAAGGCAACGTTTGCCTTAACTTCCGTTGTCCATATCCCTATCAAGGACTTAAAATTCTGTAGTTCATTGAGAAGGGTTGTCAGAGTGTTGCTAATTTTGTTCATAACAACATTGCTACGAAACTGAAGGAAACTCTTCGGAAGAGTCTCCATAATAAAGCTGACCTGACTCGACTCATCGATCGAAGCCCCGTTCATCTCAGCCAGATTAAAGTGGGTCATCATGTCCAGAACGTGGTCACGGACAGACGTCCCTTCTTTCATCCGAGTGTTGAAGACGTGTTTAAGCGAATCATGTCGGACCTGAAAAGACTGTTGTCCAAACATTTCCTGAAAGGATTCCATGATCCCTTGGCGGTGACCATCAACTCATGCTTTTTTGCCAATACTTCAAACAAACTCGCAATGATATAGACCTTGGCCTTTTCATTGGCCCTAATCTATCGATCGTACACATCACGAACACTTCATGATGCGGTCGAGCCCGACACCTGAGGACATGTTAGCTCTTAGAATGAAAGCTAAGATTGAGCTTTTATTGTGATTATTCCTTGGTATTTTGAGCTTTCTTGACTATTTTAATCCTTTGATTAGGTACTTTTGTGTGTTAATGTTTACAAAATACTTTTGAAGTACCTTTAGGCAATCTAAGTACTTTTCAATGATGAATTTTATCATTTTGGCCATGTTTTCAAGAGTTTTGGGAAAGTTGAGGTCATGGAGTGTTGAGAGTCTGTTGTGAGCTGATTGAGCTGTGCAAATTGCTGAAGGATAAGGATTGTTGGAGCACAATTCTGATATCCATTCGCAAAATATACACGTGGACAAAATTCATTGATTAAGCTGGACTTAAAAACCGCCATATCAGCTGCTGTGAGCCAATGGGAAGCCTTCAGACCATTGCCATTGTCTATTCAACCCTCATCTCGAATTGGATATGATATAAATGCTTTCTTTAGCCATTTCTGGAAAGGGGGGAAGAGGAGCAAGAGGAAAATAGGATAAGTCGATTGGGAGAGGAAAAAGGAAGAAGAATTTCAACAGAAGCCAACCTTGGGAAGCATTCCTCTTCTAGAAAAAGTGTGGAAGTGGACCAAAGAAGACTTTGAAACTTCACCCACCTACTTATTCTTTTGTTTTCTTGCTCTTTACTCTTTACATTGTAACTAAGACCATTTTTAAGTATGTTTAACATTAGGTTTACTGTTTTATTGTTGTCTTTTCTTATCATCATGAACTAACCACCCCTGGGGTGAGGATTAGGGAATTTATGTGGATGCAACTTTAACGAATGAGTAATTTGCTACAATCTCACTCTTAAGCCTTGTGAATTTACTGTTTAGCTAGAATTTGATTGGCTATCTCATTTTAGCATTGTTTATTCCAACTTGGGAAAGGGAAGAGTAAATCGATTTCAAGGCATAACTCTAGTTCTGATTAAGAGAATTACTTCTCGCAGGTGATTGAGGAGTCTAGCGATAAACACTCACCTGGTGATAACAGTTAAGAGCTCCAATTTAGGTGTTTAATGGGAATTGAGTGCCTAACTCACAAGGAAATCTGAGAAGATTCCGTGAATTAAACTATTTTGGGTTCTGGTACAGTTCTGAGCTTTAGCATTAAGATTGCTGAAGCATAAATTCACCCCTAATCCTATCCCTTTTTTACTGCTTTGGTTAAACTTGTTCTTGTTGTTGCCCTACTTTTGTTGATCCTCTTCTTCATTACTTTAGCATTTTTGTTGTTACTTTTGATTTCTAATTTCATTACTCATTTTGTTTACGTTGGTTACCTCTTTACTCATTCAAATCAACTCAACCTTGTGTGAATTCCACAACTAATCCCTGAGGAGGCGATTAAATATACTTATCACTTGTTGCTTAGATTGTGTATACTTGCACAGTTTAGGAGTGTTTCATTGATCGATTCATATACCCCCTTTTAAGCAAACAAGTTTTTGGCGGCGTTGTCGGGGATTAGTTTGATTTTTACCTTGTTTGAGTTGTTTTTAGTGATTTTTGAGATGAAAGAAAGGTCTAACTAAGGTGTTTCTATGTTTTTCAGGTGTTGTAATTGTGCATGAATGATTTCCAGGTTTAGAATTTTTCTTAGATCCTGAACCTGAGAGAGCTTTTCATACAAGAAGGAGGATTCAAAAGGAAAAAATTGCAAATTTTCGTGGAGGTCCTGTAGATCCTAAAATTACACAAAATAACCCTGGAAACCAGCCACAAGGTCAAGGAGCCTTTAGACCACCTTTAGTTGAACCCAAAGCTATGGTCCCTGCCAATGTTATTGTTTTAGCTGATGACAGGGAGAGAGCTATTAGAACTTATGCCAATCCCTTGGTGGAAGAGCTAAATCCTAGGATCATTAGGCCGGAAATCCAAGCCCCAACGTTTAAGCTTAAACCAGTCATGTTCCAAATGCTCCAAACCATAGGAGAGTTTCATGGACTATCATCTGAAGATCCTCACCTACATTTGAAGTCCTTCCTACGGGTTAGTGATTCTTTTATATTGCCAGGAGTGCCAAAGGATGCTCTAATGTTGAGTTTGTTCCCTTAATCCCTTAGAGATGAAACCAAGACATGGTTGAATACACTTCCTTTTGGGGCAGTTGATTCTTGGAACACACTTGCTGAAAAATTCGTCATTAAGTATTTCCCACCAACTAGGAATGCTAAGTTTAGAAATGAGATTGTGGCTTTTCAGCAATTTGATAATGAATCCTTAAGTGAGGCCTTGGAGAGATTTAAGTACTTGCTTAGGAAGTGCCCTCATCATGGACACCCTCATTGTATTCAAATGGAGATATTTTACAATGGGTTGAATACAACCACTAAAGAAGTTGTTGATGCTTCTACAAATGGGGCTCTTTTATCAAAGACCTATAATGAAGCATTTGAGATATTGGAAACAATATCCTCAAACAACTGTTTGTGGGCTGATTCAAGGAGCTCCCAAGGCAAAAAGTATAAATGAATGTTGGGGTTAGATGCCTTAACCGCTCTAAATGCACAAATGGCATCCATGGGTAACATGTTGAAGAATCTAACTATTGGAAATGCAACCCAAACTTCCCCTAATGTTCAAAATGCAGCTATGGTAAACCAAGTAGAAAGTACTGAGTCATGTGTTTATTGTGGTGAAGGGCACACATATGAATTTTGTCCTAGTAATCCAGCCTCAGTTTACTATGTTTGGAACCAAGTTAATCAACAGAACAATCCTTATTTTAATACCTATAACTCAGGTTGGAGAAATCATCCTAACTTTGCTTGGGGAGGTCAAGGGAGTAATTCTCAAGCCCCTCAAATGCAGCAAAAGGTGAATTACCCACCAGGTTTTGGGCACCGTAATCAATCAGCGAGCCTATGGAAATCGAAGAACCGATGCTCCAAAGATCGAGAGGATGATAGCAACCCCACAACATATTCCAGGTACTTCTCTGGAAAGCTTGTTGAAGGAATATATGGCTAAAAATGATGTTGTTATTCAAAGTCAACAAGCTTCAATGAGAAACTTTGAAGTGCAATTGGGCCAACTTGCTAATGAAATAAGATCAAGGCCTCAAGGTAAGCTTCCTTCAGATACTGAAACCCCAAAAAGGGAAGGGAAAGAGCAAGTGCAAGCTATAGAGTTAAGAAGTGGAAAACCTTTAGCTAAGCCTGAGGAAATAAGTAAGAAGAAATAAAAAGAGAAATATTTTGTTGTGCAAGTTGAGGAAGAGAGAGAGGAAAAGCAGTTGGAGCGTTAGGTAGTAGAGAATGAAGAGAGGGAAGAGATGCTTAGAGCATAACCCTCAAGGTCATCTGAGTGTATTCCTACCACTATTTCTGAATTTAGACCTCCTCCTCTACCTTTTCCTCAAAGGTTGAAGAAAAAGAAAAAAGATGAAGTTCATTTTGAGAAATTTATGGACAATCTAAAGGAAATTCATATCAACATACCCTTAGTGGATGCCCTAAGACAAATGCCCCATTATATGAAGTTCCTTAAGGATGTTCTATCTGAAAGGGAGAGATTTGAGGAGTTCAAGGTGGTGTCTTTGAATGAAGAGTGTAGTGCCATGTTAAGAAGAAGGATTCCTAGCAAGGAGAAAGACCCAGGTGCCTTCACTATACCAGTGTCTCTAGGAGGAGAGCAACTGGGAAGAGCCCTTTGTGACTTAGGTGCAAGCATAAACCTCATGCCATTGTCTATCTACAAGAAATTTGGCATAGGCGAAGCTAGGCCCACTAAAGTCACATTGCAGCTTGCCGATAGATTCATTACTATCCTGAAGGTAAGATTGAGGATATTTTGGTTCAAGTGGGTACGTTCATATTCCCTGCTAATTTTATCATTTTCGATTATGAGGCGGATAGTGAGGTACTTATAATTCTAGGAAGACCTTTTCTTAAAACTTAAAGGACCGTTATTGATGTTTATGAGGGAATAATCACCTTGAAAATGAATGATCAAAAGATTGAGTTCAACATTTATGATACAATGAAACATCTCATAGATGTGAAAAACTGCTTTGTTCTTAACAAGTTTGAGGAAATAATTTATGAATCAACCAAGCAAGAATCGTTGGAGCATCATATCCAGACCTTTGGTCAGATTACAGGTGAGGAGTTGAATGCATGTGAGCTAGGAGAGGAGCGTGAGGTTGTAGTTTAGTTAGCCAGCTTCAAAAGGGTGTTTGAGTCCTTAGATCTGGGGGAACGAAAAACACCACCTATGCAACCGTCCATTGAGATACCTCCCACTCTTGATTTAAAGCCTTTGTCAATGCACTTGAAGTATGCCTTTTTAGGAGAAAGCAAGACTCTACCTATAATTGTCTCAGCAAGCTTAATGCCCAAAGATAAGGAAATGTTGCTTAAATTGTTAAGGCAGCATAGAAAGGCTATTAGGTGGACTTTGGCTGATATAAAGGGAATAAGTCATTCCTTTTGCATGCACAAAATAAATCTGGAGGAAGGAAACTTCAATTCTATTGAGCAGCAGAGAAGACTCAATCCAATCTTGAAGGAAGTTGTCAAAAATGAGGTAATTAAGTTGCTGGATGTTGGAATTATATACCCTATAGCTGATAGTAGTTGGGTTAGCCCTGTGCAATGTGTGCCAAAGAAGGGTGGGATGACGGTTGTGACAAATGAAGCAAATGAATTGATTCCCACAAGGACAGTGACTAGATCGAGAGTGTGCATGGATTATAGGAGACTTAACAAGGCCACTCTTACTATTGCTTCTTGGATGGGTATAGTGATTATAATGAAATCACAATAGCTCCCCAAGATCAAGAAAAAACCACTTTCACATGTCCCTATGGCACTTTTGCATTTAGGAGGATGCCTTTTGGTCTTTGCAATGCCCTTGCAACCTCTTAGAGATGTATGATGACCGTTTTTTCTTATTTAGTCGAGAATGTCATGGAAGTATTCATGGATGACTTCTCGGTTTTTGGTGAATCATTTGAGGTTTGCTTGGAAAATTTAGGGAAGGTGTTGACAAGGTGTGAAGAGACCAATTTGGTTCTAAATTGGGAGAAGTGTCAGTTTATGGTGAAAGAAGGCATTGTGTTAGAACACAAGATTTCAAGAAAAGGCATTGAAGTTGAAAGAGTAAAAGTGGAAATCATTGAAAAACTGGAACCTCCAACATCTGTCAAGGGTATTAGGAGTTTCTTAGGACATGTTGGCTTTTATAAGAAGTTTATTAAAGATTTTTCCATGATATCCAAACCTTTGTGTGCTCTTTTGGAAGCAAATAGACCTTTTGAGTTTAGTTCTGAATGTTTGTATGCTTTTGCAACATTAAAAAGAGCTTTAGTTACAACTCCCATTATGAGAGGATCTAATTGGCATTTACCTTTTGAGGTTATGACTGATGCAAGTGATTATGCAGTGGGGGATATGTTGGGGCAAAGGTATGAGAAGCTTCTTCACCCTATGTACTATGCTAGTAGAACTCTCAATGAAGCTTAGTTGAACTATACCACTACAGAGAAAGAATTGCTTGCTGTAGTATTTGCCCTGGAGAAATTTCGAGCTTATTTGGTGGGTTCCACAGTCACTGTTTTTATAGATCATGCAACCAAAAAATATTTGTTGGCAACGAAAGAGGCCAAGCCAAGGTTGATTAGATGGGTGTTATTGCTTCAAAAATTCGATGTTGTCATAATTGATAGAAAAGGATCTGAAAACCAAGTAGCAGTCAATCTGTCCAGGTTGGCACCACCAGAGTCAATGCCACAACAATTTAAAATTAGAGATGAGTTTCTTGATGAACAACTTTTGACAGTAGCTCAAGTGCAGGAAATTAGAATTCTTTGGTTTGCAGATTTTGCTAATTATGCAGCCAGTGGACTCCTACCCTTACACTTGTCTGGGCAATCATTAAAGCGGTTCATTCATGACTCCAAGACTTATTTTTGGGTTGACCCCTACCTCTATAAACAATATGCTGATGGGTTATTGCGAAGTTGTGTTGTTGATGCTGAAATTACTTCCATTTTAAGCATTGTCATACTTCACCCTATGGAGGACATTTTGGTGGCCAAAGGACAACTGCCAAGGTTTTTCAATCTGGTTATTATTGGCCTTCTGTTTTCAAAGATGCCCATTTGTTTAGTAAGCCTTGTGATAGATGCCAAAGAAGAGGAAACATAGGTAGGAGGGATGAGTTAGCTCTCACTTACATTTTGGAGGTAGAGCTATTTGATGTTTGGAGAATTGATATTATGGGTCATTTCCCTCCCTCTAATGGAAATATATACATTTTGGTGGTTGTGGACTATGTCTCCAAATGGATTGAGGCAATAGCTTCCCCAATGAATGATGCCAAGACAGTCATGCGGTTCTTGCATAAGCATATATTCACTAGGTTTGGAACTCCAAGAGCTCTGACTAGTGATGAAGACTCCCATGTTGTTAATAAGGCTATGACTCTATTTTTGGGTAAGTACAATGTCAAGCATAAGATTTCAACCCCATACAAACCACAGGTAAATGGGCAAGCAAAAATTTCTATTAGGGAAATCAAGGGAATTCTGGAGAAAGTGGTAAATCCTAATAGGATGGATTGGTCATTTCGGCTAGAAGACTCTTTGTGGGCCTATAGGACAACATTTAAGACCCCTCTGGGAATGTCCCCTTATAGGCTGTTTTATGGAAAGGCTTACCATTTACCCCTTGAAGTTGAGCACAAAGCATTTTGGGCCTTGAAGGAGCTTAATCTGGATCAACCTGCAGCTGGAACTCTCAGATTGCTGCAGCTTAATGAATTAGATGAGTTCAGATTGTTCTCCTATGAAAATGCTAAGTTGTATAAGGAGAAAGTTAAGTTGTCGCATAATAGAAAAATCGTGCACAAACATTTTGAAAAGGGGCAGAAGGTGTTGTTGTTCAATTCAAGGTTGAAGTTATATCCTTGAAAATTAAAGTCTAAGTGGTCAGGTCATTTTACAATCATGGAGGTGTTCCCTCATGGTGCTGTTGTGCTCAGAGATGAGAAAGAAGAAGAAGATTTCAAGGTTAATGGTCAAAGGTTGAAACAATATTGGGGGGAAGAATTTCAAAGAAATATAGCCTCACATAGGCTATCGAATAATTAAAGGGGTATTCAAAAGAAAAAAAATATAATAATTGGGAGTGCACTTCCATGTTTAGTACTTCCTCCCATTTTCTTATCCCTCTTGAAGTTATTTTGTTTAACTTTTAATTACTTAAGCTTAATTTAGTTGGTTAATTTCCTTGTTGTTCTTTTCAGTTTTCTGTTTGTAGGAGGTGGTTAAGTAAGTTGCTTAATTCAAGCATATGGCTACAAGCTTTCATGCGAGGCAATTGAAGCCCACAATTGCAATTATCATAGCAAGAAGTTGTCATTTTCGAGAATTGCATGAATCCTGTTTGCTGGAGCATTTATTTTGATTTGATAGGTCTGGAAAAGGGGAAAGTTGATCTGACTTGTGTCATTTTTGTCCCCTCAGGAATTAATGAAATCTTAAAAGTAGCTGGCTAGAAGACAAATTAAGGGATTTAGGTTGATTTGACCAACCTCTTCCATTATGGCCATCTTGTTTACTTTTCCTGCCCTTGAGCCTTTAAATTGGATAGCTCATTCAGAGATCTTCATCTGTCCAAGAAGCATTTTTCTTGTTTCAGCTCCTGTGTTGAGAGAGGCCACAAGCATTTCCTTGCTATGGCTCTTAAGAAAGCTAAGATCAAGAAGGCTAAAGCAGTGGTTGTTGTTGAACATGCTACAATCCTGATGCCTTCCCCTCCTCGACCCAAGACACCTAAGCCTTCCAAATCTAGGGGCAGAAAGAAAAGTGTAGTAGCTAAGGAGCTAGTTGAAGAACCAGTAGAGGAGTCCATTCCTCCGTTGGAAGATGGAAGCATTGCTGAGGAGATGCCCATTGAGCCTCCTGAATCTTATGCCCCTCGGAGGAAGCCTTGAAAGAAGAAAGGGAAAGCTTCCCATGACCACTCCAACCATTCTCCAACACGTTTTATTACTGAGCAAGCTTAAGAGAGGTATGAGGCATTAAGGCCAAAGGAGCTCTTCCTAGAAAGAGGTTTTGCTGCACCGTTCGCTAACCTTCCTCATTTCATCAAGGCCATCATCATTAGTCATGGATGGACCTTTTTCTTTCAACCACTAGATCCAGCCATTGGATCTTTGGTAAAGGAATTTTATGCTAACTTTGAGGATACTGGTGAGTTTCAAGTTTTAGTTCGAGGAAAGCTAGTGGATTGGTCTCTTGAAGCCATCAACAAGCTGTTTGACTTACCAGATATCCCTCATGCAAACTATAATGAGATGGTGTCGAATCCCTCCACTACTCATCTGAATGAAGCCTTGAAGCTTGTAGGGTTGAAGGGTGCTCGGTGGATGATCTCAGCAAGTGGTTCAAGGTCTTTTCAAGCAGCATATTTGACTGATGAAGCTAATGTGTGGTTATCCTTCCTCAAAAATAGGTCGCTTCCAACAACACATGATGCCTTTGTCTCTAGAGATAGAGTGTTGCTCACCTATGCGATTTTAAAGGTCCTGAGCATTTATGTAGGAAGAATCATAGCAGAAGAAATTGGGACTCATGCCAAGAATGCTGTTGGAAAACTCTTTTTTCCTAACACTATCACTAAGCTTTGTCTGAATACAAGTGTAGCTGTTGACTCGTCTGAGGACAGGCTGACTGACCCCTCCATGTTTGATACTGCGGTTATAGAGAGGTTGCGTAGAAGATATAGAGGGAAAAGGTGGTTTAGCTGTAGGACTCAACAAACTCCTGGACCAACAAGAGGTTATGCTGAAGCAAATGGAATACACCAGTGCCCAACAATTAGCATATTAGAATTATGCTAAGGACAGAGATAACTCCATCAAGGATGCAATGCTAGCTAACTTCTCTAATCAGTATACTCTTTTTTCCTGCCTTCCCAGAGGTTGTCTTAAATCCTTTGGCATCCTCGTCGTCAGTTATGGATGAGGAAGAGGAAGATCAAGATAGGATCTCTAGAGATGAAGACTGAACAAAAAGGGAAGTTCTGTCCTTTTTGATTGGCTAATAGGTGGTCTGGCTGGTAGCTAGCACTTTGTGCTTTTCATGCTTCTGTTTTTCCATGTTTATTTGTCTATTGTTGCTTCTGTTTTTCCATGTTTATGTTTTCTTTTGTGATAGTTTAAATTGTTTCTTTTTGTGCCATTTGATAGCTCACCAACGTGGTTAAAATGAAATGAATGGTGCTAAATATCCATTAATATATTGGTATTTGTATTAAACCAATGTATTGGTATCTATATTAAACCAATGTATTGGTATCTATATTAAACCAAAACAACTAAGTAATTGATCCATTAGTCACGTTTCCACGGCTCAAGGAGATCAGATCCCCATCAATTGGTATCAGAGCCATGTTTGTTTTGTTTTAGTTTAAACAAATTTGCATTGGAAAGGTGAGATTTGCATATAGTTTGCTGTAAAACTGTTTAGGAAATTATTGGTCCTAGTTTTAATTGTGATTTGATCAAATTAAATGTAAAGGCCCATGCGTTTTGGGCAATAAAGTGCTTAATAAAGTCTATGATTGAGTTATGAGTCATTCGTTACAAGTTTGATGCAAATTCGATGAGATTTGGGTGAGAAATTGGCAATTGAAGTTGTTGTGTTCGAAGGAAGAAGCTGCTACAGAAGCAACAGCGTTGCAACGCTATCAGCAGCGTTGCAACGCCAAAGCCCCTATCGATACAGAAGTGTGAGGGGTCAGCAGCGTTGCAACGCTGACCCTCAGCGTTACAATGCTACAATGCTACCCCGATGCCAGGCACGCGCGCGAAATGAGGCGGTGTTGCAACACTCACTTTAGCGTTGCAACGTCGTGACGCCAACCTGAAGGTGTAGACTGGTTTGGGTGGTTCGAGTTTGTTTTGGTTTGGTTCGAACGGTCTGAGCCCGGTTAAGGGAGTTTTTGACTGGTTCTGTAATAGAATTAGTGTAATTTTATTATTTTTACACTTTATGGGCCAAATTTTTCCGGTTTTACAGCTATTTTTCTTTATGAATGTCATTTAGAATTTGTCCCACCTTAGGATAAGCATGTTCATGCATTTTTATTTGTATAAATGTTATATAAATATGGTAGAAATGCTTGATTTAATATATTTTTTCATGTGTAATTAATTATAATTGTTATAATTAGATTATATGAAAAATAAATTGCATGGAGCATGAAATTACTTAGTTTAAAATAAATGTTATTTTATTTAGGGGAAATTGGGTTGGTAGCAAAAAGGCCCAATATAATTGCCCATATAACAAATGTCTCAATCTATTTGCAAAAATAGCAAAAAATTGAAAAGAGAAATTGAAATTACTAAAACACACCACGTTATATCAGTGATATCATTGATAGGATGCTATCAGTGATATCACTGATAGAAGTCTGTTTATTTAATAACTAATTTTTTTTGTCTATTTATTTAATAACTAATTTTTTTCTTATAATTTTAGTTTTCCATCACCCCATTGATAACAATGTGTTATAGTGTTAGACTTCTATCATCTTATATCAATGATAGAAGTCTATCATGTGATAGAACTGATATGAGTGATAGAAGTCTATAACGATTGTCAATGTGTTACAGTGTTGACTTCTATCATTTCATATCAATGATAGAACTGATATAAGTGATAAAAGTCTATAACTCTATTAGACTTCTTGTTCTTCATGAATATTATTCTATCAGGCTTGTGATAAATGTCTGTCACTGATAGTTGTTTATCAATCATTAACTTCTTTCCAGTGATAGATGTCTAATAGAAGTGATAGATTACTATTGTGATATTTATCACTGATAGAAGTGATATCTATCAGTAATAGTTGTCTGATAGACTTCTACCATAGTTGTGTATCTATTACCTATTACTCATAACTTTTCTATTATCTATTAGACTTATTGTTCCTATCTTACTTCTATCATTGTCTATCACTAATAGAAGTTATAAACTACTATCACTGTTAATGATTGATAGAAATTAAAGAAAAAGAAGTGATAGACTACTATCACTGATAGAAGTGATAGGCTTCTATCAGTGATAGTTGTCTGATAGACTTCTACCTATCTATTACCTATTACTCATAACTTTTCTATTAGACTTCTTGTTATTCATGCTTATTAACTTTTTTCTTCAATCTGACTTCTATCAGTGATATCACTGATACATGTCTATCATTAATTGCTTTCCAGTAATAGACTTTTATCAGTGATAGATGTCTATCACTGATAAAAGTGATAGACTTCTATCAAGGGTAGTTGTTTATCACTATCACTGATAGTTGTCTATCTGTTAACTACTATTGTTTGTTGTGTGGTCTTCAAATGTTCTCATCAGATGCCAAAGTCCTTGTGTTCATAGTATTGATATTAAACTTTTGAAACAATCACAAACCTTGTATTGATAGTATGAATAGTATGATAACAACAATATTGAGTTCTATCTTGAAAAAGTATATCTAAAACTAATTGTCAAAAATTACATCATGGTAAAAATGGTGGAAAATTACATGTCCTACGATTGTGACCAACACGATGACAATGACTACATTTTGTGTGACTTCTTGCTTGAGCAATCGACGAAATCCTTTGCTTTTCACGGTCTTCCTGCTTGACGTTTAACAATTGGAGGTAATGCATTCATGTCAACATCTATCGAACTCCATTCAGAATGATTCCCAATTGGGCGGATTACACCTCCGTAAGTTGTCACTCCCATCACTAGCACAAGAGGAGCCATCAAAACAAACATCATTAATATGAGCAACTAAAGGATATCTTGTATTTTGATCTTCCACTAAAGTTAAAAACCAAGCAACATCAAAACAACGACATGGTGTTAGTTATAACATCCCTCATTGCTATGTTTTTTTTTTTTTAATATTACCTAATTTTTCTCAGTATTAATATTAATATCAATATTAATATTAACGTTTTCCCGAGAAAATGAAAAGGAAAATGCTACCGATAGAGAGAAAGGAAAGGGGGTAGTGTTTGGATTCCAGAAAATTCTTGTAATGTAAACTAAAAAAAATGATGAAAAAAATTGATTAATATTTTCTTAATTTTGGGGTGTGTGAAAGCAAAAGTTTGGTGAAGTGCCAACTTGTTGTAGTGTCATTCCTCTCTCAAATTAACATACTAGATGAACCCCACTTTTATTTTTCCTAATTTGTTTTCTTAAAAAAGGAAAGAAGTAGGAAATACTGAGGAAGAAAAAAAATAAATAGATTTAAGCCAAGTGTATAATAGGAATTATGAAAACAATTTAAAGATTTTTGCCGTATTTGCAATTATTTTAAAATGTTGCTATATCTACAAATAGTAAAATCATCCTTGATACCCATTACAAATTCTCTTTTATTTAAGTAATTTGTTTTATTCAATTACTTTAATAATTTTTTATAATTCCAATTTGACATCGATTGTTGGTTTTATAATATAGTTCCTTGTCATAGGTTAATTATTAAAATTTATCAAAGTTATAAATGAAGGGGTTTTAGAAACCATAACCTATAAGAAAGAATTGGATGCAAATATAGGAACTTGGGATAAATTAAATTAATTTTAAATTGTTTAAAATTAATTTAGACCTAAGTTTAATTTCTAATAGGATTAGAAATTAGTCTTACATAGTATTTTAAATAGTTTAAAATTGATGGAGATCTAATCCCCTTGAGCAGCGGAAACGTGTTTGGAATCGTAATTTGCAAGTTCGTTTTGGTTGAAATACAAAAACCAATACATTGATGAAAAACAGAGATAAACATGCCTTCTAATCTAATTAGACATTGAGATTAATAATGCAAACATGCTAAGTTTAACTATTAAACTAAAAGGAAGAAAAGGGATTACCTTTGTAGTTTTTCCTCAACAACAACTCCTTGCTTATCGTACTGCAACACAGCAACACAGGAACTCCTTTGTTTTCTCCAGCAAAACACTACCTCTTGGAGAACCTTCTATTCTCTGAGTTCTACTTAGACCTCTCCTTTGTGGGAAGGAATTCCAACAATTGTAAGATGGGGAATTGAGAGAGAGAGAGAGAATTATTCTGTCAAGCATTCAATCGATTGATCCATTGAGAGATTGAATTGAAGAGGAGAGCTTCCCTACTCTCATCGATAGGGGGAAGTGGGAAGAGGGGAACGTGTCCTCCTGACACAGTCCCAACAAATAATTAACTAATTAATTAAAAATTAAATTAATTAATTAAATATCATATATGTAATTAATAATTAGGATTAAATCATATTTAATCTTTTTCTCCTCTAACCTATAGTTTTAATGTATATCTTATGCACATTAAATTATAACCTATAGTTTTCAAATATGAATCACATTCACATTTGAATTTAATA
Source organism: Trichosanthes cucumerina (assembly GCA_036507285.1). Lineage (NCBI taxonomy): Eukaryota > Viridiplantae > Streptophyta > Magnoliopsida > Cucurbitales > Cucurbitaceae > Trichosanthes > Trichosanthes cucumerina. Next base: position 21,816,639 of record CM071837.1, read on the forward strand.
TTTGAACTCTTTCGAATATTTAATTCTCTCATATAATTTAATATGAATCATATTCACATTAAATTTATAATATATAGTTCCAAAACTATATATTATATCGTATCTATATACATTAAGTTTATTCCCTTATGAATTTGAACATTTCAAATTCAAATGATCTAAGAACCCTTTACGAGCTAGAAGGTGGACCTAATGGACCTGCAGATCAGAAGCTCCAACGATACGAGATTACTCGGTTAATCTCATTAACCTCCTAATCAACATTTGTTAACAGCGGGAACACTCCACTAAAGTCCCGCAGCTACACTCTTCTCACTGCAGATATATTTCTGTGTCCACGGATATTGACCAATAACAGCAAGTCAATCCTTCACGAATGTTCGTAACACCAGCTGCGTCAAATTACCATTTTACCCCTAGGTTACATCTTGTACCTTAACTACCAGTGCTCCTCTAATGAAAAATATGTTTGTGGTCCTACCAACAAACAGAGTCCCTCTCGGGCCAATGAGAGGGTCGGGTCCTTTGTTCAAGTCCCGAAGGCACCACTTAAATGAACATTCCTCTACTTACCCTAGTAGGCGGGAAGGAGTGAATTCCATCTTGCTAAGTTAAGTTCCCAGCCGCTCACTCGGTCCTGTCCCCAAGAAGGTAGGGTAAGGTAAGTTACAGCTAGAGGTTACTATTTCGTGGTCTGGTCTTATGTCAACTCATTACATAGGATATCCCCACTCACATGTCATCTACACGAACACGTTAGGATCACAGTGTTTGTATCAAATACAAAGTGGCTCACATCCATAGTTTTACCAGGGTAAGGTACCCAAACCGTATCCCCTAATTATAGACCCTTTAGGTTGTATCTCGAACCGAGATCCTTTATATGTACACTACATTAAGTTAAAGATTCATATAACAACCTTGGATGTTTAGTTTATTGGATTTAGGGTTTAAATAAAGGCAAACTCGTAGATAACGAACAATAACTCTTTATTGAAATAATAACACTTTATTACATTAATTAGAACATAACTACAAACTACGAGTTTTAGGGCACAAAACCCAACAAACTCCCACTTGAACTAAAACTCTAGTGGGGTACATCATAATCTAAAACAGTGGTTACAAGAGATAGAAATACAATAAACGAGGGCATCCATATACCCCATTACATATCTCCCACTTGCCCTAGATTAGCCTATGTACATATCTCGTAGACCCAAACTTTCCAGATGACCCTCGAACACTTTAGTCGTGAGAGTGTTTGCAAACAGATCAACAATTGTACTCCGAAGCGATCTTCCTGACTGTCACATCTGCTCGTTGCACTATTTATCGTATCAGGTGATACTACCTCTCGATGTGCTTACCTCGCTTATGGCTACGAGGTTCCTTCGAATTGGCTCTTTGCACCACCTTTGTTGTCACAATTATAAGGTGATGGGAAATTCCATATTTGGAACAACTTCCAAATCGATGGAATTTCCTTAGCCAAATAGCCTCCTTAACTGTTTCATAAGCAGCGACATACTCAGCCTCCATTGTGGAGTCAGCGATGCATCCTTGCTTGATGCTTCGCCATACTATAGCCTCCCCATTAAGGGTGAAAACTGATCCCGATGTGGATTTCCGACAATCCTAATCGATTTAAAAATCAGAATCAGTGTATCAAGTAAGGATCAAATCCTTAGACCCATACACAAGCGTATAGTCCCTCGTTCTCCCAAGATACTTGAGGATATTTTTAACTGTTGTCCTGTGGTCTAACCCTTGATTGGACTGGTAGCTACTGACTATTCCGACTGCATAACAAATGTCCGACCTCGTGCACAGCATAGCATACGTTAAGCTACCTACTGTAGAGGCATATAGAATGTGTCTCATATCCTCAACTTTTTGAGGTTTCTTAGGACACTGTTCCTTTGACAGATGAACTCCATGCCTGAAGGGCAATAAGCCCCTCTTGGAATTCTGCATCGAATATCGGGAGAACATTTTGTTGATATAAGACACTTGAGGCAGAGCTAGCGTTCTGTTCTTGCGATTCTTAAAGATCTGAATCCAAAGAACATATTGCGCATCTCCCAAATCTTTCATTTGGAATTGGGTCGCCAACCAATTTTTATGTCAGTAAGGTATCCTACATCATTCCCAATGAGTAGGATATCATCCACATAAAGTACTAATAAAGCTACTTTGTCATTGATGATCCTCTTGTAAACACAAGGCTCATCAACGTTTTGGTCAAAGCCATCAGACTTGATCGCAGTATCAAATCTTATATTCCAAGATCTGGACGCTTGTTTCAACCCATAAATGGATCGATTGAGCTTGCAAACTTTTTGCTCCTGACCTTGGGCTATGAACCCTTCGGGTTGAGACATATAGATGCTCTCGTCAAGATTACCATTCAAAAAGGCAGTCTTGACATCCATTTGCCAAATTTCATAATCATAAAACGTGGCTATGGACAAGAGTATCCTTATAGACTTCAACATAGCAACAGGGGAAAAAGTTTCTTCATAATCAACTCCTTCTCTTTGGGTAAAACCGTTTGCTACATGTCTAGCCTTAAAGGTCTGTACCTTTCCGGCTGCATCTCTTTTTCTCTTATAGATCCATTTACACCCTATGGGTCTAACCCCTTCTTGTTGGTCTACAAGTTCCCATACTAAATTGAAGTCCATTGACTCCATTTCAAGGTCCATGGCTTTGATCCATTAGTCCTTGTCGACGTCATTCATCCCCTGTTTATAAGACAATAGATCTTCTACGCCGTCATCGGGTATGACAACTTGAGTTTCAGCTAAACCCAAGTAGCGGCCCGGTTGGAAAACAACCCTCCCACTACATCGAGGCATTCCCAACGATTGAGAAGGACAGACTGAGTTGAGGTGCTGGCTTCTCCATCAACTCTTGATGAAGGTCCAGCTTGATCAACAACTCCTGTTGGTTCATCTGTAGCTTCATTTAGTACTAATTTACCACGCGGTTTGTGGTTCCTCACGTGATCTTCCTCCAAGAACGTGGCGTTTGTCCATACAATCACCTTGTTATCTTGTAGGTTGTAGAAAAGACCACCTCTCGTTTCTTTGAGATAGCCAACAAATTGGAACAATCTTGAACGAGGTTCCAGTTTCTTTGGGTTTGTCACAACCACATGCGCCGGACAACCCCAAATCCTGACATGTTATAAACTAGGTTTACGCCCCTTCCACAACTCAAAAGGTGTTTCTGAAACACTCTTTGATGGAACAGTGTTCAAGATTTGAACTGTAGACTCTACTACGTATCCCAAAAAAAGGCAGGCAATTGAGCATAGCTCATCATAGAACGAACCATGTCAAACAAGGTTCTATTTCTCCTTTCTAACACACCATTTTGCTGTGGTGTATAAGGTGCTGAGAGTTGATATTTAATTCCATGTTCTATCATATAGTCCTGGAATCTCAAATCCATATACTCTTCACCTCGATCGGATCGAAGTGTTTTAATGGTTTTCCCTAATGCATTCTCTACTTCAGCCTTATACTCTTTGAACTTTTCAAGAGCCTCAGACTTGTGATGCATTAGGTATAGATAACCATACCTCGAATAATCATCTATGAAAGAAATAAAATATTCGTACCCTCCTCGAGCATTAACATTCACCGGACCACAAAGATCCGAATGTACAAGTTCTAAGGGCTCTATGGCTCTATAACCTTTTCCAGTAAAAGGTCGCTTGGTCATTTTACCTTCCAAGTATGACTCGCAAGGCAGTAAAGAATCATCTTCTAACTTGTTTAGAAGTCCATTCTTAGAGAGTCTCTCAATCCGGTTGAGATTAACATGGCCAAGTCTAAGATGCCATAGATAGGTATTATTATTTGGAGAAATTTTTTGCCTTTTACTTTGAGTATTAGCATTTTTAAACATCTCATGATTTAAAATTGCTTTTGTTTTATTCGGTTTAAGTACATACAATCCGTTTTCTAACTTAGCACAACAAATATTGACACCTTTCTTTAAAATGAATGCTTCATTAAATGAAAAGGTGATACAGTAGCCAAGTTCAATCATACAAGAGATAGAAATTAAGTTTCTCTTAATTTTATGAACTATATACAAATTTTTAAAAAATAAAAATCTATCTCTAAAAAATAGCTTTGCATCTCCTACTGCACGAGCTGAGACGACGTCTCCCGTTCCGACCCTGAGCGTCATCTCACCCTTTTCGAGCTCCATGAAGGAACTAGTTTCCTGAAACGAAGAGCAACATTATTAATGGCTCCTGAATCAAGTATCCAGGTAAAATCATCATTTTCCACTAAACAAGTTTCAAGAACAAGTAAATCTAATTTCCCTTTCTTCTCTTTGAGCTCAACAAGGTATTTTGGGCAGTTTCGCTTCCAGTGCCCATCCACGTTGCAATGGAACATTTTCCTTTATCTGAAACCTTGGCCTTTCCCTTGCATTTGTCAGCAGCAGATGCCTTCCCTTTTCCTCTTATCGTCTTCTTTTGAGTCTTTTTAAGCCCAGAAGATGAACCACAGGACTTAGTCCCATAGGATGAACCCTTCTGGAACCTTCTGGAATGTGCAAACAGATTTGCCTCTCCATCAGCCTGTCCCTTATTCTTCATAAGAGACTGGAAAGTTTGTAGTTCATTTAAGAGAGTAGTCAGGTTATACTCTATCTTGTTCATCACCGCATTGCTGCGGAATTGAAGGAAACTATTCAGAAGAGATTCCAGATGAACGAGACCTGACTTTGCTCGTCGATAACCGCTCCATTCATCTCAGCCACGTTGAAGTGGACCATCAGATCGAGAACGTGTTCTCTCACCGATAATCCCTCCTTCATACGAGAGTTATAAACGTATTTAAGGGATTCGTGTCGAATCTGTCCAGACGGTTGTCCAAACATATCCTGCAGTGAACTCATGATCTCACGAGGTAAGACCATGCCCTCGTGCTTTTTGGCCAGAACTTCAGAAACACTAGCCAAAATGTAGAACTTGGCCTTATCATTAGTCTTGATCCAGCGGTCGTACGCCTCCTTAACAAATTGAGGAGCGTTACGAGCAGGGACCTGAGGACATTCCTTAGTCAGTACAAACCGTAGGTCGTCAACAACGAGAATCGTATTCAAGTTGGACTTCCACGTAGTAAAATTCTTACATGTTAAACGATCGTTTTTAAGTAAGGCTATTATTGAGGACTACATGTTAAACATCCAAAATAGTTCCAATAAGTTATGCCTTTTAACCCATTTAAAACCAATCCTATTTAGCAAAATTATTAAAGAACCCTAGTGTTTAAACTAAACCCAATGTTTAAATTAAACCTTTAATTTTGCAACGATACTTCAAGGGTTTAGAACAAAAGCCTCCGTCGGGCGGTCAGTCATTCCTCCCCTGAATTGAGACTTTCTCAGCCAATTCTCACTAACAGAACATCTCATATCCCAATGGTCCTTAGCTACCGTTTGTTTGGTCAAGGACTTGTTTACTAGCTTAACTCATCACGTAAATGTGACCCTACTATTTTAAGATCCAATAGGTCCGAGCGAACAGGCTACTATTAAGAAAGACAATTGTTGGCAAATTACCTAAAAGACCCTATCCATTTCTAGAGTTCGCGGTGTTCCGATCCCTATAGTCAGGCCCTTCGTAGGGTTTGGTTGTTCCAGGACAACCTAGCAGGCGGACTATAGAAATTTCATGATGCAACCTAATGGAGGAAACCGTAGGATACGTTGACACGCGTCGTGCTCCCATTTACTATGGATACTTCCCTCATTCACCTTGGTATTCAACCATGCAAACACATACCGTAGGGGGACGCCCTATTGACGCCACGTAGCCGAGCATGGAACTCACGGTGTGAACTCTTGAGGACGTGAGAGTAAACTCGATGCGAACATCTCGTTTTCTCCCACTGAAGTTCCTAAGAATAGGGTATAGGTTTAACTTAGCCGGATTCGGGCTAAAAGAATCTATCTAAGTCTATGCCTATTATAACTATTACAACTAGGTCTTTTAACCTTATGTCTAGGTGAAGAAACATTTTAATTACCTAGATATAAAATAGAACTAAGGTTAATTCAACTCAAGCTCCGGGTCAGTTCCCAGGTAGGAGGTGTTCTGTTAACCGTCAACTTAAGTACCCCCAACCTTAGACAGAACTTCACCGGTAGAGTTCCCTTATAACCAAAGTCCTAAAGTCCTACTATATTTTTAACTATTTAAAATACTATGTAAGACTAATTTCTAATCCTATTAGAAATTAAAACTTAGGATTAAATTAATTTTAAACGATTTAAAACAAATTTAAATTTTAACCCAAGTTCCTATGTTTGCATGCATTTCTTTATTGTAGGTTATGGTTTCTAAAACCCATTTAATTTATAACTTTTATAAATTTAATAATTAACCTATGATGAAGAAACTATATTATAAATCCAACAATCATTATTCAAATTGGAATTATAAAATATTCAACTAATTGAATAATAAAATTACTTAAATAAAATAACATTTATTTTAAACTAAGTAATTTCATGCTCCATGCAATTTATTTTCCATATAATCTAATCATAACAATTATAATTAATTACTCATCAAAAATAAATTAATCATGCATCTAACCATATTCATATAACATTTATACAAACAAAATGCATGAACATGCTTATCCTAAGGATGGAATAATCTAAATGACACATAAAGAAATAAAGCTATAAAACCGGAATAATTTAACCCCTAAAGTGCAAAAAAATAAAATTACATTAATTTTATTACATAAAACCGGTCCAAAAAATACCTTGAACCGCTCGAACCGAACTGAAATCAACGAACCAGCTGAACCAGCCTGCATCTGCTGGAAAGGCGTCACGGCGTTGCAACGCTGATGCGAGCGTTGCAACGCCCGCTTCATCATCGTCGCGCGCGCTATATCGAGGTGGCGTTACCTGTAACGCCGAGGCGCGCGTTACCAACGGTGACCCCTTGAGGGCCCGCGTCGATAGGGAGCGCTGGCGTTGAAACGCCATTCTATAGCGTTGCAACGCTGAAGAACGGCGTCGCAACGCTGCTGCTTCGGCACTGACAGAATTCCACGAACACAGCAGCTTCCAATTGCCATTTCTCCTTCGATTCTCCACCGAATTGCTTGAAACTTGTCTCGAACGACTCGTAACTCAAATGTAGACTCAATAATACACTTTTTGCCCAAAAACACAGGGGCCTTTACATGCAAAATTGATCAAATCAAAAGAAGTAAACTATGGCCAAATACTCCTAAACAGTTTTACACCAAACCAAATGCATTTCCCACCAAATCAATGCAATTTTGCTTCAAAACAAAACAATACAAGCATTGCCTTGATACCAATTGATGGAGATCTGATCTCCTTGAGCAGCGAAAACGTGTTTGGGATCGTAATTTGCTTGATTGATTTAGTTGAAACAAAAACCAATACATTGACAAAAACATACAGAATACACATGCTCTTTAATCTAATTAAACATGGAGGATTACATGAAAACATGCTTAAACTAATTTAACAATTAAACTAAAAAAGAGATAAAGGTGTTACCATTGTAGATTTGCCGCAACTCATTGCTCCAAGCAAATTCCAGTAAATCAGCAACCCAGGAACTCCTCTATATTTTCAAGCAGGAACACTACCATTTGGAAAACCCTCTATGTCTCTTAGTGCTTAGATCTTCGTTGGTGGGAAGGATCCATTAATTGGAAGAATTAGGAATTGTGTGAGGGAGAGAGAATCCTTTTTTCAGCAATTCCTTAATTGCTCAAAAACCAATCAATCCAACAACTCCTTCTCTCACCGAGAAGAAGCTACCTATCGAGGGATAACTTCCCCCACTCTCTATCGATAGGGAGTTGGAGGGAAGTGGAGAACGTGTCGGGAACGTGTCTTCCTAACACGTTCCCATTAATTTAATAATAATATTAAACAATAATAATTAATCTAATTAACTAGTATATATATATATATATTAATTAAATAATATTTAATTAATCAAATTAAATATCTTATATTTAATTAAGATTAAATCATCTTTAGTCATATCTTTCCCTCTAACCTATAGTTTTAATGCACATCTAATGCACATTAAATTTAACCTATAGTTTACAAATATGAATCACATTCACATTTGAATTTAATATTTGAACTATTTCAAATATTTAATTCTCTCATGTAATTTTAATATGAATCACATTCACATTAAATTTATAATATATAGTTCCAAAACTATATATTATATCGTATCCATATACATTAAATATATTCCCTAATGAATTTGAACATTTCGAATTCAAATGATCTAAGAACCCTTTACGAGCTAGAAGGTGGACCTAATGGACCTACAGATCATAAGCTCCAACGATACGAGATTGCTTGGTTAATCTCATTAACCTCCCAATCAATATTCGTTAACTGCGGGAACACTCCACTAAAGTCCTGCAGCTGCACACTTCTCACTGCAGATATATTTTTGTGTCCATGGATATTGACCCATAACATCAAGTCAATCCTTCACGTAGTTTCGTAACACCAGTTGGGTCAAATTACCGTTTTACCCCTGGGTTACATCTTGTGCCTTAAGTACTAGTGCTCCTCTAATGAACAATTTGCTTATGTTCCTACCAACAAACAGAATCCCTCTCGTGCCAATGAGAGGGTCGGGCCCTTTGTTCAAGTCCCGGAGACACCACTTAAGAGAACATTCCTCTACTTTCCCTAGTACGCGGGAAGGAGTGAATTCCATCTTGCTATGTTAAGTTCTCAGCCGCTCACTCGGTCTTGTCCCCAAGAAGGTGGGCATATTGAGTCGGCGAATCTGGCCACTCTCACCCATATTAGTCAAAGGACAATCTCTCGCGAACAGGAGTTCGTAACCATCTCAGGATTGAGATCAAGTTGCCTAGGTCATCCTAATGAAATAGAAACCTAACTAGTTAACAGAGTTACAGCTAGAGGTTACTATTTCGTGGTCCGGTCTTATGTAATCTCATTACATAGGATATCCCCACTCACATGTCATCTACACGAACACGTTAGGATCACAGTGTTTGTATCAAATACAAAGTGGGCCACATCCATAGTTTTACCGTGGTAAGGTACCCAAACCTTATCCCCTAATCAGATACCCTTTAGGTCAGTATCTCGAACCGAGATCCTTTATATGTACACTACATTCAGTTAAAGATTCATATAACAGCCTTGGATGTTTAGTTTATTGGATTTAGGGTTTAAATAAAGGCAAACTCGTAGATAACGAACAATAACTCGTTATTGAAATAATAACAATTTATTACATTAATTAGAACATAATTACAAACTATGAGTTTTAGGGCACAAAACCCAACATTATCCTACGGTCTCGTCCATTAGGTCGGACCGTGAGATTTCTATAGTCCGCTTGCTAGGTTGTCCTGGAATAGCCAATCCCTACGAAGGGATGCCTATAGGGGTCGGAACACCGAGAACTCTAAAAATGGATAGGGTCTGTTAGATAATTTGCCAACAGTTGTCTTTCTTAATAGTAGCCTGTTAGCTCGGGCCAATTGGATCTAAAAATGGTAGGGTCACATTTACGGGATAAGTTAAGCTAGTTAACAAGTCCTTGACCAAACAAACGGTAGCTAAGAATCATTAGGACATGAGATGTTCTGGTAGTAAAAATTAGCTGAGATAGTCTCAATTCAGGGGAGGAGTGACTGACTACCCGACGGTGGCTTTTGTTCTAAACCTTGAAGTATCGTTGCAAAATTAAAGGTTTAATTTAAACACTAGGGTTCTTTAATAATGTTGCTAAATTTGATTGGTTTGTAATGGGTTAAAGGCATAACTAATTAGAATTGTTTTAAATTTCAGCATGTCGCCCACTAAAATAGCCTTACTCAAAAGCGAACGTTTAACTGGCGAAAATTATACTACGTGGAAGTAAAACCTGAATACGATTCTCGTTGTTGACGACCTTCGGTTTGTACTTACTGAGAAATGTCTTTAGGTCTGTGCTCGAAACGCTCCTCATTTGTTAAAGATGCGTATGATCGTTAGATCAAGGCAAATGATAAGGCCAATGTCTACATTTTGGCTAGTGTTTCTGAAGTTCTAGCGAAAAAGCACGAGGGCATGGTTTGAGCTCGTGAGATCATGAGTTTATTGCATAATATGTTTGGACAACCGTCTGGACAGCTTTGACACAAATCCCTTAAGTACGTTTATAACTCCCGTATGAAGGAGGGGTCGTCGGTGAGAGAACATGTTCTCGATCTGATGGTCCACTTCAATGTGTTAGAAATGAACGACGCGATCATAGACAAGCAAAGGTGTCGTTCATCCTAGAATATCTTCCAAAGAGTTTCTTGCAATTCCGCAACAATGCGGTGATGAACAAGATAGAGTACAACCTGACTACTCTCCTCAATGAACTGCATACTTTCCAGTCTCTTATGAAGAATGAGGGACAAGCTGATAGAGAGGCAAATCTGTATGCCCATTCCAGAAGAATCCAGAAGGGTTCATCCTTTGGAACAAAGTCCTGTGGTCCATCTTCTCGCTTAAGAAAACCCAAAAGAAGAAGATAGGGGGGAAAGGAAAGGCACCTTCTGCTGATAAGGGCAAGGGAGAGGCCAAGGTTGCAGGCAAAGGAAAGTGTTTCCACTGCAATATGGATGGGAACTAGAAGCGAAATTCCCCAAAGTACCTTGCTGAGCTCAAAGAGAAGAAAGGTAAATTCGATTTACTTGTTCTTGAAACTTGCTTAGTGGAAAATGATTGTTTTACCTGGATACTTGATTCATGAGCCACTAATCATGTTTGCGCTTCTTTACAGGAAACTAGTTCCTTCAAGGAGCTCGAAGTGGGTGAGATGACGCTCAGGGTCGGAACGAGAGACATCGTCTCTGCTCGTGCACTGGGAGATGCCAAGCTGTTTTTTAGAGATAGATTTTTATATTTAGAAAATGTGTACACAGTTCCTATGATTAAGAGGAACTTGATATCTATCTTTTGTCTAATTGAACATCATTATTGTATTTCCTTTTCAAGTAATGAAGCGTTCATTTCAAAGAAAGGTGTCAATGTTTGTTCTGGTAAATTAGAAAACGGCTTATATGTACTTAAACCAAACAAAACTAAAGCAATTTTAAATCATGAGATGTTTAAAACTGCTAACACTAAAAGTAAAAGGGAAATAATTTATCATAATAATACCTGTCTTTGGCATCTTAAACTTGGTCATATAAATCTCAACCGGATTGAGAGACTATCCACGAATGGACTTCTAAACAAGTTAGAAGATGATTATTAACCTCCTTGCGAATCATGCTTGGAAGGAAAAATGACAAAGCGACCTTTCACTGGAAAAGGTTATAGAGCCATAGAGCCCTTAAAGCTTAGACATTAGGATCTTTGTGGTCCGGTGAATGTTAAAGCTCGTGGAGGGTACGAATGTTTCATCTCTTTAATATTTGATTATTCAAGGTATGGTTATCTATACCTAATGCATCATAAGTCTGAGGCTCTTGAAAAGATCGAAGAGTATAAGGCTGAAGTAGAGAATACATTAGGGAAAACTATTAAAACACTTCGATCCGATCGAGGTGGAGAGTATATGGATTTGAGATTCCAGGATTATTCGATAGAACATGGAATCAAATCTCAACTCTCAGCACCTAATACACCATAGCATAATGGTGTGTCAGAAAGGATAAATAGAACCTTGTTAGACATGGTTCGGTCTATGATGAGTTATGCTCAATTGCCTACCTCGTTTTGAAGTTACGCAGTAGAGACTGCGGTTCAAATCTTGAACACTGTTTTATCAAAGAGTGTTTGAGAAACACCTTTTGAATTATGGAAGGGGCGTAAACCTAGTTTACAACACTCTAGGATATGGGGTTGTACGACACACGTGTTGGAGACAAACCCAAAGAAATTGGAACCTTGTTCAAAATTATGCAAATTTGTTGGCCATCCAAAAGAAACGAGATGTGGTCTTTTCTACGACCCACAAGAAAACAAGGTGATTGTATCGACAAACGCCACTTTCATGGAGGAATATCACATGAGGAAACATAAACCAAGTAGTAAGTTAGTATTAAATGAAGCTACAAATGTGTCAACAAGAGTTGTTGATCAAGCTGGACCTTCATCAAAGGCTGATAAAGAAGCCGGCACATCGAGTCACTCTTGTCCTTCTCAATCGTTGGGAATGCCTTGACGCAGTGGGAGGGTTTTTTCCCAACTTGACCGCTACTTGAGTTTAGCTGAAACTCAAGTTGTCATACCTGATAACGGTGTAGAGGATTCATTGTCCTATAAACAGGCAATGAATGACGTAGATAAGGACAAATGGATCAAAGCCATGGACCTTGAAATGGAGTCAATTTACTACAATTCAGTTTGGGAACTTGTAGACCAATCTGACGGGGTAAGATCCATAGGGTGCAAATGGATCTATAAGAGAAAGAGAGATGCAACCAGAAAGGTACAAACCTTTAAGACAAGACTTGTAGCAAAGGGTTTTACCCAAAGGGAAGGGGTTGACTGTAAGGAAACTTTTTCCCATGTTGTTATGCTTAGGTCTATAAGGATACTCTTGTCCATAGCCGCTTTTTATGACTATGAAATTTGGCAAATGGACGTCAAGACTGCCTTTTTTAATTGTATTCTTGACGAGAGCATCTATATGTCTCAGCCCGAAAGGTTCATAACCCAAGGTCAGGAGCAAAAAGTTTGCAAGCACAATCGATCGATTTATGGGTTGAAACAAGCATCCGATCTTGGAATATAAGATTTGATACTGCGATCAAGTCTTATGGCCTTGACCAAAACGTTGTTGAGCCTTGTGTTTACAAGAGGATCATCAACGACAAAGTAGCTTTCTTAGTACTTTATGTGGATGATATCCTACTCATTGGGAATGATGTAGGATACCTAACGGACATAAAGAAATGGTTGGCAACCCAATTCCAAATGAAAGATTTGGTAGAGGCGCAGTATGTTCTTAAAGGGAATGAGAATCCCACGCAGCGGAAGGACTATCGAATCGTCGTGGTATAGTTGTGAAATATGTTTTCTTAAAATTGAAACTATCACATAGTGTCTAGGTTAAACATGCAATAGAAGGAAAAACTAGTAACAATTACTTACTTGTTGAAGAACCGTCTTCACGTTTTCCTTCTCCGGTCACTAACCCTTCGTGATCACGATCTCAACGTACTCGATCTCCACGAACGAACAATGAACCGTACACGCTCCGAAAGGTTTCTCGGTTGTTCTTCCTTAGGTAGAAGGAGAGTGGTGGGACTCTTCTTTGGTGAAAAGGGGAGTAGAGATTGAAAGAAGCGTTGAGAGAGAATGATGAGCTCTTTGGTGAGAAATCCAAAAAATGAGCCTTCACTTACCAAATTCTTCTTGCAAAGGAGTTTAAATAATGGTGATAGGTGGAGTTGAAATCTCCACCTATTTACCATTTAACCACAACTATAGGTTATGCAAATCATATTTGCATAACCATTTATAATAAGATATCTCATATCTCATTAAACAAATCACATTTGTATAGTTGTGGATTTATAAATAGAATCACATTCAATTTAATTTTCTTTCAATTCAACTTCTCCAAATTAGCCCTAATTAGACAATTAGGCTAAACTATAGTTTATTATGAATCTCATTCACATTAAACTATATAATATGTCAATCATATCTCATATAAATGACATAATTACCCTTTTATGAATTTGAACACTTCAAGTCCACACCAAAACTGTAAACCCTCTATTAATCAAGTTTGAGCCAACTGAGGGACCTAATGAACGTACACGTGACGAGCTCCAATGATGCGAAACTAACCTGTCAAACTCTTTGACCCGGTTTATCAACATTCATTAGCTACGATAACACTCCACTAAAGCCCGTAGCTGCACTCCCGCCACTGTAAGATAACTTGTGTCCACTGATATAACCAATGCCCTTGAGTCGACCCTTCACAGGTTGTTCGTAGACACTACTGGGTCAAATTACCGTTTTACCCCTGTGTAAACTTCTGGCTCTTTAAGTCCCCACTGCTTCTCTAATGAACAACAACGTTGTATTTGTCCAACCATATAAAACACCCCTCTCGGGCCAATGAGAGGGTGGGCGCCCGTTGTCGAAGCCCTGGAGGCAGCACTTAAGGGAACAACCCCTCTAGTTTCCCTAAAGTCGTGGACAAGTGAATTCCATCTCGTGTAGTTAAGTTCCCAGCTCCCCACGTGGTCCTGTCCCTGAGAAGATAGGCATATTAGGGGAGTAACTGTGACCACCCTCACCCGTACTAGTCAAAGGAAAGACCCTCGCGGAGAGGAGTCTGTAACACGCTCGGGATTCAGGTCGAGTCAATAATGGTCATCTATGAAGTTATTAGTCCCATATTGTTAACGATGTTATATCAATAGGTCTAATAATTAACGGTCGGGTCTTGTACAATCTCATTGCACAGGACGCCCCCACTCGCATGTCAGCCACATGAACGAGTCAAATCACCTCTTTTGTATCTAATATAAAGCGGGCCGCATCCACAGCATATCCAGGATTAGGTCTCCTACCCTATCCATATACTATAGACCGTTCGGGTCATTAACTCGAACATGATCCTCCCTATTTGTCCACTACACACCGTTCAAGTTCTAGTTGTCTCATAAATTCAATGACCCTGGAGCTTAGTTTATTGGACAAAGTTTGTAAAATTGTGAGATACAAAGTGATGAAAGAAATAACACTTATTTATTTTAAATGGTAATATTACAAACAAAACGAGATTAGAACATACATCCCAAAAACCTCCCACTTGGACTAAGCTTGTGGAGTAAATATACATTTATCAAATGTACATTAATTACAATAAAGTAATACAGTAAACTACGGCATTGAATACTCGTTACAATACTTCCACTTGGCCTAGTCAGGAAGCACTCAAAGACCTAAACTCTCTAGGTGACCCTTAAACACCTTAGCCGTGAGAGCCTTTGTAAATGGACGAGCAACGTTATGCTCCGACGCTATCTGCGTGACTGTCACGTCGTCGCGGTGCACAATCTCCCGTATCAGGTGATACTTCCGCTCAATGTGTTTGTCTCTCTTATGACTCCGAGGCTCTCTCGAGTTGGCTACAACTCCACGATTGTCACAAAATAGCATGACCGACAAGTTCCTATTTGGAACAACTTCCAAATCCGTCATGAACTTCCTGAGCAAAACAACTTCCTTTGCAGCTTAACAAGCCGCAACGTACTCAACTTCCATAGTGGATTTCCTAGAATCCTTATCGGTCTGAAAGTCAGACTCTGTGTATCCCGTAAGGATCAAATCCCCACTCCCATACACTAGGTTGTAGTTCCTCGTTCTCCTAAGATACTTGAGGATAGCCTTTACGGCTGTCCAGTGATCTAATCCTTGATTGGATTGATACCTACTCAGAATTCCAACTGCATAATAGATGTCGGGCCTAGTACACAACATGGCATACATTTGGCTCCCTACAGCTGAAGCATAAGGGATTCGTCTCATATCCTCAACCTCTTGAGGAGTCTTAGGACATTGATCCTTAGACAGGTGAACCCCATGCCTGAAAGGCAGCAAGCCTTTCTTGGAGTTCGAGGCTTGTTTCAGTCCATAAATAGACCTATAAAGCCGGCCAACCTTTTGCTCTTGGCCTTGGGTTATGAACCCCTTGGGCTAGTCCATGTAGATGGTCTCGTCAAGGTTGCTATTCAGAAAGGCGGTCTTGACATCCATCTGTCATATCTCATAGTCATAATATGCGGCAATGGCTAGAAGGATCCTCATCGACTTTACCAATGCAACAAGTGAAAAGGATTCCTCATTGTCAACCCCTTCAACCTTGTTAAAAACCTTTGCCACTAGTCGTATTTTGAAAGTCTTCACCTTCCCATTTACGTCACGTTTACGCTTGTAGATCCATTTGCAACCTATAGATTTTACCCCATCCGATTGATCCACAAGCTCGCATACGGAATTGAAGTACATCGACTCCATTTCCTAGTCCATAGCTTTAATTTATTTGTCCTTGAAGGCAACATTTGCCTCAACTTCCAGTGTTCTGATCCTCATCAAGGACTAGAAGTTTTGTAACTCATTCAGAAGGGTGGTCAGACTGTAGCTAATTTTGTTCATAACAGCATTGCTACGAAACTGAAGGAAACTCTTCGGAAGAGTCTCCAAGATAAAGTTGACCTAGCTCGACTCATCGATCGAAACTCCGTTCATCTCTGCCAGATTAAAGTGGGTCATCATGTCTAGAATGTGTTCTCAGACAGATGCCTCTTCTTTCATATGGGCGTTGAAGACGTGTTTGAGCGAGTCATGTGGAACCTGAAAGGACTGTTGTCCAAACATTTCCTTCAAGGACTCCATGATCTCCTTAGATGTGATCATCAGCTCATGTTTCTTTGCCAAGACTTCAGACAAGCTGGAAATTATGTAGACCTTGGCCTTTTCATTGGCCCTGATCCACCGATCGTATGCATCACGAACACTTTGTGACGCAGTCGAGCTCGACAACTGAGGACACTCCTTAGTAAGCACGAACTTAAGGTCGTCAGTTACTAGAATCGTGTTTATATTGTTTTTCCATGTTTGGAAATTATCTCCCACTAATTTGTCGGATGCTAGTAATTTTATTATTGAGCTAGACATTTTGCTGAAAAAACAAATAAAATACTTTTTGTTAGTCTCGCAAAAAACTTTTTGAAATCCAATCAAGTTTTATCAAAAATGTTATCCTATGATCCCTAGGTCATTGAAAATATGCAATGATATTCCAAAGGTTTAGAATGACCGCCACCGAAGGGTGAACAGAAATACTCCTCCTCTAGGACGAGACTTTCTCGACCAGACTCTAATACAAGAATAACTCTTATTCCATTAGGCGTCCAGTCACCTTTATTTGGTATGAATCCATTAACTCTTAATGAATCCTGTGAGTGTCACCCTCTATCTTTAAGTTTCCAAGTATCCGTCCAAACAATAGCCACCCAAGGGTGAACCAAGAAGGAAAACCAACAAGGAAACTGTATCCCTTTCGGGAATTCACGGTGTTCCAACTCCCATGATCAAGGCCCTCCGAAGGGATTGTCTGGTTCATGTCAAACTAGCAGGCGGATCATAGGGGTCTCACAGTGTGAATCGAAAGAAGAGACCGTGGGTCCCGTTTTCACAGGTCCCGCTCTCACTCACTATAAGTACTCTCTTCATCCACTATGATATTGATCCATACAAATACCATCCAAAGGGGGACGATCCCATTTGTGCCACGAGGCCGAGTATGGATCTCATGGTGCGGACTTTAACGGAGATTTGTGGTCGAAAAATTAAATGTATCAAATATACTTTATTTCCTCCCACTCGGCACTTTATATTATTCGGGATTGACCTAAATAAATCGGCTAATATTTACCTAAGTCTACAGATATAACGCTTATATTGATTTAGCCTAAGTTTATAATCACATTATTAACTTCAGTCTATGTGAGTAAATTAATCAACTTTTAATTAACGCCACACACGATAATATAACCTAAGAATCTCCGGACCAAATTCACTCCCAGGTCAGTTTTCAGGTAGGGGTGTTCCGCAAAGCATCAGCTTAAATACCCAAGCCTTAAACAAAACCTTCCTTAGATAGAGTTACTTATCAGTCACCATTCAAAGGTCATATTTGATTTCCTAATTCTAATCTTATTAGAACTATTAAACCTAAGTCTAATTATTCAAGTTCTAAACATTTTAAAACTAATAATTACCTTAGGTTACATGCATTTCTATGTTATAGTGCTTGATCATTTTCATCACATGAATAGCATTATACTATAACATACATTCATCACATGAATTAAATGCATGAACATACTTTTAATCTAAGAAATATAACTCTTATATTAAATAAATTAAAAAATGCTTAACTTATATTATAACTCTTATAATATAACCTATCATGCATACTATATATTATAACACTTATAATATAAATATGATGCATGAAATGTTTAACCTAAGGTGGGATTTTAAATCTATATGACATACATTATGCACATAGAATTGGACCGGTTTTGGCACTTATGGGATATTAAATGAATTAATTAACATTAATATAACATATATATTAATATTAATTAATTAATTAAATTCAACAAAAGAAAATTAAATTTTACAATTAATAAGTAAAATAAAAAATAAAAAAACACGTCCCCACGAAGTTGAACTGAAGTAACCGCCCACATACGCGCGTCTACCTAGCGAACTGCCCCTTAACGCACGCAGCGTTGCAACGCTGCAGCACTCAACGTCGCACGCCGCGTGCTCCACGCCAGGGTGTTGCAACGCTACACCTAGCGTTGCAAGGCTGCTCTGCAGCAAGACCTCCACCTGTGCGGACAACGTTGAGACGCCGAAGAACATCATCTCAACGCCGTCGACAGAACAAGAAATTCTTTTACTGTTCTTCGTCGTTTCTCACCCGTTTTCGCTTCGATTTCTTTACAGGAACTCTTGCCGACAAAGACACAGACTTACAGACTCGATTTATTTTCTAATTTGCCCAAAAACACGGGCCTTTACATTTGATCTCATCAAACAGAAAATCAACCTAAAACTAGTGCCAAAACCGAAACATCCAATTATGCAAACCACAATTACATCTCATGAATTGAAGTAATAACCACCTAATTTTAAGAAAAATAAATGCACAACAAAAAGCCAACGATTGGCTCGGATACCAATTGAAGGTAATGAGAATCCCATGCAGCGGAAGGACGATCGAATCGTCGTGGTACCATTGTGAAATATATTTTCTTAAAATTGAAACTATCACATAGTGTCTAGGCTAAACATGCAATATAAGGAAAAACTAGTAACAATTACTTACTTGTTAAAGACCCGTCTTCGTTTTCCTTCTCAGGTCACGAACCCTTCATGATCACGATATCAACGTACTTGATCTCTTTGAAGGAACAATGAACTGCACACACTCCAAAAGGTTTCTCGGTTGTTTTTCCTTAGGTAGAAGGAGAGTGGTGGGACTCTTCTTTGGTGAAAAGGGGAGGAGAGATTGAGAGAAGGGCTGAGAGAGAATGATGAGCCCTTTGGTCAGAAATCCAAAAAATGAGCCTTCACTTACCAAATCCTTCTTGCAAAGGAGTTTAAATAATGGTGATAGGTGGAGTTGAAATCTCCACCTATTTACCATTTCACCACAACCATAGGTTATGCAAATCATAATAAGATGTCTCATATCTCATTAAACAAATAACATTTGTATAATTGTTGATTTATAAATTGAATCACATTCAATTTAATTTTCTCTCAATCCAATTTCTCCAAATTAGCCTCAATTAGACAATTCAGCTAACCTATAGTTTATTATGAATCTCATTCACATTAAACTATATAATATGTCAATCAGATCTCATATAAATGAAGTAATTATCCTTTAATGAATTTGAACATTTGAAATCCACACCAAAACTTTAAACGCTCTATTAATCCAGATTGAGCCAACTGAGGGACCTAATGGACCTACACGTGACGAGCTCCAATGATGCGAGACTAACTTGTCAAACTCTTTGACCCGGTTAATCAACATTCATTAGCTATGGTAACACTCCACTAAAGCTCGTAGTTGCACTCTCGTCACTATATGACAAGTTGTGTCCACTGATATAACCAATGCCCTTGAGTCGACCCTTCACAGGTTGTTCGTAGACACAGTTGGGTCAAATTATCGTTTAACCCCTGTGTCTACTTCTTGCTCCTTAAATCCCCACTACTCCTCTAATGAACAACAACATTGTATTGGTCCAACCATATACAACACCCCTCTCGGGCAAGTGAGAGGATGGGCGCCTGTTGTCCAAGCCCTTGAGATAGCACTTAAGGGAACAACCCCTCTAGTTTCCTAAAGTAGGGAACGAGTGAATTCCATCTCGTGTATTTAAGTTCCCAGCTCCCCACGTGGTCCTGTCCCTTAGAAGATAGGCATATTGGGCGAGTAACCGTGACCACCCTCACCCGTACTAGTCAAAGGAAAGACCCCCGCGGACGGTGTTACATCAGTAGGTCTAATAATTCACGGTCCGGTCTTGTACAATCTCATTACACAGGATACCCCCACTCACATGTCAGCCACATGAACGAGTCAGATCACCTCGTTTGTATCCAATACAAAGCGGGTTGCATCCACAACGTATCCAGGATTAGGTCTCCAACTCTATCCATATACTATAGACCGTTCGGGTAATTAACTCGAACGTGATCCTCCCTGTGTGTCTACTACACACCGTTCAAGTTCTAGTTCTCTCATAAATTCAATGACCCTGGAGCTTAGTTTATTGGACAAAGTTTGTAAAATTGCGAGACACAAGGTGATGAAGGAAATAACACTTATTTATTTCAAATGGTAATATTACAAACAAAACGAGATTAGGACATACATCCCAACAATTCTGGAGATTCATATTTTTAGGAATCGGAAGAACAGAATGCTAGCTCTGTCTCAACCGTCTTATATTGGAAAAATGTTGGCTCGATATTCGATGCAAAATTCCAAGAGGGGCTTATTACCCTTCAGGCATGGAGTTCGTTTGTCTAAGAAACAATGTCCTAAGACACCTCAAGAAGTTGAGGATATGAGACGTATTCCCTATGCCTCTGTAGTAGGTACCTTAATGTATGTTATGTTGTGCACGAGGCCAGACAATTGTTATGCAGTGGGAATAGTCAGTAGGTACCAATCTAATCCGGGGTTATACCATTGGACCGCAATTAAAAATATCCTCAAGTATCTTAGGAGAACGAGGGATTATACGCTTGTGTATGGGACTAAGGATTTGATCCTTACTAGATACACTAATTCTGATTTTCAGACCGATAACGATTCTAGGAAATCCACATCAAGATCAGTTTTCACCCTTAACAGGGGAGCTATAATATGGTGAAGCTGTTGGGATGTATGTCCTCATCTCGTGTAGTTTGTAATATTCCAAGTTGTAAAATAAATAAGAGTTATTTATTTGAACTTTGTGTCTCGCATATTTCATAAACTTAATCCAATAAACTAAGCTCTAGGGTCATTGTACTATGAGAGAATTAAGAACTTGAACGGTGTGTAGTGGACACACAGGGAGGATCACGTTCGAGTTAATGACCCAAACTGTCTACAGTATATGGATAGGGTTGGAGACCTAATCCAGGATACACAGTGGATGTGGCCCGCTTTGTATTAGATACAAACGAGGTGATCCAGCTCGTTCATGTGGTTGACATGCGAGTGGGGGCATCCTGTGCAATGAGATTGTATAAGACCGGACCGTGAATTATTAGACTTACTGATGTAAGACCGTTAACATTATAGGGCTAATAGATTCGTAGATGACCATTAGTGACCTGACCTTAATCCTGAGCGTGTTACGGACTCCTGTCTGCGGGGGTCTGTCCTTTTACTAGTACGAGTGAGTGTGCCACTAATGCTCGCCCAATATGCCTATCTTTTCAGTGAAGGGACCACGTGGGGAGCTGGGAACTTGACTACGCAAGAAGAAATTCACTCGTTCCCAACTTAGGGAAACTAGAGGGGTTGTTCCCTGAAGTGTTATCCTCAGGGCTTGAACAACGGAGCCCCACCCTCTCACAAGCCCGAGAGGGTTGTTATTTATGGTTGGACCTAGCAACGTAGTTGTTCATTAGAGGAGCAGTAGGACTTAAGGAGCAAGAGGTAGACACAGGGGTAAAACGGTTGTTGGGATTTGTGCCCTAAAACTCGTAGTTTGTAATTATGTTCTAATTAATGTAATAAAGTATTATTATTTCAATAACGAGTTATTGTTCGTTATCTACGAGTTTGCCTTTATTTAAACCCTAAATCCAATAAACTAAACATCCAAGGCTGATAAATGTATCTTTAACTGAATGGAGTGTACATATAGAGGATCTCGGTTCGAGATACAACCTAAAGGGTCTATAGTTAGGGGATAAGGTTTGGGTACCTTACCTTGGTAAAACTATGGATGTGGTCCACTTTGTATTTGATACAAACACTGTGATCCTAACGTGTTCGTGTAGATTACATGTGAGTGGGGATATCCTATGTAATGAGATTACATAGGACCGGAACACGAAATCGTAACCTCTAGCTATAACTCCTTTGACTAGTTAGGTTTCTATTTCACTAGGATGACCTAGGCAACTTGATCTCAATCCTGAGCAGGTTACGAACTCCTGTTCGCGAGGGATTGTCCTTTGACTAGTATGGGTGAGAGTGGCCAGATTCGCTGACTTAATATGCCTATCTTCTTGGGGACAAGACCGAATGAGCGGCTGGGAACTTAACTTAGCAAGATGGAATTCACTCCTTCCCGCCTACTAGGGTAAGTAGAGGAATGTTCCCTTAAGTTGTGTCTCCGGGACTTAAACAAAGGGTCCGACCCTCTCAATGGACCGAGAGGGACTATGTTTGTTGGTAGGACCACAAACAAATTGTTCATTAGAGAAACACTGGTACTTAAGGAAAAAGATGTAACCCAGGGGTAAAACGGTAATTTGACCCAGTTGGTGTTACGAACATTCGTAAAGAATTGACTTGCTGTTATTGGTCAATATCCGTGGACACAGAAATATATCTGCAGTGAGAAGAATGCAGCTACGGGACTTTAGTGGAGTGTTCACGCAATTAACGAATGTTGATTGGGAGGTTAATGGGATTAACCGAGCAATCTTGTATCGTTGAAGCTTCTAATCTGTAGGTCCATTAAGTCCACCTTCTAGCTCATAAAGGGTTCTTAGATCATTTGAATTTGAAATATTCAAATTCATAAGGGAATAAATTTAATGTATATAGATACGATATAATATATAGTTTTGGAACTATATATTATAAATTTAATGTGGATATGATTCATATCAAATTATGTGAGAGAATTAAATATTTGAAAGAATTCAAATGTTAAATTCAAATGTGAATGTGATTCAAATTTGTAAACTATAGGTTATATCCTAATGTACATGAGATGTACATTAAACTATAGTATAAAGGGTAAAATGATTAAATGTGATTTAATCATTCAATTAATATTATATTTGAATTAAATATGATTTAATTTAATGGAATTATTTAATTAATTGATTAATTAATATAATATTATTTGGAATCGTGTCAGGAGGACACGTTCCCACTACTCCCCAACTCTCCCTCGATAGAGAGTGGGGTGTCGCCCACTGTGAGGCTTTTCTCCTTGTGAGAAAAGCAAAAACTATCCATTGATCATTCACAGTATTGATTGAACACAACAGAAATTCTCTCTCTCTCTCACTCTCTGCATTCCCACAAACATTGTTCCAATTGTTGGAATTCCTTCCCACAAAGGAATTAGTCTAGGCACTCAGAGAATAGGAGGTTCTCTCTTTTGGTGGTGTCCTGTTGTAAAAGCAGAGAAGCAGAAAAGTTCATGAGTTGTTGTTTAACGTGGAGCAAGGAGTTGATGTGCAGAGGAAAAACTGCAAAGGTAATCCCTTTTCTCCCTTTTAGTTTAATTGTTAAGCATAGAATGTTTGCATGTATATATCCATGCCTAATTAGATTAGGATTTACATGTTTGTTCTATTTTTGTCAATGTACTAGTTTTTGCATTTCTAACAAAAACAATCAAGCAATTAGGATTCCAAATTCGTTTCCGCTGCTCAAGGGGATTAGATCTCCATCAATTGGTATCAGAGCAATGCTTGTTTTTGCTTTTGTTGAAACAAAATTGCATTGATTTGGTGGGAAATTGATTTTGGTTTGCTGTAAAACTAGTTTAGGAATATTTTGGCCTTATTTTACTTTTGATTTTATCAATTTGTATGTAAAGGCCCCTGTGTTTTGGGCAATTAAGTGCTTTATCGAGTATGTATTCGAGTTAAGAGTCGTTCGGGACAAGTTTCATGCAATTCGGTTGAGAATCGAAGGAGAATTTGATGATTGTTGCTGTTGTGTTCGAAGAGGAAAGCTACTGTCGAAGCAGCAACGTTGCAACGCTGAGGAATGGCGTCGCAACGCCAAGCATCCCTATCGATGCGGGAGCTCCAGGAGTCAGCGGCGTTGCAATGTTGTCCCTAAGCGTTGCAACGCCATCCCGATAGCAGGCGCGCGCGCGGACGAAGCTGGCGTTGCAACGCTCGCATCAGCGTTGCAACGTCGTGATGGCCTTCCACCAGCAGCAGACTGGTTCAGGCGGTTTAGTTGGTTTTGGTTCGGTTCGAGCGGTTCAAGCCCGGTTCAATGTGTTTTGGATCGATTTATGTAATAAATGTTGAGTAATTTTATTATTTTGCACTTTAGGGGCCAATTTATTCTTGTTTATAGTTGTATTTCTTTATGAATGTCATTTAGATTTTTTTTCCCACCTTAGGATAAGCATGCTCATCCATTTTATTTGTATAATTTTTATATGAATATGGTTTGGATGCATGATTAATTTATTTTTCATGAGTAATTAATTATAATAGTTATAATTAGATTGTATGGAAAATAAATTGCATTGAGCATGTCATACTTAGTTTAAAATAAATGTTATTTTATTTTAAGTAATTTATTTATTCAATTAGTTGAATATTTTATTTATACTTCCAACATTGGTTTTATAATATAATTTTTTTATCATACATTAATTATTAAATTTATAAAAGTTATAAATTAAAAGGGTTTTAGAAACTATAACCTATAATAAAGAAATGCATGCAAACATAGAAACTTGGGTTAAAATTTAAATTAGTTTAAAATTGTTTAAAATTAATTTAGACCTAAGTTTTAATTTCTAATACTTACATAGTATTTTAAATAGTTTAAAATATAGTAGGGCATTAGGACTTTGGTTATAAGGGAACTCTACTGGTGATGTTCTGTCTAAGGTTGGGGGTACTTAAGCTGAAGGTTAACAGAACACCTCCTACCTGGGAACTGATCTAGAGCTTGAGTTGAATTAACCTTAGTTCTATTTCATGTCTAGTTATAATAGTTATAATAGGCATAGACATAGATAGATTCTTTTAGCCAGAATCCGACTAAGTTAAACCTATACCCTAATCTTAGGAACTTTAGTGGGAGAAAACGAGATGTTCGCATCGAGTTTACTCTAACGTCCTCAAGAGTTCACACCGTGAGTTCCATTTTCGGCTACATGGCGTCAATAGGGTGTCCCTCCTACGGTAAGTGTTTGCATGGTTCAATACCAAGGGGAATGAAGGAAGTATCCATAGTAAATGGGAGCAGGACGCGTGTCAACGTATCCTACGGTCTCCTCCATTAGGTCGTACCGTGAGATTTCTATAGTCCGCCTGCTAGGTTGTCCTAGAACAGCAAACCCTACGGAGGGCCTGACTATAGGGATCAGAACACCGCGAACTCCAGGAATGGATAGGGTCTCTTAGGTAATTTGTCAACAGTTGTCTTTCTTAATAGTATCCTGTTTGCTCGGAACTAGTGGATCTGAAAAATGGTAGGGTCACATTTGCGGGATGAGTTAAGCTAATTAACAAGCCCTTGACCAAACAAATGGTAGCTAAGAACCATTGGGACATGAGATGTTCTGGTAATGAGAATTGGCTGGGAAAGTCTCAATTCAGGGGAAGAATGACTGACCGCCCGACGGAGGCTTTTGTTCAAAACCCTTGAAATATCGTTGCAAAATTAAAGATTTAATTTAAACACTAGGTTTAGTTTAAACACTAGGGTTCTTTAATAATTTTGCTAAATATGATTGGTTTTAAATGGGTTAAAAGGCATAACTAATTAGAACTATTTTGGATTTTCAGCATGTCGTCCTCATATATAGCCTTACTAAAAAAGGAACGATTAACTGGTGAAAACTTTACTACGTGGAAGTACAACTTGGATGTGATTCTTGTTGTTGACGACCTTCAGTTCATACTAACTGAGGAATGTCCTCAAATCCTTACTCAAAACGCACCTGAATCAGTTAATGATGCATTTGACCGCTGGGCCAAGACCTATATCCTGCCTGGGATATCTGATGTTTTAGCCAGGAAATTAGAGGGTAGTCTCAGCTCGTGAGATCATGGGTTATCTGCAGAATTTGTATGGACAACAGTCTCAACAAATTCGACACAAATCCCTCAAGTACATTTATAACGCGCGCATGAAGGCAGAAGGAGGGAACTTCAGTGAGAGAACATGTTCTCGATCTTATAGTTCACTTCAACGTGGTCGAATTGAACAAAGCGGTCTTAGATGAGCAAAGTCAGGTATTCTTGATCCAGGAATCTCTTCCGAAGAGTTTGCTTTCATTCCGTAGCAATGCGGAGATGAACAAAAAAGAGTATAACCTGACTTCCCTCCTAAATGAATTGCAGACTTACCAGTCCATTATGGAAAATAAGGGACAGGTAGATGGAGAGGCAAATCAGTTTGCCCATTCCAAAAGATACCAGATGGGTTCATCCTCTGGGACTAAGTCCTGTGGTTCAACTTCTGGGCTGAAGAAACACCCAAAAGAAGAAGATAGGAGAGAAAGGGAAGGCACCTGCTCCTGTTAAAAGCAAGGAAAAGGCCAAGGTTGCAGATAAACGAAAATGTTTCCATTGCAACGTGGATGGGCACTAGAAGCGAAACTACCCAAAATACCTTGTTGAGCTCAAGGAGAAGAAAGGTAAATTAGATTTGCTTATTCTTGAAAATGATGATTTTACCTGGATACTTGATTCAGGAGCCACTAATCACGTTTGCTTTTCGTTTCAGGAAACTAGTTCCTTCTAGGAGCTCGAAGAGGGTGAGATGACGCTCAGGGTCGGAACGGGAGGCGTCCTCTCTGCTCGTCCAGTGGGAGATGCCAAGCTGTTTTTAGAGATAGATTTTTATTTTTAGAAAATCTGTATATAGTCCTGAGATTAAGAGGAACTTAATTTCTATCTCTTGTTTAACAGAACTTGGCTATTGTATTAGCTTTTCATTTAATGAAGCGTTCATTGTAAAGAAACGTGTCAATATTTGTTGTGCTAAGTTAGAAAACGGCTTGTATGTACTTAAACCGAATAGAACTAAAGCAATTTTGAATCATGCGATGGTTAAAACTGCTAACACTCAAAGTAAAAGGCAAAGAATTTCTCAAAATAATACCTATCTATGGCATCTTAGACTTGGTCATATAAATCTCAACCAGATTGACAGATTATCTAAGAATGGACTTCTAAATAAGTTAGAAGATGATTCTTTACCTCCTTGCGAATCTTGCTTGGAAAGTAAAATGACTAAGCGACCTTTTACTGGAAAAGGTTACAGAGCCTTAGAGCCCTTAGAACTTGTACATTCGGATCTTTGTGGTCCGGTGAATGTTAAAGCTCGAGGAGGGTACGAGTATTTCATCTCTTTCATAGATGATTATTCGAGGTATGGTTATCTATATCTGATGCATCATAAGTCTGAGGCTCTTGAAAAGTTCAAAGAGTATAAGGCTGAAGTAGAGAATGCATTAGGGAAAACCATTAAAACACTTCGATCCGATCGCGGTGGAGAGTATATGGATTTGAGATTCCCGGACTATATGATAGAACATGGAATTAAATCTCAACTCTCAGCACCTAATACACCACAGCAAAATGGTGTGTCAGAAAGTAGAAATAGAACCTTGTTGGGCATGGTTCGTTCTATGTTGAGCTATGCTCAATTGCTTGACCCGTTTTGGGGATACGCAGTAGAGACTGCAGTTTAAATCTTGAACATTGTTCCATCAAAGAGTGTTTCAGAAACACCTTTTGAATTATGGAACGGGCGTAAACCTAGTTTACAACACTTCAGGATTTGGGGTTGTCCGGCACACGTGCTAGCGACAAATCCAACGAAATTGGAACCTCGTTCAAGATTATGCCAATTTGTTGGCTATCCCAAAGAAACGAGAGGTGGTCTTTCTTACGTCCCACAAGAAAACAAGGTGATTGTATTGACAAACGCCACCTTCTTGGAGGAAGATCGCATGAGAAACCATAAACCGCGTAGTAAATTAGTGCTAAATGAAGCTACAGATGAACCAACAAGAGTTGTTGATCAAGTTGGCCTTCATCAAGAGTTGATGGAGGAGCCAGAACCTCAAGTCAGTCTCGTCCTTCTCGTTGGGAATGCCTCGACGTTGTCGGAGGGTTGTTTCCCAACCTAACCGCTACTTGGGTTTAGCTGAAACTCAAGTCGTCATACCTGATGACTGCTTAGAAGATCCATTGTTATAAACATGGAAGAAAATTTCGATGTCGATGGAAATGTCGAGGTCTAAATTTTATGGAAATGTCGATGGAAATTTCGGAAAAATTTATGGAAACTATGGAAATTGATGGAAATTCTTTGAATTAGCCAATGAAACTTTGATTATGGCTTAATTAGACTATAATTGACTATTGTCAAGCAACACATTAAAAACTAATACAATATTTAGATACAAATATTGATTAATATGTCGATGATAGCAGAAATTTGAGAAAAAATATAAAAATTCTATAAATTGTTTTAATTATTTCATGAAATTTTAATTAGAGTTTAATTATACTATAATTGATTTATTTTCAACATCATATATGTAAAAAAAATATGTTTTATAACTTCTATTCAAATTGAACGAGACTTTAATTATGATAGTTTAATTAAACTATAAACTATAATTAACCATTCCTAACCTATAATTATTTAAATTCTTTCATGCAACTTTAATAGTGGATTAATAAGCTATAATTGACCATTGTTAATAAGAGGTTCACCCCAAATGATGTGGAACTAAAATAATAACGACCA
This sequence comes from Trichosanthes cucumerina, assembly GCA_036507285.1. Taxonomy (NCBI): domain Eukaryota; kingdom Viridiplantae; phylum Streptophyta; class Magnoliopsida; order Cucurbitales; family Cucurbitaceae; genus Trichosanthes; species Trichosanthes cucumerina. The sequence goes on from CM071837.1 coordinate 21,845,485, forward strand.
ACAAGACCATAGCTCTACCGATATGAAATATGACTTATGACCATAACAACATTGAAAAATTTAGAAAACATGGAAATCAATGAAAGTTGTTTGAATTAGTAACGAGAGAAATTTCAGAAAAAATTATGAAAATCGTAGAAATTGATGGAAATTATTTGAATTAGTCAATCAAACTAAAAGTCAAAAAGATAGGGAAATATGATATGGAAATTGAAAACTAAAAAAGAGAAATTGTTATTTGATATAGAGCTTTGTGGAACTTGGAATAGAGAAATTAAAAGAACAAATCTTTTCTCTCAAATAAAAAAATTAAAAAAAAAACCTCCTCTTTTGTATTGTGAATTGTCCCACATCGGTGAGAATGGGAGTGGTGGAGTCACCAACCATCAATAAATGCTCTCTCCTCCATCTCTCCACAACAAAGAATTATATTGGGCCTTAAAATCATGGGCATAATATGTTGTTATAGTTATAAAAGCTTACTTTTGTATAAAGATTTTGTAGATATTTGACTAATTTTTTTTAAAAAAAAAAAAATTTGTCGACATATCGTCGACATCTCGCAATGTCGAGATGTCGACGACATGTCATCGAAAGGGGGGAGAAAACGAAATTCTCCCCCACACGACATGTCGAGCGATATTTCGACATGTCGCTCGACATTTTCTTCCATGCTTATAAACAGGCAATGAATGACGTAGACAAGGACCAATGGATCAAAGCCATGGACCTTGAAATGGAGTCAATGGACTTCAATTCAGTATGGGAACTTGTAGACCAACCTGAAGGGGTTAGACCCACAGGGTGTAAATGGATCTATAAGAGAAAGAGAGATGCAGCCGGAAAGGTACAGACCTTTAAGGCTAGACTTGTAAGAAACTTTTTTCCCTGTTGCTATGTTGAAGTCTATAAGGATACTCTTGTCCATAGCCCCATTTTATGATTATGAAATTTTTCAAATGGACGTCAAGACTGCCTTTTTGAATGGTAATCTTGACGAGAGCATCTATATGTCTCAGCCCGAAGGGTTCATAACCCAAGGTCAGGAGCAAAAAGTGTGCTCAATCGATCCATTTATGGGTTGAAACTAGCATCCAGATCTTGGAATATAAGATTTGATACTGCGATCAAGTCTTATGGCTTTGACCAAAACGTTGATGAGCCTTGTGTTTACAAGAGGATCATCAACGACAAAGTAGCTTTCTTAGTACTTTATGTGGATGATATCCTACTCATTGGTAATGATGTAGGATAACTAACTTACATAAAGAATTGGTTGGCGATCCAATTCCAAATGAAAGATTTGGGAGAGGCGCAATATGTTCTTGGGATTAAGATCTTCAGGAATCGCAAGAACAGAACGCTAGTTCTGTCTCAAGCGTCTTATATCGACAACATGTTGTCCCGATATTCGATGCAGAATTCCAAGAGGGGCTTATTACCCTTCAGCCATGAAGTTCATCTATCTAAGGAACAGTGTCCTTAGACACCTCAAGAAGTTGAGGATATGAGACGTATTCCCTACGCCTCTGCAGTAGGTAGCTTAATGTATGTTATGCTGTGCACGAGGCCAGACATTTATTATGCAATGGGAATAGTCAGTAGGTACCAATCCAATCTAGGGTTAGACCACTGGACAACAGTTAAAAATATCCTCAAGTATCTTAGGAGAACGAGGGACTATATGCTTGTGTATGGGACTAAGGATTTGATCCTTACTGGATACACTGATTTTTATTTTCAGATCGATAAGGATTTTCGAAAATCCACATCGGGATTAGTTTTCACCCTTAACGGGGGAGCTATAGTATGGCGAAGCATCAAGCAAGGATGCATCGCTGACTCCACCATGGAGGTTGAGTATGTCGCTGCCTTTGAAGCAGCTAAGGAGGCTGTTTGGCTAAGGAAATTCCTTACTGATTTGGAAGTTGTTCCAAATATGGAATTTTCCATCACCTTATACTGTGACAACAGTGGTGCGGTAGCAAATTCGAAGGAACCAGATACGAGAAATTGTGCAACGAGGAGATGTGACAGCCACAAAGATCGCTTTGGAGCACAATATTGCTGATCCATTTACAAATACTTTCACGGCTAAAGTGTTCGAGGGTCATCTGGAGAGTCTAGGCCTACGAGACGAGTACATAGTCTAATCTACAGTAAGTGGGAGATATGTAACGGGTATATGGATGCCCTAGTTTATTGTATTTTCTTATCTCTGTAACCAATGTTTTAGATTATGATGTGCCCTATTAGAGTTTTAGTTCAAGTGGGAGTTCGTTGGAGTTTGTGCCCTAAAACTCGTAGATTGTAATTATGTTCTAATTAATTTAATAAAGTTTTATTATTTCAATAAACAGTTATTGTTTGTTATCTACGAGTTTGCTTTTATTTAATCCCTAAATCCAATAAACTAAACATCCAAGGCTGATAAATGTATCTTTAACTGAATGTAGTGTACATATAGAGGATCTCGGTTCGAGATACAGCCTAAAGGGTATATAGTTAGGGGATAAGGTTTGGGTACCTTACCCTGGTAAAACTATGGATGTGGCCCACTTTGTATATGATACAAACACTGTGATCCTAACGTGTTCGTGTAGATGACATGTGAGTGGGGATATCCTATGTAATAAGATTACATAAGACCAGACCACGAAATAGTAACCTCTAGCTATAACTCCGTTGAATAGTTAGGTTTCTATTTCACTAGGATGACCTAGGCAACTTGATCTCAATCTCGAAAGGTGTTACGAACTCCCTCATCGCGGGATTGTCCTGTGACTAGTATGGCTGAGAGTGGCCAAATTCGCCGACTTAATATGCCTACCTTCTTGGGGACAAGACAAAGTAAGCATCTGGGAACTTAACTTAGCAAGATGGAATTCACTCCTTCCCGCCTACTAGGGTAAGTAGAGGAATGTTCCCTAAAGTGGTGTCTCCGAGACTTGAACAAAGGGCTCGACCCTCTCATTGGTTCGAGAGGGACTCTGTTTGTTGGTAGGACCACAAACAAATTGTTCATTAGAGGAGCAATGGTACTTGAGGCACAAGATGTAACCAAGGGGTAAAACGGTAATTTGACCCAGCTGGTGTTACGAACATTCGTGAAGGATTGACTTGCTGTTATTGCTCAATATCTGTGGACACAGAAACATATCTGCAGTGAGAAAAGTGCAGCTGCGGGACTTTAGTGGAGTGTTCTCGAAGTTAACGAATGTTGATTGGGAGGTTAATGAGATTAACCGAGCAATCTCGTATCGTTTGAGCTTCTGATCTGTACATCCATTAAGTCCACCTTCTGGCTCGTAAAGGGTTCTTAGATCATTTGAATTTGAAATATTCAAATTCATAAGGGAATAAATTTAATGTATATAGATACGATATAATATATAGTTTTGGAACTATATATTATAAAATTTAATGTGGATATGATTCATATTAAATTATGTGAGAGAATTAAATATTTGAAAGAGTTCAAATGTTAAATTCAAATGTAAATGTGATTCATATTTGTAAACTATAGGTTAAATCCTAATGTACATGAGATGTACATTAAACTATAGTATAAATGGTAAAATGATTAAATGTGATTTAATCATTCAATTAATGTTATATTTGAATTAAATATGATTTAATTTAATGGAATTAATTATGTAACGCCCCTACTTTTATAACATAAATTCCTAGGGACATTACTACTCATACATGCATTCGAGGCCCTAACTGACTTTAAATAAGTAAAAGTTGAGAAATAAAAATCAGTTTAATTTTGGATCCCATAGAAATACAAAACGTTTACAAGAAACATAACTAAGTTCGGCCTCTAGTTTCAAAACTCTATGTTACATAAACGGAAGACAATAATCATTTAAAAATTCTTTCTAAATCATGGATGCGGAATTCATGACTCGGTTCCCATGGCTTCTGTAGCGCATCCCTGCCACTCGCCTGGTATGCTCTCGCCTTTACCTGAAAACATTTTAAAACAGAGAAAACACAACAAAGGTAAAGGGGTGAGTATTATAAAATACCCAGTAAGTGGGGGTGGGGAAATGCAAACACATGCAACATGACTTTCTTTTAAACATGACTTTTATACATGACTGTGATTCGTGACTTTTGAGATCATAAAACTTTCTGTTGTGGGACCTAAAACTCTGCTCATAAAATCATGACTTTTCTCTCTGGCTATGCGTGGTCAATTGAGTCTACCTGAGTCTTTTCATAATGAGTCCCTCACAGACCCCTATAGGTTTGAGTCCCTCACAGACCCCTATAAGATTTGAGTCCCTCACAGACCCCTATAAGTTTGAGTCCCTCACAGACCCCTATAAGTTTGAGTCCCTCAAAGACTCCTATAAGTTTGACCCATAGGGTCTCTTATGCATGTTTTACCATGCATAAATTCTCAGGAGACCAATTGCCACAGCCTACATGAAATGTTCATATACATACAATATGCATGAGGTCCCATTCTTTAAACACATATACATATACATTCAGAAATGATGCAACAATCACATAAAACTTAAGATCATGACATAACTTTCATAACTTTAACTAGAGTCAATCAATCATCAGTAATAAGTACGTTTATAATTTAAGGTGCATAACTAGCACAATGACATAACTGAAAATCTCAATATACAGAACTATACATAACTGTGTCAAGACTCATTTTTAACTACTTTGAAATCATTTCAGCTCGGGTCCTCTCAAACCCTTAAATCATCAAGTTCCTTTCTAAACCTTTTGAAAATCATTCACTCGAGGTCCTCGAAAAACCCTTTGAAATATTCGTTTTCTAAATTCAAGCCCTAAGCATGAGTCTTGGAAATTCACCCTTTGAAATAAATCCTTGAATTTCAACTTTTTAAAATAAATCTTTCAGAAACCGTGTTTACTCCTCTTTTCAAGATCATTTGTAGAAAAGATCCCTTACCATAGCCTTAGCTCCGAGATATCCTATATTTAAATCTCTGACTCAGCAATCCATTCAACCGTGTTCAAAACTCGAGTCTCCTAAATCAACAACATTAATTTCTTAGTTAAATCACATGGATAAACTCATATCTTGAAATTTGACCATAACTAGATCGGATTACCACTAAAGGAGGCTTGAAACAGACTCGGGGAACGAAACGGATGAAATTTGCAAGGGCCGGAGTGCGCGCGCGCGGGCGAGTGTGCGCGCGCGCGTGAGATACTGATGGCAACGTCTCAAGGCGCGCGTGGAGGTCAGATCCGTGAAGCTTGTGAGCCGATCTACCCAAAACCAATCTCTTGTCTTTGAAAATCGATCGGAAGCAACCAAGAAACTCGAACCAAAGGTTCGCGATCTGCTGCACGTGTAACCGCTCCGTTGAATGACGGCCTGATCGACGATCTGCAACAATGACAACCCTAACCGGCGGACGACGGTTGTATAGAGCGAGTCGACGGCAACTTCCTCGCGGCGAGTGGCTTGCGGCGTTGGGCTCGACCTCACGGCAACAAGGTTGCAGACTGGCGGGTTCGCGAGTGGCAGACTTCCGATTGGCGGCTTGCGACTCCTCTACATCTGAGGTCGACGTGCAACATCCGACGAGCTCGAGCCTCCAACGTCTACTGCGCGTGGGCTGGACGGCGACCAAGGATTGAAGTTCATCCCTAGGAGTTGCCGGCGGCACCTAACGTGAAGGAGAGTTAAGGTGGGAGAAGACTCCCTCGATTTGCGTGCCTCAAGGGATAAAACCCTAGCTCTTCTCTTTTAATTTACCAAAGTGCCCCTCTTTCTTCTCATGAATCACAAGTGTGCCCTTAACCATAATTAAATGCTTCAAAAAGTCGTTTAATTACACAAAAACACTCCACTTGCATAAATTTTAAAATTAAATTACAAAGCTTCATTGCCCAATTAATTTAAATTTCTAGTAAATTAATCCAAGTACAACCTATGAAGTATTTGAAAATTTCGGGGCGTTACAATCTTCCCTCCTTAAGAACTTTCGTCCTCGAAAGTTTTCAATCTTGTAATAAATTCGGGATAGCTCGCTCGCACCTTTTCCAATCCGTTACGAAGAGTCATTCGGTCCCTTAGGCGGGAATTAACACTAACTGCTTCTCAAGTGACTCACATTTGTGTAAACTTATTACCCAACGGTCTATCAACTTTAACTTGAGCTCGTTCTTTCCACTGGAGTCCTTCTACTAAGGCCTACATAACTGATGCTCTTGACTCGGATTCTAAATTTTGAAAGTTCCAGATTCAAATTCTAAGATAACTCGGGATATTTAGCTCGTATTTCCTTTCCTAGTCCTTTAATTAGTCTCTTGTGTCTTGTGATTTTAGAATGGAACTCTTTGCTAAAACGATTCTATTGTTGTTGAGCCTCAAAATCCCCTTTAAGGTTTGTTGCACCTGCTACTAGCATCCATTTCAAGGCATGACTCGATCGTTCCGTCTGACCATCGCTTCCATAACCTTAACCCCTTCCTAAGAGATGTGACTTCAAGGATAGAGTTAGCAACTTTGTTCGGTTGTTCAAGACTCTTCACATTATTGGTTAACCTCTCGCTGCTCTCAACGACCTTTTAGTAAACGTTGCAGTGACAATCTCACTCACGTATTTAATTAACTTTGGGGTTTTCTATTGAAATCAATAGCTCGTTGAAAGTTTCAAGTCACGGTAGGAGTAACCCAAACTTAGTTCTCATTTGGTTGTCACGATACATAAGATGTTCCATAAAACTTTACCAATCTTATTATAAAATTGCTCAAAAAATTTAAGTGAGATAACGACATAACTACAACAAAACCAAAATTTTCTCTAACACCTGTTTAACAGAAATTGCACTTCTAAAACCAGACCACCAACCAATCATGCCTCCAAACTTCGTTTCAAGATTACTCAAAGTTCAGAACACACAATACACAGGAACACTGAACAACCAATTATAAGTGAAACTCAATTTCTTCAGTTGTAAACAATGATTCTTGAAAGACAAGAAAATCTAACAATCAGGTTGCGACCTCCAAAATATATATATATGTATATATATATATATATATATATTTTAAACAAACTTTCTGAGAGTGTAACAATATCCCCTTGACTACCTTGATTTAGAGTCTAATCAATTATAGATCACCACATTAAGTGTCACAATTTTCATTGCAAGTTCTAGGAATTAGAATAAACCTTTTAAAGCAAGTTATTCATGATACAACTCGTACTCTATCACTTTTAACCTTTCCTCAATCTACAACACATCGCAACAGTCATTCATATCACTTCCCTTTAAAAAAATCAACTAATAACAACTTCGATGTTAAGCGATCTCGCGAAGATGAATTTAGTCTTTTAAGACTCATTCTCCCTTTACCTTCCAACTCCTTAAATATCCTATTCAGGTGATCACTCGAATGAAATGAAATTTCCTTATCACCCATAGGGTTGGGCACTTTAGAATGACATTCACTACATCATTTAACCTTTCCGTCTCTCTTGTCGTGAAACCCTAACGTTCAGACTTTGAATACGAATACTTCACTTAACACCTCTAGACTTTGACTTTTCAATAAATTATAGTATTCCTCTGTCAAGGTTCTACTTACTTTAACTTAGTTGTTCAAAGTTTCAGTTAAAACTTTCACATCGTAAAGTCCACTATTTCCCTCTTTTGTCCAAACCGGTTCTTTTAATAACGCGCAGGTGAGTGTCTAATCTTGACAAAATTTCTCTTAAGCCTTGCATCTTCGACTCAGACATTTCCTTTCTAGCACCAAACACCTTAGGCCACCTATTCGTCTCTTTTTAGCTCAACAAATTTCATTATGCACATCCCTTGAAATTTACTTGGACGCATAACTCCTTGGTGACCTTTCAACTACTTTCACCTCTTAGAACTTACTCTTCCCTCCTTTTGTTTACAACAATCCTTTCAAATTTTCTTTTCTGCCCCTTCCTAGACTGGGTTTAACTAGAATATCTTCGGCTGAAAGAGTCTAGATTAAGAAAGCGGAAGCAATTTTGGATCTTGAACACTCTAAGTTGATCAATTTTGTAAAATAAAAAAAAACATGCTCAAAGCTGGAAAAACAGAGGGATAGAAAACTCAACTTTGAAGATAAAATTCTCTTCACCCGGTTACCGTTAGAGTCTTCTCTACTACCCTCAGGCCTTAGAACGGATTGTGGGATCCTAGATTGAGAGAATTTGGAAGAAAAGACCTCAAAGGTCACTAATTCGGGAATATTGAATTTTCTGTGTAATTCTCTCTAAACACCCCAAATCACCATTATATAAAGCTTCAAAAAGCTTCAATGGAGTGACAACTCAAGGGTGATGAGGATGTTTTGAGATGGAGGTGGCCAATTTTGGTGAATTTTGAAGATGAGTAAGATTGGGAAAGTTGGCAACTTGTTTTTCATGAAAATCATGAAAATCCTCATTTTACATTTAAGTTTAATTCAAAAATCAATATTAAATTGATTTTTAATTAAAATTAATATAATTAATTAAATAATTCAAAATTAATTTAATTAATTAATTTTTAATTTAATTTAATATCAAATATTAAATTAAATAAATTGTTCGATCTCGATCGATTTTTCTAACATGAATCCTTATTCATGCTATAAACCGATCCCGATATTTAAATCATATTTAAATATATCCACCTCTTATTAATCATAGTTTAATTCATAATTAAGCTATGATTCGTTAAATATATCACATATAAATAACGCTTTCTCCCAAACTTGAATTTGAACAATTCAAATTCTTTTCTCTAAAAAGTAATAAGGCTAAGTCCGAGCTAGTAAGGAGGACCTAATGGACCTACGATCATGAGCTTCAACGATACGAGATTAACTAGCCAAACACTTTAGCCTAGCTAATCAACATTCGTTAACCACCGTGACATTCCACTAAAGCCCAAAGGGCGCACTCTCCTCATCAGTAGATATATTTATGTCCACTCGATATAACCAAGATTAGTAAGTCGATCCTTCACAAAAGTCATTCAGTAATTACAAATGGGTCAAAATTACCGCTTTACCCTTTAATTACCTCTTGTTCCTTAAGTTCCACCGATCCTCTAATGAACAATTGGTTTGTGGTCCAACCAAAGAAACCAAATCCCTCTCGAGCCAATGAGAGGGATGGGCCCATTGTTCAAGACCCGAGTCGATTTAAGGGAACAACCTTTCTACTAATCCCTAAAGCGGGTAGGAATGAATTCCATCTTGCCGAACTATGTTCCCAACTATCTACCCGGTTTTATCCTTGAAATGGCAGCTTATTGAGTCGGCGAGCCTCGAGCCACTCTCACCCATGTAAATCTAAGGATAATTCGAATAAACAGGAGTCCATAGAACGCTCGGGATTAAGATCGAGTTACCTAGGTCATCGGATGAATATAGTCGATTAAGACGATGGCGGAGTTATAAAATCTAAGTGACTATTGCGCGGTCCAGGTCTTATGCAAACTCATTGCATAGGCGCCCCACTCACATGTCTCCACATGAACGATTAAGGATCACATCGCTTGTTCTCTACAAAGTGGGCCGCGTCCATAGTGTCCCCTGAGGATAAGGTCCCCAACCCTATCCTTATACTATAGATCGCTCGCTATAACTTGAACTTGATCCACTTTTATGTCACACATAAAGTTCAAGTATTCATCTTATAGCCAAGGGTTCTTTATTGGATTAAGGTTGCACAATACACAATAGTCAATAACACTTTTATGAATAAATTTCAATAACAACTTTATTGTGATATAGAATATTCATTCAGCTTTACAAAACCACGAGTTTTAGGACATAAAACCCAACAATCTCCCACTTGGACTAAAACGTCTCAGGGGGTAAAACATGCTTTGCAAAGAAAAACTACCCTATCAGTACAACCCGTAGTCCTAGACTCTCTAGGTGTCCTCAAACACTTTAGCCGTGAGGGGCTTTGTAAACGGATCAAAGAATGTTGTGCTCAAGCGAACCGCGTGACGATCACGCCTCCTCGTTGCACAATCTCCCCGATGAGATGGTATTTGCGCTCTATGTGCTTTCTCCGCGCTTATGGCTTCTAGGTTCTTTAGAATTTGCCATCGCACTACTATTATCACAATAAAGGGTGATAGGCAAATTCATATTTGGAACAACTTCCAAATCACCAAGAACTTTCTAAGCCATACAAATTCCTCCTTCACCGCTTTCGCAATGTCGCGACGTACTCAAATTTCTCCATGGTGGAGTCGCAATACAACCTTGCTTTATACTCCTCCATACTATAGCTCCTCCGTTAAGAGTGAACATCGATCCCGATGTGGATTTCCTCGAATCCACATCGGTCTGGCAATCGAGTCGATGTATCCCGCAAGATCAAATCCTTTGCACCATACACAAGCATACAGATCCTCGTTCTCCTAAGATATTTGAGGATGTTCTTAACGGCGATCCGTTGATCATATCCTGGATTAGATCGATATCTGCTGACTATTCCCACCGCATAGCATATGTCGGGTCGAGTACATAACATGGCATACATCGACTACCGACAAAGCAGATGCATAGGAATGCGCCTCATATCCTCAACTTCTTGAGGTGTCTTAGGACACTGTTCCTTAGACAAATGAATTCCATGCCTGAAAGGTAATAAACCCTTCTTGGAATTCTGCATCTTATATCTAACCAACATCTTGTCAATATAAGATGCCTGTGACAATGCTAGTGTTTTGTTCTTGCGATTCCGAACAATTTGGATTCCAAGAACAAACTGAGCCTCTCCCAAATCTTTCATTTGGAATTGGGTCGCTAGCCATTTCTTAACGCCAATCAGAATCCAAAGATTATTCCCAATGAGCAAGATATCGCCTACATATAGAACTAAGAAAGCTACGAGTGGTATTGACTATCTTCTTGTAAACACAAGGCTCGTCAATATTCTCGTTTCAAAGCCATAAGATTTGATCGCAGATCAAATCTTATATTTCAGGATCTAGAAGCTTGTTTCAATCCATAGATGGATCGTTTAAGCTTGCAAACCTTTTTCTCTTGACCCCGAACTATGAACCCTTCTGGTTGATCCATATAGATACTCTCTTCAAGATTGCCATTTAGAAAGGCTGTCTTGACATCCATTTGCCAAATTTCATAGTCATAAAACGTGGCAATGGACAAGAGTATTCTAATGGACTTAAGCATGGCAACAGGGGAGAAGGTTTCTTCATAGTCCACCTCTTCCCTTTGGGTATAACCCTTTGCCACAAGTCGAGCCTTAAAGGTTTGCACCTTACCGCTTGATCTCGCTTCCTCTTGTAGATCCACTTGCAACCGATAGGTCTTTCACCATCCGGTTGATCTACAAGTTTCGCATCAATTGAAGTACATTGACTCCATTTCAAGGTCCATGGCTTTAATCCACTCGTCCCTATCTATATCATTCATTGCTGCTTATAGGTCAATGGATCCTCAATGCCATCATCGGTATGACGACTTGGGTTTCTCAAAACCCCATGTAACGGTCGGGTTGTCTAACATCCCTCCCACTACGTCGAGGCATTCTCATCTCTTGAGAAGGACCACTTTATCAACAACTCTTATTGATTTATCCGTAGCTTCCTGGAAATTTCACTTAAGACAATCCTCGCTCTGAGGTGATGATCTCTCATGTGGTCTTCCTCTAAGAACGTGGTGTTTGTCGACACACAAGCACCTTGTCCTCTTGAGGATCATAAAATGCAGACTCACCTTTCGTTTCTTTGGAGTACCCTACGAATAGGCATAATTTTGAACGATGTTCCAGCTTTCTTTGGATTGGACACTAGCACATGTGCCGGACATCCCCAAATCCTGAAGTGACGTAAACTACCTTTACGCCTCTTTCCATAACTCATAGGGTGTTTTGAAACACTCTTGGGGGAACCATGTTCAAAATATATGCAGCAGCCTCTCTACCGCATATCCCCAAAACGAACTAGGCAAAATTGGCGTAGCTCATCATGGATCGAACCATGTTTAACAGTGGTTCTATTTCTCCTCTCGGATACACCATTCTCTGAGGTGTACCGGTGTCTTTGAGAGTTGGGATACGATTCCATATTCTATCATATAGTCTTGGAATCTCAAATCCATATACTCTCCACCTCGATCCGATCGAGTGTTTTAATCGCTTTACCTAATGTATTCTCAACTTCGCGCTTATATTCCTTGAACTTTTCAAGGGTTTCAGACTTATGATGCATTAGGTAAAGATAACCATACCTAGAATAATCATCAATAAAACTGATGAAGTATTCATATCCTCCTCGTGCCTTGACATTCATAGGACCACAAAGGTCCGAATGCACGAGTTCCAAGGGGCTCTTTGGCTCTATAACCTTTTTTCAAAAAAGGTCTTTTAGTCATTTTTCCTTCGAGACAAGACTCACATGGTGGTAAAGAGTTGTCCTCTAACTGACTTAGGAGACCACTCTTGACCAATCTCCCAATCCTATTGAGATTAATGTGACCTAGTCTCAAGTGCCAAAGATAGGTACTAGGAGAAAGTTTCGCTTTTATTTTGAGTATCACTGCTTTAAACATCTCGGTGTTCAAAACAACTTTTATCTGTTGGTCTTAACACATATAAGTTGTTTTCAAGTTTAGCAGAACATATTCGTACACCCTTTTTGCAAATGAACGCTTCATTATGATCAAAAGATACTTTATACATATGTTCAAGCAAACAAGAGATAGATATAAGATTTCTTTTGATTCCAGGAACCAAAAGTACATTTTCTAATAAAACAAATCTATCTCTAAACAACAACTTCATCGCTCCCCATCGCTTTGGTTGAGACAACCTCTCCTGCTCCAACCCCGAGAGATATCTCCCATCACCAAGTCTTTGCCAGAACTAGTTTCAAAAAACAAGAACAAACATGGTTAGTGGCTCCCGAATCTAATATCCAGTGCGAATCATCATGTTCCACTAAACATGTTTCAAAAACGAGTAAATCATATTTACCTTGTTTTTCTTTCTCGCCTTTCTTTTCTTTTCTGCAAGGTATTTCTGGCGCCCTCTTCCAAAGTGCCGCCCGCACACTACACAGTGGAAACATTTTCCTGTGGCTTTGGCCTTAGTGTGGGAGCTGTCCCTTCCCTTTGTCCTTCTTCTTCTTTTTTTCAATACCCTTATTTTTAGAAAAAGAAGGACCAGACACTTGGTCCCGAGAGGACGATCCTCTAAGGAACTTCTTCAAGTGACAACATTTGCCTCTTTCTCTTTTCCTTTTGATTTCATGAGGGACTCAAAAGTCTCAGAGCTCGTTGAGGAGAGTAGTCGGGTTATACTCTATTTTATTCATTACCGCATTTTTGCGGAATGGCAGAAACTCTTCTAAGAGATTCCATAATAAAAGTTACTGACTTCTCTCATCTATGATCGCCCCATTTACTTCAATGACGTTGAAGTGGGTCATCATGTCAAGGACATGTTCCCTAATGAGGCTCCTCCTTCATACGGGAGTTGTAAACGTATTTGACAAAGATCATAATGGACCGATGAGGACGGTGTCCAAACATCGCTGTAATGATCCCATGATCTCCTTTGCTGTGACCATGGTCTCATGTTTCTTAGACAACACATCAGATATGCTGGCTAAGATATAGACTCGGGCCTTCTCATTAGCCCTAATCCATCTTTCATAAGCATCCCGAACCATTCGGTTTGCAGTTGAGCTGGGAGGGGGAGGACATTCCTCCGTTAAGACGAACCTCAGATCATCAAGAACAAGAATTGTATTCAAGTTTGACTTCCGTGTTCCATAGTTATCGCCGCTAAGTTTTTTGAAGGCGAGTAATTGGATAAAAGAGTTCGACATCTTTGAAAAAGAATGAATTCTATTAGTGAATTGTTTGTAACCTATCCAATTTAAGAATTTAGCAAAAGTAATAATGTACCCATAAACTCATTATTGTTTTTGCAACGATACTTCAGTGAGTCAGAGCAACCACTACCGAGGGGCAGTCAATCACTCCTTCACCGAACCAAGACATTCTTGACTAAATGCTAATACCTAATAACTCTTATTCCTATAACATTCTAGTTATCGCTACTTTGGTCAAGAACTTACTAACACTTAGCAATTCTTGTAAGTGTGACCCGCCATTTTCGACACTTCTGAGGTCGGCCCCAACAATGTTACCAAACCGGGAGACAAAGCCGGGAATGGACCTAAGAGACCCTATCCATTTCTCGAGTTTGAGTTGTTCTCAATCCCATGTTACATCCCTCCGAATGGATGGTGCTACTTGGGCAACTGCGCAGCGTAACATGGGAATCTCACGGTCCAACCTAATGGAGGAGACCGTCGGATGTGTTGACACACTTTCTTCACTCACTTACTATAAATACTTTCTCCATTCACCTTGCTCTTGATTTATGCAAACACCATCCGAATGGGGATGCCCTATTGACATCACGAGGCCGAGCATAAATCTCACGGTGTGAACTTCGTGGAGAGCGTAAGAGGAAATTGATATATCATATATACCTTTTCACTCCCACTAAGTATTTTAAACAGTTTTGGGTATACTTTTACTTAGGCATATTCCAAATAAAACAATATCACCTAAGTCTACCAATATAACAATTATAATTTGAATTACCTAAGTCTATTAACCTTTTAATAAACCTAGGTCTATGAGTTTAATTTATTAACTTTTAATAAACGCCACTCACGAAAGATAATTTATAAACCTATGGATTAAATTCACTCCTGTGTCGGTTCCTGTGTAGGGTGTTCCGCTTCCGTCGACTTAGTACCCCAACCTAGCTGAACCTTCCTTAGTCGAGTCCTCTTTAATCAAAGTTTATAAATTATTAGTTTCCTAATTCTAATCTTATTAGAACTAGATAACCTTAGATCTAATTAATTTCAGTTCTAAAACCATTTTAAAACTAATTAATTAACCTTAGGTTACATGCATTTCTATGTTATAAATTATTTCATCATTCATCACATGAATAAACATACATTTATAACAAATTCATCACATGAATAAATGCATAGCAATTATATGTTTAATTTTTAATTAATATAACCCTTATATTAATTATAATTAAAACATATAATATTTATTTCATAAATTAATATAACTCTTATATTAATTCTCATGAAACCCAATTAACATGCATACAATATATTATAACACTTATAACATACTTTCAATGCATGGAGCATGCTTCCTATGGTGGGATTTTAAAATCTATATGGCATACTTTATGCACATATAATTAGAGAATTTAATTAAAACATACATTCACAATGCATAATTAATTAAACACACTAAAGTGGACTGGTTTTGGCATCTAATGCAAGCAAACTACTAAATTATTACAATAATAATCTAGAATTGATATCAAACCACTTCGAACACTTCAAATTTGGGTCGAACCAGCTTGCAAATGTGAAACGAACCAGCTTGCAAACATAATCTAGAATTGATGTTAAACCGGGCTGTAAAAGGATGAACCGGGCCTCCAATTGGTGAAACGAACCTCCAAAATGGAAAAACCGCCTCGAAATAGTCGAACCGGGTCTAAAACCAACCGAACCGGACCAAAATCGAGCCAAACCGGTCCAAAACCATTGAACCGGTCAAAGTCAATCGAACTGGTCCAATGGTCAACGATCCAAATCAAAGTCAACTTCTTCTTCATGAATTTGGAAAACACGGGCTGAGCTGCAGATTTGAGAGAAAAAAATTTATAGCAACCTCTGCTTTTCCAGTTTTTGTGACCTTCCGAGCTTATTTCTTCAAATTGAAGGCCTTCCTAACTCCAATCAACTTGAAATTTTTACAGCTTATTCTACACACATTAATGCTCAAACACACTTGAGCAATTTGAAAATAAAGCACAAATAGATGCTCAATTTAAATGCCAAAGTCAGAAGAACACTTTAGATACCCGAAAAATTGTATTTCATAAAACACCCACCACATAACACAATTGATCAAATTGAGTGCTCAAAATTGCTCGATACCAATTGAAAGAGTCTAGATTAAGAAAGCGGAAGCAATTTCGGATCTTGAACACTCTAAGTTGATCAATTTTGTAAAATAAAAAAAAAAACATGCTCAAATCTGGAAAAACAGAGGATAGAAAACTCAACTTTGAAGATAAAATTCTCTTCACCCGTTGATGGTTTTCAAAGACGAACACTTCGTGGACAACCGTTAGAGTCTTCCCTACTACCCTCAGGGCCTTAGAACGGATTGTGGGATCCTAGATTGAGAGAATTTGGAAGAAAAGACCTCAAAGGTCACTAATTCGGGAATATTGAATTTTCTGTGTAATTCCTCTAAACACCGCAAATCACCATTATATAAAGCTTCAAAAAGCTTCAATGGAGTGACAACTCAAGGGTGATGAGGATGTTTTGAGATGGAGGTGGCCAATTTTGGTGAATTTTGAAGATGAGTAAGATTGGGCAAGTTATAAACTTGTTTTTCATGAAAATCATGAAAATCCTCATTTTACATTTAATTTTAATTCAAAAATCAATATTAAATTGATTTTTAATTAAAATTAATATAATTAATTAAATAATTCAAAATTAATTTAATTAATTAATTTTTAATTTAATTTAATATCAAATATTAAATTAAATAAATTACTCGATCTCGATCGATTTTTCAACATGAATCCTTATTCATGCTATAAACCGATCCCGATATTTAAATCATATTTAAATATATCCACTCTCTTATTAATCATAGTTTAATTCATAATTAAGCTATGATTCGTTAAATATATCACATATAAATAACGCTTTCTCCCAAACTTGAATTTGAACAATTCAAATTCTTTTCTCTCAAAAAGTAATAAGGCTAAGTCCGAGCTAGTAAGGAGGACCTAATGGACCTGGCTGATCATGAGTTTCAACGATACGAGATTAACTAGCCAAACTCTTTAGCCTAGCTAATCAACATTCGTTAACCACCGGGACATTCCACTAAAGCCCAGTGGTTGCACTCTCCTCACTGTAGATATATTTATGTCCACTCGATATAACCATGATTAGTAAGTCGATCCTTCACAGTCATTCGTAATTACAAATGGGTCAAAATTACCGCTTTACCCTCAGAATTACCTCTTGTTCCTTAAGTTCCACCGATCCTCTAATGAACAATTGGTTTGTGGTCCAACCAAGCAAACCAAATCCCTCTCGAGCCAATGAGAGGGATGGGCCCATTGTTCAAGACCCGGAGTCAGTACTTAAGGGAACAACCTTTCTACTAATCCCTAAAGCGGGTAGGAATGAATTCCATCTTGCCGAACTATGTTCCCAGCTATCTACCCGGTTTTATCCTTGAAATGGCAGGCTTATTGAGTGGCAGTCTCTGAGCCACTCTCACCCATGTAAATCTAAGGATAATTCAATAAACAGGAGTCCATAGAACGCTCAGGATTAAGATCGAGTTACCTAGGTCATCGGATGAATATAGTCAGTTAAGACAGTAAACGGAGTTATAAAGTCTAAGTGACTATTGCGCGGTCCAGTCTTATGCAAACTCATTGCATAGGGCGCCCCCACTCACATGTCTCCACATGAACGATTAAGGATCACATCGTTTGTTCTCTACAAAGTGGGTCGCGTCCATAGTGTCCCCAGGATAAGGTCCCCAACCCTATCCTTATACTATAGACTGTTCTGGCTATAACTTGAACTTGATCCACTTTTATGTCACACATAAAGTTCAAGTATTCATCCTATAGCCAAGGGTTCTTTATTGGATTAAGGTTACACAATACACAATAGTCAATAACACTTTTCCTGAATAAATTTCAATAACAACTTTATTGTGATATAGAATATTCATTCAGTTTACAAAACCACGAGTTTTAGGACATAAAACCCAACAACAACTTAATCACAACAATGTTTTACTCTTTTCTTGAGCACTAAATTCATAAAGTCTATAAACATTAGGGGCACTTAAGTCAAATCTCTATAATCTTCATGATGTTCGTAATGTGGTTTGAAAGTCATCTCGGATATCTTATTTCGATTCTCATGGCGCGATAACTTGACCCCATTTTCTTCTTAAATAACATTGTACTCCTTGTAGCTGGTGGAATAGATCGTTCATCCAAGGACGAAGATATTTATTATTAGCAGCGACGTTCTTCCACTTCCTCTAGCCTGTGCACAAACATAAAGATGCATCTTTCTCCTTTACGAACAACACGAATACTCCTTGGGGTGCTATCCTAGTATTGACCCTTATGTAAAAGTTCTTGTACCTATAACTTGAGTTCTTTTAACCTTACTGGAGCATTCTGTAAGGAGTATTAGAAGCTACCGCTGCTTCCACTTTAACTTCATGCTTAAGTCTATCTCTTGTGTTAAGGATAACCTTAACATATCAAACTTATTTTATCAAACGCCAATGAATTGTTCCTCATGCTCACTTTCTTTAAACTCGATTTTATCCTTTTAGTCAAAATGAGGACTTTCTCAACTACTTGCACTAGTTCTAATGTCGATTTCTCTAAAATCTCACTTAAGAACCATTAGCCTAACCTTTACTAAATAGACCCTCCGGTTTCACTCTAATGGTCGCTCGACCACTACAACTATACACTTTACTAATTCAAAGGAGTTCCTCAGTTTGACTTCTAGACAACGAAGAAAAGACTCATCGAAACTTTCCTCTATTACTCAAACTCTCTTTACTTAAACCTCTGATTGGGGAAGGAAACGTTATACCACATAAGAATTTAAGGTCAACATCTCATTTTATCTCTTCCAAGTTATACATATATATCCCGACCAACAGGTGGAAATTAATGGCAAGGTTCCTTATACACATTCCACAAGCTTGAATACACAAGTGATCATATGAATGTCAATTCGTGCACAAGTTTCTGGAGTCCCGACAATCAATTCTCTTGTGTTCTCAACTAAAACTCTAACTCCTTACTTTTCCTCTTTATACTTGTCTTTATTAAGTTTATTTAGTTTATGGTATCGCTTTTGAAACTTCAGATTATGCCTATCTCATAGTAACACATTAATTGTGTATATCCCTGTAGCTTTCCTATCAGAGCAATGGTATAAATAAAATCAAAGTGTTTCAAGTATTTTGAAAAAAATTAATTTTCAGCTCAACATTAACAATCTATTTTTCCCTTACATTTCGAGCCCATTTTCAAAACAACCTTGCTCTCTTTACCTTTCAACTCCTTAAATACTATAGTTATGTATTCACTTGAAGATGAAGGGACTTTATTTCGGAACCAACAAAGTCGAGAACTCCAAAGTGGTACGTTTACTAAATCTCATACCTTTTTTTTTATCCAATTGTTCCAGCATGAATGAATGAGACCACTAACCTCTTACCGAACACATTCAGACCTTGAACTTCTCATGAGTAGTCTTAACTTTTATTTTTGAAAACTATACTTAAGTAATCTAGTTGCTTAGCAACCTTTAACACTCTAACCTCTTAAGTCTTACTCTTCACTCCCTTGGTCAAAGCGGACCTTTTAATAACCCACAACATGTGTTTTATGGCTATAAAACCTCATTTTTAGCGTAAACATTCTTAACTAAAACATTTTCCTTTCTATCGTCAATAGCAGGGATTACATGTATTCTCTTTCCTTTCGGCGTAAAATCACGTCAACTTTACGACATATACGCATATAGATTCACATATAAGCATTTCCTTTATGCATTTCCTTTTTATAGACATATAGTTTAGCTCATACATTCTCATTCTTTCTTAGTTTGGAAATTCATTAAACTCGATTTTTATATAAAAAAATAACTTTACATAGAAACCTAATTTTCTTTTCATGAACAAATAAAACTTTAGTTCAAAGGCATACCTGGCGGTGACCTGGAGTTGCTACTTAGCCATGGGATACTTGTTGCTTACTATGTAAGCGAGTCTACAAGACCTATAACCTTAGGCTCTGATACCAACTGTAACGCCCCTACTTTTATAACATAAATTCCTAGGGACATTACTACTCATGCATGCATTCGAGACCCTAACTGACTTTAAATAAGTAAAAGTTGAGAAATAAAAATCAGTTTAATTTGGGATCCCATAGAAATACAAAACGTTTACAAGAAACATAACTAAGTTCGGCCTCTAGTTTCAAAACTCTATGTTACATAAACGGAAGACAATAATCATTTACAAATTCTTTCTAAATCATGGATGCGGAATTCATGACTCGGTTCCCATGGCTTCTGTAGCGCATCCCTGCCACTCGCCTGGTATGCTCTCGCCTTTACCTGAAAACATTTTAAAACAGAGAAAACACAAAAAAGGTAAAGGGGTGAGTATTATAAAATACCCAGTAAGTGGGAGTGGGGAAATGCAAACACATGCAACATGACTTTCTTTTATACATGACTGTGATTCGTGACTTTTGAGATCATAAAACTTTCTGTTGTGGGACCTAAAACTCTGCTCATAAAATCATGACTTTTCTCTCTGGCTATGCGTGATCAATTGAGTCTACCTGAGTCTTTTCATAATGAGTCCTTCACAGACCCCTATAGGTTTGAGTCCCTCACAGACCCCTATAAGTTTGAGTCCCTCACAGACTCCTATAAGTTTGACCCAATGGGTCTCTTATGCATGTTTTACCATGCATAAATTCTCAGGAGACCAATTGCCACAGCCTACATGAAATGTTCATATACATACAATATGCATGAGGTCCCATTCTTTAAACACATATACATATACATTCAGAAATGATGCAACAATCACATAAAACTTAAGATCATGACATAACTTTCATAACTTTAACTAGAGTCAATCAATCATCAGTAATAAGTACGTTTATAATTTAAGGTGCATAACTAGCACAATGACATAACTGAAAATCTCAATATACAGAACTATACATAACTGTGTCAAGACTCATTTTTAACTACTTTGAAATCATTTCAGCTCGGGTCCTCTCAAACCCTTAAATCATCAAGTTCCTTTCTAAACCTTTTGAAAATCATTCACTCGAGGTCCTCGAAAAACCCTTTGAAATATTCGTTTTCTAAATTCAAGCCCTAAGCATGAGTCTTGGAAATTCACCCTTTGAAATAAATCCTTGAATTTCAACTTTTTAAAATAAATCTTTCAGAAACCGTGTTTACTCCTCTTTTCAAGATCATTTGAAGAAGAGATCCCTTACCATAGCCTTAGCTCCGAGATATCCTATATTTAAATCTCTGACTCAGCAATCCATTCAACCGTGTTCAAAACTCGAGTCTCCTAAATCAACATCATTAATTTCTTAGTTAAATCACATGGATAAACTCATGTCTTGAAATTTGACCATAACTAGATCGGATTACCACTAAAGGAGGCTTGAAACAGACTCGGGAAACGAAACGAATGAAATTTGCAAGGGCCAGAGTGCGGCGGCGTGGCGGGTCGTGGCGCGCGCGAGATCTGATGGCAGCGTCTTTGGGGCGCGTGGAGGTCAGATCCGTGAAGCTTGTGAGCCGATCTACCCAAAACCAATCTCTTCTCTTTGAAAATCGATCGGAAGCAACCAAGAAACTCGAACCAAAGGTTCGCGATCTGCTGCACGTGTAACGCTCCGTTGAATGACGGCCTGATCGACGATCTGCAACAATGACAACCCTAACCGGCAGACGACGGCGGTTATGCAGCAGAGCGAGTCGACGGCAACTTCCTCGCGGCGAGTGGCTTGCGGCGTTGGGCTCGACCTCACGGCAACAAGGTTGCAGACTGGCGGGTTCGCGAGTTGCAGACTTCTGATTGGCGGCTTGCGGCTCCTCTACATCCGAGGTCGACGTGCAACATCCGGCGAGCTCGAGCCTCCAACGCTCATCGCGCGTGGGGTGGGATTCCGCGACCAAGGATTGAAGTTCATCCCTAGGAGTTGCCGGCGGCACCTAACGTGAAGGAGAGTTAAGGTGGGAGAAGACTCCCTCGATTTGCGTGCCTCAAGGGATAAAACCCTAGCTCTTCTCTTTTAATTTACCAAAATGCCCCTCCTTCTTCTCATGAATCACAAGTGTGCCCTTAACCATAATTAAATGCTTCAAAAAGTCGTTTAATTACACAAAAACTCTCCACTTGCATAAATTTTAAAATTAAATTACAAAGCTTGATTGCCCAATTAATTTAAATTTCTAGTAAATTAATCCAAGTACAACCTATGAAGTATTTAAAAATTTCGGAGCGTTACAAATTAATTAATTGATTAATTAATATAATATTAATTCAGAACGTGTTAGGAGGACACGTTCCCACCACTCCCCAACTCCTCCTCGATAGGGAGTGGGGAGTTGCCCACTATGAGGCTTTTCTCCTGGTGAGAAGAGCAAAAACTATTGATTGATCATTCACAGTATTGATTGAACACAGCAGAAATTCTCTCTCTCTCACTCTCTGCATTCCCAAAAACATTGTTCCAATTGTTGGAATTTCTTCCCACAAAAGAATTAGTCTAAGCACTCCGCGAATATGAGGTTCTATCTTTTGGTGGTGTCCTGTTGTAAAAGCAGAGAAGTAGAGAAGTTCCTAAGTTGTTGTTTAATGTGGAGCAAGGAGTTGCTATGCTGAGGAAAAACTACAAAGGTAATCCCTTTTCTCCCTTTTAGTTTAATTGTTAAACATATAATGTTTGCATGTATATCTTCATGCCTAATTAAATTATGATTTACATGTTTGTTCTGTTTTTGTCAATGTACTTGTTTTTGCATTTCTAACCAAAACAATCAAGCAATTACGATTCCAAATTCATTTCCGCTGCTCAAGGGGATTAGATCTCCATCAACGGTAATTTGACCCAGCAGTGTCTACAAACAACCTGTAAAGGGTCAACCCACGGGTATTGGTTATATCGATGGACACAACTTGTCCTACAATGATGAGAGTGCAGCTACAGGCTTTAGTGGAGTGTTACCGTGTCTAATAAATGTGGAATAACCGTGTCAAAGAGTTTGATAGGTTAGTCTCGGATCATTGGAGCTCGTCACGTGTAGGTCCATTAGGTCCCTCGGTTGGCTCAAATTGGACAAATTGAGGGTTTACAGTTTGGTGTGAATTTGAAGTGTTCAAATTCATTATTTGGGTATTTATGTCATTTATATGAGATATAGATGACATAATATATAGTTTGATGTGAGTGAGATTCATAATAAACTATAGTAAAGTCTAATTGATTAATTAGTGCTAATTGGTGAAATTAAATTGAGAGAAATTAAATTGAATGTGATTCAATTTAAAAATCCACATTTATGCAAATGAGATTTATATAATAAGGTATGAGATACCTTATATTATGTGATATACAAATATGATTTGCATATCATATGGTGGTGGTAAAATTGTTATTTGGTGGAGGTTTTAACTACATCACACAATGGTATTTAAAGGATTTGTAAGAAGCCTTTGGTGGAGCTCATGCCATTTTTTTTTTTTTTTTATCCAAATAGAGCAAAGCATTCTCTCTCAACTCTCTCAAATCTCTCCTCACCCAAAATCCAAAGGGAGTCTCACCTACTCTCCCTCAACCGCCCGAGAACAACCGAGAAGAACCTTTGGAGGTGTCCCCCTATTCGTATCGAGGATCGAGTTCGAGGAGTTCGTTGGTACGAGAGAGATCGTGATCGGAGAAGGAGAAAACATTGAAGAAGAGTTCTTCAAGAGGTTAGTATCTATTACTTACTGTCTCTACATTTTAGCATGTTTAACCTATAATTAAAGTAGTTTAGTTTGATTTTAAGATAAGAATTACACAACGAATCAACGACGTTTCACAACGTTTTCCGTTGCGGGAATTTCCAATCCTTTTAATTGGTATCAGAGCCAATCGTTTCTCTTCGTTGTGTATTATGTGAATTCTTAAAATTAGGTGGGTAGCATTAATTTTCATGAGATGAATGTTAATGGTTTGCGTTTCGGATGTTTTCGATTTTTGGCACTTAATTAGATTTACATTCAAAGTTGATGAGATCACTGTAAGGGCCCGATGTTTTGGACATTTTTTTATATAAATCGAGTCTGTAAGTCCGTGTCGTTCGTGGCATGAGATGATATGAAAAAATCGGAGCAGAAATGGCCAAAAATCGATGAAGAACAAGCAAAGTGATTGTTGTTCTGTCGACAACGTTTAGACGTTGTTCATTGACGTCTCAATGTTGTCCATGCTGTTGGAGGCGCGCTGCAGACACAACGTTGCGACGCTAGGCGCGGCGTTGCAACGCTGTGGGCGTTGAGAACGCAGAGGCAACGTTATCCACTGCGTTGCAACGCTACCGCGTAGTGGGAAGTTCCAGCGGCAGTTGCGCGAGATGTGCGTGGAGAGGCTTTTGGAGGGCAGCGGTTCGAGCCAGTTGAGACGTGCTGCTGGTTTTATTTAGTTTTTTCAATTATTTTTCTTTGTAAAATTATTTTATTAATTTTTTTAATTAATATTAATATAAAAGTTATATTAATGTTAATTAATTTAATTTATGTCCCTAGGGTACCAAAAATCGGTTCAATGATGCTATTTAATTATCTTATGCATGAGTTGTATGAAATATTTATTCTATGTGCATAAAGTATGTCATATAGATTTAAAATCTCACCTTAGGTTAAACATTTCATGCATCATATTTATATTATAAGAGTTATAATATATAGTATGCATGATAGGTTTATATTATAAGAGTTATAATATAAAGTTAGCATGTTTTAATTTATTTAAATATAAGTGTTATATTTTTTAGATTAAAAGAATGCTCATGCATTTAATTCATGTGATGAATGTATGTTATAGTATAGTATTATTCATGTGATAAATGATCAAGCACTATAACATAGAAATGTATGTAACCTAAGTTAAATATTAGTTTTAAAATGTTTAGAACTTGAATAATTAGACTTAGGTTTTCTAGTTCTAATAAGATTAGAATTAGGAAATCAAATATGACCTTTGATTGGAGACTGATAAGTAACTCTGTCTAAGGAAGGTTCTGTCTAAGGTTGGGGTATTTAAGCTGACGCTTTGCGCAACACCCCTACCTGGGAACCGACCTGGGAGTGAATTCGGTCCGGAGATTCTTAGGTTATATTCTCGTGAGGGTCGTTAATTAAGAGTTAATTAATTTACTCACATAGACCTAAGTTACTAATGTGATTATAGACTTAGGCTAATCCAATATAAGAGTTATATTGGTAGACTTGGGTAAATTTTAGTCGGTTTATCTAGGTCAATCCCGATTATTTTAAAGTGTTGAGTGGGAGGAAATAAAGTGTATGAGATACATTTAATTTTCTATCCACAAATCTCTGTTAAGTTCACACCGTGAGATCCATGCTCGGCCTCGTGGCGCAAATGGGAGCGTCCCCCTATGGGTGGAATTTGTATGGGTCAATATTCAACGTGAATGGAGAGAGTACTTAGAGTGAGTGGGAGCGGGACTTGTGAAAACGGGACCCACGATCTCTTCTTTCGATTCACGCCGTGAGACGCCTATGATCCGCCTGCTAGTTTGGCCTGGACCAGACAATCCTTACGGAGGGTCTTGATCATGGGAGTCGGAACACCGTGCCTTATACGATTTTCTTGTTGGTTTTCCTTCTTAGTCCTTCCTACGGCGGTTATTGTTTGGACGGATACTCTGAAATTCAAAGATTGAGGGTGACACTCACAGGATTCATTAAGAATTAATGGATTCAGACCGAAAAATGGTAACTGGTCGAAAAAGTCTCGTCCTAGAGGAGGAGTAGCTTTGTTAACCCTAAGGTGGCAGTCATTCTAAACCTTTAGGGTATCATTGCAATTTTAATGACATAGGGATCATAGGATAAAAATTTGCTATAACCAGATTGGATTTTCAAAAGTTTTTTTGCGAGACTAATACAAAAGTTTTTCATTTTTCAGCAACAAAATGTCAAACGCTTTTAATGCTTCTTTAGCTTCCGTTAAGTTAGTCGGCGATAATTTTTCGTGGAAAAACAATATTGACAGGATTTTGGTCAATGACGACCTAGAGTTCGCGCTCACTGAGGAGGGTCCTCAGGTGCCCGGTTCAACAGTCCTATTCAACGATCTACAAACCTTCCAGTCTTTGGTGCAAATCAAGGGGCAGGAAGCTGAGGCAAGTGTTGCCTTCAGAACTTTTCACAGGGGTTCGACCTCTGGGATAAAGTTTGTACACTCTTCAGGCCCGAAAGGGAAGAAGGAGAAGTTGAAGAAGGGTAAGGTTTACCGCACTGCCGCCCTAAAGGGCAAAGAGATCAAGGATATTGCCAGAAAGTGTTTCTATAGCAACAGGGACGATCACCTGAAAAGGAGTTGTCCCAAGTTCTTTGATGTAAAGAAGAAGACAGGTAAATGCAACAGGGACGATCACCTGAAAAAGACTTGTTACAGAAACTTGCTTAGTGGAGAGTAATGAATCTGTCTCGATAATGTATTCAGGCGCCACTAATCACGTTTGCTCTTCTTTTCAAGGATTAAGTTCCTGACAGCGGCTGCAAGAGGGTGAGATAACACTTAAGGTTGGATCTAGAGAAGTTGTCTCAGCTGCAGCAATAGGCACGGTGAAACTGTTCTTTGGCGGGAAATACTTATTATTGGATAATTTGTACATAGTTCCTCAGTTTACTAGAAACCTAGTTTCTATTTCCTTCCTATTAGAACAAAATATTTTCGTTTCTTTCAAGAGTAATAAAGCGTTTATTTCTCGAAATGGAAATTTATTATGTACTGCTTCGTTTGAGAGTAATTTATATGTTTTGAACCCTAATTCGGTCAAAAGTGTTTTGAATCCCGAATTGTTTAAAACGGCTGAAACGCGAAGTAAGAGATTAAAAGATTCTCCTAAAGAAAGTTTCCATCTTTGGCATCTACTGTTAGGCCACATTAATCTCAATAGGATTGAGAGATTAGTGAAGAGTGGACTTCTAAGCGAGTTGGAAGAAAACTCTTTACCGATTTGTGAGTCCTGCCTTGAAAGAAAAATGACCAAACGTCTTTCGAGTGGAAAAGGATATAGAGCTAAGGAGCCCCTTCAGCTTATACATTCTGACCTCTGTGGTCCGATGAATGTTAAAGCAGGAGAAGGTTATGAATACTTCGTATCTTTCATAGATGACTATTCGAGTATGGGTACATTTACCTAATGCATAGGAAATCTGAAACTCTTTAAAAGTTAAAGGAGTTCAAGACTGAGGTTGAGAACCTGTTAGGTAAAATTATTAAAACACTTCGATCGGATCAAGGTGGAGAGTATATGGGCATTGAATTCAAGATTATATGATAGAACATGGAATTACGTCCCAACTCTCAGCACCCGGTATGCCACAGCAGAATGGTGTATCGGAGAGGAGAAACAGAACCTTGTTGGACATGGTTCGGTCGATGATGAGCTATGCTCGTCTCCCTGATTCTTTTTTAGGTAACGCAGTGGAGATTGCGGTTTACATTTTGAACACAGTTCTGTCGAAAAGTGTTGGTGAAACACCTTTCGAACTCTTGCATGTTCGTAAAACTAGTTTACGTCATTTCAGAATTTGGGGATATCTGGTGTGCTGGTGTCAAACCCGAAGAGGTTGGAACCCCGTCCAAAGTTGTGCCTCTTTGTAGGTTACCCAAGAAAGACTAGGGGTGGTCTGTTTCAGGATCGTTAGGATAATAGGGTGCTTGTGTTGACAAACGCCACTTTTTTTTAGGAAGACCACATCAGGGATCACTTACCAAGGAGTAAGGTCGTGTTAAACGAAATGGACAGTTCATCAGCAAGAGTTGCTGATGGTGCTAGTACATCAACAAGTGTTGTTGATCCTAGCTCGTCTAGTCAAGTTCGTTCTCAAGAGTTGAGAATGCCTCGAGGTAGTGGGAGGGTTGTGAGACAGCCTGAACGTTACATGGGTTTGGTTGAAACCTAGGTCGTCACCCCTGATGATGACTGCGAGGATGCATTGACCTATCATCAGGCAATGGCTGACGTTGACCAAGACGAATGGATTAAAGCTATGGACCAAGAAATGGAGTCGATGTACTTCAATTCCGTCTCGGAGCTTGTGGACCAACCAGATGGGGTTAAACCTATTTGTTGCAAGTGGATCTACAAGCGTAAACGTGGCGTAGATGGGAAGGTGTAGACCTTCAAAGCACGACTAGTGGCAAAGGATTTTACCCAGGTAGAAGGGGTTGACTATGAGGAAACTTTTTCACCTGTTGCCATGGTAAAGTCGATTAGAATCCTTCTGGCCATTGCCACATATTATGACTATGAGGTATGGCAGATGGATGTCAAGACCGCCTTTCTGAATGGCAAGCTTGACGAGACCATCTACATGGACCAGCCCAAGGGGTTCATTGCCCAAGGCCAAGAGTAAAAGGTTTGTCGGCTTAAAAGGTCTATTTATGGACTAAAACAAGCCTCGAGGTCTTGGAATATAAGGTTTGATGAGGCGATGATCAGAACGTTGACGAGTCTTGTGTCTACAAGAAAATCATCGACATAACTGTCGCATTTCTGATATTGTACGTGGATGATATCCTTCTCATTGGGAATGAGGTAGGATTTCTTACTAACGTAAAGAAATGGTTGGCTTCGCAATTCCAAATGAAAGATTTGGGAGAAGTTCAGTATGTTCTAGGTATCCAGATTGTCCGGAATCGTAAGAAAAGATCGTTGACCATGTCTCAGGCATCTTACATTGACAAGATGTTGTTTAGGTATAAGATGCAGAACTCCAAGAAGGGTTTGTTGACATTCAGGCATGGGGTTCACTTGTCTAAGGAACAATGTCCTAAGGCTCCTCAAGAGGTTGAGGATATGAGACGAATCCTCTATGCTTCAGCTGTAGGGAGGCTGATGTATGTCATGTTGTGTACTAGGCTTGACATATATTATGCAGTTGGGATTGTCAGTAGGTATCAATCCAATCCAGGATTAGATCATTGCACAACCGTAAAGGCAATCCTCAAGTATCTTAGGAGAACGAGGAACTATAGCCTTGTGTATAGGAGTGGGGATTTGATCCTTACAGGATACACAAATTCTGACTTTCAGACCGATAAGGATTCTAGGAAATGCACTTCGGGGTAAGCCTTCATTTTGAATGGAGGAGTTGTAGTGTGGCGAAGCATCAAGCAGGGATGCATCGCTGATTCCACGAGGGAATCCGAGTATGTTGCGGCTTGTGAAGCTGCAAAGGAAGTTGTTTGGCTTAGGAAGTTCATGACGGATTTAGAAGTTGTTCCAAATATGAACTTGTCGATCACGCTGTTTTGTGACTATAGTGGTGCAGTAGCCAACTCGAGGGAACCTCGGAGTTATAAAAGAGGCAAGCACATTGAGCGTAAGTATCACCTGGTACGGGAGATTGTGCACCGTGGAGACGTGACAGTCACGCAGATAGCTTCGGAGCACAACGTTGTTGATCCATTTACAAATGCCCTCACGGCAAAGGTGTTTGAGGGTCACCTAGAGAGTCTAGGTCTTCGAGAGCTTCCTGACTAGGGCAAGTGGGAGTATTGTAAAGGGATATTCAATGCCCTTGTTTATTGTATTACTTTTATTGTATTACTATACTGTACATTTGAGAAATGTATTATGTACTCCACTAGCGTAGTCCAAGTGGGAGTTTGTTGGGATGTATGTCCTCATCTCATGTAGTTTGTAATATTCCAAGTTGTAAAATAAATAAGAGTTATTTATTTGAACTTTGTGTCTCGCATATTTCATAAACTTAATCCAATAAACTAAGCTCTAGGTTCATTATACTATGAGAGAACTAAGAACTTGAACGGTGTGTAGTGGACACACAGGGAGGATCACGTTCGAGTTAATCACACGAACTGTCTACAGTATATGGATAGGGTTGGAGACTTAATCTTGGATACAATGTGGATGCAGCCCGATTTGTATTATATACAAACGAGGTGATCCAGCTCGTTCATGTGGTTGACATGCGAGTGGGGGCATCCTGTGCAATGAGATTGTACAAGACCGGATCGTGAATTATTAGACTTACTGATGTAACACCGTTAAAAGTATAGGGCTAATAGATTCGTAGATGACCATTAGTGACTCGACCTTAATCCTGAGCGTGTTACGGACTCCTGTCTGCGGGAGTCTGTCCTTTGACTAGTACGGGTGAGGGTGGCCACTGATGCTCGCCCAATATGCCTATCTTCGCAGGGACAGGACCACGTGGGGAGCTAGAAACGTGACTACGCATGAATGAATTCACTCGTTCCCAACATAGGAAACTAGAGGGGTTGTTCCCTTAAGTGTTGTCTCCAGGGCTTGAACAATAGGGCCCCACCCTCTCGTTGGGCCGAGAGGGTTGTTGTTTATGGTTGGACCATGCAAAGTAGTTGTTCATTAGACGAGCAGTGGGACTTCAGGAGCAAGAAGTAGACACAAGGGTAAAATGGTAGTTCTACCCAGTAGTGTCTACGAACAACCTGTGAAGGGTCGACTCACGAGTATTGGTTATATCGATGGACACAATTTGTCCTACAGTGATGAGAGTGCAGCTACGGACTTTACTGGAGTGTTACCGTAGCTAATAAATGTTGAATAACCGGGTCAATGAGTTTGATAGGTTAGTCTCAGATCATTGGAACTCGTCACGTGTAGGTTCATTAGGTCCCTCGGCTGACTCAAATTGGACAAATTGAGGGTTTACAGTTTGGTGTGAATATGAAGTGTTCAAATTCATTATTTGAGTATTTATGTCATTTATATGAGATATAGATGACATAATATATAGTTTGATGTGAATGAGATTCATAATAAACTATAGTATAGCCTAATTGATTAATTAGTGCTAATTAGAGAAATTGAATAGAGAGAAATTAAATTGAAGGTGAATCAATTTAAAAATCCACAATTATGCAAATGAGATTTGTATGATAAGTATGAGATACTTTATATTATGTGATATGCAAATATGATTTGCATATCATATGGTGGTGGTAAAATTTTGATTTGGTGGAGGTTTTAACTCCATCACACAATGGTATTTAAAAGCTTTGCAAGAAGCCTTTGGTAGAGCTCTTACCATTTTTTTTTTTTTTGGATTTTGATCCAAAGAGAGCAAAGTATTCTGTCTCAACTCTCTCTCAATTCTCTCAAATCTCTCCTCACCCAAAACCCATAGGGAGTCCCACCTACTCTCCCTCAACCTCCCGATAACAATCGAAAAGACCCTTTGGACGTGTCTCCCTGTTCGGATCGAGGATCGAGTTTGAGGAGTTCGTTGGTACGAGATAGATCGTGACCGGAAAAAGGGAAAAACGTTGAAGAAGAGTTCTTCAAGAGGTTAGTATCTATTACATACTGTTTTCACTACTTTTTAGCATGTTTAACCTAGAATTAAAGTAGTTTAGTTCGATTTTAAGATAAGAATTACACAACGAATCAACGACGTTTCACAACGTCTTCCGCTGCGGGAATTCTCAATCCCTTCAGAAGCATTAAACATAGATGCATCGCTGACTCCACGATGGAGGCTGAGTATGTCGCTACTTGTGAAGCAGCTAAAATGGTTGTTTGGCTAAGAAAATTCCTTACGGATTTAGAAATTGTTTGAACTATGGAATTTTTCATCACCTTATACTGTGCAACAGTGTTGTGGTAGCCAATTTCGAAGGAACCTCGCATCCACAAGCGAGGCAAGCACATCGAGAGGAAGTATCACCTGATACGAGAAATAGTGCAACGAGGTGATGTGACAGTCACAAAGATCCCTTCGGAGCACAACATTGTTGATCCGTTTACAAAGACTCTCACGACTAAAGTGTTCGAGGGCATGTGGAAAGTGTAGGTCTACGAGATATGTACATAGGCTAATCTAGGGCAAGTGGGAGATGTGTAATGGGTATACGGATGTCCTAGTTTATTGTATTTGTATCTTTGTAACCACTGTTTTAGATTGTGATGTATCCCTCTAGAGTTTTAGTTCAAGTGGGAGTTTGTTGAGGTTTGTGCCCTAAAACTCGTAGTTTGTAATTTTTGTTCTAATTAATGTAATAAAGAGTTATTATTTTCAATAAAGAGTTATTGTTCGTTATTTACGATATTACCCTTGTTGTAACCCTAAATCCAATAAACTAACATCCAAGATTGTAAAGTGTCTCTTGAACTGAATGTAGTTTACATATAAAGGATCTCGGTTCGAGGTACAGCCTAAATGGTCTATAGTAAGGGGATAAGGTTTGGGTACCTTACCCTTGTAACACTATGGATGTGGCCCACATTGTATATGATACAAACACTGTGATCCTAACGTGTTCGTGTAGATGACATGTGAGTGGGGATATCCTATGTAATGACATTACATAAGACCAGACCGCGAAATAGTAACCGCTAGATGTAACTTCGTTGACTAGTTAGGTTTCTATTTCACTAGGATGACCTAGGCAACTTGATCTTAACCCTGAGCAAGTTACGATGCCTGTTTGTGAGGGATTGTCCTTTGACTAGAATGGGTGAGGGTGCCAAGATTCGTCGACTCAATATGCCTACCTTCTTGGGGACAAGACCGGGTGAGCGGTTGTGGACTTAACTTAGTAAGATGGAATTCACTCATTCCCGCCTACTAGGGTAATAGATGAAATGTTCCCTTAAGTGGTGTCTCTGGGACTTGAACAAAGGGCCCGACCCTCTCATTGGCCTGAGAGAGACTTTTATTTTTTGGTAGGACCACAAACAAATTGTTCATTAGAGGAGTACTGGTACTTAAGGTACAAGATGTAACCTAGGGGTAAAACGGTAATTTGACCCAGCTGGTGTTACGAACATTCATGAATGATTGACTTGCTGTTATTGGTCAATATCTGTGGACACAGAAAAATACCTGCAATGAGAAGAGTGCAGCTGCGGGACTTTAGTAGAGTGTTCCCACAGTTAACGAATGGTGATTAGGAGGTTAATGAGATTAATCGAATAATTTTGTATTATTGGAGCTTCTGATCTTTAGGTCCATTAGGGCCATTAGGTCTACCTTCTAGCTCCTAAAGGGTTCTTAGATCGTTTGAATTTGAAATGTTCAAATTCATTAGAGAATAAATTGAATGTATATAGATACGTTAAAATATAAAGTTTTGGAACTTTATATTATAAATTTAATGTGAATATGATTCATATTAAATTATATGAGAGAATTAAACTATAGGTTAAAATTTAATGTGCATAAGATGTACATTAAAACTATAGGTTAAAAGGGAATATGATTAAATGTGATTTAATCATATATATATAACCTAAATGAAATATAATATATTTGAGTTAATTAATTAAGAATGAATTAATTATTTTAATTAAATAGGTTATATATAAATAATAATTAATTAATTATATTATTATTAATTAATTAAAATAGGGAAACGTGTAGATGACACGTTCCCCACTTCCCTGCTTTGTCTCCACTCCCTATCGTTAAGTGTAGGGAGTGGGGAGATGAAGAGGATCGATCTTTTTTGTGCATGTGGCAGAATTGCTGCAAGATTGATTTTGCTCTCTCAACTCTCTCTCTCAATTCCCATTTCACTACCAAATTGTTGGTCCCTTCGTATCAAGGGAGTTCTAAGTGAAATCCAGAGCATAGGAGGTTTGTCATTTTGGCGGCGTCCTGTTGGAGAAGAAAGAACTGAGGAGCATCTGTTGTTGCTGCGTTGTTGTACACTTGGAGTAAGGAGTTGCTGCGAAACTACAAAGGTAATTATTATCTTTCTTTTAGTTTTTTATCTTTTACAGCATCTTTGCATGTTTAATTTTCATGCTCTAATTATATTAGAATTGCTTATTCTCTGTATTTTACAAATGTATTGGTATTTGTGTTAAACCAAAACAACCAAGTAATTGATCCATTAATCACGTTTCCGCTGGTCAAGGGGATCAGATCCCCATCATCGACGTAGTGGAAGGGTTGTTAACCAGCCTACCCATTGCATGGGTTTAAGTGAAATCCAAGATATCATACCTGATGAAGACTGTGAGGATTCATTGACTTATAATGAGGCAATGGAGGATGTAGACAAGGACGAATGGATTAAAGCCATGGACTAGGAAATGGAGTCTATGTATTTCAATTCCGTTTGGGATCTTGTGGATCAACCTGGTGGGGTAAAACTTATAGGTTGCAAATGGATCTACAAGAGATAACATGGTGTAGATGGGAAGGTACAGACCTACAAAACTACACTCGTGACAAAGGGTTATACCCAACGAGAAGAGGTAAAGTACGAGGAAACCTTTTCTTCTGTTACCATGATAAAGTCTATTAGAATCCTTCTGGCCATTGTTGAATATTATGACTATGAAGTATGGTAGATGGAAGTCAAGACAACATTCTTGAATGGCAATCTTGATGAAAGCATCTACATCAACCAACCCAAATGGTTCATTGAACAAGGCCAAGAGTAAAAGGTTTGCAGGCTTAAAATGTTTATTTATGGACTGAAACAAACCTATAGGTCTTGGAATATAAGTTTTGATGAGATAATCAAATCTTATGGCTTTAGTCAAAGTGTCTATAAGCCTTCTGTTTAAAAGAAAATCATAAACAACATTGTCGCGTTTCTAGTGTTGTATGTGGATGATATCCTACTCATTGGAAATGATGTAGGATTCCTCACTGACATTAAAAACGGGCTAAGTACGCAATTACAAATGAAAGATTTGGGAGAAGCGCATTATGTTCTCGGTATCCAGATCATTCAGAATCGTAAGAAAAAGAGTCTACCCTTGCCTCAAGCATCCTATATCGACAAGATGTTGGTACGATATAAGATGTAAAACTCCAAGAAATGCTTCTTGCCTTTCAGGCACGGGGTTCACTTGTCTAAGGATCAATGTCCTAAGAAACCTCAAGAACTTGAGGACATGAAACCGATCCTTTATGCTTCAGTTGTAGGTAGCCTGATGTACGCCATGTTGTGTAATAGGCCCGACATCTGTTATGTCGATGAGATAGTCAGTAGGTACCTTATAAGGCGAAAACGCGCAAGCGCACGCGATCAAAGTAATATAAAACTAGAGTATTCTAGACTATCGAGCCTAAGGGAAAGGTTTAATTCACTCACTTTTTGGATTTGCAAGCTCCAAATTCCTAAATCTCTCTGAAATTTATCTCTACAACTCCCTTCCTCCAAAAAGACAATCTCATCATTCTCCCTTATCTAGAGAACAACTAAGAAGACTCCTTGGAGGTGTCTGGTTCGTGTTTGGTATCGGGATCGTGACGAGACCGTAGAGAACGTGAGGATTGAAGGAGAGGATTACAAGAAGAAATGTTCCTGAAAGGTATTTTCTCTTTCTCCCTAAATGCTCAACAAAGTTTGTGTTTTGAGTCAATTCATGTATCGTAATCAAGGGCAACGTGATTCAACTTTCTTCCCCTGCAGGATTCAATCATTTCATTCATAGCTCAGTTTTTAGTGCTTTGTCTTCGGCAGACTTGATGAACCAAGAAACGTGAGTGTGAAGGTGTGACCGCCTTTTATGAAAGAGTTTAAAAGTTCTTTTTTTAGAGCTCTCACGATTACCCGAGGTTTTATGTGCATGGTCATCAATAGCACTAGAGTTATACTTATTGCGGAATCAAATTAATCATATGGTCTGAAACGTGTTGTGGGGGTCTCAACTATAACTATTGAAAGTTCAAGAGGTAACTCACATTCTTTAATTAGGATGTTGCCTTACTTCACTATGCATCAACTCAAATCGTAAGATATTGACGCTTAAGTTTATTCTCATTTCTTTGCTCAAAATTTGTTTCTCTTCTTTTCTTTCATTTTGATAGTCAGTTGTGGGGAATTGTGGGGAATGGCTATGGGCCCATTGACCCATTACAAGTCCTTGAGAAATGAACAACTAATTGTCCCACATGCAAAGATTTTGAAGTGGAAAAGTAGTTCATATATGTGAGCATATTGAGGGGCTTACAAAGTGTGCATGGAGTGGTAATAAGATCTCTCCCCACATGCGCAATGTCGCCGCCGCCGTTCGGTCGAACGGGTGGGCGGGTTCGGGTAAATGCAGTTGCGCCAAAAAAAAGAAATTTTTTACTAAGTCTCAATCTATTTTTTTTTTATTTATTGAATGGTAATAATGCCTTCCTTTTTCTCGCTATTCTTGGTTTTCAACATAGATCCGAATGCATTTTCTGTTTTCCTCTTCGATCTTAAGCAAAGGTTCAATTTGATTCCAAATCTTCCCCCTAGCAAAGCTTCAATTTTATTCCAAATGTTCCTCTAACGAGTGCACGTTCGAGGTGGATGTTGTGTTAACCTTGAGGAAGAACCGAAAAAACACGATTCACACCAAGGTCGTACCGAATTTTCTTTCAAGGCAGTGGTTTCACGACACAACAATCACAATTTCAAATTTTTTGAGTATCATAGTATTCGTTAGGATGTGGGATACTTAACCCTTGCTTGGCTTTAAAGGAGGGATGAACACGTAGTTGTTTGGCAGGTTGGATCCTGCCTTTGTGTGGTTCAACTTATAAGACCTACTTCACTCAACCCTCGGATCAGACTTAAACATTGAAGGGTGGCTTTATTATACAGTCATTTCTCATGCATGTATTCTTCTCCTCTTTCTCAATTTCACCCTTCGTGAACTCATGCTCTTCTATAAGAAACAAGGTTAATAACATAACTTCTTGAAAAAAAAAAATCATCAACCCATATAAATATATAATTTTCTTTTTTACATTTTCTTTGGGATTATTTTATTGGTTTTCAACCACAAACAAACCAGATAAATTTACCCAAAGTAATTAAGAAAATGAAACAAATAAGAAAATAAGTGTCATCTAAAATATGAAAATTTAGCTATATATAAATTGGTAATGATCAAGTGTGGATTGGATAAGAGACAATGATTGTAAAGTGAATTAAGTAGCCAAGTCCAATCCATTTGATAGGAATTTCTTTGTTCTTTGTATTTTTCTTGTGTAAACTCACTTGGAAGTTGGGATAAGAACCATGTTCCATGTCTTCATCCAAACCTACACTTTGTCTTTTCATTTGTTTATTTCCTTTCCATTGGCACCAAATTAATAAAAATCTTATCATTGTCAAATGGAATTTTTGTACGTATCTTTAATATCTCCAAAAGTAGATAATATATTTTTTTAATAATGGCCAATTATATATTGAGAGAGAGAGTAGGAGTAGATTTACTAGTTTATTATATTAGTTCAGAACAATGTTCTTTTTGAAAACAATAAAATAATTCATATATACATTATTTTTTTCTCTTAGTATTATCAATATCACTACAATTGATAATGTTAAAGAATTACACAAAGATTGTTTGTCTTATCTAAAACTTTCTGGAACTAATTAATAAAATAATAAATTGTTTACAAACACCACCAAAAAAATTAATTATAACAGCCAACCTAAAAAAATAATAAAGAAAATCAGCCGGCCAAATTGAAATAAACGATTCATAGAAGAACCAACATGTTTTTTGAGCAACTCAACTAATAAAGATATGTTCTAAATAAAAAAGTCAAAATTTTAAATGTAATGGTATAAATTCTACTAAAAATATATTAATCATTATAATTAAACAAGAAGAAAATTGTTTGTCTAAATTTCATTTATTTTTTATCTCACAATTTTGGTGCTTATTTAATCTAGTTATTAATTGTCTCATAAGCTTTTTTTTTTTTTTTTTTTGACAATTCCTACCATTATTGACCTAATATTCGTTCATTCAATTAGCATGCTCATCACCGCCAATATTTGTGGCTCCAATACATCCTCCCATCATTAATAAACATCATTAACAACAAGCTCTAATAATTAGAACCAAAATAATTACTCTTTGAAATATCAATAATTATAATAGAGATTTTAAAAATTTGAGAGCCAAATTAGAACACACTTTATACTTTTATTGTAATTGACATTTGGAATGATTAAAAACAAAATTAAAAGACTTCTGAAAGGTTAGAAAAAAAAATGAGATTTAAACTTTTATTGTAATTGACATTTTGAATGTTTATGAAGAAAATTAAAAGAATTATGACTAATTTTAAAAGTCACCACTCAAATTTTTAATAGAATATTCAAATGTGCTAGGATGAAAATAACCGCGGTTACGATTTACACTTTTAATCCACCTAGTTGGATGACTAAGAAAGCGGGAGCATATTAAGGAAGATAACTAAGTGGAGGAGAAAAATAATCTCTATAGGTAACTTCTGAGATTAATTCAAATTAATTACTAGTATAATGGTATTACAAATTCAACGATTAAGATACACACGTGTAGACTTATGAAAATAATAATATGAGATCAATAATGGTAATTACAGATGAACACATTAATAAAAACGATACTCTCGATCGCTCCTATTCTGGATATATAATTATAATTGTTTATAAAAATGAAACCCTTCATAGTAACTATTGTGTGTATATAGTAAACAATTATTTGTTGAACACGAAAATGATAATATGTGAAATTATATACAATTAATGGATACTCTAATGGTATTGTCGTTGAAGAACTAATATGTGCAGTGAAACTTATGAATTTTGATTTTGGGATCAATAATGGTAATTACATATGAAAACATTAATAAAAATAATGTTGTGGATAACTTTTATTGCATATATAATCATAATTAGACCTTTCATTACATGATGATACGCGTAAATATGAGTATCGTAGAATGTATACATCCGCATATTGAATGCGAAAAATGAGTAACTTTAACTTGATAATGGAAGATGTGAAGGGAATCGATTCCCCGCAGCGGAAGACGTCGTGAAACGTTGTTGATTCGTTGCGTGTGTAATTTCTTAAAAAACAGATTTTATCTCATAAAATTCTAAGTTAAACATGTTGATTTGAGAAGGAATACAGAAAGTAAACATTTTACTTGATGGAGATCTAATCCCCTTGAGCAGCGTTAACGAGTTTGAAATCGTAATTGCAAACTTATTTTTGTTGAAAAACAAAAACCAATACATTGAAAATAAACAGAGATAAACATGCCTTCTAATCTAATTAGACATGAAAATTAATATGCAAACATGCTTTGTTTAACAATTAAACTAAAAGAAGATACATTACCTTTGTAGTTTTTCCACACAGCAACTCCTTGCTTCCAAATTGTACGACAACACAAGTACACCCAAAAGAACGTCTCTGTGTTTCCAACATAACACAACCACTCAGTAAACCTTCGAATAGATCACCCTAGGTGGGCAGGGATCCAACTTTTGGAAGAGTTATGGGAATGGAGAGAGTGAGAGAGAGAATTCTTCAATCTGTTGAATTCAATCAAATGAATGATCGATGTGCTTCACCGCCTCTCACCAAGAGAAGAGGAGCCTGTAGAGGGCATCTCCCCGATAGGGAGTTGGGAGAGATGGGGAACGTGTCCTCCTGACACGTTCCCTCCTTTTTTATTTTTATTTAATTAAATAATAAAAATTATGAATTAAATAATAATATATATAATTAATTAAATCACATTTAATTAATCATAATTAAATATCATATATTTAATATAGATTAAATCACATTTAATCAATTATCCCTCTAACCTATAGTTTTAATGCACATCTAATGCACACTAAATTTTAACCTATAGTTTTCAAATATGAATCATATTCACATTTGAATTTAATATTTAAACTCTTTCAAATATTTAATTCTTCATGTAATTTAATATGAATCATATTCACATTAAATTTATAATATATAGTTCCAAAACTATATATTATATCGTATCTATATACATTAAATTTATTCCTTGATGAATTTGAACATTTCAAATTCAAATGATCTAAGAACCCTTTACGAGCTAGAAGGTGGACCTAATGGACCTACAGATCAGAAGCTCCAATGATACGAGATTGCTCGGTTAATCTCATTCACCTCCCAATCAACATTCGTTAACTGCGGGAACACTCCACTAAAGTCCCGCAGCTGCACTCTTCTCACTGCAGATATATTTCTATGTCCACGGATATTGACCAATAACAGCAAGTCAACCCTTCATGAATGTTCGTAACACCAGCTGGGTCAAAATACCATTTTACCCCTTGGTTACATCTTGTACCTTAAGTACCAGTGCTCGTCTAATGAACAATTTGTTTGGGGTCCTACCAACAAACAGATTCCCTCTCGGGCCAATGAGAGGGTCGGGCCCTCTGTTCAAGTCCCTAAGACACCATTTAAGGGAAAATTCCTCTACTTACCCTAGTAGGCGGGAAGGAGTGAATTCCATCTTGTTAAGTTAAGTTCTCAACCGCTCACTCGGTCTTGTCGCCAAGAAGGTAGGCTTATTAAGTCGGCGAAATCTGCAACTCTCACCCATACTAGTCAAAGGATTTATCCTCGCGAGCAGGAGTTCGTAACTCCTTTCAGATTGAGATCAAGATGCCTAGGTCATCCTAGTGAAATAGAAACCTAACTAGTCAACGGAGTTACATCTAGTGGTTACCATTTCGCGGTCCGGTCTTATGTAATCTCATTACATATGATATCCCCACTCACATGTCGTCTATACGAACACGCTAGAATCACAGTGTTTGTATCATATACAAAGTGGGCCACATCCATAGTTTTACCAGGGTAAGGTACCCAAACCTTATCCTCTAACTATAGACCCTTTAGGCTATATCTCGAACCGAGATCCTTTATATGTACACTACATTCAGTTAAAGATACATTTTACAGCCTTGGATGTTTACTTTATTGGATTTAGGGTTAAAACAAAGGCAATTTCGTAGAAAAAGAACAATAACGTTTTATTGAAGTAATACAGTTTATTACAATAATTAGAACAGAAATACAAACTACGAGTTTTAGGGCACAAATCCCAACATTACTAACCTCTTGTAGACAACTTCTTGCGTTTCTTTCTCAATCTCTCTTGATCCAATGAACCTCACGAACAAATACACTTCCAAAAGCTCTTCTCGATTGTTCTTAGAAGGTTGAGGGAGAGTTGTGGAACTCCCTTTGGAATTTGGGATGGAGAAAAGGTGTTAGAGAAATGAGAGAAACTAGAGAGAATTTGGTCTAGGATAAACTCAGAGTGAGGTGTTCGCGACATGGTGCCTAGGTGTGCGGAGAGTCCTAGAATGAGGTTGTTGTGGGCATGGCTTGTTTTCTGTGTGCAGTAGAAGCTTGGATGTGAGTAGGCTACTTACTGAGTATTCTTAATACTCACTCGTTTTCTTTATTGTTTTTTATTGCAGATAAAAGCTAGGCAATGAGCTGAAGGGTGACAATGGTGACGTGACGAGGCTCGGGGACCCTTCTCTGTGCTCGAGAACCCTATTATGTACTTAGGACCTTCATTTCATGTCTTTGGACTAGTTTTTACTGCGAAGTTTAGTTTTCGAATAATTGTTGGATGATTGTACCTAATTTGGACCTCATTCGTGCATGTTCTTTTCCCTTGGACTTGTGTTTATCTTGCTTATAGGGTTATTATGATGTGTTTGTGGTTGTTTTGAGCTAAATCATGGAATTACTTGGTTTCTGTTAATACTTGATCTGTTGGAGCCCAAGCTAGTGTGAATTATAGTTTGGAGGAGGCTAGGGGTTGTGGTAACATTTTTAATGTGCCTTTATGTTTAAAATATGTTGAGAAAAGTTATGGTTTTATCCTGGTAGAGTCGTTATGTTGTCAAAATTTTGGCGCAGAGGGTGTTGCCTAGTTACATCCCTAGTTAAGTTTTGTTTTAAAACACGTGAGTTAAAAAGGGAACAAAATGCAAAGCTGAGGAACAAAAAAATATTTTTACTCTATTTTTTAAGAGTATAAAGTTCTACTAGACTGTAAAATAGTTCATAAATAAAACTTATTTATAATTCAATCTAAACTTGTTATAGAAAATGAATCACTCTTTTTAAATGGAAAGTTATTCTAGACAATCCCAACGCCAATTTTCAAATTTTCATGCTTGAAAAATTACAGCTTGATATTGATGCTAACGTTCCATTAAAAAAAATTATTGAATAAGATTGCCACGATCAATAGTGGTTCGTTTTAGTTTTAAAATCTATATACGTTTCAATTAATAACTATTCGATACAGATTCGTAATAGATTTTATAATTTCTTTTTTATATATCTAATAATATAAAAACAAAGCACATTGTGGTGGTCTCCTCGAATCACTTTTTAAATTCTTTAACAAAAATAAAAAATATAATAACATGTTGTAAAGTACAATATAGGAAATGGCATCATCTCAAGCAACTTTAATTGGTTCGGTGGATGTAGTTAATTCAATTAAAGCTATTGGAAGTCAATTTTCTTGACATTTTTTTTTTGTTTGTTTCTTCATTAAATATTTATTTTTTTTTAGTTCAAGAATATTTGGGATCTTTAACCTCTTGATCTAAGGTAATACTAATTATCGATGAGTTAGATTCACTTTAACAGCTAAATGTGTATTTCAATTCTTGTAGTTTAAGTATTTTATCCCTTTGGTTCCTAATATTCCAAAAATTTGGGAAACTGCGGGTACTTTATGGATCAAATTGAAAAACAAAATATGACACATTCCAAAATCAT
The DNA here is from genome assembly GCA_036507285.1 of Trichosanthes cucumerina. Taxonomy (NCBI): domain Eukaryota; kingdom Viridiplantae; phylum Streptophyta; class Magnoliopsida; order Cucurbitales; family Cucurbitaceae; genus Trichosanthes; species Trichosanthes cucumerina. Next base: position 21,888,034 of record CM071837.1, read on the forward strand.
ATATATATATATATATATGTATATATAGCCATAAATAAATGTCTTAATCATTGATTATTTAATTGGTTAATATTCCTCCAACTAAGACCAATCAGAATCTGTACCAATATAGAAAAAACCAATGGGCTAAAAGACAAGAATCTTTGCCACATGCACTAATAGTGCTTCTAAAAAGTTGATTGTTGGCTTCGAACTCTTCTCTCTCTTTGTGACAAATTTTAATTTAAATTTTATTCAGGAAAATTTTGATTGTTGATAATAGATAGATGACAATGTTTTGCTTATAAATGTCGACACTTCTTTATTCTTTTACTAACTACTTCACAAGTACATAACATAACACCTCTTTTCAAATACATATTCTATTTGAAATTTTTGGCTTCTATATGGCTTTGTAGGCTTCTTTTGATTCATCTTTGCAAGCTGGACGTTGCCGTTTTAATTTCTGCCTCTTCGGTTCTCGAAAAGACAAGTACAACCTATTCCTTTGTCTTCATGCTATAGTTAAACGCTAAGTTTAAAATATGGTTGATCGGTTTTAAAAATTGTGTCTTTTTATTTATTCAACTTTCAAATTATTCAATTATGTTCTTGAATTTTCTATTTTGTTTCATAGGTATATATTATTAAGTTCGTTTGCTTAATGCTTATACGATATATTGATATAATCAAGAATTATTTGTGTGTAACGTGACAAATAGACTAGGCGAATTCTCTCAAAATTACCTCCTTGTCTAAAAATAGTCATATGTTTGAAATTAATTCAATGGCTAAATCATCCTTAATTAATAATGTTAGGATGGCAAACATAAGCATTGATTTAGCATGATGGTCTTGTCTTTTTCTTTTTCTTTTTACCATAGTCAAAAGTATCATTCTTTGTCTAATTCTAATCGCAATTCGAGTAAATATATAGACATTGTATATTTATATTAGAGATATTACTTGTGATGAAAGAACGTATGTCAAATATATTTTGACGAATCTTACTAATAAATTTCATTGAGAATTTTACACGTACTTAATGTGTGTGACAAGAAAGTTGAAGGAAGTTTTCATTTGCTATATATTGGATGAACTCTTTAAGTTGCTCCAAAAATATGAAAAAAATTTAAGTTTAGTCGAGTTAGTAGAAGTATATGCCACCTTAAACCTAACTCAGTTGTTTACGACATTATAATCTTGACTAAAAGGTCGAAAGTTAGAATCTTTATCTCCAGTATATTATTGAACTCAAAATGAACCATGTAGGTGTAATTATATCATTGGCTAATTCAATGAGTAATTATTTGTTTTCTACCACTTACTTTAACTTTTAATGTGGAAATGGTCAGATGTTGGGTTTAAGTGAGAAAAATTGTTGTAGGATGTGAAATAAAATGAAACTAATGTTGAGAATCTCACATTAGAAAAATGTAGAGATACTCATAATTTATAAAAGACATGGACTATTCATTTTATTATCAATTGGTTTTGAGATGAAACCTGATTATGGTATAAAAGCCCATAAAGCCAATACAACTATTCGATTTAGAGGATCCCACATTTTTTTATAAGAGATATGTGCTACTTCTCTTATTGTCAATTGGTTTTTTTTGTCCTAGATGGTTTTAGATAGAAATGTCAATATATGTAACACCCGAGAAATCAAGTACGGGTAAGTTGGAAATTTAATTTTGATTTGTGGGGTTCAATTGTAAAAAGTGTGATTTAAATTATGTTTTTTGGCTTATTGTAATTTTAAGGAGCTTGAAGAGCACCTTTGGAAAGTAAAAGTTTATTAGGGTTTGGGAGAGAGGACTTTTGTCCTTATATGCATGCTTCTCGAGGCAAGTACTCCCCCACTTTCTCCTTCACTCTCTTCTTCATGAAGGTTGCCCTTGTGGTCGCCTGCCCTAGCCACCGCCGGAGACCTTCATCACTGTTCGTCGAACCGACCCTCACTAGTGGTAGCTGAGTCGCGCGCGGGAGTTGGATTGAAGTCGTACGAGGTTGTCGCGCCGCCGCGTGCTCCTTCACAACTGTTCGAGCCACCAGATTTCGTGAAGGTTGCGTCGTCTATCCACCGTTCTCCTACCGAAGTCGCCCGATCTCTAATTCGCGCGTTGCAACCGTTGAGAACCCGCGCGCACAAACTGCCTGGACGCCGAAGGAGTCGCGTTCACCGTTGACGCCTTGCCAAGGAGTTCGTCGGTTGTCGTCGCTGCCATGCGTGAAGCCGACCGAAGCTCCGTCACACCGCCAAACGCCACTGCAGTTTCGCCACTGTCGGTTTCAGATCTGCAAGCACGTTCGCGGGAGGTGTTTTCAGCCTTTGTCGGACCAACTGACCATTGGTTGGCGGGTAAATTTAATTCTGATTTGTAGTTTTAAATTAAAGGTAGTTGTTATGTTTGAATTTTGATTTGGTTAAGGTTTGTCCTAGGACTTTATCAACGTTCGAAGGGAGGGCGACATAATCTAAGAAAGGTCAACGTTATCTTCACTCAAAATTTGGATAGAGGTATGTGGAAGCAGAGCCATTAGACCCTTAGGCTTCGTGTTTTAGTTTTGTTGTGGGTTGCTGGTTTAATTTTGGATTTCTGATTAAACAAGTTTCGGTCAGGACGCATGGCAAGGACTTAATAATTTAGTAGTTGAGCGAACCTAAGGTAAAGGGACCCACGCTAAACTTTAAAATTTGGGATTTAAGGATTGTATTCGAAAAATGCCATGATTTATAAGAGAGGTTGAATGAAAAGTCTCGCTTTTAAATACCATGACCTGTTCTATATTTGCTTGACGTTTTATTGTTCTGTAAGTTCTTAAAAGCCATGAATTTCATGTTATTGCTTATTTTAAATTGGATTTTTTTTTATTTTGTTTATGCCATTAAATATTGCACCATCATTTACTGTTTTCTTTTGGGACGTCGATCATGTATGTTTTAAAATGTTTGTGAAGGGTGTGGTGAAATCTTCTTGACAATTTAATATATAACCTATGAATGAAATAAAGTGGACTCAAATCTAAAAGTCATGGATTAGGAAGTTCTAATTTCCCACTGAAAGTCGAAGAGAAAAGCCATGAAATACGTTTTTTTAATGTCTGGGTCCCACATAAAGTCATGATTTGCTTGTGACAACATGTTTTCAAACCCCAACAGTGGGGTCTCTTAGGTATCTTACTGAGTATTATATTTTGTAATACTCACCCTTTTTGCTTTAAGAAATATTTTCAGGTAAATGCAAGGGCAAGCTAGGCGAATGACGGAAAAACGTTGCACAAGTCATGGGATTGAGAAAGTCAAGAGTTCTGCATATTTTTGAACCATGATTCACGTTTTAAATGCTTATTTTTCCTTAAATGACTTCTTTTATTCAATATAAAACTTTATTTGAATGAGGCCAACTTTGAGTTTTTTCATTTTAGTTTGATGAACCTTGTTTAAAATTGTTGTTTAATTTTTTTGGGATCTCAACAAACAAGTATTTCATTTTCGGTTGTGCTTATTAATTCTAAATGTTTTTCTTTTAGCCTTATGCATGGTTAGTAGTAACCCTAGGAAAAGAGTTTAAAAGTAGGGTGGTTACAATAAGAGCATACATGAGTATATAAAATATTAATTATCATCCCAAAAAGTTGATGGTTTGATCTCCACTCATTAAAAAAAACAATGTGATTAAATTCAAGCAAAATAAATTGAGCCATTGAGAGTAAAAAAATATTTATTTGATAGAATAAAACATTCAAGTCTGGATCAAATAGAATAGGGTCAAATATATTGGGTAGTTATTATTTTATTGTAAATCCCTACAAAGATAATATTTTTTGTGATATTTTATACACTTCTATTCGGATAGCGCCGTTGTTGGAGATTGTTGTTGTTCTAAGCTGCTGATACTATCAATAAACAGTTAATTTGACATATTTTTTTCTATCGTGTTTTTAATTTTGGTTTTTTATTTCTCTGTTTAATTTTATTTTAATGAAAAAAAAATCATTTTCACCTCCTACTCTAAACTTTCAATTTCGTCAAGTTGCACTTCAAATTTAAGTATTGCAATCTTAATCTTAAACTTAAAAAATTGTTACAATTTTTTAGGTAATGTGTTTTCATTGAAAAGATCTTTAAAAATATATTTATATGGACAAATAAATTATAAAAATATATATTATATTAAATTGATAGAATTTGAAAGAAAAACGAGATTAGTAGTGAATGATTAGAAATTTAGTTAAGTCCTTCCATGATTATTTTGTGCATTAATACTTCATTTTATTGAACTTCGTAAGTTTATGGATAATTTTCCATTTTTTTTTTTTTTGTTGGTTAAGATTTTAGTAGGTGAATCATCAAAAATTAAAGGTATAGTAGAAACTACAACAATTATCTCATTCTTTATTTCTATTGTTTGTTTTTTATTTTTGAAAACTAAACCTATCAATACTACTTCCACTCATGACTTTTCATGTTTTTTTATTACTTTTTAGAAGTGTTAAAAAAATCAAGCTAAAGTTGAAAAAAAAAATAGTTAGCAAAAACTTGTTTTTGTTTTTGGAATTTGACTAAAACTTCGGGTGTTCTCTCTAGACAATAAAAATTATTATAGAGAAATGAAAATTGTATCCAAATATTGTGAGAAAACAAACACAATTTTTAAAAGTACAAAAAAAAGGTTATCATTTAAAATTTTGTTGACACATTGACATTTCCATATGTCTGTAAGTTCAATATTGACAATAAGGTTGAATTAACACTCCATAAAATTAAGTCTCGACATTTCTACTAACATCGACATTTAAAACCTTCGACAAAAGACAAAAAAAAAATACTCATGAAATTTGGGAAGGACATCATATATGATAAAGAACGTCATTTATGTTGGTAAAATACTTTTCACAACTTTGAACTGAAAATGAACATAACAAAAACCATTGCAAGTTTTCTATACTGTAATCTTTACCCTTTTTTTTTTGGTTTCAACAGGACTCAGTCTGCAATGCCCATTGTAGGTTTGAAAGAAGATGGTGAATCCAAAATGAGTGTTTATATACTGGAAGTGTTGGTAGTTCTTAGGGGCTAACTTATCTTCGATGGGAATTGAGCGTTTCGGATGCTTTCGGGTGTCGAGAACGGAGGGTCGTCGAGAATTCCCGACACACTGTTAGGGATTGATTTGTTGAAGCCATTGGTTCTGAAGAAGCATTTGTTAGTTTCCTGTTGTTGGTCAAACATCATCTTCAGTTGTTTCCCTTGTTCTTCAATTTGCAACTGTAGCTTCCTCTGAATCTGTATCAACAACAAAACAAGGCTTCCACAAGTTTACAGCCATATAACTCTTTGCCTCCACACATATATCTTATTTCTCACGAAATAACAAGGAAAAAAGAAGATATAAATCTTGTCTTCAAAGAGATTTTGTTTGTATCCTTGAACTTCACGTAACATATTATTTTGGTCCATTGTCATTTTTTTTAATAAGTTATTTGATAAGCCAAACATGCAGGCGCTTTGTTCATTTGTGTGATCATTAGATAGGAACATGAACAAGTATTCGAAGCCATGATTAGGTATACCAATTTCAAAACGAATTCAAATTTGAAATAAAAAATTCTTAATAGCTAAATTACAAATTTAGTCCCTCAGGCTCGTTTTATAACCATTTGTTTTTTTATAATTAAGCTTAAAAACAATACTTTCTTCCCATGCATTTCTATATTTTCTTATCTTATTTGTACTTAAGTTTTAAAAAATCAAGGTACGTTTTGAAAACTTAAAAAAGTAGTTTCCAAGAACTTGTTTTTGTTTATGAAATTTGGCTAGAAACTCAAATGGTTTATGAAAAAAAAAATGAAAATCATCGCAGAGGATGAAGAAAAATTGTGGAAAAACAAGCATGATTTTCAAAAATAAAAAACAAAAACCAAATAATTATCAAATAGGGTCTCAACTTTTAGATTTGCCTTTAATAAGAATCTCTCAACTTTTGAAAGTGTTTAATAGGTCTCCAAACTTTAAAAAGTATTTAACAATTCTCTACATTTTAAGTTTTCAATCTAAAAAATTCCTAAAAGTTTCAATTATCTAGTCTTTGAATTACTCTACATTTTTCAAAATTTACCTTAATAAAAAGTACTTCAGTCTTATTACATAAAACATTTGATTTTATGTCTAAAAAATTAGTTGATTTGTAAACGTTGAATATGTCATCTAATAGATTAGATGCAAAATTTTGGACTTCAAAAACCATTTGACACAAAATAGAATGTTTAAGGACCATTATACATTATTTAAAATTTAAAGTTAAAATTTAAAATATATGAGACATACTAAAATTCAAAACTTATTAGAAGCAAACTTGAAAGTTGAATGAGTAATCTTGTAATTCAACCATTCCCTTAACACACTTTCAACCTGCAATGAATGGAGGAGGTAAAAATGTATACATTACCTCCAGTTGATCGTGAAGACGCCTCTGAACATCTAACTGCAGTTGCAGAGCATCTTTAATTTGCATAGCACTGTTGCACAACATCATTCACTTCTATTAACATTTTCAATCAATCCAAAATTTCAAATCCCGTTGGATAACCATTCCGGGGTTGTTTTCTTCGTTTTATGTATTTTATTAAAAATCAAGCCAAATTTTGAAATTTTATTTTTTTTTAAAAGTATGCTAACGACTCAAATGATTCCATAAAAAAGATGACAATCATTGCAGAGAAGATGACAACAATGGTAAAGAAATAGTGGGAAAATCAGCACAATTTTCATAAACAAAAAACTGAGGCCCCGTTTGATAACTATTTTGTTTTTTGTTTTTGGTTTTTAAAAATTAAGTCTTAAAATACTATTTCTACCAATGAATTTCTATGTTTTCTTATCATTTTGTAGTAGTTATGTTTTAAAAAACTAAGCTATGTTTTGAAAACTAAAAAAACTACTTTCAAAAACAAGTTTTTGTTTTTTAAATTTGGCTTGAAACTTAAGTAGTAATTTAAGAAAAATGAAAATCAATATGGGAAGATAGAGAGAAATTGTGAAAAAACAAGCATAATTTTCAAAAACCAAAAACTAAAAACTAAATGGTTATCAACGGCCTTAATATTTTAGATATTATTTACATTTAAATTAAGGAAAAAAAACGATGAGGGTTTGAAAAAGTAGTCGCAAGAAGCTCACGTTTTCACATCCAGTTGGGCAACTTCATTCATGCCGTTCCTTCTATCAGATTTCCCTGCATTACAAAACACTGTTGCTGAAGTGATCTTCATTAAAAAAATTCGCTACTTTTTTTTTTTTGTGCAAATGAAAAATTGGCTTCGTCTGGACATGTGTTTCAACAACAAAAAATTGGAGTTACAGGAAAGAATTGGTTGTTGATAAGTCCAGATTCAAAGTTTGAAGCACAAACAGAATAGGGTATTGAAATAAATGGTTTTTCACTATGGAAATCTCTACTTTCTGCAGATTCTGGCATGTATTTTGCTATCCGATATTTCTACAAAGGAAAAATGAACGCAGAAATCAGTACATATGGGACAAAAAGCAAGTTCAAATCATTGAAAATGGTACTACAGGTTTCTTTATTTTGGTACCTGCAAATGACTCTTAACATGGAAGATGGTCAATCCCTCTGAATCCATCAGCTTCAAAATTGCTTTGGGCGTTGCCTCTGTGCACTAACAACAAATCAGCTCTGAAAATGGCAATTCAAGAAATCTCCATATATCAGGTTACTGTTACTTACTCTCAGCACCACCAAGACGATTAACACAGTCAACAAATTTCTCATGGAGATCTTGCGTCCATCTGATTCTTGTTTTGGTGGTAAACCCATTCCCACAGAAGGAAGAAGAAGAGCTTCCAGAGCCAACAGAAGAACTCAAGCAAGAGAATCTTGGAGAGTTCTTCTCTTGTGAACAACAGAAACTTGGCTGTGAATTGAATTATAACACCCGTGAATCAAAATCAACCACGAGAAATAGATTCATTAAAGATGGAAAAGAGAAGGAAAAATGATCATCAGATGGAGAGTGGAATCACGTACTCCTTTGTCTTTGAACGGAACTGAATAGTGCTTTCCGAATGAACGAGAACCATCATCAAACACCTTGTGGCCACTGAAAATACTCTTCGGGATGCCATCGAAGCTTCTCTTGCAGAATTGAGATTTCACAACCGATTGCAAGGTGTTCCTGAACTCAGAATCTGCGCCGCTCTGCTCCGTTGAATCGAGAGAGAAATTCTCGCCGGACGATTGAAAAATCGCAGAAAGCGAATCGGAAGCCCTATCGAAAGACGAAGAACCAGCCTGATACTCAATCGGAGGAATCCCCATGCATTGCTCCGTCGCGAAGAACGCCGAAGCAGGAGATTCGAACAGATTGATGATGGTCGAACTCGATTTTGACGAACCAAAATTTTGCTGTTCTAACGATTGAACTTCATCCATGGCGGATAGATGAACACAAGTTCCCATCCTCCAGGACTGCTGTGCCCTAAAATTCTGAGAGTAACAATCAGCAATCACTCCATGATTTTGTTGAATTTCTTGCTTCGAATCGATTTCGTAATCGTTCATTTACAAGATTTACGAAAGAAACAACCCAAAAATCTCCGTTTCGGCTCAAATTTCTGGGCTTCGAAACAGAGTATCGAACGTTCTTCAATCGAATTCAGGGAGTAAAAAGGGAGATACAGATAAAGAGCATAAATAACATCAACGCATAGCATACAATTCCTTATTCTTCAAGACTTGATGCGTAAGATATGATGAATAACAGCGAATGGGAACACAGATTATTCGAGGAATTTGGGATGGGAGTGAAGAAGAATCGATAAATCGACGCAAATAAAAAAGAAAGAGCTAGAACACAAAATTGAAGAACAAATTGAAATGAATCTTCGCTTAAATACGAAAGCCATTTCATGTTGCTTGGTTGCACTTTCATGGAAAGTTGTTGTAATAAAACTATAGTTTTGGCATTTTTTGTCAACCCCCTTTAAATTACTTGTTTTTTTAAAAAATTATTCGTTCGTTTGTTTGTTTTTCAAAAGAGATATCATTGGATTTTGAGAGATATATATACACAATTTCAAATTGTAAAACACAGTGTAATGATCATTAATTTAATGACGATTTTTGTTTAATCTATTGCTAATTTGAGGAATTTAGAAAGACTTGGTTTGCATTTAATATTGTGTTTGTTTTTCAATCTATTTTAGTTTTTTTAACCTCTCAATTATTATTATATTTGTTTGATCGGTGTAGGGGATTGAACTAAACTTTACATGATTTAATTTTGGAAAAGTTATCTGATTTTTTATATTGTTATTTTAAGGTTGTATAAAACTAGTTTACTATAATTTTACATTAACCTTGTTGTTCAAATAAGAGTTATTAAGCCCATTATGAAAAACTTTTCTTCAGCAATTTGGAAATTGACTTTGTGTCAGCAATCTGAAATGCAGTATTTGATAGTTACTATAGCACCTGCACCAGATTTTTAGATCTAAAGCACGTGATTGATCTACTTACCTCACTTAACTCTAGTTAGAAGTGTACGGGCTTTGATTGGGGTTCACTTGATCTTAGTTAGGGTTTATTTGGGGCCTACAAAAACATTGTATTAAACCAAATGAAGTGTGGAGTTGCATTTGGGTATTATTTTTGACTAGGGATTGAGATTACAAGGAAGAAAAACAAGAAGGGAGATTAAGAAGGAGAAGTATGGGCTAGAAGCTTCTTCAAAAAGGGAGTTCTAATTTAGAGAGATGTGTGTTTGCTTTCTTTCACCTTAGATTACACTTTCCATCTTGAATCCTCTTTCCCTCTTGCACAATTTATTATAGCCGAGAATATCTAGTTGTTTTTTAAGGAAATTGAATCCCGTGCGAAAGCCATTGATCGCATTTACTCTCAATTGTGTGACATAGAAATTACTCAAGAAAGAAATCCAGCTATGCATAATTCTTGAAACACATAGAAGGGATTGGATGGTTACATTTGAAGACCAATACTTCAAGTAGTTCCTCGTCGTCTACGAGCTCCTCTTCACTATGAAAAAATTCTCGAACACCGCCAAAAGACCTTCTCGGTTTTTCTCTAGGAAACAAATCCTCGAACACCGCCAAAAGATCTTCTTGGTTGTTCTCTAGGAAAGGGAGAGAGGTGGGATCTCTTTTTTGGGATTAGGGAGAGTAGAGAGATTTTGAGAGAGGAATGTTGTTTGCTAGAATTCCAAATTTTAGCAAATGCATCAAGTGTCCTCACTTGCATCCAAAATGATGCTTTTATAGGCAATGTGGATGGAGACAAATTCTCCACTCATTTTGCCACTAACTCCACTTATTATACATAAATGTATGATATAAAGTGTCAAACACCTCATTAAATGAATCATATTCATATAATGTGGAGAAATTGGATTTAATTAAATCAATTTAGTCTCTCCAAAAATTCTATCATAAATTGTATCCTAATTCCATAATTAGACACAATTAAGTTCAATATGAATCATATTCACATTGAACATTTCAAATTCATTCCAAAAATTTATACCCTCTATTAATTTCATGTTGAACAAACCGAGGGACCTTATGGACCTACAAATTATGAGCTCCAACGATACGAGATTGACTAATCAAACATTCGTTAACTACGAGTCACTCCACTAAAGGCTTGCAGCTGCATTCTCCTCACTGTAGGACAACTTGTGTCCATTGATAAACCAATGCTCGTGAATCAACCTTTCAAAGGTCGTTCATAGTCACAGTTGGGTCAAATTACCATTTTACCCATGTGACTACTTCTTGCACCTTAAGCACCACATATCCTCTAATGAACAACAAGCTTATTGTCCGACCATAAACATTATCCCTCCTTGGGCTAGCAAGAGGGAGGGGCCCCGTTGTTCAAGACCTGGATTCAACTCTTAAGGGAATAACCTATCTAGTTACCCTAGTATAGGAACGAGTGAATTCATTCTTGCGAAGTTTAGTCCCTGCTCCCTACAAGGTTTCATCCCTGAGAAGATAGACATATTGAGTCGGCAACTCTGACCACTCTCACCCGTACTAGTCAAAGGACAATCCTCGCAGACAGGAGTTCGCAACTCGCTCAGGATTCAGGTTGAGTCACCATTGGTCATCCTTTGAATTATTAGCCCTAACCTTACTGGATTGGTCTAATAATTCTTGGTCCAGTCTTGTATAAACTCTTTGCACAGGATGCCCCCACTCGCATGTCAACTTCATAAACGAGCTGGATTGTCTCGTTTGTATCAAATACAGAGTGGGTTGCATCCATAGTGTTAGTAGGATGAGGTTCCCAACCTAATCCATCTACTATTGACCATTCGGGTCACAGTCTAAATGTGACCCTAGAGCTTAGTTTATTGGATTTTAGTTTGTAATTGCGAGAATACAAGTTTGATGGGAAAATAACAACTTTATTCATTTCCTCAAATAATTACAAATACACGAGTTTAGGGCATAAATCCCAACAAACACCCACTAGTCCTAAAGCTAGTGGAGTATATAGAACATTGCAATAATGCAAATACAATAAACTAGGGCATTGAATACCCTTTGATACAATACTCTCACTTGCCCTAGTCAACTTCTAATGTGTAAACCTAGAGTTTCTATGTGACCCTCGAATACCTTAGTCGTGAGAGTCTTTTTAAATGGATCACCAACGTTGTGCTCCGATGTTATCTTCGTGACGATCACGTCTCCTCGGTGCACAATTTCTCGTATCAAGTGATACTTCCGTTCGATGTGCTTTCCCCTCTTGTGGCTTCGAGGTTCTCTCGAGTTGGCCACGACACCGCTATTATCATAATAAAGGGTGATCGGGAGGTTCATATTTGGAACGACTTCCAAATTAGTCATGAACTTCCTAAGCCATACTGCCTCTTTAGCTGCTTCACATGCTGCTACATACTCAACCTCCATAATGGAGTCAGCAATGCATCCTTGCTTGATGATTCGCTAGACTACTCAACTACTGCCCCTCCATTAAGAGTAACACTGATCCCGAAGTGGATTTCCTAGAATCTTTATTGGTCTGGAAGTCAGAGTCCGTGTATCCTGTAAGGATCAGATCCTTAGCCCCATATATGAGCATATAGTCCCTCGTTGTCCTAAGATACTTGAGGATTGCTTTTACCGCATTCTAGTTATCTAATCCTTGATTGAAATGATACCTACTGACAATCCCAATTGCATAACAGATGTCGGGTCGAGTACACAACATGGCGTATATGAGGCTACCTACAACTGATGCATAAGGGACTCGTCTCATATCCTCAACCTCTTGAGGTGTCTTAGGACACTATTCCTTAGACAAATGAACCTCGTGCCTGAAAGGCAATAAACACTTCTTGGAGTTCTGCATCTTATATCGAATCAACATTTTGTCGATGTACGATGCTTGAGATAAGACTAGTGTTTTGTTCATGCGGTTCCGAAAAATCTGGATCCCTAGAACAAACTGCGCTTCTCCCAAATCTTTCATTTGGAATTACGTAGCTAGCTAGTTTTTAACTTCAGTGGGGAATCCTACATCATTCCTAATGAGTAGGATATCATCCATATACAACACTACAAAAGCGACAGTACTGTTGATGATGTTCTTATATACACAAGGTACATCAACATTTTGATAGAAGCTATGAGATTTGATAGCCTCATCAAACCTTATATTCCAAGACCTATAGGCTTGTATCAACCCATAAATGGATTGTTTCAGCCTGCAAACCATTTGGGATGGTCCATGTAGATGTTTTCGTCAAGATTGTCGTTCAGAAAAGTCGTCTTGACATCCATTTTCGATACTTCATAGTCATAATTTATGGAGATCGGATTTCCTTGGGTAGCGGAAACGTAGTTTGAAATCGATTTTGGTAGTTTGTTTTTGGTTGAAAACAAATACCAATACATTAGGAAAAACAGAGAATAAGCATACATTTCTAATCGAATTAGGCATGGAAATTAAACATGCAAGCATTCTTTGTACAATATTTAAACTAAAGGAAAAACAAGATTACCTTTGTAGACTAAGTCAATTCAGGAACTCCTTGCTTTACAATTGCACAACAACACAACAACTACTGGAAAGTTTCTTCTCTGTATTCTCCAACAGGACAACACCACTATGTTAACCTCCTATCCTTTAACTATCTACATAGATCTTCTTCTTTGTGTGAAGGAGCCAACAATTGGGGAGAAATAAGAAAGGTATTAGAGAGAGAATTTTGGGAGAGAGCTAATCACAAAATCACAGATCGATCAACACTTCTCTTCTCCCAATTGGAGAAGAAGAATCACACCCGAGGGCAACTCCCCACTCCTTATAGATTAGGGAGTTGGGAGACATGGGGAACGTGTCCTCCTGACACGTTCTCCCTTTTTTATTTTTATTTTTAATTATATTATTTAATAAATGATCAGAATATAAATTAAATAATATAATAGAATTAATTAAATCATATTTAATTAATCATAATTAAATATCATATATTTAACATAGATTAAATCACATTTAATCAATTATCCCTCTATCCTATAGTTTTAATGCATATCTTATGCATATTAAATTTTAACCTATAGATTTCAAATATGAATCTCATTCATATTTAAAATAATATTTTAACTCTTTCAAATATTTAATTCTCTCAAATAGTTTAATATGAAACATATTCACATGAAATTTATAATATATAGTTCCAAAACTTTATATTATATCGTATCTATATACATTAAATTTATTCCCTAATGAATTTGAACATTTCAAATTCAAACGATCTAAGAACCCTTTACGAGCTAAAAGGTGGACCTAATGGACCTACATATCAGAAGCTCCAACGATATGATATTACTCGGTTAATCTCATTAACCTCCTAATCAACATTCGTTAACTGCGGGAACACTCCACTAAAGTTCCTGCACTCTTCTCACTGCAGATATATTTCCGTGTCCACGGATATTGACCAATAACAGCAAGTCAATCCTTCACGAATGTTCGTAACACCAATTGGGTCAAATTACTGTTTTACCCCTAGGTTACATCTTGCACCTTAAGTACGAGCGCTCCTCCAATGAACAATTTGTTTGTGGTCCTACCAACAAATAGAAATCCCTCTCGGGCCAATGAGAGGATCAGGCTCTTTGTTCAAGTCCCGGAGACACCACTTAAGGGAACATTCATCTACTTACCCTAGTAGGCAGGAAGGAGTGAATTCCATCTTGATAGGTTAAGTCCCCAGCTACTCACTCGGTCTTGTCCCCACGAAGGTAAGCATATTGAGTAAGCGAATCTGACCAATCTCACCCATACTAGTCAAAGGACAATCCCTCGCGAAAAGGAGTTCATGACCTACTAAGGATTGAGATCGAGTTGCCTAGGTCATCCTAGTGAAATAGAAACCTAACTAGTGAACGGAGTTACACCTAGTGGTTACTATTTCGCGGTTCGGTCTTATGTAATCTCATTACATAGGATATCCCAACTCACATGTCATCTACATGAAGATGTTAGGATCACAGTGTTTGTATCATATACAAAGTGGACCACATCCATAGTGTTATCAAGGCAAGGTACCAAAACCTTATTCCCTTACTATAGACCCTTTAGTCTGTATCTCGAACCGAGATCCTTTATATGTACACTACATTCAGTTCAAGATACATTTTACAGTCTTGGATGTTTAGTTTATTGGTTTTAGGGTTAAAACAATGAAAATATCGTAAATAACGAACAATAACTCTTTATTGAAATAATAACACTTTATTACAATAATTATAACATAATCACAAACTACGAGTTTTAGGGCACAAACTCCAACAATAATATGTAACATGGCAAGAAGGATCCTAATAGACTTGATCATGGCAACAGGAGAAAATGTTTCCTTATAATCAACCCCTTCTCCGCTGGGTATAACCTTTTGGCATGAGTCTAGCTTTGAAGGTCTGTACCTTTCCATCAACACCACGTTTCCTCTTGTAGATCCATTTACAACCTATGGGCTTAACCCCATCAGGTTGATCCACAAGATCTCAAACGGAATTGAAGTACATAGACTCCATTTCCTGGTTCATGGCTTTTATCCATTCGTCTTTGTCAATGTCATCCATTGCTTGATCATATGACAATGGGTCCTCGTAGTCATCATCAGATGTGACAATTTGCGTTTCAGTCAAACCCATGTAAAAGTCAGGGTATGTAACAATCCTCACACTACGCCGAGGCTTTCTCAATTGTTGAGATGGAGCTTTCTCAACTCTTGTCAGTAACATTTACTGACATACTGTCTAACTCTTTTAACACGATTTTACTTTTAGGCTTGTGATCCTTGATGTGGTCTTCCTCAAGAAAAGTGGAGTTTGTTGACACAAGCACCTTGTTTTCTTTAGGACCGAAAAAATAGTCCACCTCTTGTTTCTTTAAGGTAGCTCACAAACAGGCACAATTTTGAACGAGATTCAAATTTCTTCGGATTTGTCACTAGCACATGGGGTGGACATCACCAAATTTTGAAATGACATAAACTGCCTTTACGTACTTTCCAGAGTTTGTAAGGTGTTTCAGAAACAATTTTCGAAGGAACGTTGTTCAAAATGTATACTGCAGTATCTACTACATAACCCCAAAACATGCCAAGGAGATGAGCATAACTTATCATCGACTAAACCACGTCTAACAGGGTTCTATTTCACATTTTCGATACACCATTTTGCTATGGCATAGCAGGGGCTGAGAGTTGGGACGTTATTCCGTGTTTTATAATATGGTCCTAGAATTCATGATCCATATACTCTCTACCTCGATCAGATCGAAGTGTTTTGATTGATTTACCTAAAAGGTTTTCAACCTCGATTTTATATTCCTTAAACTTCAAGTGCCTCAGATTTCTGATGCATTAGGTAAATGTATCCATACCTTGAATAATCACCTATAAAAGAGATGAAGTATTCATACCCAACTCAGGCTTTAACACTCATCAGACCACAAAGGTCTGAATGTATAAGCTCCAAGGTTTCCTTGGCTCTATAACTTTTTCCACTAAAATGTCGTTTGCTCATTTTGCCTTTAAGGCATGATTCACACACAGGTAAACATCTTTCTTCTAACTCGTTTGGAAGTTCGTTTTTCACTAATCCCTCAATCCTATTGAGGTTTATATGACCTAATCTTAGATGCCAAAGATAGACATTTTGTTTAGGAGAAACTTTTTGCCTTTTGTTAGTTCGCGTATTTGCTTTCTTAAATAATTCCGTGTTTAAAACCATTTTAACTGAATTAGGTCTTAAAACATACAAACTATTTTCAGTAGAGCTGTACACAATTCTAAATCTTTCAATGACATAAACGGTTTATTAAATTGAAATGAAATTCAAATACATTGACTAATAAGGCAAGAAACAGAAATGAGGTTTCTAGTAAACTCTAAAACTATATACACGTTATCTAATAACAATATTTTCTTCGTGGGTTACCAAAAAGAGACAAGAGATGGTCTATTTTATGATCGTAAGGATAATAGGGTGTTTGCGTTGACAAACGCCACATTCCTTGAGGAGTACAACGTCAGGGATCACTTACCAATGAGTAAGATTGTGTTAAACGAAATGAGCAGTTCATCAGCAAGAGCTGTTGATGGTGCTAGCACATCAACATGTGTTGTTGATCCTAAAGGAAATCAATTTCCTACAGCGGAAGATGTTGTAAAACGTCGTTGATTCATTGTCTATGTAATTTCTTAGAACTTAATTTATCAACATACATTCCTAAGTTAAGCATACTGATTTGAGAAAGAAAACAAAAAGAAAACTCTTTACTAACCTCTTGTAGACAACGTCTTGTAATTCCTCCTCGATCTCTCTCGATCCAACGAACCTCACGAGCAAAGACACTTCCAAAAGCTCTTCTCGATTGTTCTCGGGAGGTTGAGGGAGAGTTGTGGAACTCACTTTGGAATTTGGGATGGAGAAAGGATTTGGAGAATTGAGAGAGGCTAGAGAGAGTTTTGTCTTTCTATTTTGATGAAATTCCAAAAAATGAATCCTTGGTTACCTAAGTGCTTCACAAAGCATCTATTTATAATGGTGTGTAGTGGTGGAGTTAAAATCTCCACCAATTCACCATTTTACCACAACCATATGATATGCAAATCATATTTGCATATCACATAATATAAGGTATCTCATACCTTATTACACAAATCTTATTTGCATAACTGTGGAATAAATTGAATCACATTCAATTTAATTTCTCTCAATTCAATTTCTCCAATTTAACACTAACTAATCAATTAGGCTATTCTATAATTTATTATGAATCTAATTCACATCAAACTATATATTATGTCAACTATATCACATATAATTGACATAACTACCCAATTAATGAATTTGAACACTTCAAATCCACTCCAAACTATAAACCCTCAATTTTTCCAATTGAGCCAACCGAGGGACCTAATGGACCTACACCTAATGAGCTCCAATTATATGAGATTAACCGATCAAATTCTTTGATCCGATTAATAACTATTCATTATCTACAGTAACACTCCACTAAAACCCATAGCTGAACTCCCACCACTGTAGGACAAGTTGTGTCTATCTATATAACCAATCCCCACGTCGTCCTTTCAAAGTTTGTTCGTAGCCACTGTTGAGTCAACTTACTATTTACCCCTGTGTTGTATGGTCCAACCATAAAGAATGTCCCTCTCGGGACAGTGAGAGGGCGGACGACCGTTGTTCAAGCCCTGGAGACTGATGGAGATCTGATCTCCTTGAGCAGCGGAAACGTGTTTGGGATCGTAATTGCTTGATTGTTTTGCTTAAAACAAAAACCAGTACATTGACCAAAAATACAGAACAAGCATATAATCAATTCTAATCTAATTAGGCATGGATTAAATGCATACAAACATACATGGAGTTTAACTATTAAACTAAAAGGGAAAAAGAGTTATCTTTTTAGATTCACAGCAACTCCTTGCTCCAAGCAAATTCCAGTAGTTCAAGAACTTCCAAGAGAACTCTGTTTTTCTTTCAACAAGAACACTACAAATAGGAGAACCCTCTATGTCTCTAAGCTTTAGATCTTTCTTGGTGGGAAGGATTCCAA
Source organism: Trichosanthes cucumerina (assembly GCA_036507285.1). Lineage (NCBI taxonomy): Eukaryota > Viridiplantae > Streptophyta > Magnoliopsida > Cucurbitales > Cucurbitaceae > Trichosanthes > Trichosanthes cucumerina. The sequence goes on from CM071837.1 coordinate 21,906,165, forward strand.
TCTTTTGGAAAGCTTGGGAATGTGAGAGTTAGAAAGAGAGAAAATTCTTTTGTGTAATCCAAAAATTGATCGATCGATCAATGCCCTCTTCTACCAGAGAAGAAGGATTCAGTGGGTAACTCCCCACTTCCCTATCGAGAGGGAGATGGGGAGTGGTGGGAACGTGTCCTCTTGACACGTTCCCATTTAATATTATATTAGTATTTAATTAATAATTAAATACATTAAATTAAATCATATTTAATTCATATATAATATTAAATAAATGATTAAATCACATTTAATCATTTTACCCTTTATCCTATAGTTTATGTACATCTTATGCACATTAAATTAAATCATATTTAATTCATATATAATATTAAATAAATGATTAAATCACATTTAATCATTTTACCCTTTATCCTATAGTTTATGTACATCTTATGCACATTAAATTATAACATATAGTTTTCAAATGTGAATCACATTCACACTTAATATAATATTTGAACTCTTTCAAATATTCAATTCTCTCATATAATTTAATATGAATCATATTCACATTAAATTTATAACATATAGTTCCTAAACTATATATTATATTGTATCCATGTACATTAAATATATTCTCTAATGAATTTGAACATTTCAAATTCAAATGATCTAAGAACCCTTTACGAGCTAAAAGGAGGACCTAATGAACCTACAGATTAGCAACTCCAACGATACGAGATTGCTCGGTTAATCTCATTAACCTCCCAATCAACATTCGTTAACTGCGGGAACACTCCACTAAAGTCCCACAGTTGCACTCTTCTCACTGCAGATATATTTCTGTGTCCACGGATATTGACCAATAACAGCAAGTAAATCTTTCACGAATGTTCGTAACACCAGCTGGTCAAATTACCATTTTACCCCTGGGTTACATCTTGTACCTTAAGTACCAGTGCTTCTCTAATGAACAATTTGTTTGGGGTCCTACCAACAAATAGAAATCCCTCTCGGGCCAATGAGAGGGTCGGGCCCTTTGTTCAAGTTCCGGAGACACCACTTAAGGGAACATTCCTCTACTTACCCTAGTAGGAGGGAAGGAGTGAATTCCATCTTGCTAAGTTAAGTTCCCAGCCGCTCACTCGGTCTTGTCCCCAAGAAGGTAGGCATATTGAGTCGGTTAATCTGGCCACTCTCACCCATACTAGTCAAAGGACAATCACTCGTAAACAGGAGTTCGTAACCTGCTCAGGATTGAGATCAAGTTGCCTAGGTCATCCTATTGAAATAGAAACCTAACTAGTCAACGGAGTTACAGCTAGAAGTTACTATTTCGTGGTCCGGTCTTATGCAATCTCATTACATAGGATATCCCTACTCACATGTCATCTACACGAACACGTTAGGATCACAGTGTTTGTATCAAATACAAAGTGGGCCACATCCATAGTTTAACAAGGGTAAGGTACCCAAACCTTATCTCCTAACTATAGACCCTTTAGGCTGTATCTCGAACCGAGATCCTTTTTATGTACATTACATTCAGTTAAAGATTCATTTAACAGCCTTGGATGTTTAGTTTATTGGATTTAGGGTTTAAATGAAGGCAAACTCGTAGATAACGAACAATAACACTTTATTACATTAATTAGAACATAATTACAAACTACGAGTTTCAGGACACAACTTCCAACAGAGACATCATTTAAGGGAACAACCTCTCTGGTTTCCCTAGGTCGGGAACGAGTGAATTTCTTCTTGCGTAGTCAAGTTCCTAGCTCCCCACGAGGTCCTGTCCCAAAGAAGGCAGACATATTGGGTGTATCCATACCACCCTCACCCGCACTAGTCAAAGGATAGACCCCGCAACAAAGAGTCCGTGACACACTCAGGATTAAGAACGAATCACTAATGGTCATCTATAAAGTTATTAGTCCTACTGTTAACGGTGTTACATCAGTAGATCTAATAATTCAGGGTCCGGTCTTATACAATCTCATTGCACAAGATGCCCCCATTCGCAAGTCAACCACACGAACAAGCTGGATCATCTCGTTTGTATCTAATACAAAACGGGTCGATCCATAGTGTAACCAGTGTTGGGATTTGTGCCCTAAACTTGTGTAATTTTGATCAAATAAATAAAGAGTTATTTGTTTTAATAAAATTATATTCTTGCTTAATAAATCCAATAAACTAAGCTCCAAGGTTATAATATATCTTGAACATCAGTGTAGTGGACACTATTTAGTTTGCGTTCAAGAATATAACCTAAATGGTCTATGGTATAAGAATAAGGTTGGAAACCTCATTCTGGTAACACCATGGATGCGACCCACTTTGTAATTAGTACAAATGAGATATTCCAAATCATTCATGTGGTTGACATATGAGTGGGGGCATCCTATATGAAGAGTTCATACAAGACCGGACTGCAAATTATTAAGTCTAATCAGTATAACACTGTTAACAAGATAAGACTAATAATTTATAGATGGTCATTAATGACTCGACCTGAATTCTGAGCAATTTAAGAACTCCTGCTTATAGGGGTTTGTCCTTAGACTAGTATGGGTTAGAGTGGCCTGTAGCCGACTAAATAAGCCTAGTTTCTTAGGGCAGAACCTTGTAGGTAGTTGGGGACTTAACTGTGCAAGATGAAATTCACTCATTCCTACACTAAGGAATTAGATAGGTTGTTCCCTTAAGAACTGACTCCAAGTCTTGAACAACGGGGCCCCACCCTCTATGAGGGTATGAGTCTATGGTAGGACCGTAGACTTGTTGTTCATTAGAGAATCAGTGGTGCTTAAGGAACAAAGAGGTAATCACAGGGGTAAACCGGTAATTTGACCCAACCTTGATTACGAACAACCTATGAAGGGTCGACTCATGGGTAATGATTATATCAATGGACACAATATCTTCTACAGTGAGGAGAGTGCATCTACAAGTCTATAGTGGAGTGACTTGTAGTTAATGAATATTGATTAACTAGATCAAAGAGTTTGATCAGTTAATCTCACATCATTAGAGCTCATGAACTGTAGGTCCATTAGGTCCCTCCACTGGCTCAACATGGTTATATTGAGGGTATAAAGTTAGGAATGAAATTAAGTGTTCAATTTCATATATGAGATGTCATATCATTATATGTGATATAATTGATATAATATATAGTTTTAATGTGAATTAGAGTCACATATTAACTATATACTAAAGAGAGAATGGAAGAGGGATAGGATGGTAATTTCTACATTATTTCCCTATATATAGTTGCATGAGATGCAACTTTGAACCAAGCCTTGAAAAACCCTAGTGTGTCATTTTTGTTGTGTTGTTGGAAGGTTCCAAAACACAATCTCTCTCACAAAAATCTCATTTCACGTAAAGAGAACCCACTTTCCTCCCTCACCTAGAGAACAACGGAGAAGATCCGGTGGTAGTGTCCGTGATCGCTTAGGTTCGTGTTGCTGAGATCGGGATCGTGGGAGAAGGAGCACTCGAAGAAAAGTTCTTCAAAGGTATTATTCTTGTTGTCCATCTTGTTTGTATATGCTTAATCTAGATAGATTAGTTCTTGAATGTAATCCATATAACTAAATTAAGAACGCGTGATTTACAATCGCTTCCGTTGCGGGATTCGATTCCCTTCAACCAGGCTGAGTTTCCAACCCTATCCATATACTGTAGACCATTCGGGTCACTAACTCAAACGTGATCCTCTCCGTGTGTCAACTACACACCGTTCAAGTACTATAATATGACCCTAGAGCTTAGTTTATTGGATTAAGTTGTTATAAAATGCGAAACACAAAGTTTTAACAAATCAATAACTTTTATTCATTTATAACAACTGTATTACAAACTACACGAGATTAGGCCAAACACCCCAACAAACTCCCACTTGAACTAAGCTAGTGGAGTACATACACATTTCTTAAATGCAAAGTAATACATGAATGTAATACAATAAACTAGGGCATACGAATACCCTTTACAATACTCCCACTTGCCCTAGTCTTGAAGGACTCGAAGACCTAGACTCTCTAGGTGACCCTCAAACACCTTAGTCGTTAGGGTCTTTGTATACGGATCAACAACGTGAAGGGAATAAGAACCCCCATGCAGCAGAAGACGATCGTATCGTCAAGGTATCATTACGCTACTCGAATTTGATTACAACGATTTAACACTTAAATCTAGGCTAAACATACAAAATGGAAAGGAAAAAAAGTAAGTTGACGTTACTTACTTGTTGAAGACCTTCTTCAAGAACTTCTTTCTAGCGAATCACGAACTCTTCGCGAAAAACCGATCTCTACGAAATCTTCTCTCGAACTTTTCCCACGAACAAGAACGAACACAACCACTTGGAGTCTCGGTTGTTCTTCTTTTGGAAAGAAGGTAGTGGTGGGACTTTTGCTTTGGAGAAGGGAAGAGAGTAGAGAGAAAAACTTCTCTTCTTTTTGGTGAGAATCCAAAAAATGAGAGAATAGCATATGAAATCCTTCTTGCAAAGGGTTTAAATAGTGGAAATTGATGGAGTTAAAATCTCCCCATTATTACCACTTTACCACAACTATAGGTTATGCAAATCACATTTGCATAACCAAATCACATTTGCAATAATTGTGGATTTATTAAATTGAATCACATTCAATTTAATTTCTCTCAATTAATTTCTCCAATTAGTCCTAATTCAACAATTAGGCTAACCTATAGTTTATTATGAATCTCATTCACATTAAACTATATATTATATCATTCATATCTCATATAAATGACATAAATGGCCTTTAAGTGAAATTGAACACTTCAATTCACACCAAAACATTAACCCTTCTTTTAACCCAGATTGAGCCAACCGAGGGACCTAATGGACCTACAGTGACGAGCTCCAATGATACGAGATTAACCTATCAAACTCTTTGCTTCATTAGCTACGGTAACACTCCACTATAGCCAGTTGTTGCACTCCCGTTAGTGTAGAATATTACGTGTCCACTGATATAACAAATGCCTATGAGTCGACCCTTCACAGGTTGTTCGTAGAAACGACGGGTCAAATTACCGTTTTACCCCTTTGTCTACTTCTTGTTCCTTAAGTCCCCACTGCTCCTCTAATGAACAACATATTGTGATGGTCTAACCATACACAACACCCTTTTCGGGCCAGTGAGAAGGTGGGCGCCCGTTGTCCAAGCCCTAGAGACAGCACTTAAGGGAACCCCTCTAGTTTCCCTAAAGGTGGGAAGGAGTGAATTCCATCTCGCGTAGTTAAGTTCCCAGCTCCCTGCTTGGTACTGCCCCTAAGAAGATAGACATATTGGGCGAGTAACTGTGACCACCCTCACCCGTACTAGTCAAAGGACATAACCCCGCAGAAAGGAGTCCGTAACACACTCAAGATTCAGGTTGAGTCACTAATTGTCATCTACGAATTTATTAGTCCTTATTGTCAACGGTGTTACATCAGTAGGTCTAATAATTCACGGTCCGGTCTTGTACAATCTCATTGCACAGAATGCCCCCACTAGCATGTCAATCACATGAACGGTCAGATCACCTCGTTTATATCTTAATACAAAGTGGGTTGCATCTACAGTGTATCCAGGATTAGATCTCCAACCCTATCCATATACTGTAGACCGTTCGGGTCATTTACTCGAACGTGATCCTCCCTATGTGTCCGTTACACACCGTTCAAGTTCTAGTTCTCTCATAAATTCAATGACCCTAGAACTTATGTTTATTGGAAAAGTTTGTAAAATTTGCTAGACACAAAGTAATGAAATAAATAACCTTTATTAATTTCAAACAATAATTTACAAACACGAGATTGGGACAAAAATCCCAACACAACGTTGTGCTCCGAAGCTATCTGCATGACTGTCACGTCTTTGCGGTGCACAATCTCCCGTATCAGGTGATACTTGCGGTCAATATGCTTGCCCCTCTTATGTCTTCGAGGTTCTCTCCAGTTGGCTACTGCACCAGTGTTGTCATAAAACAAGGTCACTGACATGTTCATATTTTGAACAACTTCGAAATCTAGCATGAACTTCCTAATCCAAACAACTTTTTTTGCAGTTTCACAAGTTACTACATAATCTGCTTCCATCGTGGAATCAGCGATGCATCACTGCTTGATGCTTCGCCACACTACAGCTCCTCCATTGAGGGTTAACACTGACCCCGATGTGGATTTCCTATAATCCTTATCGGTCTGAAAGTCAGAGTCAATGTATCAGGTGAGGATCAAATCCCTACTTCCATACACCAACATGTACTCTCTCGTTCTCCTAAGATACTTGACGATTTACTTTATGGTTGTCCAGTGATCTAATCCTGGATTGGATTAATATCTTCTCACAATCCCGACTTCATAACAGATGTCGGGCCTAGTACACAACATTGCATACATAAGGCTCCCCAAAGCTGAAGCATAAGGGATGCGTCTCATATTCTCAACTTCTTAAGGTGTCTTAAGAAATTGATCCTTAGATAGGTGAACCTCATGCCTAAAAGGCAATAATCCCTTCTTAGAGTTCTACATACTATATCGGGACAACATTTTGTCGATATAGTGTTGGGGTTTGTGCCCTAAAACTCGTAGTTTGTAATTTTGTTCTAATTATTATAATAAAGAGTTATTATTTGCAATAAAGAGTTATTGTTCGACATTTACATTACTGCCCTTGTATTAACCCTAAATCCAATAAACTAAACATCCAAAGCTGTAAGATGACTCTTGTATTGAATATAGTGTACATAAAAAGGGTCTTGGTTAGAGATACAACCTAAAGGGTCTATAGTAAGGGGATAAGGTTTGGGTACCTTACCCTGGTGATACCATGGATCTGGCTCACTTATTATATGATAAGAACACTATGATCCTAACGTGTTCGTATAAATGACATGTGAGTGGGGATATCCTATGTAATGAGATTACATAAGACCGGACTGCGAAATAGTAACCACTAGATGTAACTCCATTGACTAGCTAGGTTTCTATTTCACTAGGATGACCTAGGCAACTTGATTTCAATCCAGAGTAGGTTACGAACTCCTGTTTGCGAGTGATTGTCCTTTGACTAGTATGGGTGAGAGTGGCCAGACTCGTCGACTCAATATGCCTACCTTCTTGGGGAAGAGACCGAATGCGTAGCTGGGGACTTAGATTAGCAAGATGGAATTCACTCATTCCCAAGTACTAAGGTAAGTAGATGAATGTTTTCTTAAGTGGTGTCTCCTGGACTTGAACAAAGGGCCCACCCCTCTCATTGGCCTGAGAGCGACTTCAGTTTGTTGGTAGGACCACAAACAAATTGTTCATTAGAGGAGCACTTGTACTTAAGGTATAAGATGTAACCCAGGGGTAAAATGATAATTTGATCCAGCTGGTGATACGAACATTCGTGAAGGATTGGCTTGCTGGTCTTGGTCAATATTCGTTGACACAGAAATATATCTGCAGTGAGAAGAGTTCAGCTGCGGGACTTTAGTGGAGTGTTCCCGCAGTTAATGAATGTTGATTATGAGATTAATGAGATTAACCGAGTAATCTTGTATCTTTGGAGCTTTTAATCTGTAGGTCCATTAGGTCCACCTTCTAGCTCGTAAAGGGTTCTTAGATCGTTTGAATTTGAAATGTTCAAATTCATTAGGGAATAAATTTAATGTATATAGATACATTATAACATAAAGTTTTAGAACTATATATTATAAATTTAATGTGAATATGATTTATATTAAATTATATGAGAGAAAATTTGAAAGAGTTCAAATATTATTTTAAATGTGAATGAGATTCATATTTGAAAACTATAGGTTAAAATTTAATGTTCATAAGATGTACATTAAAATTATAGGTTAGAAGAAAAATTGATTAAATATGATTTAATCATAATAAAATATATGATATTTAATTTAATTTTGGTTAAATGTAATTTAATTAAAATTAATATTAATTTATAATTAAATATGATTTAATTATTAATTAAATAATATTTTTATTAAATTAATTAAGGGAACGTGTAAGGATGACACGTTCCCACGATCCCTCTTCTTCTCCCTATCGATAGTTATTGAATTGTTGTGAAACTCTCTCTAAAAAACTTCCCTTATCTTCCAATTTGTTGAGACCTTTCCACGAAGGTTAGATCTAAGTGGAATCTAGATATATAGAAGGTTCTCACTAGCCGTGTTGTCCTGTTGGAAAGGAAGAACAAAGGATTTTGTGTTCCTGTGTTGTTGTATTCAATTTGAGTAAGGAGTTGATGGTTTGGGAAAAACTACAAAGGTAAATTTAGAATTTCCTTATTATTTATTTAAGTTTACACCATGTTTGCATGCTTTAGTTCCAAGCCTAATTAAATTAGAATTTATGTTTACCTCAGTATTTTTACTAATGTATTAGTATTTGTGTTTAACCAAAAACAAACAAGCAAAATCGATTTCAAATCAGGTTTCCGCTGCTCAAGGAGATTGAATTCCCATCAATTCATATCAGAGCAACGCTTGTTTTGTTTTGGTTGAAATAAATTTGCATTGGTTAGGTGGGAATTGTATTTGATTTGCTGTAAAACTGTTTAGGGAATTTTTGGCCTTAGTTTCTTTGTTTTGATTTGATCAAATTAAGTATTAAGGCCCCTGCGTTTTGGGCAATTAAGTGCATAATCGAGTCTATAATTGAGTTGTGAGTCGTTCGGGACCAATTTCGTGCAATTCGGATGAGTATCGAGGGAGAAATTGGCATTTCAAGTTGTTGTGTTCGAAAGAAAATGCTGCTGCATAAGCAACAGCGTTCCAACGCTACCAGCAGCTTTGCAACACCGAGGCTCCTATCGATGCGGAAGACCGAGAGGTCAGCATCGTTGCAACGCTGCCCTTCATCGTTGCAACGCTACCCTGATAGCAGGCGCGCACGCGTGATGAGGCGGCGTTGCAACGCTCTACTCAGCATTGCAACGCCGTGACGCCAACTTGAAGGAGCAAACCTATTTTGGGCAGTTCGTGTCGTTGTTTGTCCGGTTCGAGCGGTCTAAGCACGATTCAAGGAGTTTTGGACCGGTTTTGTAATGAAATTAATGTAATTTTATTATTTTTGCACTTTAGGGGCCAAATTTTTCCAGTTTTACAACTATTTTTCTTTATGAATGTCATTTAGAATTTTTTTCCCACCTTAGGATAAGCATGTTATGCATTTTTATTTGTATAACTGTTATATAACTATGGTAGAAATGCATGATTTGATTTATTTTTCATGAGTAATTATTTATAATTGTTATAATTAGATTATATGGAAAATAAATTGCATGGAGCATGAAATTACTTATTTTAAAATAAACGTTATTTTATTTATGTAATTTGCGTTATTCAATTAGTTGAATATTTTATAATTCCAATTTTAAATTTTTTGTTGGTTTTATAATATAGTTCCTTGTCATAACTTAATTATTAAAATTTATAAAAGTTATAAATAAAAGGGGTTTTAGAAACCATAACCTATAACAAAGAATTGCATGCAAACATAGGAACTTGGGTTAATTGAATTAGTTTTAAATTGTTTAAAATTAATTTAGACCTAAGTTTAATTTCTAATAAGATTTGAAGTTATTCTTACATAGTATTTTAAATAGTTTAAAATATAGTAGGACAATAGGACATTGGTTATAAGGGAATTCTACCGGTGAAGTTCTGTGTAAGGTTGGGGGTACTTAAGTTGACGGTTAACAGAACACCTCCTACCTAGGAACTGACCTGGAGCTTGAGTTGAATTAACCATAGTCCTGTTTTATATCTAGGTAATTAAAATATTTATTCACCTAGCCATAAGTTTAAAAGACCTAGTTATAATAGTTATAATAGACATAGACTTAGATAGAATCAAACTAAGTTAAACCTACACCCTAACCTTAGGAACTTCAGTAGGAGAAAACGAGATGTTCGCATTGAGTTTACTCTCACATCCTCAAGAGTTCACACCGTGAGTTCCATGCTCGGTTACGTGGCATCAATAGGGTGTCCCCCTACGGTAAGTGTTCGCATGGTTCAATAATAAGGTGAATGAGGGAAGTATCCATAATAAATGGGAGCAAGATGCGTGTCAACGTATCCTACGATGCCCTCCATTAAGTCGCACCGTGAGATTTCTATAGTCCGCCTGCTAGGTTGTCCTGGAACAACCAATCCCTACGGAGGGTCTGACTATAGGGATCGAAACACCCCAAACTCCAGAAACGGATATGGTCTCTTTGGTAATTTGCCAATAGTTGTCTTTCTTAATACTAGCCTGTTGGCTTAGACCTATTGGATCTGAAAATGGTAGGGTCACATTTATGGGATAAGTTAAGCTAGTTAACAAGTCCTTGACCAAACAAACGATAACTAAGAATCATTGGGACATGAGATGTTCTGGTAGTGGGAATTAGCTGAGATAGTCTCAATTCAGGGAGGAGTGATTGACCACCCGATGGTGGCTTTTGTTTTAAACCCTTGAAGTATTGTTGCAAAATTAATGGTTTAATTTAAACACTAGAGTTCTTTAATAATTTTGTTAAAATTGATTGATTTGTATTAGGTTAAAGGCATAACTAATTGGAACTATTTTTTAAATTTCAGCATGTCATCCTCAATTATAACCTTACTCAAAAGTGAATGTTTAACTGGCGAAAACTATACTACGTGGAAGTTCAACCTGAATACGATTCTTGTTATTGACGACCTTCGGTTTGTACTGACTAAAGAATGTCCTCAGATCCCTGCTCGAAACGCTCTTCAATCTGTTAAGGATGCGTACAACCGTTGGATCAAGGCCAACGATAAGGCCAAAGTCTACATTTTTGCTAGTGATTATGATGTTCTGGCCAAAAAGCACGAGGGCATGGTCTCAACTCGTGAGATCATGAGTTCGTTGAAGAATATGTTTGGATAGCCGTATGGACAACTTCGACACGAAACCCTCAAGTACGTTTATGCCTCCCGTATGAAGGAGGGGTCGTCGTAAGAGAACACGTTCTCGATCTGATGGTCCACTTCAACGTGGCTGAAATGAACGACGAAATCAATGACTAGCAAAGTCAGGTGTCGTTCAACCTGAAATCTCTTCCGAAGAGTTTCATGCAATTCCGCAGCAATGTGGTGATGAATAAGATAGAGTACAACCTGACTAATCTCCTCAATGAACTGCAGACTTTCCAGTCTCTTATGAAGAATAAGGGACAGGCTGATGAAGAGGCAAATCTGTTTGCCCATTCCAGAAGGTTCCAGAAGGTTCATCCTCTAGGACTAAGTCTTGTGGTCCATATTCTGGGCTTAAGAAGACCCAAAGGAAGAAGACCGGAGGGAAAGGGAAGGCACCTGCTGCTGATAAGGGAAGGGAAAAGCCAAGATTGCAGACAAAGAAAAGTGTTTCCACTGAAATATGGACGGGCACTGGAAGCGAAACTGCCTAAAGTACCTTGCTGAGCTGAAAGAGAAGAAAGGTAAATCTGATTTACTTGTTCTTGAAACTTGCCACTAATCACGTTTGCTCTTCTTTACAGGAAACTAGTTCCTTCAAGGAGCTCGAAGAGGGTGAGATGATGCTCAGGATTGGAACGGGAGACGTCGCCTCAGCTTGTGCAGTGGGATATGCCAAGCTATTTTTTAGAGATAGAATTTTATATTTGAAAAATCTGTACATAGTGTTGGGATTTATGCTCTAAACTTCTGTAATTATGATCAATTAAATAAAGTGTTATTTGTTTTGATAAGATTACAATCTTGCTTTTATAAATCCAATAAACTAAACTCTAAGGTTATAACATTTATCTTCAAATCAGTGTAGTGGACACTATTTGAGTTGATTTCAAGAATATAACCTAAATGGTCTATGGTATAAGAATAAGGTTGGAAACCTTATTCTGGTAACACGATGGTTGCGACCCACTTTGTAATTAGTACTAATGAGGTAACCCAACTCATTCATGTAGTTGACATGCGAGTGGGGGCATCCTGTATGAAGAGTTCATACAAGACTGGATAGAAAATTATTAGTCTAACCAGTGTAACACCGTTAACAGGATAAGACTAGTAATTTATAGGTGGTCATTAGTGACTCGACCTGAATCCAGAGCAAGTTCAGAACTCCTGCTTATAGGGTTTGTCCTTAGACTAGTATGGGTGAGAGTGGCTTGTAGCCGACTCAATAAGCCTACTTTCTAAGGGACAGAACCTCGTAGTTAGCTGGAAACTTAACTGTGCAAGATGGAATTTACTCATTCCTACACGAAGGAATTAGATAGGTTGTTCCCTTAAGAACTGACTCCAGGTCTTGAACAATGGGGACCCGCCCTCTATGAGGGTATGAGTCTAAGGTAGAACCTTAGACTTATTGTTCATTAGAGGATCAGTGGTGCTTAAGGAGCAAAGAGGTAATCATAGGGGTAAAACGTTAATTTGACCCAGCTGTGATTACGAACAACCTGTGAAGGGTCGACTCATGGGTATAATAATTGATATAATATATAGTTTTAATGTGAATTAGATTCATATATAAACTATATACTAAAGAGAGAACAAAGGAGGGGTAGGATGGTCATTTTCATCCCACCCCTCTATATATATGGTTGCATGAGATGCAACTTGGTTAAGTGATTCAAAGGTTTAACAAGCTCTCTTGTTGTGTTGTTGGAAGAGTTCCAAAGCACACATCTCTCTCAAAATACCTCACCTCTCCTAAAGGGAACCCACCTTCGTCTCTCACCTAGAGAACAACGGAGAAGATCCGGTGGTCCTGTGTTCATACGTTGGAGTTCCTGTTGCTGAGATCGTGATTGTGGGAGAGAGGAGCACTTGAAGAAAGGTTCTTCAAAGATAATTTCTTGTTGTCCATTCTATTTTATATGCTTAATCTAGTGTTTTATGTTCTTGAATTAATCGTAGTAACTAAATCAAGAGCGCGCGATTCTCAATCGCTTCCGCCGCGGGACTACGATTCTCTTCAATTTGTATCAGAGCCCAATTGCATTCTTGATTTATGTTCTGGATTTTTCAAGAACAAGGTGGGATTAACTATTTTTGCATGAGATGTATGAACGGTTTTGAAAAATTAGATATTTTCAATTTTGGCACTTAGATTTACAATTTTCATTGAAATGTTCAATGTAAGGGCCCGGTGTTTTGGGCAAATTTAATTGTAAATCGAGTCTGTAAGTCCGTGTCGATCGAGGCAAACCGGTTGCTGAGAAGATCGGAGCGAAAACGAGCAAGGAATGGGGATTCTATGTGTTGTCTGTGTGCAGCGTTGCAACGCTGTTCATTGGCGTTGCAACGCTGCGCTTGCGAGAGAAGGCGCGCACAGGAGGCAGCGTTGCATCGCATCCTCTAGCGTTGCAATGTCTTGCGTGGCGTTGCGCAACGCCGGCAAAATGACAAGGAGCAAAGCAGTAACGCGCGGATACGCTTTCACGCAAAGAGCAACGCGCGCGAAATGATTTTTATTATATATTAATTATAAAAAACGTTTTATATTTAATATATTTATTATTTTTAATTTTAATTAATATAATTAGATTATATTAATTAAAATTATTTCTATGGTGCCCAAATTGGTCTAATTTTTGCTATTATTATTATGCAATTGTTGTGTAATTATTGCTATGCATAGTGTATGCTTGTATTTTAGAAATCCCACCTTAGGTTAAGCATTTTCATGCATCATTTATAATATAAGGAGTTATATTATATAGTTTGCATGATTAATTAGTATAAGGTTGTTATATTAATTTTGAGACGACATTGACATGCATTATTTTTCATGAGATGAATTTGCTATGAATGTCTCATTATTCATGTGATGAATAATCAAGCACTATAACGTAGTATGCATGTCACCTAAGGTTAATTATTAGTTTTAAATTGTTTAGAACTTGGAAATAATAGACCTTAGGTTATCTAGTTCTAATTAGATTAGAATTAGGAAACAAGTAATTTATAAACTATGATTAAAAGAGGAACTCTGTCTAAGGAAAGTTCTGCAGTAGGCTTGGTATTTAAGTGACTTTAAACTAACACCCCTACATGGGAACCGACTGGGAGTGAAATTTAATCAGAGAGTTTATAAATTACAAGAAGCGTCGTTGGGTTTATTAAGGGTTAATAAACTAGAAATCCTAAGTTTAATATAAGGAGTTATATTAACAAACTTAGGATAAAATCAATATAAGAGTTATATTGATTATCAATATAAGAGTTATGTTGATAGAGTTAGGTAAAACCATTAGCCGGGTTTTAGCCTAAGTAAGATTCCTATAAACTTAAAGTATTCAGTGGGAGGAAAAAGTGTATGAGATACATATTTTTCCACCTACGCTATATCCGGGAAGTTCACACCGTGAGACTCATACTTGGCTTCGTGGTGCAAACGGGAGCGTCCCCTTCGGATGGTGTTTGTATGAGTCAATATCAAGGTGAATGGAGAGGGTACTTATAGTGAGTGGGAACAGGTTTAGTGAAAACAAAACCTACGGTCTCTTTTGTCGGTTTACACCGTTAGACCACTATGGTCACCGCTAGTTAGGCTCGGACTGCATAATCCCTTCGGAGGGCTTGATCATAGGTGATCAAACACAGTAGACACCCGAGAGGGATAAAGATTTCCTTAGACTATTTTCCAATCTAGTCCTCCATTCGGCGAATTTTATTGGATCGAGACTCTGGGATGTAAAGATAGAAGGTTACACTCACGGGGTACATAAGTTGTGTATGTATCCAGGTCGAAAAATGGTAACTAAAACCTATAGGAATAAGAGTTATTCTTGTATTAGGTTTTGGTCAAGAGTGTCTTGATCTAGAGGAGTGTTTTTTATTACCCTTCGGTGTCATACATTCTAAAGCTCTGAAGTATCTTTAGAAATTATAAATGGCCTGAGAATCATTTGATAATTAGCTAAAACATGATTGGATTTGAGTTATAGCAAGAAACTCATACAAGTGTGTTTGTAAAATTTTCAGCAATATGTCTAGCGCTATTATTTCCTTATTGGGTGCGAAAAAAGTTAACCGGAGAGAACTTAATGGCTTGGAGGGATGGACTCAACATAATCTTTGTTACTCATGATCTTAAGTTCGTTCTCAATAAGGAGTGTCCTCAATTTCCTGCTCAAAATGCATCTCAAGCTATTGAGGATGCATATGACCACTGGATTAATGCCAATGAAAAGGCAAAAGCCTATATCCTTGCTAGCATACCTGATGTTTTAGCCAGGAGGCTGGAGGGCAAGTTCTCAGCTCGAGAGATCATGAATTTTGTGCTAAATTTGTCTAGACAATCGTCCAAACAAATTCGGCATGAAGCCCTGAAATTCGTTTATAACACACGTATGAAGGAAGAAACATCAGTGAGAGAACATGTTCTTAATCTGATTGCCCACTTCAACATAGCGGAATTAAACGGAGCGATCATAGATGAGAAATGTCAGATTTTGTTCATCCTAGAATCTCTTCAGAAGAGTTTTCAGCAATTTCGTAGTAATGCAACGATGAACAACATAGAGTATGATCTGACTTCTCTGGTACATGAGCTGCAGAATTATAAGTTTCTTATGGATGATAAGAGACAACAAAATGGAGAGGCAAATTTGTTTGCTCATTCCAAAAAGGGGATTCATCCTCTGGGACAAAGAACTGCAGCCATACTTCTGGACTTAAGAAGATATAGAAGAAGAGGAAAAGGAGTAGATAAAGAGAAATCGTCTGACAAAGAAAAGCTGTTATTTGATAACATGTAGCTTAAGGGTTTATTAGAAACCTTATTTCTTGCCTTAGCGAACATTGTACTTCTCTGTCTTTTCAATTGAATAAAGTGTTTATTTCATTGGAAAAGTATTGTACTATGAGTTGTTCTTCTTGAGAATTATTTGTTAATGGTTTAATTCAGTTAAAATAGTTTTAACAAGTGAATTTTACAAAATTGCAAGTACACGAACTAATTTCTCCTAAAGAAAATGCTCATCTTTGGCATCTAAGATTGGATCACATTAATCTCAATAGGATTGAGAGATTGGTAAAAAACAAACTTCTAAACAAGTTAGAAGAAAATTCTTTGCCAGTATGTGAATCCTGCCTAGAAGGCAAAATGACTAAAAGACCTTTTAGTGGAAAAGGTTATAAAGCCAAAGACCCTCTAGAGCTTATACATTCAGACCTTTGTGGTCCGATGAATGTTAAAGCCAAGGGAGAATATGAATATTTCATCTCTTTTATAGATGATTATTCTAGATATGGGCATATTTACCTAATGCACCACAAGTTTGAAGCACTTGAAAAGTTCAAGGAATTCAAGATTGAGGTTGAAAATCAATTAGGTAAAACAGATAACACACTTCCATCAGATCGAGGTGGAGAGTACATGGATTAAAAATTCCAGAACTATATGATAAAACATGGAATTACATCCCAACTCTCAGCTCCCGGCACACCACAACAAAACGGTGTATCGGAAAGGAGAAATAGAACCTTGTTGGACATTGTTGGATCAATGATGAGTTATGCTCATCTCCCTAGTTCTTTTTGGGGTTATGCAGTGGAGACTGCAGTATACGTTTTGAATAGTGTGCCCTCCAAAAGTGTTTATGAAACACCTTTTGAACTCTGGAAAGGACGTAAAGGTAGTTTATGTCGCTTCAGAATATGAGGTTGTCCAACACATGTACTTGTGACAAATCCACAGAAGTTGGATTCACGTTCAAAGTTATGCCTATTCGTAGGATACCCAAAAGAAACAAGAGGTGGTTTATTCTATGATCCTAAGGAAGATAAGATCTTTGTGTCGACAAATGCCACTTTCTTGGAGGCGAACCACATAAGAGACCACAAACCAAAAAGTAAGGTAGTGTTGAGTGAGTTAGACGGAACAATAGCAAAGGTTGCTAATAAGAACACTAGTACGTCAACAAGAGTTGTTGATACTAGTTTGTCTAGTCAAGAGATGTTGATACTAGTTTGTCAAGCCATGTTGTGTACTAGGCCCGACATCTGTTTTGCAGTTGAGATGGTCAGTAGATATCAATCCAATCCAGGACTTGAACACTAGACAACGGTTAAAACAATCCTTAAGTATCTTCAAAGAACAAGGAACTACATGCTTGTGTGTGGGGCTAAGGATTTGATCCTTACAGGATACAGGGATTCTGACTTTTAGACTGATAAAGATTCTCGGAAATCTACATCAGGGTCAGTATTCACTCTTAACAGAGGAGTTGTAGTATGACGAAGCGTCAAGCAAGGATGCATCGCTGATTCCACCATGGAGCCCGAATATGTAGCAGCTTGTGAAGCACCTAAGGAGGCCGTTTGGTATAGGAAATTCATGCTAAATTTGAAAGTTGTTCCAAATGTGAGTTTGCCCATCGCACTGTATTGCGATAACAGTGGTGCAATGGAAAATTCGAGGGAACCCCGAAGTCACAAGAGGGGAAAGCACATAGAGCGGAAGTATCATCTCATCCGGGAGATCGTGCATAGAGGAGACGTGATTGTCACGAAGATAGCCTCAGAGCACAACATTGCTGATCCTTTTACAAAGGCTCTCACGGCTAATGTATTTGAGAGTCACCTAGAAGGTTTAAGTTTACAAGTCTTTCCCAACTAGGGCAAGTGAAAATATTTTGACATTACTGTAATGTTTATTACTCCACAAGCTCTAGGTCAAGTGGGAGATTGTTGAGATTTATGCCCTAAACTTGTATAATTTTGATCAATTAAATAAAGTGTTATTTGTTTTGATAAGATTGCAGTCTTGCTTTTATAAATCCAATAAACTAAGCTCAAAGGTTATAACATTTATCTTGAAATAAGTGTAGTCGACACTATTTGGGTTGATTTCAAGAATATAACCTAAATGGTCTATGGTATAAGAATAAGGTTGCAAACCTTATTCTGGTAACACCATGGATGCGACCCACTTTGTAATTAGTAGAAATGAGATAATCCAACTCATTCATGTAGTTGACATGCGAGTGGGGGCATCTTGTATGAAGAGTTCATACAAGACTGGATTGAAAATTATTAGTCTAACAAGTGTAACAATAATCGCTAATGTGATAAGACTAGTAATTTATAGATGGTCATTAGTGACTCGACCTGAATCCTGAGCAAGTTAAGAACTCCTGCTTATAGGGGTTTGTCCTTAGACTAGTATGGGTGAGAGTCAATAAGCCTACCTTCTCAGGGACAGAACCTCGTAGGTAGCTGGGAACTTAACTGTGCAAGATGATTTCACTCATTCCTACACTAAGGAATTAGATAGGTTGTTCCCTTAAGAACTGACTCCAGGTCTTGAACAACGGGGCCCCGCCCTCTATGAGGGTATGAGTCTAAGGTAGGACCTTAGACTTGTTGTTCATTAGAGGATCAGTGGTTCTTAAGGAGCAAAGTGGTAATCACAGGTGTAAAACGGTAATTTGACCCAACTGTGACTATGAAGAACCTGTGAATGGTCGACTCATGGGTAATGACTATATCAGTGGACACAATATTATCTACAGTGAGGAGAGTGCAGCTACAAGTCAATAGTTGAGTGACTTGTAGTTAATGAATATTGATTAACTCGATGAAATAGTTTGATCAGTTAATCTCACATCATTGGAGCTCATGATTTGTAGGTCCTAATCCCTCCGTTGGCTCAATATGGTAATATTAAGGGTATAAAGTTAGAAGTGAAATTGAAGTGTTCAATTTCATACATGAGGTGTTATATCTATTATATATGATATAATTGATATAGTATATAGTTTTAATGTGAATTAGATTCATATATAAACTATATACTAAAGAGAGAATAAAGGAGGGCTAGGATGGTCATTTCCATCCCATTCCCCTATATATATGGTTGCATGAGATGCAAGTAGGTTAAGTGATTCAAAGGTTGAACACGCTTTCTTGTTGTGTTGTTGGAAGAGTTCCAAAGCACACATCTCTCTCAAAATACCTCACCTCTCCTAAAGGGAACCCACCTTCCTCCCTCACCTAGAGAACAACGGAGAAGATCTGGTGGTCGTGTCTTCATACGTTGGAGTTTCTGTTGCTGAGATCGTGATCATGGGAGAGAGGAGCACATGAAGAAAGGTTCTTCAAAGGTAATTTCTTGATGTCCATTCTATTTTATATGCTTAATCTAGTGTTTTATGTTCTTGAGTTAATCGTTGTTACTAAATCAAGAGCACGCGATTCGCAATCGCTTCCGCTGCGGGACTACAATTCCTTTCGCATAGTTCCTAAGATTAAGAGGAACTTAATTTCTATCTTTTGTCTGAATGAACGTGGATATTATATTTTTTTCTATTAGTAAAGCGTTCATTTCGAAAAATAGTGTCGATATTTGTTCTGCTAGATTAGAAAACAACCGATATGTACTTAAACCGAACAAAACTAAAAAAATTTTAAATCATGAGATGTTTAAAACTGCTAATACTCAAAGTAAAAAGCAAAGAATTTCTCATAATAATACCTATCTTTGGCATCTTAGACTTGGTCATATAAATCTAAACCAGATTGAGAGACTATCAAAGAATGGACTTCTAAACAAGTTAGAAGATGATTCTTTACCTCCTTGCGAATCATGCTTGGAAGGCAAAATGACTACACGACCTTTTACTGGAAAAGGTTATAGAGCCATAGAGCCTTTAGAGCTTATTATTCAGATCTTTGTGGTCTGGTGAATGTTAAAACTCGTGGAGCGTACTAATATTTCATCTCTTTCATAGATGATTATTCGAGGTATGGTTATTTATACCTAATGCACCATAAGTCTGAGGCTTTTGAAAAGTTCAAAGAGTATAACGCTGAAGTGGAGAATGCATTAGGGCAAACCATTAAAACACTTCGATTCGATCGAGGTGGAGAATATATGAATTTTAGATTCCAGGATTATTTGTTAGAACATGGAATTAAATCTCAACTCTCAGCACCTAATACACCACAACAAAATGGTGTGTCAGAATGGAGAAATAGAACCTTGTTAGACATGGTTCAGTCTATGATGAGTTATGCTCAATTGCCTGCCTCGTTTAGGGGTTACGCATAAGAGACTGTGGTTCAAATCTTGAACACTGTTCCATAAAAGAGTGTTTATGAAACACCATTTGAATTATGGAAGGGGTGTAAACCTATTTTACAACACTTCAGGATTTGGGGTTGTCCGACACACGTGCTAGTGACAAACCCAAAGAAACTGGAACTCCGTTCAAGATTATGCCAATTTGTTGGCTATCCCAAAGAAACGAGAGGTGGTCTTTCTACGACCCACAAGAAAACAAGGTGATTGTATTGACAAACACCTCTTTCTTGGAGGAAGATCACATGAGAAACCATAAACCACGTAGTAAACTAGTACTAAATGAAGCTACAGATGAACCAACAAGAGTTGTTGATCAAGCGAACCTTCATCAAGAGTTGATGAAGAAGCCAACACATCATGTCAGTCTCGTCCTTCTCAATCATTGGAAATGCCTCGACGTAGTGGGAGGGTTCTTTCCCAACCTGACCCCTGACCATTACTTAGGTTTAGCTGAAACACAAGTTGTCATACCAGATGACGGTGTAGAGGATCGATTGTCCTATAAACAGGCAATGATAACGTAGATAAGGACCAATGGATCAAAGCCATGGACCTTGAAATGGAGTCAATGTACTTCAATTCCATATGGGAACTTGTATACCAACCTTAAGGGGTAAGACCCATAGAGTGTAAATGGATCTATAAGAGAAAGAGAGATGCAACCGAAAAGGTACAGACCTTTAAGGCTAGACTTGCAGCAAAGGGTTTTACCCAAAGGGAAGAAGTTGACTATGAGGAAACTTTTTCCCTTGTTGCTATGCTTAAGTCTATTAGGATACTCTTGTCCATAGCCGCATTTTATGATTATGAGATTTGGCAAATGAAAGTCAAGACTGCCTTTTTGAATGGTAATCTTGACGAGAGCATCTATATGTCTCAGCCCGAATGGTTCATAACCCAAGGTCAGGAGCAAAAAGTTCGCAAGCTCAATCGATCCATTTATTGGTTGAAACAAGCATCTAGATCTTGGAACATAAGATTTGATACTGCGATAAAGTCTTATGGCTTTGACCAAAACGTTGATGAACCTTGTGTTTACAAGAGGATCATCAACGACAAATTAGTTTTCTTAGTACTTTATGTGAATGATATCATACTCATTGGGAATGATGTAGGATACCTAATTGAGATAAAGAATTCGTTGGCGACCAAATTCCAAATGAAAGATTTGAGAGAGGCGTAGTATGTTCTTGGGTATTAGATTTTCAGGAATCGCAAGAATAAAACGCTAGCTCTGACTCAAGCATCTTATATCGATAAAATGTTGACCCGATATTCGATGCAGAATTCTAAGAGGGGCTTATTACTCTTCAGGCATGGAGTTCATCTATCTAAGGAACAGTGTCCTAAGACACCTTAAGAAGTTGAGGATATGAGACGTATTTCCTATGCGTCTGCAGTAGGTAGCTTAATGTATGCTATTATGTGAACGAGGCCACACATTTTTTATTAAAGTGGGAATAGTCAGTAGGTACAAATCCTATCCAGGGTTAGACCACTTGACCGCAGTTAAAAAATATTCTCAAGTATCTTAGGAGAACGAGGGACTATACGCTTGTGTATAGGACTAAGATCCTTACTGGATACACCGATTCTGATTTTCAGACCAATAAGGATTCTAGGAAATCCACATTGGGATCAGTTTTCACCTTTAACGAGGAGCTACAATATGGTAAAGCATCAAGCAAGGATGCAACGCTGACTCCTCGATGGAGGTTGAGTATGTCGCGACTTGTGAAACAGCTAAAGAGGTTGTTTGGCTAAGGAAATTCCTTACTGATTTGGAAGTTGTTCCAAATATCCATCACCTTATACTGTGACAACAGTTGTGCGGTAGCCAATTCAAAGGAACCTTGCAGCCATAAGCGAGGCAAGCACATCGAGAGGAAGTGTCAGCTGATACGAGAAATAGTGCAACGAGGAGATGTGACAGTAGCGAAGATCGCTTGGAGCACCACATTGTTGATCCGTTTACAAAGACTCTCACGGCTAATGTGTTCGAGGGTCATCTGGAAAGTCTAGGTCTACGACATATGTACAGATGCTAATCTAGGGTAAGTGGAGGATATGTAATGGGTATATGGATGCCCTAGTTTATTGTATTTGTATCTCACAACTGTTTTAGATTATGATGTACCCCACTAGAGTTTTAGTTCAAGTGGGAGTTTGTTGGGGTTGGTGCCCCAAAACTCGTAGTTTGTAATTTTGTTCTAATTATTGTAATAAATAGTTATTGTTCGACATTTACATTATTGCTCTTGTATGAACCCTAAATCCAATAAACTAAACATCCAAGGATGTAAGATGTATCTTATACTGAATATAGTGTACATAAAAAGGATCTCAGTTCGAGATACAACCTAAATGGTCTATAAAAAGGGGATAAGGTTTCGGTACCTTACCTTGGTAATACTATAGATGTGACCCACTTTGTATATGATACAAACACTATGATCCTAACGTGTTCATGTAAATTACATGTGAGTGGGGATATCCTATGTAACGAGATTACATAAGACCGGACCGCGAAATAGTAACCACTAGATGTAACTCCGTTGACTAGCTAGGTTTTTATTTCACTATGACGATATAGGCAACTTGATTTCAATCTTGAGCAGGTTACAAACTCCTGTTTGCAAGGGATTGTCCTTTGACAAGTATGGGTGAGAGTGGCCACACTCGTCGACTCAATATGGCTACCTTCTTGACGACAAGACCGAGTGAGCAGCTGGAAACTTAGCCTAGCAAGATGGAATTCACTCCTTCCCGACTACTACGGTAAGTAGATGAATGTTTCCTTAAGTGTTGTCTCCGGGACTTAAACAAAGGGCTTGGTTCTCTCATTGGTCTGAGAGGGACTTCTGTTTGTTGGTAGTACCACAAACAAATTGTTAATTAGAAGAGCACTGGTACTTAAGGTACAAGATGTAACCCAGGGGTAAAACGGTAATTTGATCCAGCTGGTGTTACAAACATTCGTGAAGGATTGACTTGCTGTTATTTGTCTATATCCATGGCAAAGAAATATATCTGCAGTGAGAATAGTGCAGCTGCTGGACTTTAGTAGAGTGTTTCCATAGTTAACGAATGTTGATTATGAGGTTAATGAGATTAACCGAATAATCTTGTATCGTTGGAGCTTCTGATCTAAAGGTCCATTAGATCCACCTTCTAGCTTGTAAAGGGTTCTTCGATCGTTTGACTTTGAAATGTTTAAATTCATTAAGGAATAAATTTAATGTATATAGATACATTATAATATAAAGTTTTGGAACTATATATTATGAATTTAATGTGGATATGATTCATATTAAATTACATGAGAGAATTAAATATTTAAAAGAGTTCAAATATTATTTTAAATGTGAATGAGATTCATATTTGAAAACTATAGGTTCAAATTTAATGTGCATAAGATGTACATTAAAACTATAGGTTAGAGGGAAAATTTGATTAAATATGATTTAATAATAATTAAATATATGATATTTTATTTAATTTTGGTTAAATATGATTTAATTAAAATTAATATTCATTTATAATTAAATATGATTTAATTATTAATTAAATTAATTAATTTATATTTTTATTAAATTAATTAAGGGAACAATGACACGTTCCCACGATCCCTCTTCTGATCTCTATCGATAGTTATACGGGGAGAAGAGAGATCTGTTGGGGTTTATCAATCATTTATGCAGTTATTGAATTGTTGTGAAACTCTCTCTAAAAAACTTCCCTTCTCTTCCAATTTGTTGGAGACCTTCCCACCAAGGTTAGATCTAAATGGAATCTAGAGATATAGAAGGTTCTCACAAGTGATGTTGTCCTGTTGGAAAGGAAGAACAAAGAATTTGGTGTTCCTGTGTTGTTGTATTCAATTGGAGCAAGGAGTTGCTGATTTGGGAAAAACTACAAAGGTAAATTTAGAATTTTCTTATTGTTTATTTAAATTTAAAACATGTTTGCATGTTTTAGTTCCATGCCTAATTATATTAGATTTTATGCTTATCTTTGTATTTTTACCAATGTATTGGTATTTGTGTTTAACCAAAAACAAACAAGGAAAATCGATTTCAAATCACGTTTCCGCTGCTCAAGGGATCAGATTCCCATCATATAGGACGCTTAAGACATGGCTAGCGTTCTGTTCTTCCGATTTCGGACAATCTGGATACCTAGAAAATATTGAGCTTCTCCCAAATCTTTCATTTGGAATTGCGAAGCTAGCCATTGCTTAATGTCAGTTAGAAATCTACATCACTCCCAATGAGTAGGATATAATCGACATACAATATAAGAAATGCGACAGTGTTGTTGATGATTTTCTTGTAGACACAAGGCTCATCAACATTTTGATTAAAGCCATAAGATTTAATTGCCTCATCAAATCTTATATTCCAAGACCATGGGGCTTGTTTCAGTCCATCAATAGACCTTTGAAGCCTGCAAACTTTTTGCTCCTCGCCTTGGGCAATGAACCCCTTGGGCTGGTCCATGTAGATGGTCTCGTCAAGATTGCCATTAAAAAAGGCCATCTGGACATCCATCTGCCATACCTCATAGTCATAATATGCGACAATGGCTAGAAGGATCATGATAGAATTTACCATGGCAACAAGAGAAAAGGTTTCCTCATAGTCAACCCCTTCTCTCTTGTTAAAACCCTTTGCCACTAGTATGGGTTTGAAGGTCTGTACCTTCCCATCTACACAACGTTTATGCTTTTAGATCCACTTGCAACCACGAGGTTTGACCCCATTCGGTTGGTCCACAAGCTCCTAGACGAAATTGAAGTACATAGACTTCATTTCCAAGTCCATGGCTTTAATCCATTCGTCTTCGTTAATATCATTCATTGCCTGATCATAGGTCAATGGATCCTTGCAGTCATCAATGGACCCATGTAACGTTCAGGCTGTTTGACAATCCTCCCATTACGCCGAGGCATTCTCAACTCTTGATAATCGACTTGACTAGACGAGCTAGGATCAACAACATTTGTTGACGTACTAGCTTCATCAACAACTTTTGCTGATGAATTTTTCATTTCGTTCAACACAATCTTACTCTTGGTTTATAGTCCCTAATGTGATCCTCCTCAAGAAACGTAGCGTTTGTCGATACAAGCACCCTATTCTCCTAAGCATCATAAAACAAACCACCCCTTGTTTCTTTTTGGTAACCTACGAATAGGCACAATTTTGAACGGGCTTCCAATTTCTTCGGTTTGACACCAACACATAGACGGGGCATCCCCAAATCTTGTAGTGGCGTAAACTTGTTTTACGACCAAACAAGAGTTTGAATGGTGTTTCAGAAACACTCTTCGACCGAATAGTTTTCAAAATATATACAACAGTCTCCACTACATAACCCTAAAACGAATTAGGGAGAAGAACATAAGTCATCATCGACCGAACCATGTCCAAGAAGGTTCTATTTCTCCTCTCCAATACACCATTCTACTGTGGCATACCAGGTGCTGAGAGGTGAGAAGTAATTCCATGTTCTATCATATAGTCTTGAAATTCAGTGTCCATGTAGTCTCCACCTCGATCCAATCGAAGCGTTTTAATTTTTTTACCTAATTGGTTCTCAACCTCGGTTTTGTACGCCTTGAACTGTTCAAGAGTTTCAGACTTTCGATGCATTAGGTAAATGTACCCATATCTCGAGTAGTCATCTGTAAAAGTTACAAAGTATTCGTAACCTCCACGTGCTTTAACATTCATCAGACACAAGAGGTCAGAATGTAGAAGCTCAAGAGGCTCCTTGGCGCAATAACCTTTTCCACTAAAAGGTCTTTTGGTCATTTCGCCTTGAAGGCATGACTCACAGACTGGTAATTACTTTTCTTCTAACTTGCTTAGAAGTCCACTCTTCCCATGTCTCTCAATCCTATTGAGATTTATGTGGCCTAACCTTAGATACCAAAGATGGACGTTTTCTTTTGGAGAAACTTTTAATTTCTTAGTTAGCGTTTCGACTGTTTTAAGCAGTTCAATATTCAAAACACTTTTGACTTAGTTTGGTTTAAAACATACAAATTATTCTTAAGTGAAGCTGAATATAACAAATTTCCATTTCGAGAAATGAACACTTTATTGCTCATAAAAGAAAAAGAAACTGATTGTTCTAACAGATATGAAATTGAAACAAGGTTTCTAGTAAACCCTGGTAATATGTACATGTTATCTAATAAAATGTACTTCCCGCCAAAGTAAAGCTTCACTTTGCCTACAGCTGCAGCCGAGAAAACTTCTTCGGTTCCAACTCAAAACGTTATCTCACCTCCCTGCAGTCGCCGCCAAGAACTAATTCCCTTAAAAGAAGAACAAACATGGTTAGTGGCGCCTGAATCAAGTATTCAGATAGAGTCACTACTTTCCACTAAACAAGTTTTTACAACAAGTAAATCATATTTATCTTCCTTCTTCTTCTCGGCAAGGTACTTGGGACAATTCCTCTTCCAGTGACCGTCCCCGTTGTAGTCGAAACACTTTCCTTTCACTGCTACAACCTTGACCTTTTTGCCTTTGAGGGTGGCAACGCGGTCAACTTTACCCACCTTCTTCTTCTTTATCCCTTTTAGTCCAGAAGGAACTACAGACTTTGTCCCAGAGGTCGAACCCCTTTGATATGACCTAAAGGCAACGTTTGCCTCAGCTTTCTGTCCCCTGACTTACATAAAGAACTGAAAAGTCTGTAACTCGTTATGAAGGGTGGTTAGAGTGTAGTTTATCTTGTTCATAACAACATTGCTACGAAACTGAAGGAAACTCTTTGGAAGAGTCTCCATTATAAAACTGACTTGGCTCGACTGATCGATCGAAGCTCCATTCACCTCCACCAAGTTAAAGTGGGTCATCATGTCGAGAACATGTTCCCTAACAGATGTGCCCTCCTTCATCCTAGTGTTGAATATATGTTTGAGTGAATCATGCCTAACCTGGAAGGACTGTTGTCCAAACATGTTTTGCAACGATTCCATGATCTCCTTGGCGGTGACCATGATCTCATGCTTCTTAGCCAAAACTTCAGATATGCTGGCTATAATGTAGGCCTTGGCCTTTTCATTAGCCCGGATCCACCGATCGTACACATCACGAACACTTCGTGATGCGGTCGAGCTCGGCACCAGAGGACATTCCTCAGTGAGCGCGAACATAAGATCGTCTGTTACTAAGATTGTGTTTATATTGTTTTTTCAGGATTGGTAATGTCACCAATGAGTTTATCTGAACTCAAAAGGGCTATGATTGAACTCGACATTTTGCTGAAAGAAAAAAAAAACTTTGTATAAGTTCTTGCAAAAACTTTTCAAAAAATCCAATCATGTTTTAGTGAATTTTATCCTATGATTCCCAGGTCATTTAAAATTGCAATGATACCCCAAAGGTTTAGAATGACCGCCACCGTAGGGTAGACAAAACTACTCCTCCTCTTGGACGAGAGTTTCTCGACCAGACCCTAATTCCAGAGTAACTCTTATTCCATTAGGCATGTGTTACCATTATTTAGTCTGAATCCATTAACTCTTAGTGAATCTCGTGTGTGTCACCCTCAATCTTTAAATTTCCTAGTATCGTCGAAACAATAGCCGCCGTAGGGACGACTATGAAGGCTAACCAACAAGAAAATCGTATCCCTTTCAGAATTCACGGTGTTCTGACTTCCATGATGAAAGCCCTCCGTAGGGATTGTCTGGGCCAAGCCAAACTAGAAGGCAGATCATGGGCGTCTCACGGTGTGAATCAAAAGAAGAGACCGTGGGTCCCGTTTTCACAGGTCCCGCTCCCACTCACTATAAGTACCCTCTCCATTCACCTTGAATGTTGACCCATACAAATGCCACCCGTAGGGAGAGGCTCCCATTTGCACCACGAGGCCGAGTATGGATCTCACGGTGAGAACACCACGGAGATTTGTGGATGGAGACTTAAATGTATCTTCTACACTTAATCTCCTCCCACTCATCACTTTATATTATCGGGATTGACCTAGATAAATCGGCTAATATTTACCTAAGTCAACCAATATAACTCTTATATTGGATTAGCCTAAGTCTATAATCATATGGTTAACTTAGGTCTTGTTGGGGTTGGTGCCCTAAAACTCGTAGTTAAACTGTTATTACTTCAGTAAAGTGTTATTGTTCGTTTTTTACGATATTTCTATTGTTTTAAACCCAAATCCAATAAACTAAACATCCAAGGCTGCAAAATGTATCTTTAACTGAGTGTAGTGTACATATAAAGGATCTTGGTTCGAGATACTAAAGGGTCTATAGTAAGGGGATAAG
Source organism: Trichosanthes cucumerina (assembly GCA_036507285.1). Taxonomy (NCBI): domain Eukaryota; kingdom Viridiplantae; phylum Streptophyta; class Magnoliopsida; order Cucurbitales; family Cucurbitaceae; genus Trichosanthes; species Trichosanthes cucumerina. The sequence goes on from CM071837.1 coordinate 21,934,550, forward strand.
GTTTGGGTACCGTACCCTGGTAAAACTATGAATGTGGCCCACTTTGTATATGATACAAACACTGTGATCCTAACATGTTCGTGTAGATGACATGTGAGTGGGGATATTCTATGTAATGAGATTACATAAGACCGGACCACGAAATAGTAACCACCAGATGTAACTCCATTGACTAGTTAGGTTCTATTTCACTAGGATGACCTAGGCAACTTGATCTCAATCCTGAGCGGGTTACGAACTCCTGTTTACGAGGGATTGTCCTTTGACTAGTATGGGTGAGAGTGGCCAGATTCACCGACTTAATATGCCTACTTTCTTGGGGACAAGACGGAATGAGCAGCTGGGGACTTAGTCTAGCAACATGGAATTCACTTCGTCTCGCCTACTAGGGTAAGTAGTGGAATGTTCCCTTCATTGGTGTGTCCGGAACTTGAACAAACGACCCGACCCTCTCATTGGCCCAGAGGGACTCTATTTGTTGGTAGGGCCACAAACAAATTGTTCATTACAGGAGCATTGGTACTTAAGGTACAAGATGTAACCCAGGGGTAAAACGATAATTTTATCAAGCTGGTGTTACGAACATTAGTGAAGAATGGACTTGCTGTTATTGGTCAATATCTGTGGACACAGAAATATATCTGCAGTGAGAAGAGTGCAACTGCGGGACTTTAGTGGAGTGTTCCCGTAGTTAACGAATCTTGATTAGGAGGTTAATGAGATTAATCGAGTAATATCGTATCGTTGAAGCTTTTGATCTGTAGGTCCATTAGGTCCACCTTGTGACTCGTAAAGGGTTCTTAGATCGTTTGAATTTGAAATGTTCAAATTCATTAGGGAATGAGTTTAATGTATATAGATACGGTATAATATATAGTTTTGGAACTATATATTATAAATTTAATGTGAATATGATATATATTAAATTGTATGAGAGAATTAAATACTTGAAAGAGTTCAAATATTAATTTAAATGTGAATGTGATTCATATTTAAAACTATAGGTTAAAATTTAATGTGCATAAGATGTGCATTAAAACTATAGGTTAGAGGGAAAATAGATTAAATGTGATTTTATCAAAATTAAATATATGATATTTAATTTATAGTTAATTAAATATGATTTGATTAATTAATTATATTATTTAATTAATAATTTGATTATTTGTTTTATAATATAATAAATAAAGGAAAACAAAACAAAAGAGGGGAACGTGGCACGTTCCCCACTTCCCTCCATCGATAGGGAGTGGGGGAAGTTTTTTCCCTCTGACAGGTTTTCTTCTCCTGGTGAGAAGAAATCGATGGATGATTGTTCAGTGATTTTGGTAAAAAAATTGGCTCAAGGAAAATTTTCTCTCTCTCAATTCCCTTCTTCAAAAAGATGGATCCCTTCCCACATAGGGCGATCTAAGTAGATACTCAGAGGATAGGAGGTTCTCACTACTGGTGTTGTTCTGTTGTAGAAAACAAAGAAGTAGTTTTCCAGTTCCTAAGGCCCCGTTTGATAACGTTTCTGTTTCTTGTTTCCTGTTTCTTGTTTCTTGTTTTCCATTGTTTAAGAATAAGAAACAAGAATGTGTTTGATAACTGTTTTTGTTTCTTGTTTCTTAAAAATAAAAAATAGAAACAGAAACTTGTTTGATAACTATTTTTTGTTTCTTGTTCTTGATTTTTTTTTATGGTTTAAAAATAATTTAATTATATAATATAAAACAGATAACATGCATTAAGGGTGAGCAAATTTATTTATGGCAAAATCTAATGGGTTCTTAGTATACTAAAACTTAAAAAAGTATATATTAGAAAAATAACCATTAAAAATTAAAACAATATATAAATACAAATATTTAAATATAAATACTAAAATATAAAATTCAAAATTAAAATTATATATAAGTATATATATTGCAAAGTAAAAAATTAACATATTATATAAGTATGTATGACAAAATTTAAAATTCAAAATACATCTAATATATAAATAAACATATTAAATCTATATATAAATAATAATAGAACAGTATATATATTTATATTGCCAGCAAAGTAAAAAATTAACAATTATATAAATATGTAAGACAAAATTTAAAATTCAAAATACACCTAATATATAAATAAACATATTAAATCTATATATAAATAATAATAAAACAATATATATATTTATATTACAAGAAATCGAAATTAAGGGAAAAAACAACATAATTTGGGTGGACATGGGATTCGAACACAGAACCTATCATTTGCTAATAAAATTTTAAGCAAAAACTTCACCTCCAAACAAATAAGAGAATATGAAAACTTTATGGAACATTTATATATAAAAAGAAACGGAACAAAGAGAAACTACTATTTATAGTTTCCAATTTTTTGTCCAAATTTTTAGAACGTTTCTCAAATTTTGGGAACAAGAAACAAGATGGATTATCAAACAACTCTGTTTCTTAAAAATTGAGAAACAGGAACAAGAAACAGGAAACGAGAACGTTATCAAACGGGCCCTAAGTTGATGTGATTTTGGAGCAAGGAGTTGAAGTTGAGAAAACAACAAAGGTAAACGAATTTCCTTTTAGTTTAGTTAATTCCTAAAGCATGTTTGCATGTTTGTATCCATGTCTAATTAGATTAGGAAATGTATGCTTGTTCTGTATTTTTCCCAATGTAATGGTTTTTTATTTTTCAACCAAAACAAACTTGCAATTACGATTCAAAAACACGTTTCCGCTGCTCAAGGGGATCAGATCTCCATCAGGTCTATGTGAGTATATTCAATTAACAATTCATTAACGACACTCACGTGTAATATAACCTTTTGATCTCCAGACCAAATTCACTCCCAAGTCGGTTTCAATGTAGGGGGTATTCCGCAAAGTGTCAGCTTAAATACCCCAACCTTAGACAGAACCTTTCTTAGACATAGTAATTAATTAGTCACCATCCATTAGTTATATTTTGATTTCCTAATTCTAATCTTATTTGAAATAGAAAACATAAGCCTAATTATTCAAGTTCTAAACCATTTAAAACTAATAATTAACTTAGGTTACATGCATTTCTATGTTATTGTGTTTGATCATGTATCACATGAATTATTAAACTATAACATGCATACATTGCATGTATAAATGCATGTCAATGTTTTTAATCGAAGTAATATAACTCTTATGTTAACTAAATTAAAACATGCATTTGATTATAACTCTTATATTAAAACCCTATCATGCATACTATATATTATAAGATTTATAATATAAATATGATGTATGAAATGCTTAACCTAAGGCGAGATTTTAAAACTATAGGACATACATTATGCATAAAATTAAATCATACAACATTTGCATAATTAAATAAAATAGCAAAAGTGGACTGATTTTGGTGCCCTAGCGACATTAATATAATTAATTAACATTAATATAACACTTACATTAACATTAATTCAATTAAATTAATAAAACTTAATTTACATAAAAAATAAATTAAATAAAAAAATAATTTCGATGAAAATGGCTTAAAAAACGCTCCCACTCTCCATTTTCGTGCGGAAAAGGTGATGGAACTGCCCACTATCGGAGTAGCGTTGCAACGTCGTGGGTAGCGTTGCAACGCTGCGCTTGATGCACGTCTCCAGGGCGCTACGCTTGAAGCATTGCAACGCCGCCACTGGCGTCGCAACAGTTAGCGTGCTGCGCGCGCCTCCACGCCCTTCAGCGTTGCAACGCTTGCCTGCTGCAAGCCTTCCAACCGCATGGATACCGTTGCAACGATGATGAACAGCGTTGCAACGCTGTCCTCTGTCCAACATCTCTACTTTGAGTTTTTTTGCTCGTTTTCGCGCCATTTCTTCAGAGCAACTCATGCCACGAACGACCTGGACTTATAGACTCAATTTACATACAATAATAGCCAAAACAACGGACACTTACATCGATCTCATCAATAGAAAATGTAAATCTAGTATAAGTGCCAAAACCAAAAACATCCATTTCGCAAACCATTAACATTCATCTCATGAAATTAATGCTACCCACCTTAATTTTAAGAAATTATAGAATACACAACGAAGAGCAACGTTGGGCTCGAATACCAATTGAAGAGAATCGATTTCCCAGAAGAGAAGACGTCGTGAAACATCATCGATTCGTTGTGTGTGTAATTTCTTAAGCATGCTGGTTTGAGAAGGAAAACAGTAAGTAAACATTTTACTGCCTCTTGTAGACAATTTCTAGAAATTTCTTCTCAATCTCTCACGATCCAACGATCCTCACAAACAACGCCACCTCCAAAAGATCTTCTCAGTTGTTCTCGGAAGGTAGAGGGAGAGTTGTGGAACTCCCTTTGGAATTTGGGATGGAGAGAAGGTATGAAGAATTAAGAGAGATTAGAGAGAGATCTTTTTTTCTACCCAATTACCCAATTAACGAATTTGAACACTTCAAATTTGAACACTTATAATTGACATATAATTGACATAACTACCCAATTAACGAATTTGAACACTTCAAATCCACTCAAAACTATAAACCCTCAATTTGTCTAATTGAGCCAACAGAGGACCTAATGGACCTACACCTGATGAGCTCCAATGATACGAGATTAACCGATCAAACTCTTTGATCCGGTTAATCACTATTCATTAGCTACAGTAACACTCCACGAAAGCCCGTAGCGGAACTCTCACCACTGTAGGACAAGTTGTGTTCATGGATATAACTGATATCTACGAGTCGTCCCTTCGCAGCTTGTTCGTAGCCACTTCTGGGTCAAGTTACCGTTTTACCCCTATGTCTACTTCTTCTTCCTTAAGTCCCACTGCTTCTCTAATGAACAACTTTGTTGTATGGTCCAACCATAAACAATGTCCCTCTCGGGTCAGTGAGACGACTGACGTCCATTGTTCAAGCCCCAGAGACAATACTTAAGGGAACAACCTCTCTAGATTCCCTAGTTCGGGAACAAGTGAATTCCTTCTTGCGTAGTCAACTTTGCAGCTCCCCACGAGGTCCTGTCCCCAAGAAGGCAGGCATATTAGGTGTATCCATACCACCCCCACTCGGACTAGTCAAAGGACAAACCCCCGCAGACTTGAGTCTGTGACACGCCAGGATTAAGGACGAGGCACTAATGGTCATCTACGAAGTTATTAGTCCTACTGGTAACGGTGTTACATCAGTAGGTCTAATAATTCACGGTTAGGTCCTGTTCAATCTCATAGCAAAGGATGCCCCCACTCGCATGTCAACCACATGAACGAGCTGGATGACCTCATTTGTATCCAATACAAAGTGGGTCGCATCCATAGTGTAACCAGAAAAAGGTTTCCAACCCTATCCATATATTGTAGACCGTTCGGGTCACTAACTCAAATGTGATCCTTCCCGTGTGTCAACTACACACAATTGAAGTACAATAATATGACCCTAAAGCTTAGTTTATTGATTAAATTTGATAAAATGTGAGACACAAAGTTTTGAAAACTAAATAATTTTTATTCATTTATAAAAACTATATTACAAACTACACGAGATTAGGGCAAACACCCCAACACCAACTTGCCCTAGTCTGGAAGGACTCGAAGACCTAAACTCTCTAGGTGACCCTCAAACACCTTAGCTGTGAGAGCCTTTGTAAACGGATCAATAACGTTGTGCTCCAAAGCTATCAGCATGACTGTCACGTCTCCGCGGTGCACAATCTCCCGCATCAGGTGATACTTGCATTCAATATGCTTGCCCCTCTTATGACTTGGAGGTTCTCTCGAGTTGGCCACTGCTCCAATGTTATCACAAGACAGGGTCACTAGCAAGTTCATATTTAGAACAACTTCCAAATCTAGCATGAACTTCCTAAGCCAAACAACTTCTTTTGCAGCTTCACAAGCTGCTACATACTCGACTTCCATTCGTGGAATTAGCGATGCATCCATGTTTGATGCTTCGCCACACTTTAGCTCCTTCGTTGAGGGTGAACATTGACCCCGATGTGAATTTCCTAAAACCCTTATCGGTCTGAAAGTCAGAGTCTGTGTATCCCGTAAAAATCAAATTCCTACTTTCATACACCAGCATGTAGTCCCTCGTTCTCCTAATATACTTGAGGTTTGACTTTACGACAGACCAGTGATCTAATCCTGGATTGGATTAATATCTACTGACAAACTCAACTGCATAATAGATGTCGGGCATAGTACAACATTGCATACATAAGGCTCCTCATAGCAGAAGCATAAGGGATGCGTCTCATATCCTCAACTTCTTAAGGTGTCTTAGGACATTGATCCTTAGATAGGTGAACCCCTAGCCTGAAAGGAAACAAGCCCTTCTTTGAGTTCTGCATACTATATTGGGACAACATCTTGTCGATATAGGATGCTTGAGACATAGGTAGCGTTACGTTCTTCAAGTTTGGATTATCTGGATACCTAGAACATATTGAGCTTCTCACAAATCTTTCATTTGGAATTGTGAAGCTAACCAATGCCATTAAGAAATCCTACATCATTCCCCATGAGTTGGATATCATCCACATACAATATAAGAAATGCGACAGTATTGTTGATGATTTTCTTGTAGACACAAGGCTCATTAACATTTTGATTAAAGGCATAAGATTTACTTGCCTCATTAATTCTTATATTTCATGATCTTGAGGCTTGTTTCAGTCCATAAATAGACTTTTGAAGCCTGCAAACTTTTTGTTGTTGGCCTTTGGCAATGAACCCCTTGAATTGGTCCATGTAGATGATCCTGTTAAGATTGCAATTTAGAAAGGTCGTCTTGACATCCATCTGCCATACCTCATAGTCATAATATGCGACAATGGATAGAAGGATCCTGATAGATTTTACCATGGCAACAGGAGAAAAAGTTTCCTCATAGTTAACCCTTTCTCTTGGTAAAACTCTTTGCCACTAGTTTGGCTTTAAAGGTCTGTACCTTTACATCTACACTACGTTTCTGCTTGTAGATCCACTTGCAACCAATAGGAATTGTCAACATCATTCATTGTCCAGGGTCTTAATCCATTCGTCTTTGTCAACATCATTCATTGCCTCATCATAAGTCAATGGATCCTCGCAGTCATCATCAGGTATGACAACTTGGGTTTCAGCCAAACCCATGTAACGTTTAGGTTGTTTGATAGCCATCCCACTACGTCGAGGCATTCTCAACTCTTAAGAATGCACTTGACTAGACGAGCTAGGATCAACATCACTTGTTGGCGTACTAGCTTCATGTGGTCCTCCTCAAGGAATGTGACGTTTGTCGATACAAGTACCCTATTCTCCTTAGGATCGTAAAAGAAACCACCCCTTGTTTCCTTTGGGTAACTTACGAATAGGCATAATTTTGAACTAGGTTCCAATTTCTTCGGGTTTGACACCAATACATAAACCGGACATCCCAAAATCCTGAAGTGGTGTAAACTTGTTTTACGACCAAACAAGAGTTCCAATGGTGTTTTAGAAACACTCATCGACGGAACAGTGTTCTCCACGACATAACCCAAAATGGAATATGGGAGATGAGCATAACTCATCATCCACCGAACCATGTTCAACAAGGTTCTATTTCTCCTCTGCGTACACCATTCTACTGTGATATACCAGGTGCTGAGAGTTGGGACTGAAAGGAATTGAATCCCGTGTGGAAGTGACTGATCGCATATGCACTTAATTGTGTTACATAGAAGTTGCTTAAAATCATGAATCTGGGCTAAACACACTAATTTGAAAGCTAAGAGAGATTAAAAGGATTACCTTTGAAGACCACTTCTTCATGTAGTTCCTTGTCGTCCACGACTTCTTCTTCTCTACGAACGAGTTCTCGAACACCGCCAAAAAGCCTTCTCGGTTGTTCTCTAGGAGAGGGAGAGAGGTGGGCTCTCCTTTTGATTTAGTGGTGTTTTTAGAGAGAACTTTGAGAGAACTCTTGTGTTTGCCTTGGATGCAAAACTACACAAATGGTTCAACTGTTCCAAAAATGCATCCAAAGGGATGTTTTTATAGGCAATGTTGGTGGAGACAAATTCTCCACCCATCTTACCACTATCTCCACATATTATGCATAAATGCATAATATAAGGTGTCAAACACCTTATTATCTGAATCATATTCATATAATTTGGAGAAATTGGATTTAAATAAGTCCAATTTCATTTCTCTAAAATTATACCATATTTTATGTCCAAATTCCATAATTAGACATAATTATATGAATCATATTTACATTGAACTATATATTATATCAATCATATCATATATAATTGATATATTCTTAAATTTGAACTTGAACATTTCAAATTCATTCCAAAAATTTATACCCTCTATTAAATTCCATGTTGAGCCAACCAAGGGACCTAGTGGACCTACAGATCATGAGCTCCAACGATATGACATTGACTAATCAAACTCATTGATCCCGTCAATCAACATTTGTTAACTACGAGTCACTCCACTAAAGACTCGTAGCTGCACTTTGCTCACTTTAGGACAAGTTGTGTCCATTGATTTAACCAATGCACATGAATAAACCATTCACAGGTCGTTCGTAGTCATAGTTGTGTCAAATTTCTGTTTTACCCCTACGACTATTTCTTGCACCTTAAGCACCATTGATCATCTAATGAACAACAAGTTTATGGTCTGCCCATAAACATTATCCCTCTCGGGCCAGCAAGAGGGAGGGACCCGGTTGTTCAAGACCTGGATACAACTCTTAAGGGAACAACCTATCTACTTACCCGATAACGGAGAACGAGTGAATTCCCTCTTGCGAAGTTGAGTCCCCAACTCCCTACAAGGTCCCATCCCTTAGAAGATAGACATATTGAGTCGTCAACTGTGGCCACTCTCACCCGTACTAGTCTAGGGGAAATCCACGACAGATAGAAGTTCGCAACTCACTCAGGATTCAGGTTGAATCACTATTTGTCATCGTTTGAATCATTAGCCCTAACCTATCAATTGTTGGGATTTTTTTTTCTAATCTCGCAAACTTTTCAAATAAATTAAGCTCCAGGGTGATTCAATTTCTAAGAGAACTAGAACTTGAACGGTGTGTAGTGTACACACAAGGAGGATCACGTTCGAGTTAATGACCCAAACGGTCTACAGTATATGGATAGGGTTGGAGACCTAATCCTAGATACACTGTGGATGTGACCCGCTTTGTATTCGATACAAACGAGGTGATCTGACTCGTTCATGTGGTTGACATGCGAGTGGGGGCACCTGTGAAATGAGATCGTACAAGACCGGACCATGAATTATTAGACCTACTGATGTAACACCATTGACAGTAAGGACTAATAAATTCGTAGATGACCATTAGTGACTCGACCTGAATCCTGAGCGTGTTACAGACTCCTGTCTGCGGGTGTCTGTCCTTTGACTATTACGGGTGAGGTGGTCATAGTTACTCGCCCAATATGCTTATCTTCTCAGGGGCAGGACCAAGTAGGGAGCTGGGAACTTAACTACGCGAGATGGAATTCACTCGTTCCTGCCTTTAGGGATACTAGAGAGGTTGTTCCCTTAAGTGTTGTCTCAAGGGATTGGACAACGGGCACCCACCTTCTCACTGGCCCGAGAAGGGTGCTGTGTATGGTTGGACAATCACAATATGTTGTTCATTAGAGGAGTAGTGGGGACTTAAGAAACAAGAGGTAGACACAGGGGTAAAACGATAATTTGACCCAACCGTGTCTACGAACAACCTGTGAAGGGTCGACTCATGGGCATTGGTTATATCAGTGGACACGTAATATTCTACACTTACGGGAGTGCAACTACGGGCTATAGTGGAGTGTTACCGTAGCTAATGAATGTTGATTAATCGGGTCAAAGAGTTTGATAAGTTAATCTCGGATCATTGGAGCTCGTCTTTGTAGGTCCATTAGGTCCCTCGGTTGGCTCCATCTGGGTTCAAAGAAGGGTTAGAGTTTTGGTATGAAATTGAAGTGTTCAATTTCATTTAGAGGCATTTATGTCATTTATATGAGATATGAATGATATAATATATAGTTTAATGTGAATGAGATTGATAATAAACTATAGGTTAGCCTAATTGGAGAAATTAATTGAGAGAAATTAAATTGAATGTGATTCAATTTAATTAATTCAGAATTATTGCAAATGTGATTTGCAATATGAGATATGTGATATCTTATATTATATGGTTATGCAAATATGATTTGCATAACCTATGGTTGTGGTAAAATGGTGATTATGTGGAGATTTTAACTCCACTATTTAATCCCTTCTTGCGAGAAGGAAAAGTCTCAAACTCTCATTTTTTTGGATTTAACCAAAGAGAAGAGTCTCTAATTCTTTCAACTCTCCTCCCTCTCCAAAACCAAGAAGTCCCACCACTTTCTTTCTTACAAAGGAAGAACAATCGAGAAGGTCGTTGGTGGTGTTCGATTTTCGTTCGAGAGAAGCGTTCGTTTAAATCGAGAAGCACGAAGTGTTCGTGACCAAGGAAGGAACTTTGAAGAACTGTCTACAACAAGTAAGTACGTTCTTCTCGCTGTAATTTCTTCCTTTCTATGTATGTTTAACTTAGATCTAAGTGTTAGATCGTTTTAACAAATTTTAAGTAGCGTAACGATACCTTGACGATTCGATCGTCTTCCGCTGCTCGGGGATTTTCATTCCCTTCAATTGGTATCAGAGCCAGGTTCAATGGTTCTTCGTTATGCACTGATTTTTGTTAAAATAGGTGGGTAATTTACCTTATTTCATGAGATGAATGTTGGTTTGCGAATTTGGATGTTTTTCAGTTTTGGCATTTTAGATTTACAATTTTATGTTGATGAGATGAATGTAAAGGCGCGTTGTTTTTGGGCATTTTTGTTGTAAATCGAGTCTGTAAATCCGAGTCGTTCGTGGCAAGAGTTGATGTGAAGAAATTGGAGCAGAAACGGGCGAAATTCGATGAAGAACAACAAAAAAGTTTGCTGTTCTGTCGATGGCGTTGAGACGCTGTTCATCGGCATCTCAACGTATGTCATGCGGTACCGGCTTGGCAGCGAGCAACGTTAACGCGCTAGGTGTAGCGTTACAACGCCACGCGACGTGGAGCACGCTGACCTCAACGCTGGACGCTGTAGTTTTTTTCGAAATTATTATTATTTTTATTTATAAATTTGTATTTTATTTATTTATTTAATTATTTTATTAAATAATATTAATATAAATGTTATATTAATGTTATTTAATTAAATAATTACCCCTAGGTGCCAAAATCGGCCAATTTTTGCTATTTAATTATTTTATGCATGTGATGTATGATTTAATTAAATTTTCTATGTGCATAATATGCCATATAGATTTAAAATCCCATCTTAGGTTAAACATATTCATGCATCATTTTTATTATAAGAGTTATAATACGTAGTTTGCATGATAGGTTATCTTATAAGAGTTATAATATAATTAAATGCATGTTTAATTTAATTAATATAAGTGTTATATTTTTTAGATTAAAGTATGCTCATGCATTTATATTCATGTGATGAATTATATTAAGTTATAGTATATAGTTATTCATGTGATGAATGATCAAGCACTATAACATAGAAATGCATGCAACATAAGTTAATTATTAGATTTAAAGAGTTTAGAACTTGAATAATTAGACTTAGGTTTTCTTTTTTCGAATAAGATTAGAAATTAGGAAATCAAAGTTTAGTCTATGAATGGAGATTGATTAGTAACTCTGTCTAAGGAAGGTTTTATCTAAGGCTGGGGTATTTAAGTTGACGCTTGCGGAACACCCCTACCTGAAAACCGACCTGGGAGTGAATTCAGTCCGGAGATTCTTAATTATACTTATCGTGAGTGTCGTTAATTAAAAGTGTTTTAATTTACTCACATATACATAAGTAATAATGTGATTATAAACTTAGGTTATAACCATATAAAAGTTATATTGGTAGACTTAGGTAAATTTTAGATGGTTTATCTAGGTCAGCCCCTAATAAAATTAAAGTGCTAAGATGGAGGAAATATAGTGTATGAGATACATTTAATTTCCGACCACAAATCTTCGTTAAGTCTGCACCATGAGATCTATACTCGGCCTCGTTGCGCAAATGGGAGCGTCCCCCTTCGGGTTGCATTTGTATAGGTCAATATCATTGTGGATTGAAAGAGTACTTATAGTGAGTGGGAGCGGGACTTGTGAAAACGAGACCCACGGTCTCTTCATTCGATTCACACCATGAGACCCCTATGACCCGCCTGCTAGTTTGGCCTAGACAAGACAATCCCTTCGGAGGGCCTAATCATGGGAATCGGAACACCGTGAATTCTCGAAAGGGATACAGTTTCCTGGTTGGTTTTCCTTCTTGGTTCACCCATCGATGGCTATTATTTAGACGAATGCTTGGAAACTTAAAGATATAGGGTGACACTCAAAAAATTTGTTAAGAGTTAATGAAATCGACCGAACAATGGAAATTAAATGCCTAATAGAATAAGAGTTATTCTGGGATTAGGGTCTGATCGAGAAAGTCTCGTCCTAGAGGAGGAGTGTTCTGTTCACCCTTCGGTGGCGGTCATTCTAAACATTTAGGATATTATTGCAAATTTTGAATGACCTAGGGATCATGAAACAATTTTTGTTAAAACTTGATTGGATTTCAAAAGTTTTTTGCGAGACTAACACAAAGTTTTCTTAATTTTTCAGCTTAAAACATGTCTAGCTCAATTATAGCTCTACTCGTGTCTGATAAATTAGTGGGAGATAATTACCAAACATGGAAAAACAACATAAACACAATTTTGGTAACTGACGACATTAAGTGCATGCTCACTGGGAAGTGTCCTCAGATGGCGGGCTCGACTGTGTCGCGAAGTGTTCGCGATGCGTACGATTGATAGATCAGGGCCAATGAAAAGGCCAAGGTCTATATCATTGCCAGCATATCTGATGTTTTGGCAAAGAAACATGAGCTGATGGTCACCACTAAAGAGATCATGGAGTCCTTGTAGGAAATGTTTGGACAATAGTCCTTTCCAGTCCGGCATGACTCGCTCAAATACGTCTTTAATGGACGGATGAAAAAGGAGTCGTCTGTCCGTGAACATGTTCTAGACATGATGACCCACTTTAATCTAGCTTATATGAACTGGGATTCGATCGATGAGTCGGGTCAGGTCAGTTTTATCTTCGAGACTCTTCTGAAGAGTTTCCTTCAGTTTCATAGCAATGCTGTCATGAACAAAATTAGCTACACCCTGACTACCCTCCTCAATGAGATACCGAATTTCCAGTCTTTGATGAGAGCCAGGGCACCGGAATCTGAGGCAAATGTTGCCTACAGGTCTTATCACAAGGGTTCGACCTCTGGGACTAAACCTGTTGCTCCTTCACACCCGAAAGGGAAGAAGAAGATGAAGAGGGGTAAAACTGACCGAGTTGCCGCCCAGAAGAGAAAGAAGGTCAAGGAAGTTGCAGATAAAGGAATGTGTTTCCACTACAATGGGGACAACCACTGGAAGAGAAACTGCCCCAAGTACCTAGCCGAGAGGAAGAATAAAGGTAAATGTTATTTACTTGTGTCTGAAACCTTTTTAGTGGAGAGTAGTGACTCTGCCTAGATATTGGTTTCGGGCCCCACTAACCATGTTTGTTCTTCTTTTCAGGGAATTGATTACTGGCAGCCGCTGCAAGAGGGTGAGGTGACTCTACGGGTTGGAAAAGGGGAGATAGTCTCTGCTGCAACGATCGACAAAGTGAAGCTTCATTTCGACGGAAAGTACTTATTATTAGATAATTTGTACATTGTACCAAGGTTTACTAGAAACATTGTTTCTATTTCCTGCCTTATTGAACAATGTATATCTGTTTCCTTTGAATCCAATAAAGCGTTTATTTCTTTCAAAGGCAATGTTATTTGTTCAACTTCACTTGAGTCTAATCTGTATGTTTTGAAACCTAATTCAATCAAAAGCGTTTTGAACACTGAGTTATTTAAAACTGCGGAAACACGAACTAAAAGAGCGAAAATTTCTTCTAAGGAAAATGCCTATCTTTGACATGTACGGTTAGGCCACATTAATCTCAATAGGATTGAGAAACTAGTGAAGAGTGGACTTCTAAACGAGTTGGAAGAAAATTCTTTACCGGTGTGTGAGTCATGCCTTGAAGGCAAAATGACCAAACGTCCTTTTAGTGGAAAAGGATATAGAGCCAAAGAGCCCCTTGAGTTAGTACATTCTGAGCTCTGTGGTCTGATGAATGTTAAAGCTCGAGGTGGTTATGAATACTTCATGCCTTTCATAGACGATTACTCGAGGTATGTGTATATTTACCTAATGCATAAGAAGTCTGAAACTCTTCAAAAGTTCAAGTAGTACAAGAATGAGGTTGAGAACCTCTTAGGTAAATCGCTTAAAACACTTCGATCGGATCTAGGTGGAGAGTACATGGACACTGAATTCCAGGACTATATGATAGAACACGGAATTACGTCCCAACTCGCAGCACCTGGTATGCCAAAGCACAATGGTGTATCAGAGAGGAGAAACAGAACCTTGTTGGACAAGGTTCGATCGATGATAAGCTATGCTCGTCTCCCTGATTCTTTTTGGGGTTACGCAGTGGAGACTGCGGTCTATGTTTTGAAGAACGTTCCATCGAAGAGTATTTGTGAAATGCCTTTCGAACTCTGGAGTGGACGTAAAGGCAATTTACATCACTTTAGAATTTGGGGATGCCTGACCCACGTGTTGGTGTCAAACCCGAAAAAGTTGGAACCCCGTTCGGAATTGTGCCTAATCGTAGGTTACCCTAAAGAGACTAGGTGGTCTATTTTTTGATCCTAAGGAAAATAGGGTGCTTGTGTCGATTAACGCCACTTTCCTAGAGGAAGACCACGCTAGGGATCATTTACAATGGGGTAAAACCTATTGGTTTCAAATGGATCTACAAGCGTAAACGTGCCGTAGATGGGAAGATGCAGACCTTCAAAGTCCGACTAGTGGCAAAGGGTTTTACCCAGGTTGAAGGAGTTGACTATGAGGAGACCTTTTCACCTGTTTTCATGGTAATGTCGATCAGGATCCTTCTGGCCATTGTCGCGTATTGTGAGTACGAGGTATGGCAGATGGACTTTAAGACAACTTTTCTAAATGACAAACTTGATGAAACCATATACATGGACCAACCCAAAGGGTTCATTGCCCAAGGCCAAGGGAAAAAAGTTTGCCGGCTTCATAGGTGCATTTATGGACTGAAACAAGCTTCGAGGTCTTGGAATATAAGGTTTGATGAGATAATCAAATCTTATGGCATTGATCAAAATGTCGACGAGCCTTGTGTCTACAAGAAAATCATTGACAAAACTGTCGCATTTTTAGTGTTCTATGTGGATGATATTCTTCTCATTGGGAATGAGGTAGAATTTCTTACTAACGTTAAGAAGTGGCTCGTTTCGCAATTCCAAATGAAAGATTTGGGAGAAGCTCAGTATGTTCTAGGTATCCAGATAGTCCGGAACCGGAAGAACAGAACGCTAGCCTTGTCTAAGGTGTCTTATATTGGAACCGGAAGAACAGAACGCTAGCCTTGTCTAAGGCGTCTTATATTGACAAGATGATGTCTAGATATAAGATGCAGAACTCCAAGAAGGGTTTGTTGCCTTTCAGGCATGGGGTTCACTTGTCTAAGGATCAGTGTCCTAAGACTCCTCAAGAGGTTGAGGATACGAGAAGGATACCATATGCTTCAGCTGTAGGGAGCCTGATGTATGTTATGCTGTGTACTAGGCCCGACATCTGTTATGCAGTAGGGATTGTCAGTAGGTATCAATCCAATCCAAGATTAGATCACTGGACAACCGTAAAGGCAATCCTCAAGTATCTTAGGAGAACAAGGAACTACAACTTAGTATATGGAAGTGGAGATTTGATCTTTACGGAATACACGGATTCAGACTTTCAAATCGATAAGGATTCAACGAAATCCACTTCGGGGTAAACCTTCATTCTGAATGCAGGAGCTCTAGTATGGCGAAGCATCAAGCAGGGATGCATCGCTGATTCCACTATGGAAGCGGAGTATGTTGCGGCTTGTGAAGCTGCAAAGGAAGATGTTTGGCTCAGGAAGTTCATGTTAGATTTGGAAGTTGTTACAAATATGAACATGTCCATCACACTGTTCTGTGATAACAGTGGTGCAGTAGCCAACTCACGAGAGCCTCGGAGCCATAAGAGAGGCAAACACATTGAGCGGAAGTATCACTTGATACGGGAGATTGTGCACTGCAGCGATGTGACAGTCACGCAGATAACGTCGGAGCACAACGTAGCTGATCCATTTACAAAGCCCGTCACGGCTAAGGTGTTTGAGGGTCAACTAGAGAGTCTAGGTCTTCAAGGGTAACTAGGGCAGGTGGGAGATGTGTAAATGGGTATTCAATGCCCTAGTTTATTGTATTACTTCGTTGTAATTTATGTACATTTCAGAAATGTATTTTCTCCACTAGCTTAGTCCAAGTGGGAGTTTGTTGGGATTTTTGTCCTAATCTCGTGTTTGTAAATTACTGTTTGAAATTAATAAGAGGTATTTATTTCAGGGTCATTGAATTTTTTAGAGAACTAGAACTTGAACGGTGTGTAGTGGACACAGAGAGAGGATAACGTTCAAGTTAATGACCCGAATGGTCTACAGTATATGGATAGGGTTAGAGACCTAATCCTAGATACACTTTGGATGCGGCCCGCTTTGTATTAGATACAAACGAGGTGATCTGACTTGTTCATGTGGTTGACATGCGAGTGGGGGCATCATGTGCAATGAGATCGTACAAGACCGGACCGTGAATTATTAGACCTACTGATGTAACACCGTTGACAGTAAGGACTAATAAATTCCTAGATGACCATTTGCGACTCGACCTGAATCCTGAGCGTGTTACGAACTCCTGTCTCTGGGGGTCTGTCCTTTGACTAGTACGGGTGAGGGTGGTCACAGTTACTCGTCCAATATGTCTATCTTATTAGGGACAGGACCAAGTAGGGAGCTGGGAACTTAACTATGCGAGATGGAATTCACTCGTTCCCGCCTTTAGGGATATTAGAGGGTTCATTCCCTTAAGTGTTGTCTCCAGGGCTTGGGCAACGGGCGCCCACCTTCTCACTGGGTCGAGATGGGTGTTGTGTATGGTTGGACCATCACAATATGTTGTTCATTAGAGGAGCAGTAGAGCTCAAGGAACAAGAGGTAGACATAGGGGCAAAACAGGAATTTGACCCAGTCGTGTCTACGAACAACCTGTGAAGGGTCGACTCATGGGCATTGGTCATATCAGTGGACACGTAATATTCTGCACTGACGGGAGTGCAGCTACGGGCTGTAGTGGAGTGTTACCGTAGCTAATGAATGTTGATTAACCGCGTCAAAGAGTTTGATAGGTTAATCTCGGATGATTGGAGCCCGTCACTATAGGTCTATTAGGTCTCTCGGTTGGCTACATTTGGGTTCAAAGAAGGGTTAGAGTTTTGGTATGAAATTGAAGTGTTCAATTTCATTTAGAGGCATTTATGTCATTTATATGAGTTATGAATGATATAATATATAGTTTAATGTGAATGGGATTCATAATAAACTATAGATTAGCCTAATTGTTTAATTCAGGCTAATTGGAGAAATTAAATTGAATGTGATTCATTTTAACTAATCCACAATAATTGCAAATGTGATTTGCAATATGAGATATGAGACATCTTATATTATATGGTTATGCAAATATGATTTTCATAAACTATGGTTGTGGTAAAATGGTGATTATGTGGAAATTTTAACCCCACGATTTAATCACTTCTTGGAAGAAAGAAAAGTCTCAAACTCTCATTTCTTTGGATTTTACCAAAGAGAAGAGTCTTAAATTCTCCCAACTCTCCTCCCTCCCCAAAACAAAACAGTCCAACCATTTTCCTTCTTCCAAAGGAAGAACAACTGAGAAGGCTGTTGGTGGTGTTCGATTTTCGTTCGAGAGAAGCGTTCGTTGAAATCGACAAGCACGAAGTGTTCGTGACCAAGGAAGGAACTTTGAAGAACTGTATACAACAAGTAAGTACGTTCTTCTCGCTGTAATTTCTTACTTTATATGTATGTTTAACTTAGATCTAAGTGTTAGATCGTTTTAACAAATTTCAAGTAGCGTAACGATACCTTGACGATTCGATCGTCTTTCGCTGTGCGGGGATTTTCATTCCCTTCATCACCGACGTTACTGGGTTAGTCTCACAATTCTTGGTTCGGTCTTGTACAAACTCTTTGCATAGGATGCCCCCACTCACATGTCAACAACATAACGAGCTGGATTGCCTCGTTTGTATCAAATACAAAGTGTGTCGCATCCATAGTGTTAACAGGATGAGGTTCCCGACCTAATCCATCTACTATAGACCATTTGGGTGACATTCTAAATGTGACCCTAGAGCTTAGTTTATTGGATTTAAGTTTTTAATTGCGAGAATACAAGTTTGAAGGAAAAAAATAACAACTTTATTCATTTCCTCAAATAACTACAAATACACGATTTTAGGGCATAAATCCCAACAAACTCCCACTTGTCCTAAAGTTAGTGGAGTACAATAAAACATTACAATAATGCAAATACAATAAAATAGGGCATTGAATACCCTACCCTTTGATACAATACTCTCACTTGCCCTAGTCAAGTTCTGATGTGTAAACCTAGAGTGTCTAGGTGACCCTCGAACACCTTAGCCGTGAGAGTCTTTGTAAATGGATCAGCAGCGTGAAGGGAATTAGAGTCCCAGCGCAGCGGAAGAAGATCGAATCGTCGTGGTGTTGTTGTGCATTTAAATTTCATTAAAATAAACTATCACATAGTATAGGCTAAAACATGCATTTCTAGAAGGAAAAACAAGTTAGAATGGTACTTACTTGTTGAAGACGATCTTCAAAGTTTCCTTCCGTTCATGAACTCTTCGTGCTCTCCTCATTCTCAACGATCTCGTACTCTTCACACGAACACCGATCTAGACACTACCACTTGGTTTCTCGGTTGTTCTTCCTTAGGTAGAAGGAGGATTATGGGATCGTTCTTTGGTTTTGGGAGGAGAAGTTTGAGAGAATTTTGAGAGAGAAAGGAATGCTTCTTTTTGGTGAGAAATCGAAAAAATGAGCAAGTGATCTATGAATCCTTCTTGCAAAGGGGTTTATATAATGGTGATAGATAGAGTTGAAATCCCCACCTATTTACCATTTTACCGCAACCATAGGTTATGTAAATCATATTTGCATAATTACATATTATAAGATATCTCATATCTCATTTTAGAAATCACATTTGTATTATTGTGGATTTTTAAATTGAATCACATTCAATTTAATTTCTTCAAATCAGCCCCAATTCAAAAACTAGGCTAACATATAGTTTATTATGAATCTCATTCACATTAAACTATATAATATATCATCCATATCTCATATAAATTTCATAATTACCCTTACAGTGAACTTGAACACTTCAAATTCACACCAAAATTGTAAACCTTCTATTAATCCAGTTTGAGCCAACCGAGGTACCTTATGGACCTACATTGACGAGCTCCAATGATGTGATATTAACCTGTCAAACTCTTTGTCCCGATTAATCCATTAGCTACGGTAACACTCTACTAAAACCCATAACTGCACTCCCGTCAGTGTAAGACAAGATGTGTCCACTGATATAATTAATACCCATGAGTCGGCCCTTCACAGGTTGTTCGTAGAAACTACTGGGCCAAATTACCGTTTTACCTCTGTGTCTACTTCTTGTTCCTTAAGTCTCCACTTCTCCTCTAATGAACAACAACGTTGTAATGGTTCAACCATACACAACACCCCTCTCAGGCTAGTGAGAAGATGGGCGCCCGTTGTCCAAGACCTCAAGACAACACTTAACGGAACAACCCCTCTAGTGTTCCTAAAGGGGGGAACGAGTGAATTCCATCTCGCGTAGTTAAGTTCCCAGCTCCCTACTTGGTCCTGTCCTTGAAAAGATAAGCATATTGGCCGAGTAACTGTGACCACCCTTACCCGTACTAGTCAAAGGACAGACCCCCGCAAACAGGAGTTCGTAACACGGTATAGATTAAAGTCGAGTCACTAATAGTCATCTACGAAGTTATTAGTCCATACTGTTAACGGTGTTACATTAATAGGTCTAATAATTCACGGTCCGGTCTTGTACAATCTCATTGTACACGATGCCCTCACTCGCATGTCAACCACATGAACGAGTCAGATCATCTCGTTTGTATCTTTATACGAAGCGGGTAACAACCACAACGTATCCAGGATTAGGTCTCCAACCCTAACCATATACTGTAGACCGTTCGGGTCATTAACTCGAACGTGATCCTCCCTGTGTGTCCACTACACACTGTTCAAGTTCCAGTTCTATCATATATTTAATGACCCTGAAGCTTAGTTTATTGGACGAAGTTTGTAAGAATTGCGAGACACAAAATGATGAAATAAATAACCTTTATTCATTTCAAATGTTAATTTACAAACAGAATGAGATTAGGACAAACATCCCAACAAACTCCCACTTGGACTAAGCTAATGGAGCAAATACATTTCTGAAATGTACATAAATTATAATAGAGTGATACAATAAAGTAAGGCATTGAATACCCGTTTACATATCTCCCACTTGCCCTAGTCAGGAAGTACTCGAAGACCTAGACTCTCTAGGTGACCCTCAAACACCTTAGCCGTGAGGGAGTTTGTAAATAGATCTGCAACGTTGTGCTCTTATGCTATTTGCGTGACTATCACGTCGCCGCAGTGCACAATCTCCCATATCAGGTGATACTTCCGCTCAATGTGTTTGCCTCTCTTATGGCTCCGAGGCTCTCTGGAGTTGGATACAACACCACTGTTGTCACAAAACAGTGTGATCGTTCATATTTGGAACAACTTCCAAATCTTTCATGAACTTCCTAAGCCAAAACAACTTCCTTTGCAGCTTCACAAGCCGCAACGTACTCGCTTCCATAGTGGAATCAACAATGCATCCCTCCTTGATGGTTCGCCATACTACAACTCCTCCATTAAGAATGAAGGCTGACCCCGAAGTGGATTTTCTAGAATCCTTATCGGCCTAAAAGTCAGAATCTGTGTAGCCTGTAAGGATCAAACCCAACTGCCATACACTAAGCTGTAATTCCTCGTTCTCCTAAGATACATCAGGATTGCCTTTACGACTGCCCAGTGATCCAATTTGGATTGGATTGATACTTACTAACAATCCCTACTGCATGATAGATGTCAGGCCTAGTACACAACATGACATACATCAGGCTCCCTACAGCTGAAGCATAGGGGATCTGTCACTTATCCTGAACCTCTTGAGGAGTCTTACGACATTGATCCTTAGACAGGTGAACCCTGTGCCTGAAAGGAAGCAAACCCTTCTTGGAGTTCTACATCTTATATCTAGACAACATCTTGTCAATATAAGACACTTGAGACATGGCCAACGTTCTGTTCTTCTTGTTCCGGACTATCTGGATACCTAGAACATACTGAGCTTCTCCCAAATCTTTCATTTGGAATTGCGAAGCTAGCCATTTCTTTATGTCAGTAAGAAAACCTACCTAATTCCCAATGAGAACGATATCATCCACGTACAATATCAGAAATGCGATAGTTTTGTCGACGATTTTCTTGTAGACACAAGGCTCGTCATTCTGATCAATGCCATAAGATTTGATCGCATCATCAAACCTTATATTCCAAGACCTCGAGGCTTGTTTCAGTTCAGAAATGGACCTATGACGCCGAAAAACCTTTTCCTCTTGGCCTTGGGTTATGAACCCTTTAGGCTGGTCCATGTAGATGGTTTCGTCAAGGTTGTCATTCAGAAAGGCGGTCTTGACATCCATCTGTCATACCTCATAGTCATAATATGTGGCAATGGCCAGAAGGATCCTGATCGACTTTACCATGGCAACAGGTGAAAAGGTTTCCTCATAGTCAACCCCTTCGACCTAGGTAAAACCCTTTGCCAACTAGTCGTGCTTTGAAGGTCTGCACCTTCTCATCTATGCCACGTTTACGCTTGTAGATCCATTTGCAACAAATAGGTTTTATCCCATCCAATTGATCCACAAGCTCCAAGACAGAATTAAAGTACATCGACTCAATTTCCTGGTCCATAGTTTTAATCCATTCGTCCTTGTAAACATCTGTCATTGCCTGATCATAGGTCAATGGATCCTCGTAGTCATCATCAGGAGTGACGACTTGGGTCTGACAACCCTTCCACTCCGTCGAGGCATTCCTAACTCTTGGAAATGAACTTGACTTGACGTGCTAGGATCAACAACACTTGTTGATGTACTAGCCCCATCAGCAACTCTTGCTGATGTACTATCCATTTCGTTTAACATGATTTTCCTCCTAGGCAAATGATCCCTGACATGGTCTTCCTCAAGGAAAGTGGCGTTTGTCGATACAAGCACCCTATTTTCCTTAGGATCAAAATAGACTACCCCTAGTCTCTTTTAGGTAACCTACGAATAGGTACAATTTTGAACGGGGTTCCGTTTTCATTGGGTTTGACACCAACACGTGGGTCAGGAATCCCCAAATTCTGAAATGGCGTAAACTACCTTTACGCCCATTCCAGAGTTCAAAAGGTTTTTCACAAACACTCTTCGACGGAACGTTGTTCAAAATATAAACTGCAGTCTCCACTCCGTAACCCCAAAAAGAATCATGGAGACCAGCATAGCTCATCATCGACCGAACCATGTCCAACAGGGTTTTATTTCTCCTCTCCGATACACCATTATGCTGTGGCATACCAAGTGCTGAGAGTTGAGACGTAATTCCGTGTTCTATCATATAGTCCTAGAATTCAGTGCATATACTCTCCACCTCGATTCGATTGAACTATTTTAATGGTTTAACCTAATAGGTTCTCAACCTCAGTCTTGTACTCTTTGAACATTTCAAGAGTTTCAGACTTTTTATGCATTAGGTAAATATACCCATACCTCGAATAGTCATCTATGAAAGAGATGAAGTATTCATAACCACCTCGTGCTTTAACACTCATCGAACCACACAGGTCAAAAATGTATAAGTTAAAGGGGCTCTTTGGCTTTATATCCTTTTCCACTAAAAGGACGTTTGGTCATGTTGCCTTCGAGGCACGACTCACACACCGGTAAAGTTTTTCTTCCAATTGACGTAGAAGTCCACTATTCACTAGTCTCTCAATCCTATTGAGATTAATCTGGCCTAACCGTAGATGCCAAAGATGGGCATT
The DNA here is from genome assembly GCA_036507285.1 of Trichosanthes cucumerina. NCBI lineage: Eukaryota > Viridiplantae > Streptophyta > Magnoliopsida > Cucurbitales > Cucurbitaceae > Trichosanthes > Trichosanthes cucumerina. The sequence goes on from CM071837.1 coordinate 21,957,863, forward strand.
TTCTTTTGGAGAAACTTTAACTCTTTTAGTTCGTGTTTCTACAGTTTTAAATAATTTAGTGTTCAAAATGCTTTTGTCCAAATTAGGTTTCAAAACATACAAATTTGACTTAAGTGAAGCAGTCAACTCAAGTTACCATTTATGGAAATAAACGCTTTATTGCCATTGAAAGAAACGGATATACATTGTTATAAAAGACCAAAAATAGCAACGAGGTTTCTAGTAAACCCTGGAACTATATACATATTGTCTAACAAAATGTAATTCCTGCCAAAGTAAACCTTCACTTTGCAGGTTGCTGGAACATAGACTATCTCCCCGGATCCAACCCGTAGAGTCACCTCACCCTCTCGCAGCTTGTGCCAGGAATCAATTCCCTTAAAAGAATAACACACGTGGTTAGTGGCGCCCGAATCCAATATCTAGGCAGAATCACTACTCTCCACTAAACATGTTTCAATTACTAGTAAATCACATTTACCTTGATTCTTCCACTCGTCAAGGAACTTAGGATAATTTCTCTTCTAGTGGTCATCCCCATTGTTAATATTGTTCTTCCACGTTTGGAAGTTATCTCCCACTAACTTATCCGAAGTGAGTATAGCGGTTATTGAGCTAGACATTTTTGTTGAAAAAATCAAATATAATTTTGTGTCAGTCTCGCATAACCTTTTTGAAATCCAATCATTTTTTAGGAAATATTAATCCTATGATTCCTAGGTCATTTAAAATTTGCAATGATATCCTAAAGGTTTAGAATGACCGCCACCGAAGGGTGAACAGAAACACTCCTCCTCTAGGACGAGACTTTCTCGACCAGACCATAATTCCAGAATAATTCTTATTCCATTAGCCGTCCAGTTACTATTTTCGTTCGAATTCATTAACACTTAACAAATCCCGTGAGTGTCACCCTCAATCTTTAAGGTTCCAAGTATCCGTCCAAACAATATCCATCGAAGGGTGAATCACGAAGGAAAACCAACAAGCAAACTGTATCCCTTTTGAGAATTCACGGTGTTCCGACTCCCATGATCAAGACCCTCCGAAGCGATTGTCAGGTCGAGGCCAAACTAGTAGGCGGATCATAGGGGTCTCACGATGTGAATCGATAGAAGAGACTGTGGGTCCCATTTTAACAGGTCCCGCTCCCACTCACTATAAGTACTCCTCCATCCACTATGATATTGATCCATACAAATACCATCCGAAGGGGGACGCTCCCATTTGCGCCACGAGGCCGAGTATGGATCTCACGTTGCGAACTTAACGAAGATTTGTGGTCGAAAAATTAAATGTATCTTATACACTTTATTTCCTACAACTCATCACTTTAAATTAATCGGGATTGACCTAGATAAACCGACTAAAATTTACCTGAGTCTACCAATACAACTCTTATATTGTATTAGGCCTATGTTTATAATCACATTATTACTTAGGTCTATGTGAGTAAATTAATCAACTTTTATTTAACGACACTCGCGAAAAATATAACCTAAGAATCTCCGGATCAAATTCACTCCCAGGTTGGTTTCCAGGCAGGGGTGTTCCGCAAACGACAACTTAAATAACCCAGCCATAGACAAAACCTTCCTTAGACAGAGTTACTTATCAGTCAACATTCAAAGATTATATTTTGATTTCCTAATTCTAATCTTATTTGAAATAGAAAACCTAAGCCTAATTATTCAAGTTCTAAACACTTTAAAACTAATAATTTACTTCGGTTACATGCATTTGAATATTATAGTGCTTGATCATTCATCACATGAATAACTATACTATAACATAAATATTCATCACATGAAATTAAATGCATGAACATACTTTAATCTAAAAAAATATAAACTTATATTTAATTAAATTAAAACATGCATTTAATTATATTATAACACTTATAATATAACCTATCATGCAAACTATATATTATGACACTTATAATATAAATGATCCATGAAATGTTTAACCTAAGGTGAGATTTTAAATCTATAGGACATATACTATACACATAAAATTTAATTAAATCATATATCTCATGCATAAAAAATAATTAAATAGCAAAAATGGATCGGTTTTGGCACTTATGGGCAATTATTTAATTAATTAACATTATATAACATTTATATTAATATTAATTAAGAAAATAAATTTAATTGAATTAATAAATAAATTAATTAAATAAAATTAATTAAAATGAGAAAATCGCCCCACTTCACGTCCAACTGCCCACGAATTGTGAATTGGCCTCCCGAACTGCCCACTAACGCGCACAGCATTGCAACGCCATGGGCGGCGTTGCAACGCTGCAACACTCAGCGTCACGCCAGCGTTCCCAACGTCAGAAGCGTTGCAACGCTGTCCTGCAGCACGCCATGCTCCCGCAATGGCAGCGTTGAGACGCCGATGAACGTCTCAACGCCGTCGACAAAACAGTAAGCTCCTCTTGTTGTTCTTCGTCGTTTCTCACCCGTTTCTGCTCCGATTTTTTCACAACATCTCATCCCACGAACGACACAGACTTATAAACTCAAATTACATTAAAAAATTACCCAAAACACGGGCTCTTACATTAATCGAATCAACTTTAATGTAAATCTACTAAAAGTGCCAAAACCAAAAAAATCCATTTCGCAAACAAAAATTCATCACATGAATTAAAGCATAAACTCACCTAATTGAAACAAAATTAAATGCACAACAAGAAGCCAATGATTGGCTCTGATACCAATTGAAGGGAATTAGAGTCCCAGCGCAGCGAAAGACGATCAAATTGTTGTGGTATTGTTGTGCATTTAAATTTCGTTAAAATTAACTATCACATAACATAGGCTAAAACATGCATTTCTAGAAAGAATAAACAACAAGTTAGAATTGTACTTACTTGTTGAAGACGATCTTCAAAGTTTCCTTCGAACACGAACTCTTCGTGCTCTCCTCGTTCTAAACGATCTCGTACTTTTCACACGACACCGATTTAGGCACCACCACTTCAGTGAAGACTACTCTCTCATCTTGGATTCCTTTGAAGAAAGGAGTATTAAGGGTCTTCGTGACTTGGTATTCAGGATATAAACGATAGTTAGACAAGAAAAATCGATTCTCACAATTTACTTCCACAACTTCTCACGATTCGATGAAATTTTATTGCTTAAGCACCTAACATGTCATCACAAGAACTACAAGCTAAAACCACTGATGACGAACGATAGGCTTTACGAGTTAGCTGCCTATGAAAAGAAGAAGATGTTATTCCGCTTTAGACACTCCTTTAATCTCCTCCCTGACAAACTGAACTCACTAGCTAAAAATTTATGCCCAGCTCTTGGTTCGAAAGGGTCTATTCAATATGATAAGGTTACACCATAAAATCTGTCAATTATGAAAAAAGACTTGTTATACAATATGAAGTAGGATATCCTGCTGCTTGGAGGTGTAATGCAAAAAGCACAAGAGATATATTGGAAGCTGTACACCATTGACATAGAAAGCAAGATAACCCTTTCTTCCCTTGCTCCAAGCATCTATCGTATGAAATACTACGATGTATCTATTTTTCCAATCCACATCCCAACCCAAAATGAAGACAACTTTATAAGGCGTGCATACTATGGTGGTCATATAGATACATACATTCCATATGGGGAAAACCTTTACTACTACGATGTGAACTCTCTCTATCCCTTTGTAGTGAAGGAATTTCCAATGCCTGGTGGTGTTCCTGTCTGGCATGGTAATCTTGAAGGCATGGACTTAGATAACATCTTTGGCTTTATTGAGGCATATGTGGTATGTCCGAAGACTATAAAGAGGCCCTTTCTACCTATCGAGACAAGAATAACACTCTGATCTTTCCAACCGGGGAATTTGTTGGAGTCTACTATAGCGAGGAGTTAAAGTATGCAAGAGATCTAGGCTACATTAAGCTCCCAATCTCAGGCTACCTCTTTGAAAGAAAGGAAAACCCATTCAAGGACTTTGTTAGCTCACTCTTTGAAAGCAGGTTAGAGGCAAGGAGATCGGTGTGAGTCCTTGGCGTATGTGTACAAGATCCTTATGAATTCGTTATACGGTCGATTTGGCATTAACCCTAAAAGCACCATAACCGAGGTCTGCGATGAAAGTCGATACAAAGATTTGATCAGGCATAGTGAGTTGATATTCACTGATATGCTTAGCGAGAGCAACTACATCGTTGCCTACCATAGCAATACCGGGACGAACGATGATTATTGGAACCCACCGAAGAACTCAGCTGTCTAACTAGCAACAACGATCACGACCTCAACAAGGATATATATGTACCCTTATATTTCAAGGTAGGATCACTACTACACGGACACAGGACTCAAATTGTGCTTGGTGACCACTACTGGGATGATGTGATTTCTTCTTATGTCTTAGGTTAGTTTAATCTAGAGGACAGAATCATGAAAGGATACTATTTAGCTCTGAAATCCTATTATTACATCACAAAAGATGGAACCGATGTTCTCAAGTTCAAGGGACCAGCGAAGAACATGGTCCAGCCAGAATGGTTTGAGTCACAGTACGCGGACCCATCTTGTACACAACAGGTACCCGTGGAAGCCAAATTCCGGTTTGATTGACACACACTTAACATCAGAAAGAAAGACACATTGGTCAGGCTTGGGATTAAGCCGAAGACAAAAAGGATACCAGTATATCAAAGCTGGCCGCATCCACAGCGTATCAAGGATCAGGTCTCCAACCCCTTCCATATACTGCAAACCGTTCGAATCATTAACTCGAACGTGATCCTCCCTGTGTGCCCACTACACACCGTTCAAGTTCCAGTTCTCTCATATATTCAATGACCCTGGAGCTTAGTTTATTGGACAAAGTTTATAAGAATTGTGAGACATAAAATGTTGAAATGAATAACCTTTATTAATTTCAGATGTTAATTTACAACTTGAAAGAGATTAGGTCAAACATCCCAACAAGCTCCCACTTGTACTAAGCTAGTGGAGCAATTACATTTCTGAAATGTACATAAATTACAATGAAGTAATACAATAAACAAGGGCATTGAATACCCGTTTACATATCTCCCACTTGCCCTAGCTAGGAAGTACTCGAAGACCTAGACTCTCTAGGTGACCCTCAAACACCTTAGCCATAAGGGGCTTTGTCAATGGATCAACAACGTTGTGCTCTGATGCTATTTGCGTGACTGTCACGTCGCCGCGGTGCCAAATCTCCCGTATCAGGTAATACTTCCGCTCAATGTGTTTGTCTCTCCTATGGCTCTGAGGCTCTCTGGAGTTGGTTTTAGCACCACTGTTGTCACAAAATAGTGTGATCGACAAGTTCATATTTGGAACAACTTCCAAATCTGTCACGAACTTCCTAAGCGAAACAGATAGCTTTGCAGCATCACAAGCCGCAACGTACTCCGCTTCCATAGTGGAATCAGCGATGCATCCTTGCTTGATGCTTCGCCATACTACAAGTCCTCAATTCAGAATGAAAGTTGACCCCAAAGTGGATTTCCTAGAATCCTTATCGGTCGGAAAGTTAGAATCTGTGTATCATGTAAGGATCAATCCCCATTGCCATACACTAAGCTTTATAGGGATGCTTGGCGTTGTGACGTTGTTCCTCAGCGTTGCAACGCTGATGAACGGCGTTGCTGTTGGAATTTATGCACTAAACATGTGTAATTTTGACCAATTAAATAAAGTGTTATTTGTTTTGATAAGATTACAGTCTTGCTTTTATAAATCCAATAAACTAAGCTCTAAGGTTATAACATTTATCTTGAAATCAATGTAGTGGATACTATTTGGGTTGAGTTGAAGATTATAACCTGAAGAGTCTATGGTATAAGAATAAGGTTGGAAACCTCATTAAAGTAACACCATGGATGCCACTCACTTTGTAATTAGTACAAATGAGGTAATCCAACTCATTCATGTAGTTGACATGCGAGTGGGGGCATCTTGTATGAAGAGTTCATACAAGACTGGATCGCAAATTATTTGTCTAACCAGTATAACACTGTTAACAGGATAAGACTAGTAATTTATAGATGGTCATTAGTGACGTGACTTGAATCCTGAGCAAGTTAAGAACTCCTGCTTATAGGGGTTTGTCCTTAGACTAGTATGGGTGAGAGTGACGTATAGTCGACTCAATAAGCCTACCTTCTCAGGGACAGAACCTCATAGGTAGCTGGAAACTTAACTGTGCAAGATGGAATTCACTCATTCCTCTACTGAGGAATTAGATAGGTTGTTCCCTAAAGAACTGACTCCAAGTCTTGAACAACGGGACCCCGCCCTCTATGAGGCTATGAGTCTAAGGTAGGACCTTAGACTTGTTGTTCATTAGAGGATCAGTGGTGCTCAAGGGGCAAAAAGGTAATCACAGGGGTATAACGGTAATTTGATCCAACTATGATTACGAACAACCTGTGAAGGGTCGACTCATGGGTAATGACTATATCAGTGGACACAATAATATCTACTGTGAGGAGAATGCAGCTACAAGTCTATAGTTGAGTGACTTGTAGTTAATGAATATTGATTAACTAGATCAAAGAGTTTGATCAGTTAATCTCACATCATTGAAGCTCATGATTTGTAGGTCCATTAGAACCCTTCGTTGGCTCAACATGGTAATATTGAGGGTATAAAGTTAGGAGTTAAATTGAAGTGTTCAATTTCATATATGAGGAGTTATATCAATTATATATGATGTAGTTGATATAATATATATACTTTTAATGTGAATTAAATTCATATATAAACTATGTACTAAAAAAGGGTTAAATGAGGGGTAGAATGGTCATTTCCATACCATTCCCCTATATATAGTTGCATGAGATGCAACTAGGTCAAGACTTCAAAAAGAGTATTCCTAGCCTTCTTGTTGTGTTGTTGGAAGAGTTCAAAAACATAAATCTATCTCACAAAAATACCTCACCACTCCTAAAGGGAACCCACCTTCCTCCCTCACCTAGAGAACAACGGAGAAGATCCGGTGGTGGTGTCGGTGTTCGTACGAGTTCTTGTTGATGAGATCGTGACCATGGAGAGAGGAGCACTTGAAGAAAGGTTCTTCAAAGGTATATACGTGTTGCCTATACTCTAATTATATGCTTAATCTAGATTTGTATGTTCTTGAATTTTCCGTTGTAACTAAATCAAGAGCGCGCCATTCGCAATCGCTTCCAATGCGGGGACTTCGATTCCCTTCAATTGGTATAGAGGAGACGTGATTGTCACGAAGATAGCCACAGAGCACAACATTGTTGATCCTTTTTCAAAGGCTCATATGACTAAAGTATTTGAGAGTCACCTAGAAGGTCTAGGTTTACAAGTCTTCCCCAACTAGGACAAGTGGGAGTATTTTGTACAATGGGGTTTAAATGTAATTAGTACAAATGAGGTAATCCAACTCATTCATGTAATTGACATGCGACTGGGGGCATCCTGTATGAAGAGTTCAAACAAGACTGGATCGCAAATTATTAGTGTAACAAGTATAACATCGTTAACAGGATAAGACTAATAATTTATAGATGATCATTAGTGACTTGACCTGAATCCTGAGCAAGTTAAGAACTCCTGCTTATAGGGGTTTGTCCTTAGACTAGTATGGGTGAGAGTGGCCTGTAGTCGACTCAATAAGCCTACCTTCTCAGGGACAGAACATCTTAGTTAGCTGGGAACTTAACTGTGCAAGATGGAATTCACACATTCCTCTACTGAGGAATTAGATAGGATGTTCCCTTAAGAACCGACTCCAGGTCTTGAACAACGGGGCCCGCCCTCTATGAGGGTATGAGTCTAAGGTAGGACCTTAGACTTGTTATTCATTAGAGGATCAGTGGTGCTTAACGAGCAAAGAGGTAATCACAGGGGTAAAACGATAATTTGACCCAGCTGTGAATACGAACAAACTCTGAAGGGTCGACTCATGGGTAATGACTATATCAGTGGACACTATAATATCTACAGTGAGGAGAGTGCAGCTCCAAGTCTATAGTTGAGTGACTTGTAGTTAATGAATATTGATTAACTGGATCAAAGAGTTTTGATAAGTTAATCTCACATCATTGGAGCTCATGATCTGTAGGTCCATGAGATCCCTCCGTTGGCTCAACATGGTAATATTGAGGGTATAATGTTAGGAGTGAAATTGAAGTGTTCAATTTCATATATGAGGAGTTATATCAATTATATAGGATGTAAATTGATATAATATATATAGTTTTAATGTGAATTAGATTCTTATATAAACTATATAATAAAGAAATATTAAAGGAGGGGTAGAATGGTCATTTCCATACCATTCCCCTATATATAGTTGCATGAGATGCAACTAGGTCAAGACTTCAAAAAGAGTATTCCCAGCCTTCTTGTTGTGTTGTTGGAAGAGTTCAAAAACATAAATCTCTCTCACAAAAATACCTGACCACTCCTAAAGGGAACCCACCTTCCTCCCTCACCTATTGAACAACGGAGAAGATCCAGTTGTGGTGTCGGTGTTCGTACGAGTTCTTGTTGCTGAGATCGTTACCGTGGAGAGAGGAGCACTTGAAGAAAGGTTCTTCAGAGGTATATACTTGCTGTCCATACTCTAATTATATGCTTAATTTAGATTTGTATGTTCCTTAATTTTCCGTTGTAACTAAATCAAGAGCGTGCGATTCGAAATCGCTTCTGCTGCGGGGACTTCGATTCGCTTCAGTTGCAACGCTTTTGCTTCGGCAGTAGCTTTCCTCTTCGAACAGAACATCAACAAAACATATATTCCTTCTTCGATTTTCAATCGAATTACATGAAACTGGTCCCGATCGACTCTTAACTCGAATACAGACTCGATAATGCACTTATTTGCCCAAAACACAGGGGCCCTTACATACAAATTGATCAAATCAAATGTAAACTATGGCCATAATATTCATAAACTAGTTTTACAGCAAACCTAAATGAATTTCCCACCAAATCAATGCAATTTTGTTTCAACCAAAGTAAAACAAGCATTGCTCTGATACCAATTAATAGAGATCTAATCCCCTTGAGCAGCGGAAACGAGTTTGGAATCGTAATTTCTATAGTTTAATGCACATTAAATGCACATTAGATTTTAACCTGTAGTTTTCAAATATGAATTATATTCACATTTGAATTTAATATTTGAACTCTTTGAAATATTTAATTCTCTCATATAATTTAATATGAATCATATTCACATTAAATTTATAATACATAGTTCCAAAGCTATAAGACTTGATCGCAGTATCAAATCTTATATTCCAAGATCTGGATGCTTGTTTCAACCTATAAATGGATCGATTGAGCTTTCAAACTTTTTTCTCCTAACCTTGAGTTATGAACCCTTCGGGCTGAGACATATAGATGCTCTCGTCATGATTTCAATTCAAAAAGGCAGTCTTGACGTCCATTTGCCAGATTTCATAATCATAAAACGCGGCTATAGACAAGAGAATCCTAATAGACTTCACCATAAAAACAGGGGAAAAAGTTTCTTCATAGTCAACTCCTTCCCTTTGGGTAAAACCCTTTGCTACAAGTCTGGCCTTAAAGGTCTGTACCTTTCGGGCTGCATCTCTCTTTCTCTTATAGATCTATTTACACCCTATCGGTCTAACCCCTTCAGGTTGGTCTTCAAGTTCCCATACTGAATTGAAGTCCACTGACTCCATTTCAAGGTCCATGGCTATGATCTATTGGTCCTTGTTTACGTCATTCATTGCCTATTTATAAGACAATGGATCTTGTATGTCGTCATATGGTATGACGACGTGAGTTTCAGCTAAACTCAAGTAGCGGTCAAGTTGGGAAACAACCCTGCCACTACGTCGAGGCATTCCCAACGATTAAGAAGGACGAGACTGACTTGAGGTGTTGGCTTCTCCATCAACTCTTGATGAAGGTCCAACTTGATCAACAACTTTTGTTGGTTCATCTGTAGCTTCATTTATTACTAATTTACTACGCGGTTTATGGTTCCTCATGTGATCTTACTCCTAGAACGTGGCGTTTATCGATACAATCACTTTGTTTTCTTATGGTTCGTAGAAAAGACCACGTCTCGTTTCTTTGGGATAGCCAACAATTTGGCACAATCTTGAACGAGGTTCCAGTTTCTTTGGGTATGTCACTAGCACGTTGATGCGAAAATACAGAGTGCCCTAAACTAATGCAAATTAGAATGAGACTCAGATACTTCTACGACGTGCAAGTATACACGGTCGAGAGCAACAAGTGATAAATTAAAAGTATCGATCCCACGAGGACTAGTTAGACCTAAATTAGTGAGTGTCCTAGCAAATTTTCCTTATTTTATTGCAATGCATGAGTGTGCAAATTATTTTTGTAAATAAATAAATTGATAAGTAAGAAAGATAAGATAAGACAAAAGAAAATAACTGAATTTAAATGCGGGGAGAGAAGAATGTGAACAAGAAGACAGATACAAGAGATGAGATTTGTAATGAAAAATAAGCTCGGGTTAGGTTAGAGTTCTAATGTTCAATTGGAATAAATTTTGAGTGATGCCTTGAATTTACCTACACATGCATTCAAATGATTCTTTCCAAAATCACTAAGTTTTAAAACCTACAATTTCCCAATTGTGATCTAAATTATGCCCATGAATTTAGGTTCTAGGTGAGTTAATTATCCCTAATCAACTCAATAATCCTAGAATGAAATTTTAGTTTTCTAATTCATTAGCTTTCCCAAGTTTATGAATTATAGAGAAGTTAAAAAGGCCAATTTTAATTTTCATGCAACGTTAAATTCAAGAAAATTTCATAAATTCAATCAATGGCATCAACCATAAATTTAATCCAAAATTACATTAAAACAACCTAACCGTTGCTTAAGAAAATTTAGTTCATGTCAATCATCTCACACATCTCTAATTTAGGCATGCTTGTGTTTTTTTAATAAATTCAAATATGTGCTATAACAATGTCACAAAACAACCCACATTAATCACAAATTCAGCCCAAAAAAAGTCATGAATTTAGCCTAAAACAGTTAGTCAAAAGAGCACAATAAACACTCAAAATTGGAGTAACAAAAAGAAAAAATAATTAGGGAATATGAGAAGTTTACAGGAGGCAATTGACATGTGTTTTGTTTCAGCAAAACGCCAAGTTCCCATAGAAGGCAACAGGCAATAGCAGTAGGTTTCAGTATTCTGTAGCTTCTGTCCGATATAATATCTAATGAACCGGATCTCTGAATCATGATCCAACCGTTGAAAATTACGATCTATGCGTCCCCAACATGCTGACAAAATTGCAGCACAATCCAACAGTTCAAACTCTAGCAAACGACAACTTTGTGACTGTCGTCTGTGAAAAACCGAACTGTAGTGGACACCCAATGTGACAGCGATATCTGACACCACAAAGTTCCAAACGACGATCCAACCGTTCCAAAGGGAGCTCTATGAGTTCTTAATAGGTTGACAAAATTATAGCAAAATCCAACGGTTGGGTAGCCAAAAATCGCAAACGTCGTGAACGACGTCTGTGAAAACCGAACTGCACATGCTCTCGATTTTGTTTCAGCAAAGAAGGGCAAATCACAGCAGTGGACAAACCCCTACTCTCGGTTTTGCTTCAGCAAATGTAGGTTGATTCCAGCAGATGGCCAACCCTGTACTCCACGGTTTGCTTCAGCAATGCCTCCCTCTCGTGATTTCTTCTTCTCTCATCCAATTGTTTCAGCAAATAGCAGCCTACCGCCAAGTACAACTACACTTTGCTTCAGAAAAAGGGCTTCTTCAGGGATGTGTGCTGCAACATTTGCTTCAACAAAGGCTGTAGATTTTTTTCTTCCAACGCAGGCCTTTTGCTTCAGCAATCTCACGAGTTCTTTTTCTCCCTCTCGATCTCTTCCTCTTGTCACAACTCCAACTCCGCCTTCACACTTGTAAACCCTAGCCTCCTTATTCAAGATGGTGTTGGCCTAACTCCACAAATTACAAAAATGCCCTTAAAGGTAAAAAAACCATCTTACCCTTCGAGTAAAATGTCTAAAATGCCCTTAGGGACTCTTGTAATTTTTAAACAACTCCCGCACACAGAAAAATCCGTAACAAATTCATGAATTAGATTATAAATCAAACTAAATATGCAAGAATTTTTTGGAGTTCAAAATCTCGTCTTCTGGTCTTTAATTAATGTTAGCTTATTTTTTCAAATTTCTTCAATTAAAGCATAAAAAACGTCAAAATTAATTCTTTTCGAACATAATTTTTAAATTTAAGATTTTAAAGCTAACACACACAATTTAGGGATAAAATAACATGAGACTCAATAAATTCTACGCAATGCAAGTACATTAAGCTCTAAAATTATAGTAAAATAACTCTCCTTTGGCTAGTTATCACACGTGTGTCGAACAACCTCAAATCCTGAAGTGTTATAAACTAGGTTTACGCCCCTTCCACAATTCAAAAGGTGTTTCTGAAACACTCTTTAATGGAACAATGTTCAAGATTTTAATTGAAGTCTCTACTGCATATCCCCAAAACGAGGCAGGCAATTGAGCATCGCTCATCATAGAACGAACCATGTCCAACAAGGTTCTATTTCTCCTTTCTGACACACCATTTTGCTGTGGTGTATTAGGTGTTGAGAGCTGAGATTTAATTCCATGTTCTATCATATAGTCCTGGAATCTCAAATCCATATACTCTCCACCTCGATCGGATCGAAGTGTTTTAATGGTTTTCCCTAATGCATTCTCTACTTCCGCCTTATACTCTTTGAAATATTCGTACCCTCATCGAGCTTTAACATTCACTGGACCACAAAGATCCAAATGTACAAGTTCTAAGGGCTCTATGGCTCTGTAACCTTTTCCAGTAAAAGGTCGCTTGGTCATTTTACCTTCCAAGCAAAATTCGCAAGGAGGTAAAGAATCATCTTCTAACTTATTTAGAACTCCATTCTTAGATAATCTCTCAATCCGGTTGAGATTTATATGACCAAGTCTATGATGCCATAGATAGGTATTATTATGAGAATTTTTTTGTCCTTTACTTTGAGTGTTAGCAGTTTTAAACATCTCATGATTTTAAATTGCTTTAGTTTTATTCGGTTTAAGCACATACAAGACGTTTTCTAACTAAGCACAACAAATATTGACAACTTTCTTTAAAACGAACGCTTCATTAAATGAAATGTTAATACAGTAGCCAAGTTCAATTTAACAAGAAATAGAAATTAAGTTCCTCTTAATTTTAGGCAGTATATACAGATTTTTCTAAAAATAAAAAACTATCTCTAAAAAACAGCTTTGCATCTCCCACATCACGAGCTGAGACGACGTCTCCCGTTTCGACCCTGAGCGTCATCTCACCCTATTCGAGCTCCTTGAAGGAAATAGTTTCCTGAAACGATGAGCAAACGTGATTAGTGGCTCCTGAATCAAGTATCCAGGTAAAATCATTATTTTTCACTAAGCAAGTTTCAAGAACAAGCAAATATAATTGACCTATCTTCTCTTTGAGCTCAACAAGGTATTTTTGGCAGTTTCACTTCCAGTGCCCATCCACGTTTCATTGGAAACATTTTCCTTTGTCTACAACCTTGGCTTTTCCCTTGCCTTTATCAGCAGCAGGTGCCTTCCCTTTCCCTCCTATCTTCTTATTTTGGGTATTCTTAAGCCTAGAAGATGAACCGCAGGACTTAGTCCTAGAGGATGAACCCTTCTGAAACCTTCTGGAATGGGCAAACAGATTTTCCTCTCCATCAGCCTATCCCTTATTCTTCATAAGAGACTGGAAAGTTTGTAGTTCATTAAAAAGAGTAGTCAGGTTATACTCTATCTTGTTCATCACCGCATTGCTGCGAAATTGCAGGAATCTCTTCGGAAGAGATTCAAAGATGAACGAGACCTGACTTTGCTCGTCAATGACCGCTCCGTTCATCTCACCTACGTTGAAGTGGACCATCAGATCGAGAACGTGTTCTCTCACCGATGACTCCTCCTTCATACGGGAGATATAAACGTATTTGAGGGATTCGTGCCAAAGTTGTCCAGATGGTTGTCCAAACATATCTTGCAACGAACTCATGATCTCATGAGCTGAGGCCATGCCCTCGTGCTTCTTGGCTAGAACTTCAGAAACACTAGCCAAAATGTAGACCTTGGCCTTATCATTTGCCTTGATCCAGCAGTCGTACGCCTCCTTAACAGATTGAGGAGCGTTTCGAGCAGAGACCTGAGGACATTCCTTAGTCGGTACAAACCGTAGGTCGTCAACAACAAGAATCGTATTCAAGTTGGACTTCCACGTAGTAAAATTTTCACAAGTTAAACGATCGCTTTTTAATAAGGTTATTATTGAGGACGACATGCTGAAAATCAAAAATAGTTTTAATTAGTTATGCCTTTTAATGAACCCTAGTTTTTAAACTAAACCCAATGTTTAAATTAAACCTTTAATTTTGAAACGATATTTCAAGGGTTTAGAATAAAAGCCTCTGTTGGGCAGTCAGACATTCCTCCCCTGAATTGAGACTTTCTCTGTCAATTCTAACTACCAGAACATCTCTTGTCCCAATGGTCCTTAATTAGCTACCGTTTGTTTGGTCAAGAACTTGTTAACTAGTTTAACTCATCCTGTAATGTGACCCTACTATTTTCAGATCCAATAGGTCCGAGCCAACAGACTACTATTAAGAAAGACAACTGTTGGCAAATTACCTAAGAGACCCTATCCATTTATGGAGTTTGCGGTGTTCCGATCCCTATAGTCATGCGTTCCGTAGGGTTTGGTTGTTCCAGGAAAACCTAGCAGGTGGACTATAGAAATCTCACGGTGCAACAAATAGAATCCCTCTCGAGTCAATGAGAGGGTTGGGACCTTTGTTCAAGTCTCGGAGACACCACTTAAGGGAATATTCCTCTACTTACCCTAGTAGGCGGGAAGGAGTGAATTCCATTTCACTAAGTTAAGTTCTCAACCGCTCACTCGGTCTTGTCCCCAAGAAGGTAGGCATATTGAGTCGACGAATCTGGCCACTCTCACCCATACTAGTCAAAAGACAATCTCTTGCGAACAGAAGTTCGTAACCTGCTCATGATTGAGATCAAGTTGCCTTAGTCATCCTAGTGAAATAGAAACCTAACTAGTGAACGAAGTTACAGCTAGAGGTTACTATTTCATGGTCCGGTCTTATGTAATCTCATTACATAGGATATCCCCACTCACATGTCATCTACACGAACACGTTAGGATCACTGTGTTTGTATTGTATACAAAGTGGTCCACATCCATTGTTTGACCAGGTAAGGTACCCAAACCTTATCCCTTAACTATATGTGGGGATTTTTGTCCGGTCTTATGTAATCTCATTACATAGGATATCCCCACTCACATGTCATCTACACAAACACGTTAGGATCACTGTGTTTCTATTGTATACAAAGTGGTCCACATCCATAGTTTGACAAGGTAAGGTACCCAAACCTTATCCCCTAACTATATGTGGGATTTTTGTCCTAATCTCGTGTTTGTAATATATTGTTTGAAATTAATAAGAGTTATTCATTTCATCACTTTGTGTCTCGCAATATTTATAAACTTGTTCAATAAACTAAGCTCCAAGGTTATTGAATTATGAGAGAACTAGAACTTAAGCGGTGTGTAGTGGACACACAGTGAGGATCACGTTTTAGTTAATGACCCGAACGGTCTACAGTATATGGATAGGGTTGGAGACCTAATCCTGGATACACTGTGGATGCGACCCGCTTTGTATTAGATTCAAACGAGGTGATCAAACTCGTTCATGTGGCTGACATGCGAGTAGGGGCATCTTGTGCAATGAGATTGTACAAGACCAGACCGTGAACTATTAGACCTCACGATGTAACACCGCTGGTGATGAAGGACTAATAACCGTAGATGACCATTAGTGACTCGACACAATCACGAGCGTGTTCTGGACTTCTATCTACGGGGATCTGTCCTTTGACTAGTACCGGTGAGGGTGGTAATAGTTACTCGCCCAATATGCCTATCTTCTAAGGAACAAGACCAAGTAGGGAGCTCGGAACTTAACTACGCGAGATGGAATTCACTCGTTCCCGCGTTTAGGGAAACTAGAGGGGTTGTTCCCTTAAGTGCTGTCTCCAGGTCTTGGGCACGGGCGCTCACCATCTCACTGGCCTAAGAAGGGTGTTGTGTATGGTTGGACCATCACAATATGTTGTTCATTAGAGGAGCAGTGGGGACTTCAGGAACAAGAGGTAGACACAGGGGTAAAACGATAATTTGACCCAGCCGTGTCTACGAACAACCTTTGAAGGGTCGACTCATGGACATTGGTTATATCAATGGACACGTAATATTCTGCACTAACGGGAGTGCAGCTACGGGCTATAGTGGAATGTTACCGTAGCTAATGAATGTTTGTTAACCGGGTCAAAGAGTTTGACAGGTTAATCTCGGATCATTGGAGCCTGTTACTGTAGGTACATTAGATCCCTCAGTTGGCTCAATCTGGGTTAAAAGAAGGGTTAATGTTTTGGTATGACATTGAAGTGTTCAATTTCACTTTAAGGGCATTTATGTCATTTATATGAGATATGAATGATATAATATATAGTTTAATGTGAATGAAATTCTTAATAAACTTTAGGTTAGCCTAATTGTTGAATTAGGGCTAGTTGAATAATTTGATTGAGAGAAATTAAATTGGATGTGATTCAATTTAATTAATCCACAATTGTTGCAAATGAGATTTGTAATATGAGATATGAGATATCTTATATTATATGGTTATGCAAATGAGATTTGCATAACCTATGGTTGTGGTAAAGTGGTAATTATGTGGAGAATTTAACTCCATCATTTCCACTATATAAACCCTTCTGGCAAGAAGGAATGTATCTCATTCTCTCATTTTTTGATTTTCATCAAAGAAGAAAAGAAGAATTCTCTCAACCCTTTCTCTCAATTTTTCTCCCTTTCCAAAACTAAAGTCCCACCACTTTCCTTCTTCCTAAGGAATAACAACCGAGAAGGTCGTTGGTGGTGTTCGTTTTATACGAGAGAAGCAATCGTTGAGAAGCACGAAGAGTTCGTGATCCGAGGAAGAGATTCTTCAAGTTTGTCTACAACAAGTAAGTAAACTCCTTCTTGCTGTAAATTTCTTCCTTTTCAGCATGTTTAGCCTAGGTCTAAGTGTTAGTTCGGTTTTAAAGAATCTGAGTTGCATAATGATACCACGACGATTCGATCGTCTTCCGCTGCGCGGGGATTTTCATTCCCTTCACTATAGACCCTTTAGGTTGTATCTCGAACCGAGATCCTTCATATGTACACTACATTCAGTTAAAGATACATTTACAACCTTGGATGTTTAGTTTATTAGATTTAGGGTTTAAATAAAGGAAATATCATAGATAATGAATAATAACTCTTTATTGAAATAATAACACTTTATTACATTAATTAGAACGAAAATACAAAGTACGAGTTTTAGGGCACAAACCCAACATCTATAACATTTTCCACTAAAAGGTCGTTAGGTCATTTTGCCTTCAACACATGATTCGCATACAGATAGAGAATTTTCTTCTAATCTTAGGTGCCAAAGATAGGCATTTGTTTAGGAGTTTTTTTTTTTACTTTTTATTATGTCGCATACTTGATGTTCTAAATAATTTAGTGTTTAAAACCATTTTAACTTAATTAGGCCTTAAAACATACAAATTATTTTTAAGTAGAGTTGTACATAATTCTAAACCTTTCAATGAAATAAACAATTGATT
Organism: Trichosanthes cucumerina; assembly: GCA_036507285.1. NCBI lineage: Eukaryota > Viridiplantae > Streptophyta > Magnoliopsida > Cucurbitales > Cucurbitaceae > Trichosanthes > Trichosanthes cucumerina. Next base: position 21,975,667 of record CM071837.1, read on the forward strand.
AAATTGAAACGAAATTGATATACATTGACTAAGAAGGCAAGAAACAGAAATGAGGTTTCTAGCAAAACCTGGAACTATATACACGTTATCTAATAAAAGTGTTTTCTTGCCAAATAGTAGCTCCACTGTGCCCACTGCTATAGCTGAGACAACATCTCCATTTCGAACTCTAAATGTTATCTCCCCTTCTAAAAGTTACTGCTAGGAACTAGTTTCCTGAAAAGAAGAGCAAACGTGGTTAGTGGCCCCTGAAACAAATATCTAGGTAGAGTTATCACTCTCCACTAATCATGTTTCAACACAAAGCAAATCAAATTTTCCTTCTCTCTTCTTATCGACCACGTATTTGGAGCAGTTACGCTTCCAGTGCCCATCTACGTTGCAGTAGAAACATTTTCCTTTTTTTGGAGCGTTCTTGACCTTCTTGTCCTTCTTGGCAGCAGCGCGGTCAACTTGTTTCCCTTTGGCCACCTTTTTCATATTCTTCTTCTTCCCTTTCGGGCCTCAAGAGGATGAGGCAACATATTTGGTCCCCGAGGACGAACTTCTCTGGAAAGACCGTTGGGCAACATTTACCTCACCCTCCTCTCACCTGACTTTCATTATAGACTAGAAGGTTTGTAGCTCATTGACCAACGTGGTCAAGGTGTAGCTCAGCTTGTTCATAATAGTGTTGTTATAGAATTGCAAGAAACTATCTGTTAAAGTTTCCAAAATGAAGCTTACCTGACTCGACTCATCGATAGATGCTCCATTCATCTCTGCCAAGTTGAAGTTGACCAACATGTCGAGAACATGCTCCCTAACAGATTCCCCATTCCTTCATTCTGGCATTGAAAATGTGCTTGATTGCATCGTGCTTGACCTGAAAGGACTGTTGTCCAAACATGTCTTGCAACGATGCCATGATCTCCTTGGCGGTGACCACGTTCTCATGCTTCTTAACCAATATACCAGATAAACTGGCTAAGATGTAGACCTTAGCCTTGTCATTGGCCTTGGCCCATCTATCAAATGCGTCACGAACACTTCCTGTCGCAGTCCGGTCGGGCACCTGAGGACAGTCCTCAGTGAGTACGAACTTCAGGTCGTCCATGAAGGGATCGAATTCTGCAGCGGAAGCGATTGTGAATCGCGTGTTCTTAATTTTGTTTCACGAATTACAATCAAGAACAAAAATAAAACGATTAAGCATGCTATATGATAAGGACAACAAGATGATTACCTTTGAAGAACTCTTTCTTCACGTGCTCCTTCTCCCATGATAACGATCTCAGCAACTCGAACCCGAACGTATGAAGATGCCACCACTAGATCTTCTCCGTTGTTTTTTAGGTAAGGGAGGAAGGTGGGTTCCTTTAAGGGTGAGATGTGGAGGTTATGAGAAAGGATGTGTTTTGAACTTTTCCAACGACACAATGATATGGAATTCTAGGATTTTCCAAAACTTGGTCCAAAATTGCATCTTATGGAACTATTTATAAGGAAATAAGATGGAAATTACCATCCTATCCTCCCTTCATTCTCTCATTAGTATATAGTTAATATGTGAATCTAATTCACATTAAAACAATAAATTATATCAATTATATCACATATGATTGATATAACACCTCATATATGAAATTGAACACTTCAATTTTTTTCCTAACTATATACCCTCAATATTACCATGTAGAGCCAACGGAGGGACCTAATGGACCTACAACTCATGAGCTCCAATGATATGAGATTAACTAATCAAACTCTTTCATTACCCACAAGTCACTCCACTATAGACTTGTAGCTGCACTCTCCTCACTGTAGATTATATTGTGTCCATTAATATAATCATTACCCATGAGTCGACCCGTCACTGGTTGTTCATAATATCGACTGGGTAAAATTACCGTTTTACCCCTGTGATTACCTCTTTGTTCCTTAAGCATCACTGATTCTCTAATGAACAGCAAGTCTACGGTCCTGCCATAGACTCATACCTTCTTAAGTCAGTTTAGAGGGTGGGGCCCTGTTGTTTAAGACTTGGAGTCAGCTCTTAAGGGAACAACCTATCTAATTTCTTCGTGTAGGAATGAGTGAATTCCATCTTTGATAGTTAAGTCCCCAACTACCTACGAGGTTGTGTTCCAGAGAAGGTAGGCTTATTCAGTTGGCTACAGGCCACTCTCACCCATACTAGTCTAAGGACAGACCCTTATAAGCAGGAGTTCTTAACTTGCTCAGAATTCAGGTCGAGTCCTTAATGACCATCTATAAATTATCAATCTTATCATGTTAACATTGTTATACTGGTTAGACAAATAATGTGCATTCCAGTCTTGTATGAACTCTTCATACAGGATGCCCCCACTCGCATGTTAATCCACATGAATGAGTTGGATTACCTCATTTGTATTGATTACAAAGTGGGTCGCACACATGGTGTTACAAGAATAAGGTTTCCAACCTTATTCTTATACCATAGACCCTTCAGGCTATACTCTTGAACACAATCCAAGTAGTGTTTACTACACTGATGTTCAAGATGCATTATAACCTTGGAGCTTAGTTGATTGGATTTATAGAGCAAGAATACAATTTTATCAAAACAAATAACTCTTCATTTATTTAATCCAAATTACATAAGTTTAGGGAACAAATCCCAACAGTCCACAACAAAAATTGTGTTAATGTTGTTTTTCCATGTCTGGCAATTGTTTCCTATGAGTTTTTTGGCACACAAAAGGGAAATAATCGAACTCGACATTTTTGCTGAAATATAAGAAAAAACTTTAAATTATTTTCTCGCAGAGAACTTATGTATAATCCAATCATGGTTTAGCAAAATTAATCTATGATTTCTAGGTTAATTAATTTTCAATGATACCCGACAGGTTTAGAATGACTGCTACTGAAGGGACAATCTCAACCAGACGTCATTACCGGAATAACTCTTATTCCCTATAAGTTGTAGCTACCTTTTTTTGTCCTTAACCATTAACTTTTCATGTATCTCGTAAGTGTCACCCTCTAACTTTAGATCCTAGAGTCCCGATCCAACCAAATCCGCCGAAGGGAGGACTAAGTTGGAAACTATACTAAAGTAACCCTATCCCTTTTGAGAGTTCACTATGTTCCGACTCCTATGATCAGACACTCCGAAGGGATTGTCTTGTCTAGGTCAAACTAGCTGGTGAATTATAAGAATCTCACGCCACAAACCATTAGAAGAGACTGGGGACTCGTTTGCACAAGTCCCGCTCCCACTCACTATAACCACTCTCTCCATTCACCTTCCTTTTGACCCATACAAAAACCATCCGAAGGGGGACGCTCCCATTTGCGTCACGAGGCCAAGTATGGATCTCACGGTGTGAACTTAACGAAGTTGCGTAGGTGGAAATTAATGTATCATATACACTCATTTCCTCCCACTAAGTAATTTAGAATTAACCATATGACCTAGACAAATCCGACTATAATTTACCTAAGTCTACCAATATAACATTTATATTGTATTTTCCTAAGTCTATAAACCATTTATTAAAACTTAGGTCTAAAGTTTATGAACAGTTTAATAAAGGTCGCTCACGATGTATATAACCTATGAATCTTGGGACCAAATTGACTCCTAGGTAGTTTCCCAGGTAGGGGTGTTCCATTTCCGTCAGCTTAATTACCCCAACCTAGGCAGAACCTTCCTTAGACAGAGTTAGTTATCGGTCAACATTCATAAATTACATTCGATTTCCTAATTAATAACAGGTTCTAAAAAAATTTTAAAACTAGTTAATTAATACTTAACTTACATGCATTTCTATGTTATAGTGCTTGATCATTCATCACATGAATAAATTAAAACATATAACATAAATCATCACATGAAATAAAGGCATGGCTATGCTTTCAAAAAATAATTAACATACCTCGTATATTAATTAAGCATGTATACTATATAATATAACAACTTATATCATAAAATGATGCATGAATATGCTTAACCTAAGGTGAGATTTTAATCTAACTGGCATACATTAGGCACATAAATTATAAACAACAATTTCATAATTAAAATAGAAAAACTGGACCATGATTTGGCATCCTAAACACTAATTAAAATAATAATAATTAATTAAAAAAAATTAAATATAAATAATAAAAAAAAGAAAATAACAACCATCTCGCGCGGTCTTCGCACGCGCACTCAACGACTATCGCAGCGGCGTTGCAACGTTGAGGACAACGTTGCAACACTGCCGCTCTCAACGCCCGCCTTACGTCTTCACGCTGAGCGGTGTTACAACGCTGCTCCTAGCGTTGCACTGTTGCCCCTAGAGATGTCCACGGGGCGGGGCAGGGTCGGGGAATGATTTACCGTCCCCGTCCCCGCGTCCCATTTCATTCTCCATCCCCGCGAAATTCTCCATTTAATTTCGCGGGGAACGGGGCGGGGATTTCCCGAGGGGAATTCGCGGGGATCGGGTTACCCGTGGGGAATAATTCCCCGTTTAGCATTTTTATTTTTTCAAATTTTATTACATAATTCTTTTTTTTTTAAATTTTATTTAAATGGCTAATTACTAATTCGAAATTTTTATTTAAGAGACATTTTTTTTTAATTTTCTTAAAAAAGTAAAATGAGATTTAATAAAAATTTAGAATTATGGTTTATTGTATATACATAAATATATATATTTAAATAATAATAATATATCGGGGCGGGGGGCGGGGGCGGGGGTGGGGTCGGGGGCGGGGGCGGGGAACACATTTCCCGTCCCCGTCCCCATATAGCTAACGGGGAAAAAATTCTCCCCGCTCCCTCCCCCATTCCCCGCCCCGATATATTACCCCTGCATCAGGCCTCCTATCGCACGAACAGGTGTTGCAACGCTAATGAACAACGTTACAGCGACATCGTTTGGACAACAACAACAACTTCTTATTTTCACCCAATTCTGCTCCGTTTCTTCACATCAATAACTTGCCTCAAACGACACGGACTTACAGACTCGATTTACATTACATTTTGCCCAAAACACCGAGCCCTTACATTGAACTTTTAAATTGAATTGTAAATCTAAATTCCAAATTCATGTAAACATCGATTTTGCAAAACCACGTGCAATTTCTCTAAATTGAATGCTATACCCACCTAAATTTAAGAAATTTCTAACACAATTAAGAGCACGACTAGGCTCTGATACCAATTGAAGGGAATTGAATCCCGTGCGGAAGCGATTGATCGCATATGCACTTAATTTTGTTACATAGAAGGTGCTTAAAAACATCAATCTGAGCTAAACATACTAATTTGAAAGCAAAGAGAGATTAAAAGGATTACCTTTGAAGACAAATTCTTCAAGTAGTTCATCGTCATCCATGACTTCTTCTTCTCTATGAACAATTTCTCGAACAACGCCAAAAAGCCTTCTCGATTGTTCTCTAGGAGAGGGAGAGAGGTGGGATCTCCTTTTGGTTTAGGGATGTTGTTGAGTAATAATTTATGATATTGTGCAATATCGCAGTGTATGGGTCACGTTTTAGTATAGTGATTTAAGAGTCCAAGTATCTTTCTTGGGAATGGGTTTCTAGATTAATTAATTACCAGGAACTAATTCTCAATTTTAGCTGAAGAAACATAACATGGATAGGTGATTGAAAGCAAAGACAAACCACAAACTAACACATGGTGACACGAATTGATAGATTTGAGGAAAGTGATTTTACAACTTAAAGACTTAACTAACACATGCATTGAACCAATGAGATGAATTTATAAACAAGAAGTAAAATAGTCAAGAAAAACTCTTGATTCTTACTGACCCTCGCACATGCAATAAAATCCATAGTCTCCATATGAACCTACGACATCCACGACATTACCCAACTTCTTTATGAGTTTTCCTAAGATTTCTAAGTCATTCTCATGCCAGATTTCTAAGGGTGTTGACAACTTTGCTCTAATTCAAGTTTTATCTCTCGAGTCCACTTAAACCAACAAATAAAGGGTTAAGGACGAATTGCCAAAAATAAGAACAAAACACACTTCAATTCATAGTAAGAAAGTCTTAACAAGTAAATCAAATCCTAACTACAACATTTAGCTACTCTAAATCACATGAAAATCAAGCTAAACATGTAGAAAACGTTTTAAAACGGTATTACAATTTGAAAGAAATGGAAATTAAACTTATGTGTCGATGCTGGTCCCTCGTCTCCGAGCTCCCGTCTTCGATCTCGAACCTCCAGAGTGCTTTGGCTCCCAAAAATGCTTTTTTCTCTCTTCTTACAAATTGTATTTCGAAAATAGGGTTGATTGTCTATGAAGTTCAGCTCCCCTTGCAATGAAAACAACATGTTGTATTTATAGGGCTCTTCGGTACAGCGTTGGAACGCTAGGGACAGCGTTGCAACGTTGTACCCTAACCGCGTGGTATGTATGGTAACAATCGGCAGCGTTACAACGCTAGGGACAACATTGCAATGCCACTACCCTAACGCGCGCGCTTCGTATCGATCTGGCGTTGCAAAGCTAAAAGGCAGCGTTGGGCCGCCCTCGCCACGGTTCCTCGTGCTTGGTCGCTTATCGAGATAGCGTTGCAACACTACCTGCAGATGCCTTCAACGCATCAGCACATCACGGTCGTCGTGCAACACTATGGACAGCGTTGCAATGCCATCACTTCGGGACTTCTAGCTTGGGATGATCCTTTTACATCCAATTGATTTTACTTTTAGCTCCAAAAAGCCTCATTTCGATCCCGAGTGATCCAAAATGTCTCCAATTTTCTTGTTTGTGCTCTTAACTTGAAATTGAGTAATTTAAACACATAAAAGCTCTGAAATCATTACAAAACTAGCAATAATTAAGCCTAACGATAACACATTTTGTGTGCTATCAAACACCCTCAAAATTAAACTTTTGCTAGTCCCGAGCAAAAACAGAATTAAACATCAGATTGTTCTTATACATACATTTGATTCAAACCTCAAAGATTTAAGAGAAAATCTGGCAATCACAAGAAACACTCAAACATAACATTTCAGCAAGCAATTTAAAATTTTTCCTAAGTGTTCCTACGTGTGTGTGTGATTAGCCTATGTTCCCTTCATTTTTACTAAGCCCAGATCAACTTTATTAGGCTCTCGATTCAACTTCCCCTACACTTGCCTTAATTACTAATCTTTGAACCTCCCAACATTTGAGAATTAAATAACTCTACTCAGCACTTATTCACTTTTTTATCACTTTTTCTATTTTCTTTTATTTTTTTCTTCGTGCAAGGACACTAGCTTTCACACATCCACTACAGGGACCCTTACCCAGAGCACTCGCTTAATGAGTGGCCTAACTAATCATAATGAAGGTAGCTTTTTTTGCCCTCACGAATTTTTTCTTTCGCAAACAAACAAAAAAAAACCCAACTATTTCACATACTATACAAGTCATGCACTTCATATTGTCATTCACCCTATCCTGCAGTTTAACTATCAATCACTTCTTAGACCTATCAAGGTGACATTAAACTTCTAAGCCTAATAACTTTGTTCTAAGCATTTCAAAACTATAAGAACACAAACTATGTGCATAATAGTGCAAGAGAAACTCAAGAAAATTTTTAAATTAACTTAAATTCATGTCATGCTTTCACGTTTCAGCAGAATCACAAAGATTTCCAATTATATCTCATCCTAAGCTATGATGATCATTCTTATGCAAAAGATCAATCAACAATTCAACATATATTCAGGACAGTCACAACAATTAAACAATATCCCAAACACCCCCAAAGTTAAACTAAACATTGCCCCCAATGTTTGCAGAAATAAGGAGAAATTAAGTATAAGGGTAAGAGTGAACAATATTGTCCTGAGTTATGGAGATCTTTCTGAGTTACTTGGATAGCCAAAGCATGTGTGTTGTTGTTCCTTAGCACGAGAGCATGGTTTTTACCGAAGGAGGACATCATCACAACATACAAAGAAAAACAAACAAACTAGTAAATGAACTAAGAACTAAAAAATAACTAAAACAACCTAAAGATAGAAAACAACAAAGATGTAAAGCTTGGGTTGGCTCCCAAGAAGTGCTTTGGTTAACGAATTTAGCTAGATTGTACTCCCTCAAGGTGTTTCGTTCCTTGTTTGCAGTGCCTGAAGTGATGTGTTCATTTGGCCAATCTGGGTCTCTATATTCTTTGTTGCAGCTCCTTGACTAGTCACTATACCAAATAGACTAGTGACTGCATTCTCCAGTTGGTCGGACTGACTTCTGGATTCAGCTATGAAAGAGTGCAATGTCTCTTCCAGAGATGGTATCCTCCCTGATGTAGAAGCATATCCTGTAAGAGGATTCAACACATTTTTTTTTTGTTAGCATAAGAGAAATTTTCATGATACCTCAAACATGGATTATAATGTGTTCGGATGTTATTTTGAGTCTGATTTCCTCCATATTTGTTGTTTCTGTTGTTCAGGCAGTTCAATTGCTCCATAGTGGATTCTTCATTGAGCTGGGAGAATTGAGAGGACGCCCCTATTTAAGGTGATCCTGTAAAATTATTTAGGGCATGAGTGAGAGATGCCATATGGGATTTAAGGGAGGTTACCTCATCTAGTTGATATAATCAAGCTACTGGCTTAGAACTATCATTGTCTGTAGGCCACTGGTAGCTGACAGTTAACACTTCTTCTAGCAGGGCACGTGCTTCTGGCACAGTCTACGAGATGAAAGCCCCTCCAACAGTGGCATCCAGAATGGTCCTGGTGTTACCTTCCAATCCATTAGAAAACAGTTGTACCTGGAGCCAATCAGGGTAGCCATGCTGTGGGCACCTCCTGAGCATGCCCTTGTACCTTTCCCATGCCTCAAATCGTTGCTCTCCCTCATGCCGCCTGAATGTTCCTATCTCACTCCTTAACTTTGCAGCTTTCACAGGTGGAAAGAATTTGGTCATGAAGGCTTGGGCCAACTCCTCCAAGGAAGTGATACTGCCTGAGGGAAGGGATCCTAGCCATTCTTTTGCTCTACCCTGCAAAGTGAAAGGAAAGAGACGTAAGCGAATATTATCAGCAGAGATACCATTCATTTTAAATGTATCACATATTTCTAAGAAATTCTGTAAGTTTGAGTTAGGTTCTTTTGTGGCTAAGCCTCTAAAAGCACCTTCCCTAACCATCTATACCAGCCATGTCTTATGTTCAAAACTATTATCATTTATAGGGGCATGGACTATATCTGCCTGCTCATAATTAAACTTAGGTTGGAAATACTCCCTGATAGGTTTAGGGTTATTGATGAGCTCCTGATCAACCATAATTTGAGGTTATATTTTAGGTTATATTTTTCCTTCCCTTAGGAGTCTCCTACAAGTCCTCTTGATCTCAGGATCAAAAGGGTGCAAGTCTGCAGCTCTCCCCTTGGGCATACAACTGGAGGTACAGAAAGAAAAAAAAGTAGAAAATAAAAATAAAACATAAAAGAAGATAAATAAAGAAATAAAAATATGAAACATAAAACATGGGTTACCTCCCAAAAACATTTTCTTTAACGTCTATAGCTAGACAGTGACTTGTCATGGCACATAAAAATGCTCATATTTCTTTGGGCCCTTCTTACTTTAGTCGATATAGCCTTCTAAGTCTAAAAGGCTATCATGTTTCTCTTGGGCACCAGACAGAAAATTATTTTTGGTATTTTTATTTATGAACACTAAAGAACAAAAATGAAAGCACGACTTGTGAGTGTAAGACAAATGGTTATAAAAAATAAAGGAAATTTCTAGGGATAAAAGGAAAGAAGACTTCTCAGCCTCTAACTCTATCACTTGGATTTCCTCTGTGGAAGTGATTGTCTCATCATTGTCTAACCCACTAACCTTTCTCTGGTGTGTTTCAATGTCTCCCAAACTATCCTCACAATCGTATGAACAAGTGCTCATAGGTGACACCTCTTAAGGGGTAAGGATAAGAAATTGTTCCTGTAAGGCTTTAAGGGGAATTACTACCTGGTTAAGATACTGAGCTTTATCTTGTACTATTTCACAAAGTCGTACCATCTCAGCTTCTAACCTATCCAACCTTTCTAATTCACTATGAACCAAATTTTTAATTTTCAAATCTAAAGTATATTCCATTAGTTGATCCACAAGAGAATTGTTTTCTATGGCTTGGTCAGGGTACAAAAATTCATGTTCCCAAGTGCCTAAACAACTACCATTATAAGAATTTTTATCAGTTTCAGGTACAAAATGGTAAAAATTAGACATATGGTATTCAGAGAAATCACGATACACATACCTAGGTCCTGGGAGGGACAATATAAAGATGGAGAATCAAGACTTCTAAACAATAGCATACAACAAAAAACAGGGGACAAAGATTAAAAAACAACACACAAAACTAAAATAAAACAAATAAGTAAACAAACAAACACACAAAACAAATAAGGACAGACACACAAACAAGCTTTAGTCTAGAACGCCAAATTTTCTCATAATATTAATTGATCAAAATAATTGTTATTCCCCGACAACGACACCAAAAACTTGTTGCGTATTAATTTATGCTATTGTACAATACCGCAGTGTACGGGTCAAGTTTTAGTATAGTGATTTAAGAGTCCAAGATACTAATTCTAATTTTAGCTAAAGAAACATAGCATGGATAGGTGATTGAAAGTAAAGACAAACGACAAACTAACACATGGAGACACGAATTGATAGATTTGAGGAAAGCGATTTTACAACTTAAAGACTTAACTAACTCATGCATTGAACCAATGAGATAAATTTATAAACAAGAAGTAAAATACTCAAGAAAATCTCAAGTGAACCTTGCACATGCAATAAACTCCATAGTCTCCATATGAACCGACAACATGCACGCCATTAAGCGACTTCTTTATGAGTTTCCCTAAGATTTCTAGGTCATTCTCATGCCAGATTTTTAAGGGTTTTGACAACTTTTCTCTAATTCAAGTTTTATCTCTCAAGTCCACTTAAACCAACAATTAAGAGTTAAGAACGAATTGCCAAAAATAAGAACAAAACATGCGTCAATTCATAGTAAGAAAGTCTTAACAAGTAAATCAAATCCTAACAACAACATTTAGCTACTCTAAATCAAATGAAAATCAAGCTAAACATGTAGAAAACGTCTTAAAACAACATTAGGTCCCTCGTCTTCGAGCTCACGTCTTCGATCTCGAACCTCCACGAATGCTTTGGCTTCACAAAACGATCTTTTCTCTCTTCTTGCAAAGTGTATTTCGAAAATAGGGGGATTGTCTATCAATTAGGGTTCCCCTTGTAATGAAAACAACATGTTGTATTTATAGGGCTTTTCGGTACAACGTTGCAATGTTGTACCCTAACCGCGTTGTATATATGGTAACAATCGGCAGCGTTGCAACGCCGCTACACTAACGCGCGCTTCTTATCGATCTGGCGTTGCAACACCCTCGCCATGGTTCCTCATGCTTGATCCCTATCGAGATAGCGTTGCAACACTAAAAGGCAGCGTTGCAACGCTACCTGCATATGCCTTCAACACATCTACACAACACGCTCGGCGTTGCAACGCTATGGAAAGCGTTACACACCATCACTTCGGGCCGTCTAGTTTGGGATGATCCTTTTACTTCCAATTGATTTTACTTTTAGCTCCAAAAAGCCTCGTTTTGATCCCGAGTGATCCAAAATGTCTCGAATTGTCTTGTTTGTGCTCTTAACATGAAGTTGAGTAATTTAAACACGTAAAAGCTCTGAAATCATTACAAAAGTAGCAATAATTAAGTCTAAGGATAACACATTTTGTGTGCTATCAGGTGTTTTTAGAGAGAACTTTGAGAGAACTCTTGTGTTTGCCTTAGATGCAAAACTACACAAATGGTTCAACTGTTCTAAAAATGCATCCAAAGGGATGGTTTTATAGGCAATGTAGGTGGTGATAATTTCTCCACCAATCTTTCCATTATCTCCACATATTATACATAAATGCATAATATAAGGTGTCAAAACAACTTATTATATGAATCAAATTCATATAATGTGGAGAAATTAGATTTGAATGAGTCCAATTTAATTTCTCCAAAGTTCTACCTTATTTTATGTCTCAATTCCATAATTAGACATAATTAAGTTCAATATGAATCATATTTACATTGAAATATATATTATATCAATCATATCATATATAATTGATATATTCCCTAAATTTGAACTTGAACATTTTCAAATTCATTCCAAAACTTTATACCCTCTATTAAGTTCCACGTTGAGGCAACCGAGGGACCTAATGGACCTACAGATCATGAGATCCAACGATACGAGATTGACTAATCAAACTCATTGATCCCGTCAATCAATATTCGTTAACTACGAGTCACTCCACTAAAGACTCATACCTGCACTCTCCTCACTATAGGACAAGTTATGTCCATTGATTTAACCAATGCTCGTGAATCAACCCTTCACAGGTCGTTCGTAGTCATAGCTGAGTCAAATTACCATTTTACCCCTATGACTACTTCGTGCACCTAAAGCAGCACTAATCATCTAATGAACAACAAGTTTATGGTCTGACCATAAACATTATACCAATCGGGCCAGCAAGAGGGAGGGGCCCCATTGTTAAAGAACTGGATACAACTCTTAAGGGAACAACGAATCTAGTTACCCTAGAACGGGGAACGAGTGAATTCCTACTTGCAAAGTTGAGTCCCCAGCTCCCTACAAGGTTTCATCCCTTAGAAGGTAGGCATATTGAGTCAACAATTGTGGCCACTCTCACAAGTACTAGCCAAGGGAAATTCCCAGGAAGATAAGAGTTCACAACTCGCTCAGGATTCAGGTTGAATCACTATTGGCCATCGTTTGAATCATTAATCCTAACATTTGAACGACGTTACTAGATTAGTCTAACAATTCTTGGTCCAGTCTTGTACAAACTCTTCGCACAGGATGCCCCCACTCACATGTCAACTACATGAACGAGTTGGATTGCCTCGTTTGTATCAAATACATAGTGGGTCGCATCCATAGTGTTAACAGGATGAGGGTCCCGACATAATCCATCTACTATCAACCATTTGGGTGACATTCTAAATGTGACCCTGGAGTTTGGTTTATTGGATTTAAGTTTGTAATTGCGAGAATACAAGTTTGAAAGAAAAAAACTAACAAGTTTATTCGTGTCCTCAAATAATTACAAATACACGAGTTTAGGGCATAAATCCCAATAGGTACGTAATTCCATGCTCTATCATATAGTCTTTGAATTCAGTGTCCATGTACTCTCCACCTCGATCCGATCGAAGTCTTAATTGTGTTTACCTAATTGGGTCTGAAGCTCAGTCTTGTACTCCTTGAACTTTTCAAGCGTTTCAGACTTTCGATGCAATAGGTAAATGTACCCATATCTCAAGTAGTCATCTATAAAAGATACAAAGTACTCGTAACATCCCGTGCTTTAACATCAATCGAACCACAAAGGTAAGAATTTACAGGCTTAAGTGGCTCCTTGGCCCTATAACATTTTCCACTCAAAAGTCTTTTGGTCATTTTGCCTGCAAGGCATGACTCACAGACTGGTAATGAGTTTCTTCTAACTCGTTTAAAAGTCCACTCTTCACAAGTCTCTCAATCCTATTGAGATTTATGTGGCCTAACCTTTGATGCCAAAGGTTAGCGTTTTCTTTTGGAGAAACTTTTAATTTCTTAGTTTGCGATTAAGTTATTTTAAACAGTTCAGTATTCAAAACACTTTTGACCGAGTTTGGTTTTAAAACATACAAATTATTCTCAAGTGAAGCTGAACATAACACATTTCCATTTCGTGAAATAAACGCTTTATTACTCATAAATGAATCAAAAATTTATTGTTCTAACAGACAGGAAATTGAAACAAGATTTCTAGTAAACTCTGGTACTATGTACATGTTATCTAATAAAATGTACCTCATGTCGATGTAAACCTTCATTGTGCCTACAGCTGCAACCGAACAACTTCTCTGGTTCAACCCGAGCGTTATCTCACCCTCCTGTCGTCACCCTGGGAACTATTCCCTGAAAAGAAGAACAAACATGGTTAGTGGCGTCTGAATCAAGTATCCAGCCAGAGTCACTACTCTCTACTAAACAAGTTTCACCAAGAAGTAAATCATATTTGCCTTCCTTCTTCTTCTCTGCAAGGTATTTGGCACAATTCCTCTACTAGTGACCGTCCCAGATGCAGTGGAAACAATTTCCTTTCTCTACAACAACCTTGACCTTTTTGCCTTTGAGGGCGACAACGCGATCAACTTTACCTACCTTCTTCTTCTTCTTCCCATTCGATACCGAAGAACTTACAGATTTTTTCACAAAGGTTGAAGCCCTTTGATATGACCTGAAGGCAACATTTGCCTCAACTTTATGTCCCCTGACTTTCTTCAAGGAATGAAAGTTCTGTAGTATGTTAAAAAGGTTGGTAAGAGTGTAGCTTATCTTGTTCATAACATCATTGCTACGAAACTGAAGGAAACTCTTCGGAAGAGTCTCCATGATAAAACTAACTTGGTTCGACTCATTGATCGAAGCTCCATTCATCTTCGCCAAGTTAAAGTGCGTCATCATGTCGAGAACATGTTCCCTAACAGACGTGCCCTCCTTCATCCTAGCATTAAATATATCTTTGAGTGAATCGTGCCTAACCTGGAAGGACTGTTGTCTAAACATGTTTTGCAATTATTCCATAATCTCCTTGGCGGTGACCATGACCTCATGGTTCTTTGCCAAAACTTCATATAACCTGGCTATAATGTAGACCTTTGCCTTTTCATTTGCTCGGATCCACCGATCATATACATCAGGAACACTTTGTGAAGCAGTCGACCTCGACAACTGAGGACACTCTTCAGTGAGCGCGAACTTAAGGTCTTTTGTTACTAAGATTGTGTTTAATTATTTTTTAATAAAATGAAATCCCGTGGAGCGGAAGGACGATCGAATCGTCGTGGTATTGTTGCAAAATTTGTTTTCTTAAATTGAACTATCACATAGTATCTAGGCTAAACATACAAAATAAGAAGAAAAACTAGTAAGAACTATTTACTTGTTGAAGATCCGTCTTCAAGTTTTCCATCTCCAATTCATGAACCCTTCGTGATCACGATCTCAACGTCCTCGATCTCCTCGTACAGTGAGTAACCATACACTTCCATACAGTTTCTCAGATGTTCTTCCTTTGGTAGAAGGAAAGTGGTGGAACTCTTTTTTGGTGAGAGAGGAGGAGAGATTGAGAGAGTGATGAAAATCTTGTCGACGATTTATCTTGTAAACATAAGGCTCGTCAACATTCTCATCAAAGTCATAAGATTTGATTGCCTCATTAAACCATATATTCCAAGACCTGGAGGCTTGTTTCTGTCCATAAATGGACCTTGAAGCCGACAAACCTTTTGCTCTTGCGCTTGGGTTATGAACCCTTTGGGCTGGTCCATATAGTTTGTTTCGTCAAGATTGCCATTTAGAAAGGCGGTCTTGACATCCATCTGGCATACATCATAGTCATAATATGCAGCAATGGCCAGAAGGATCCTGATCGACTTTACCATGGCAACAAGTGAAAAGGTTTCCTCATAGTCAACCCCTTCAACCTGGGTAAGGCCCTTTGCCACTAGTCGTGCTTTGAAGGTCGACACCTTCCTATCTACGCAACGTTTACTCTTGTAGATCCATTTGCAACCTATAGGTTTTACCCCATCTGGTTGATCCACAAGCTCCCAGACGAAATTTAAGTACGTCGACTCCATTTCCTAATCCCTAGCGTTAATCCATTTGTCTTTGTCAACGTCAGCCATTGCCTGATCATAGGTCAATGGATCCTCGAAGTCATCATCAAGAGTGACGACTTGGGTTTCAGCTAAACCCATGTAACGTTCAGGATGTCTCATAACCCTCCTAATACATCGCGAAATTCCCAACTCTTGGGAACAGACTTGACTAGACGTGCTAGGATTAACAACACTTGTTGACGTACTACCCATTTCATTCAACACGATTTTGCTTCTAGGCAAAAGATCCCTTATGTGGTCTTCCTCAAGGAAAGTGACGTTTGTCAACACAAACACCGTATTTTCCTTAGGATCGAAAAATAGACCACCCCTAGTATGTTTTGGGTAACCTACAAATCGACACAATTTTGAAGGGCGTTCAAACTTTTTCGTTTTTGACACCAACACGTGGGTCGGGCATCCCTAAATTCTGAAATGGTGTAAACTTCCTTTACGCCCATTCCAGAGTTCGAAAGGTGTTTCACAAATACTTTTCGACGGAACGTTGTTCAAAATATACACCATAGTCTCCACTGCGTATCCCCAAAAAGAATCAGAGAGACGAGCACAACTCATCATCGACCGAACCATGTCCAACAAGGTTTTGTTTCTCCTCTCTGATACACCATTATGTTGTTGCATACCAGGTGCTAAGAGTTGGGACGTAATCCCGTGTTCTATCATATAGCACTGGAATTCTATGTCCATATACTGTCCACCTCGATCTGATCGAAGTGTTTTTATCGTTTTACCTAACAGGTTCTCAACCTCAGTCTTGTACTCCTTGAACTTTTCAAGAGTTTAAGACTTCTTATGCATTAGGTAAATGTACCCATACCTTGAATAGTCATCTATAAAAGATACAAAATATTCGTAACAAACTCGTGCTTTAACACTCATCATACAACAATGGTCGGAATGTATAAGTTGAAGTGGCTCTTTGACTCTATATCCTTTTCAACTAAAACGATGTTTGGTCATTTTTCTTTCGAGGAATGGCACATATACCGGCAAAGAGTTTTCTTCCAACTCGCTTTGAAGTCCACTCTTCACTAGTCTCTCAATCCCATTGAGATTAATGTGGCCTAACCGTAGATGCCAAAGATGGGCATTATCTTTTGGAGAAACTTTTACTCTCTTAGTTCGTTTTTCTGTTGTTTTAAATAATTCAGTATTCATAACGCTTTTGATTGAATTTGGTTTCAAAACATACAGATGAGACTCAAGTGAAACAGAACAAATCAAATTGCCTTTGAAAGAAATAAACGCTTTATTATATTCAAAGCAAATTGAAATACATTGTTCAATTAGGTAGGAAATAGAAATAACGTTTCTAGTAAACCCTGGAACTATATACAGATTATCTAATAATAAGTAATTCCTTTCGAAAAATAACTTCACTTTGGCGATCGCTGCAGTAGAGACAATCTCCCCGGATCTAACTTGTAGAGTCATCTCACCCTCTCGCAGCTGCTGTCAGGAACTAATTCCCTAAGAAGAAGAAAAAACGTGGTTCGTGGCGCTCGAATCCAATGTCCAGGCAGAGTAACTACTCTCCACTAAACAGGTTTCAGTTAGTAGTAAATCACATTTGTCTGTATTCTTCCTATCGGTAAGGAACTTTGGACAGTTTCGTTTCCATTGGCCGTCGCCATTGCAGTGGAAACACTTTCCTTTCTTTTCAACTTCCTTGACCTTTTTGCCCTTTTGGTTGCAGCGCGGTCATCTTTGCCCTTCTTCATCTTATTATTCTTCCCTTTCGGGTGAGAATAAGCTACAGTTTTAGTCCCAAAGATCGAACCCCTGTGATAAGACCTGAAGGCAACAATTGCCTCAACTTCTGGTGTCCTGATCCTTATCAAGGACTGGATGTTCTGTAACTCGTTTAGAAGGATGGTCAGTGTGTAGCTAATTTTGTTCATAACAACATTGTTATGAAACTGAAGGAAACACTTCGGAAGAGTCTCGAAGATGAAGTTGACCTGGCTCGACTCAGCGATCGAAACCCCGTTCATCTCCGCTAGATTAAAGTGTGTCATGATGTCTAGAACGTGTTCTCGGACAGACACACCTTCTTTCATCTGGGCGTTGAAGACGTGTTTGAGCGAGTCATGTCTGATCTGAACGGTCTATTGTCCAAACATATCCTGCAATGACTCCATGATCTCCTTAGCGGTGACCATCAACTCATGCTTCTTTGCCAAAACTTCAGATAAGCTGGCAATGATGTAGACCTTCTCCTTTTCATTGTCCATGATCCATCGATCGTATACATCACGAACACTTCGTGACGAAGTCGAGCTCGACAACTGAGGACACTCCTCAGTAAGCACGAACTTAAGGTCGTCGGTTACTAGAATCGTTTGTATATTGTTTTTCTATAGTTGGAAATTATCTCCCACTAGTTTGTCAGATACTAGTAATGCTATAATTGAGGTAGACATTTTTACTGAAAAAATCAGATAAAAGCTTTATGTCAGTCTCGCAAAATTTTTTTTGAAAATCCAATCAAGTTTTAGCAAAAATTTATCTTATGATCCCTAGGTCATTTAAAATGTGCAATGATATCCCAAAGGTTTAGAATGACCGCCGCCGAAGGGTGAACAAAATAATTCCTCTTATAGGATGAGACTTTATTGACCAAACCCTAATTCCAAAATGACTCTTATACCATTAGGCGTCAATTTACAATTTTTCGATCAAATTCATTAACTCTCAATGAATCCTGTGAGTGTAACTCTCAATCTTTAAGTTTCCAAGTATCCGTCCAACACAATAGCCACCGAAGGATGAACCAAGAAGAAAAACCCACAAGGAAACTATATCTCTTTCCGGAATTCACGGTGTTCCGACTCCCATGATCAAGGCCCTACGAAGGGATTGTCTGGTCCACACCAAACTAGCAGGCAAATCCTAGGGGTCTCACGGTGTGAATCGAAAGAAGAGACCGTGGGTCCAGTTTTCACTGGTCCCGCTCCCACTCACTATAAGTACTCTCTCCATCCACTATGTTATTGTCCATACAAATACCATCAGAAGAAGGACGCTCCCATTTGCAACGTGAGGCCGAGTATGGATCTCACGGTGCGGACTTGAACGGAAATTTGTGATCGAAAAATTAAATGTATCTTATACACTTTATTTCCTTCAACTCAACACTTTATATTATTCGGGATTGAACTAGATAAATCGGCTAATATTTACCTAAGTCTACCAATATAACGCTTATATTGATTTAACCTAAGTTTATAATCACATTATTAACTTAGGTCTATGGGAGTAAATTAATCAAATTTTAATTAACGCCACTCACGATAATATAACCTAACAATCTCCGAACTGAATTCACTCTTAGGTCGGTTTCCAGGTAGGATTGTTTTGCAAGCGTCAACTTAAGTACCCCAGCCTTGGACAAAACCTTCCTTAGACAGAGTTACTTATCAGTCACCATTCAAATGTCATATTTTGATTTCCTAATTCTAATCTTATTAGAACTAGAAACCCTAAGTCTAATTATTCAAGTTTTAAACATTTTAAAACAAATAATTAACTTAGGTTACATGCATTTCTATGTTATAGTGCTTGATCATTCATCACATGAATAACATTATACTATAGCAAATATTCATCACATGAATTAAATTCTGAGCATACTTTTAATCTAAGAAATATAACTCTTATATTAAATAAATTAAAATATGCATTAATTATATTATAACACTTATAATATAACCTATCATGCATACTATATATTATAACACTGATAATATAAATATGATGCATGAAATGTTTAACCTAAGGTGAGATTTTAAATCTATATGACATACATTATGCACATAGAAAAAAATATTTCATACATCTCATGCACAAAATAATTAAATAGGAAAAATTGGACCGGTTTAGGCACTTAAGGGCATTAAATAAATTAATAAACATTAATATAACATTTATATTAATATTAATTAATTAATTTAATTAATATAAACAAATATTACATTTTACAAATTATAAATTAAAATAAAAATAAAAGAAATTCGCCCCACGAAGTCACAAAAGACCAATTGGCCACGTTCTCACACGAAACTGCCGCGAACTGCACCTCAACGGTTATCTGCAGCCAGGCCATCCTCCGTGCGGATAGCGTTGAGACGCCGAAGAATAACGTCCCAACGCTGCCGACATAACAATAAGCTCCTCTTACTGTTCTTCGTCGTTTCTCGCCCGTTTCCGCTTCGATTTCTTCACAACAACTCTTGCCGCGAAAGACAGAGACTTACATACTCGATTTATTTTCTAATTTGCCCAAAAAATACGGGCCTTTACATTTGATCTCATCAAACAGAAAATAAACCTAGACTAGTGAAAAAACGGAAAACACACATTATGCAAACCAAAATCATCTCATGAAGTTGAAGAATTGCCCACCTAATTTTAAGAAAATAGATGCACAACGAGAAGCCAACGATTGGCTCTGATACTAATTGAAGGGAATGAAATAGATGCACAGTGGAAGAACGATCGAATCATCATGGTATCGTTCCGAAATCCATTTTCTTAAAAAAGTTTGTATCTCATAAAAACAATGCTAAACATGCTAGATAAGAAGAAAAACTAGTAAGAACTACTTACTTGTTGAAGAACCGTCTTCAAGTTTTCCTTCTCTTGTTCACGAACCCATCGTGCTCACGATCTCAACGTCGTCGATCTCCTCGAATAGTGAGTAACCGGATACTTACACACAGTTTCTCAGTTCTTCTTCCTTTGGTAGAAGGAGATGTTGGGATTTCTGTCCTAATCTCGTGTTTGTAAAATATTGTTTTGAAATTAATAAGAGTTATTCATTTCTTCACTTTGTGTCTCGCAATATTTTAAACCTTTCCAATAAACTAAGCTCCAGGGTCATTGAATATATGAGAGAACTAGAACTTGAACAGTGTGTAGTTGACACACAATGAGGATCACGTTCGAGTTAATGACCCGAACGGTCTACAGTATAAGGATAGGGTTGGAGACCAAATCCTTGATACACTGTGGATGCAACCCACTTTTTATTAGATACAAACGAGGTGATCTGACTCGTTCATGTGGTTGACATGCATCCTGTACAATGAGATTGTATAAGACCGGACCGTGACTTGGAGACTTGGAGACAACAAAAATTAAGGGAACAACCCCTCTAGTTTTCCTAAAGGCGGGAACGAGTGAATTCCATCTCGCGTAGTTAAGTTCCTAGCTCCCCACGTTGTCTTGTCCCTGAGAAGATAGAAATATTGGGTGAGTAACTGTGACCACCCTTACCCGTACTAGTTAAAGGACATGTCCCTGCAGACAGGAGTCCGTAACATGCTCAGAATTTAGGTCGAGTCACTGATGGCCATCTACGAAGTTATTAGTCCCATACTGTTAACGGTGTTACATCAGTAGGTCTAATAATTCACGGCCCGGTCTTGTACAATCTCATTGCACTGAATGCCCCCACTTGCATGTCAACCACATGACGAGTTAGATCAACTCGTTTGTATCTAATACAAAGCGGGTCGCATCCACAGCGTATCAAGGATTAGGTCTCCAACCCTATCCATATACTGTAGACTGTTCGGGTCATTAACTTGAACGTGATCCTCCCTGTGTGTCCACTACACACCGTTCAAGTTCCAGTTCTGTCATAAATTAAATTACCCTGGAGCATAGTTTATTGCACAAGGTTTGTAAAATTTGCGAGACACAAAGTGATGAAATAAATAACTCTTATTAATTAAAAATGGTAATATTATAAACAAAACAAGATTAGGACATACACTGCAACAATTTTTCAACGATTGGTAATTGTCACCAACGAGTTTATGTGAAGCTAAAAGGGCTATGATTGAACTCGACATTTCGCTCAAAGAAAAAAAAAACTTTAGATAAGTTCTCGGAAAAACCTTTCAAAAAATCCAATCATGTTTTAGCAAATTTTATCCTATGATTTCCAGGTCATTTAAAATTGCAATGATACCCCAAAGGTTTAGAATTACCGCCACCGTAGGGTAGACAGAATCACTCCTCCTCTGGGTCGAGACTTTCTCGCTCAGACCCTAATTCGAGAATAACTTTTATTCCATTACGCATCTTGTTACCATTATTTGGTCTGAATCCATTAACTCTTAATGAATCCCGCGAGTGTCACCCTCAATCTTTAAATTATCAGGTATCGTCCAAACCATGGCCGTTGTAGTGAGGACTATGAAGGCTAACCAACAAGAAAATCGTATCCCTTTCAGGAATTAACGGTGTTTCGACTCCCATGATCAAAAGCGCTCCGTAGGGATTTTCTGGGCCAGGCAAAACTAGCAGGCACATCATCGGCGTCTCACGGTGTGAATCAAAAGAAGAGACTGTGGGTCTCGTTTTCATAGGTCCCACTCCCACTCACTGTAAGTACTCTCTCCATTCACCTTGAATGTTAACCCATACAAATGCCACCCGTAGGGTTACACTCCTATTTGTGCCACGAGGGCGAGTATGAATCTCACGGTGTGAACTTCATGGATATTTGTGGATGAAAACTTAAATGTATCTTATACACTTAATATCCCCCCACTCAACACTTTATATTAACGGGATTGATCTAGATAAACCGGCTAATATTTACCTGAGTCTACCAATATGAATCTTGTATTGGATTAGCCTAAGTCTATAATCATATTATTAACTTAGGTCTATGTGAGTATATTCAATTAATGATTAATTAATGGTTACTCACGCTTAATATAACCTATGGATCTTCGAACCATATTCATTCCCAGGTCTGTTCTCAGGTATGGGTGTTCTGCATAGCGTCAGCTTAAATACCCCAACCATAGGTATACCCTTCCTTAGACAGAGTTACTAGTTGGTCACCATCTATTAGTTATCTTTTGATTTCCTAATTCTAATGTTATTAGAAAAGGACAACCTAAGTCTAACTATTCAAGTTCTAGACAATTTAAAACTAATAATTAACTTAGGCTACATGCATTTCTATGTTATTGTGCTTGATCATTCATCACATGAATAATTCAAATATAACATGCATACATCACATGTATAAATGCATAGCAATGCTTTTAATCTAAGTAATATAACTCGTATATTAACTAAATTAAAACAAATTCATTTTATTATAACCCTTATAATAAAACCCTATCATGCATACTATATGTTAAAACATTAATAATCTAAACATGATGCATGAAATGCTTAACCTAAGGTGGGATTTTAAAACTATATGGCATATACTATGCATATAATTAAATCATACAACACTTGTATAATTAAAATAAAATAGCAAAAATGAACCGATTTTGTCACCCTAGGGACATTAATTTAATTAATCAACATTAATATAACACTTATATTAATATTAATTAGACTAAATTAATTAAAACTTAATTTACATAATATATAAATTAAATATAAATGATAAAATGGAGAAAATGCACTCTTGAAACTGCCAAAACTGCCTCAATAAAGTCACACTCGCGCGGAAATAACACTGGAACTACCCACTATTGGAGCAGCGTTGCAACGCTGCGCGTCCTCCACGTTTGTCAGCGTGCACTATGCTCGTAGCGTTGCGATGCCAGTGACGTCGCAATGCTGAGCGTGCTGTGCGCGCCTCCATGCCCATGGGCATTGCAACGCAGCGCTTTTTACCGCAACGCTTTACTCGCCGAGCCAACCAATCGCGATCGATGGCGTTGCGACGCAGATGAACAACGTCGCAATGCTGTTCTCTATTCAATCACTCCATTTTGAGTTTTTTGCCCATTTTCGCTCCTTTTCTTTGCAACAACTCATGCCACGAATGATCCGGACTTACAAACTCGATTTACATACAATAATGTCCAAAACAACAGACCCTTATCGATCTCATCAAGGAAAAATGCAAATCTAGTATAAGTGCAAAAACCGAAAACACTAATTTCGCAAACTATTAACATTCATCTCATGAAATTAATGTTACCCACCTTAATTGTATCAAATTACAGAATACACAACGAAGAGCAACGTTCGACTCTGATACCAATTGAAGGGAATCGATTTTCCGTAGCGGAAGACGTCGTTAAACGTCGTTGATTCATTGTGTGTGTAATTTCATACAACTTAATTTATCAACAAATATTTCTAAGTTAAGCTTGCTGATTTAAGAAGGAAAACAAAAAGCAAACTCTTTACTAACCTATTGTAGACAACGTCTTGCAAGTCCTCCTCGATCTCTCTCGATCCAACAAATCTCACGAACAAAGACATTTCCAAAAACACTTCTCGATTGTTCTCGGGAGGTTGAGGGAGGGTTGTGGAACTCCCTTTGAAATTTGGGATGGAGAAAGAATTTGGAGAATTGAGAGAGTTTAGAGAGAGTTTTGTCTTTCTGTTTTGATGGAATTCAAAAAAATGAATCCTTCGTTACCTAACTGCTTCACAAAGCATCTATTTATAATGGTGTGTGGTGGAGTAAAAATCTCCACCAATTCACCATTTTACCACAACCATATGATATGAAAATCATATTTCCATATCACATAATAACAGGTATCTCATACCTTATCACATAAATCCCATTTGCATTACTTTGGAATAAATTATCACATTTAATTTAATTTCTCTCAATTCAATTTCTCAAATTTAGCACTAACTAATCAATTAGGCTATTGTATAGTTTATTATGAATCTAATTCACATCAAACTATATATTATGTCAACTATATCACATATAATTGACATAACTACCAAATTAATGAATTTGAACACTTCACATCCACTCCAAACTACAAAGCCTCAAGTTGTCAAACTGAGCTAACCGAGAGACCTAATTGACCTACACCTTATGAGCTCCAATGATATGAGATTAACCGATCAAACTCTTTGATTCGGTTAATCACTAATCATTAACTATGGTAACCCTCCACTAAACCCCGTAGTTGAACTCCCACTACTGTAGGACAAGTTGTGTCCATCTATATAACGAATCCCCGCGAGTCGTCTCTTCACAGGTTATTCGTAGCACTGCTGGGTAAAATTTCCGTTTTACACCTGTGTCTACTTCTTGTTGCTTAAGTCCCACTGCTCCTCTAATAACAATTTTGTTGTATGGTCCAAGCATAAGCAATGTCCCTCTAAGGCCAGTGAGAGGGCGGGTGCCCGTTGTTCAAGCCCTAGAGACAATACTTAAGGGAACAACCTCTCTGGTTTCCCTAGGTCGAGAACGAGTAAATTCCTTCTAGCGTAGTTAAGTCCCCAGCTTCCCACGAGGTCCTGCCCCCAATATGGCAAGCATATTGGGTGTATCGGGGATAAAACCTTGAAGGTAGCTGGGAACTTAACTATGCAAGATGGAATTCACACATTTGTACATTAAGGAATTAGATAGGGTTTTCCCTTAAGAACTGACTCCAGGTCTTGAACAACGGGGCCCTGCCCTCTAAGAGGGTATGAGTCTATGGTAGGACCTTAGACTTGTTGTTCATTAGAGGATCAATAGTGCTTAAGGAACAAAGAGGTAATAACAGGGGTAAAACGGTAATTTGACCCAACTGTGATTACAAACAACCTCGTATGGGTCGACTCATGGGTAATGATTATATCAATGGACACAATATAATCTACAGTAAGGAAAGTGCAGCTATAAGTCTATAGTGGGGGGACTTATAGGTAGTGAATATTGATTAATTGGATCAAAGAGTTTGATCAGATAATCTCACATCATTGGAGCTCATGAACTTTAGGTCCATTAGGTCACTGTGTTGGCTCAACATAGTAATATTGAGGGCATAAACTTAGGAATGAAATTGAAGTGTTCAATTTCACACATGAGGTGTTGTATCAATTATATGTGATATAATTGATATAATATATGGTTTTTATGTGAATTAGATTCATATGTAAACTATATACTAATGAGAGAATGAAAGAGAGATAGGATGGTAATTTCCGTCCTTTTTCCCCATAAATAGTTGCATGAGATGTAACTTTGTTGAGAAGGGAAACTAATCCTTAGAAACCCTAG
The DNA here is from genome assembly GCA_036507285.1 of Trichosanthes cucumerina. Classification (NCBI taxonomy): domain Eukaryota; kingdom Viridiplantae; phylum Streptophyta; class Magnoliopsida; order Cucurbitales; family Cucurbitaceae; genus Trichosanthes; species Trichosanthes cucumerina. The sequence continues at coordinate 22,001,490 of CM071837.1, forward strand.
ATTATCATTTTGGTGTGTTGTTGGAAAGGTTCAACAAACACATTCTCTCATAACTTCCACATCTCTCCCTTAAAGAAACCCACATTCCTCCCTCACCTAGAGAACAATGGAGAAGATCAAGTGGTGGTATCTTCATTCGTTCGGGTTCAAGTTGTTGAGATCGTGACCGTGGGAGAAGGAGCACTTGAAGAAAGAGTTCTTCAAAGGAAACCTCTTGCTGTCCTATGTAAATGTCATATATAACATGCTTAATATCGTAGTTATATGATCTAGATTGAAATCCATGTTACATAATAAGAACACGCAATTCACATTCGCTTCCGTTGCGGGATTTGATCCCTTCAATTGGTATTAGAGCCAATTATGTTCTTTATTTTGTTATGGATTTATCAAAATCATAGGTGGAATTTACTGTTTTTTCGTGTGATGAATGAACGGTTTGCAAATTAGATTGTTTCAATTTTGACACTTAGATTTACATAATTTCGTTGAACTGTTCAATGTAAGGTCCTATTATTTCGGGCATTTTATTATGTTAACCAATTCTGTAAGTCCATGTCGATCGAGGCAAAGTCGTTGCTGAGAAGAACAGAGAAAAAACGAGGTAAATTGATGGAGGAGAGCTTGTTGTCTGCGTGTAGCGTTGCAACGTTGTTCATAGGTGTTGCAACGCCACGCTTGCGGGAGGAAGCGCGCATCAGAGGCTCAGCGTTGCAACGCCGAGGGCGTTACGCAGTGCGCTTCAAAGGTCGGAAACGGACAAGATGCAGCGTTGCAACGCTGCCACCAACGTTGCAATGCCGAAGAAGTTTCAGCAGCTTTCAAACGGGCGAAAAACTTATATTTTATTACATATTAAATATAAAAATGTTTTATATTTAATTTATATCTATTTGATTTAATTTTAATTAATATAATTATATTAAATTAATTAAAATCAATTTTAGGGTGCGAAAATTGGTCTAAGTTTGTTATTTAAATTATTCAATTGTTGTGTAATCATTGCCATGCATATGCTTTTAATTTAGATATCCCACCTTAGGTTAAACATTTCCATGCATCATTTATAATATAAAGTGTTATATTATATAATTTGCATGAATAATTAATATAAAGTGTTATATTAATTTTTGGACAACATTGACATGCATTATGATTCATGAGATGATTATAATATGTATATTTTATTATTCATGTGATGAATGATGAAGAACTATAACATAGTATGCATGTCCCCTAAGGTTAATTATTAGTTTTAAAATGTTTAGAACTTGGAATTAATAGGCAATGATTGAAAGAGGAACTCTGTCTAAGGAAGGTTCTGTCTAGGTTGGGGTATTTAAACTGACAGAAACGGAACACCCCTACCTGGAAATTGACCTGCGAGTGATTTTTAATCAGAGAGTTTATAAATTATAGTAGCGTTAGTGGGTTTATTAAGTGGTTAATAAACTAGAAATCCTAGGCTTAATATAAAGAGTTATATTAGCAAACTTAGGATAAAGTCAATACAAGAGTTATATTTCCTATAGATTTAAAGTATCTAGTGGGAGGAAATAGTTTATATGATACATATTTTTTAACCTACGTATCTCTGGGAAGTTTACATCCTGAGATTCTAACTTTGCCTCGTGACGCAAACGGGAGCGTTCCGCTTCGGATGGTGTTTGTATGAGTCAATATTATGGTGAATGGAGAGGGTACTTATAGTGAGTGGGAGCAGGTTTAGTAGAAATAAAACCTATGGCCTCTTCTGTCTGTTTACACCATAAGATCACTTTGTTCAGCCTGCTAGTTTGGCATGGACCAGACAATCCCTTTGGAGGGCTTGATCATAGGGGATCGAACACAGTAGTCACCCGAAAGGTATAAAGATTTCCTTAGTCTGTTTTTCAATCTAGTCCTCCCTTCGACGGATTTTATTGGATGGGGACTCTAGGGTTAAATACAGAGTGTTACACTCATAAGGTACTTAAGAAGTGTATGTATCCTGACCGAATAATGGTAACTAAAGCCTATAGGAATTAGAGTTATTCTTGCATTAGGTTTTGGTCAAGAGTCTCTTGATCCAGATGAGAAGTGTTTTTTATTACCTTCGGTTTCATACATTCTAAAACTTATGAGTATCATTGCAAATTATAAATGACCTATGAATCATTTAATAATTAGCTAAAACATGATTGGATTAGACAATTATAGCAAGAAGCTTATTCAAGTTTTCTTTTATTTTTCAGCAAAATGTCTAACTCTACAATTTCCTTTTTAAGTGCGGAAAAGATAACCGGAGAGAATATGATGACGTGGAAAAACAAACACAACACTATATTGGTACTGGACTATCTGAAGTTTGTGCTGACTGAGGAGTGTCCTCGGGTACAAGGCTCGAATGCTACACGAAATGTTTGTGATGCATATGATCGATGGGTCAAGGCCAATGATAAGGCCATGGTATATATGCTGGCAAGTATGTCTGACATATTAGCCAAGAATATATTCAAATCGAGGATGCCAGATGGTACATCTGTTCGGGATCATGTCCTGGATATGATGGTACACTTAAACATCGCTGAGTCGAATGGTGTTTCCATCAATAAATAGAGCCAAGTAAGCTTTATTCTGGAAACTCTTCATGATAGTTTCCTGCAGTTTAGAAGTAATGTTGTTACGAACAAGCATACTTTTAATCTTACCTCCCTTCTGAATAAACTCTAGACCTTTCAATCTTTGATGAAAATTTAGGGATCAAAAGGTGAGGCAAATGTTGCCCATTGGAGTAATAAGAGAGGTTCGACCTCTGGATAAAAAATAGTCGCTTCATCTTCTTCCAACCTGAAAGGGGAGAAGAAGAACATGAAGGAGGTTGGTAGAGGGAAACGAACTGCCAAAGCTGCCGCCCAGAAGGGCAAGAAGGTCAAAGAAGTTGCAGACAAAGGAACGTGTTTCCACTACAACGAAGACGGGCATTGGAAACGGAATTGTCCGAAGTACATTGCACAAAAGAAGAAGGAAGGTCAAAATGATTTACTTTGCTTAGAAACTTGGTTAGTGGATAATGATAAAACTTATTGGATACTTGATTAAGACGCCACTAATTATGTTTGCTCTTCTTTTTAGGTAATTGATTCCTGACAGCAGCTACAGAAGGGAGAGATAACACTCTGGGTTGAAAATGGAGAAGTCGTCCCAGCTGTAGCAATAGGCACAGTGAAACTTAATTTTGGCTAGAAATATATGTTGTTAGACAATATATTAGTGGTACCAAGGTTTACTAGAAACCTTATTTCAATTTTTTGCCTTATAGAACAATGTATTTATGTTTCTTTTTCTTTGAATAAAGTGTTTATTTTAAACAAATGTGTGGAAATATGTTCAGCTTCATTAGAAAATGGGTTGTATGTCTTAAGGCCTAATTCTGTCAAAATGGTTTTGATCACTGAATTGATTAAAACTACAAACATACAAACTAAGAAACGTAAAATTACTCCTAAAGAAAATACTCATCTTTGGAATCTTAGATTGTGTAACGCCCCTACTTTTCCCTGACTAAACTCTTAGGGACATTACTACACATGCATGCATTTATAGGCCAGCAGAGATAAAACGATCTTTAAATCTCCAATGAAAATAATTTGTCTTTAGGGATCCCAAGAAAACATTCAAAACCAGATAAAAGGAGCAGTTTAACATGGCCTATTTAAAATCAGAAGTAAATTTGAACTTCAAAATATAAAGGAACAACGTCAGTTATAAAAGAATGTGCGGAAAACATGTCTATTCCCATGGTCCTGGCAACGCGCCTCCGTCACTCGCCCTGCACGTCCTTAGCCTTACCTGAAAAACATTTTTAAAAGAAAGGGTGAGTATTGTAAAAACAATACCCAGTAAGTGACCTCGCTACCGAGGTTTGGGATATGCGACCACATACAATCATGACTTTTAAACTTGTTCGAAATGTACATATGCGGGACCTAAAACTTTCTCATATTGTCAGGTCTTTAATCCATGACTTCCTTTTTATTTATGTGGCCGATCTGGTCATCCCGAGTCATTTCATTTTGAGTCCTCACGGACCCTGTAATAATTTGAGTCCTCACGCACCCTGTATGGTTTGAGTCCCTCACGCACTCTCAGAGATTGAGTCCCTCACAGACCCCTGTAATTTGACCCATAGGGTCTCTAATGCATGTTTGACCATGCACATAATGCACTCAGGAGACCAATGTCCACATTTTTCATCAAATCATTTCATGACATACATAACATGCATGAGGTCCCATCATTCAACATAAATATAGTGTACATGCCACAGCCATTATCATTGATATGCAAATCATGACTTTCCACATCAGATAGAGTGTAATACCCACGTATATAATCATGCAATATTCTCATAGATAATACTGTAATATCCTCACATGAAATACTGGAATATTCTTACATAAAATACAAAGATAATCTCGCATAAAATACTAGATTACACTCACATAAAATATTGAGATATCTTCACATAGAATATCAAGGCATTCTCAATAAAATCTTGGAATATTCTCGTGTAAAATCATTAGATCTTTTTAAGTAAAATATCGTACTAATTTCACATAAAATATTGAAATTCGTTTTCTTTAATCCCATTTAAAAAGATTCGGCACAAGGTCCCTTACCTTAGCTCGGAGCTCCTTACATTCCGTTTTTAACTCAAGGTTTCGCTTAGTCGAGCTCGATAGTCGAATCCCCTAAATCAAATTCATCAATTCCTTAATTAACTTACGTAATTAGACACTTATTTTGAATCCAATCATAGTTAGGCTAAATTACCACAAACGGGCGCTTAAATCGAACTCGGGAAATCAAAACAGGTGGACCGGAGCAGCTCCGGCGAGCGGCGGCGCGTGGCCGGTCGGCGGCGGCGCGTGTGGTGGCGGAGGCGGCGCGTCTTGGCGCGTGAACATCAGATCTGGGAACGTCGTGAGCCGATCTATCCAAAACCAACTAGAGAACTTCAAAACCGACCATAAAATCGATGAACCGGGCCAACCCAAGGCGGCGGCGGTTTGGTTCGAGTGGTTTCGCCCACTACAGTTCACGGCGGCCTGAGGTCGTGGTTCCGGCGAATCAACTGCTCTACGACAGCTTTGCAAGAAGTGGCGCGGTGGAGGCACGACGGTAGGATCCACGAGGCTGGTCGATCGAGGGCTGTGTGAGCTCAACCACGCCGGCGACAGGTGGATGAAGCGCAACTTCTGCCGATGGCGTCTGGGCTTGCGACTCACCGACGCAACACCGGCTGGCACCAAAACATTTCGCGCTCGTTGACGGCGACTTTAGTTGCAAGATCGGTGAGGCTCCTTTGACTCCTCCGGTGAGGCTGCAGTGGCTGGACGGAAAGGTTGAGGGCTTCTCCGGCGGCTGTGCACATCGAATGGAGGAAGGAAGAAGATGGTCCTCGAAAATCGTGCCCCCTTAATAAAGAAAACCCTAATTCCTCTTTTAAAAACTAAAATTACAATTATGCCCCTTTGTCCAAACATAACCACTAAGATGTCCCTTTGACACATTTAATTTCTTTCAAAAGGCCTCTAATTAACCAAAATTCTCAATTAACACTTTATTATCTTGAATTTGTAATTTCAAAATCTAACTAATTTAAATTCTAAGAACTTAGACTAAAACACAAATTTAAAAGGTACTTAAAGTTTTGGGGCGTTACAATCTTCCCTCCTTAAGAACTTTCGTCCTCGAAAGTTTCTAATCTTATAATACTCTGGGAAAGCTTGCTCACACCCGCTCCACTTGGTTACGACGAGCCTTCGATCCTTATGCAAGAATTAGCACTAGCTGCTCCTCAAGTATCACATCTTAATGTAGACTTATTACCCAACAGCCTCATACTTTAACTTGAGCTCGTTCTCTTCACTGGAGTCTTTCTACTAAGGCCTACATAAGTGAGGCCCTTGACTCGGATTCTAAATTTGGAAAGTTTCAGATTCAAATTCGAAGATAATTCGGGATATTTAGCTCGTATTTCTTTCTCTAGTCCTTTAATTAGTTTCTTCCGTTTTGTGATTTTGGAATGGGATTCTTTGCTAAACGGTTCCATTGTTGTTGAACTTCAAAATCCTCTTTAAGGTTTGCTACACCAGCTACTAGCATTCATTTCAAGACATGACTCGATAATTTCCTCTAGTCATTGCCTCCATAACCTCATCACCGTCACCAAGGATGTGACTTCAAGGGCAGAGTTAGGAACTTTGTTTGGTTGATCAAGACTCTTTAGACTATTGGTTAACCTTTCGCTACTCTCCACGACCTTTTAGTAAACGTTGCCGTGGCAATCTCGCTCACATGCTTACTTAATTAACTTTTGGGCTTTCCAATGCCATCAATAACTCGCTGAAGGTTTTAAGTCATGGTAAGAGTGACTCGAACATAGGTATCCCTTGGTTGTCATGACACATAAAGTGTTCCATGAAACTTTACCAATCTTACTATAAACTTGCTCCGAAAATTTCGGCAGCATAACGGCATAACTACAACCAAACCCAAAATTTTCCTCTAGCACCTGTTTGATAGAAACACACTTCTAAAATCAGACAACCGACCAGTCACGCCTCCAAACTTCATTTCAAGATTTATTCAGAGTTCAGAACAAACAATACGAAGGAATGTTGTACAACAAAATATGAATGAAACACAATTTCTTTAGTTGTAAACAAGAATTCTTTAAAGGTAAGGAAATCTAACAATCAGGTTACAACCCTAACTTTAACACAAACTTTAAAAGGAGTTAACAGACTATTCTCGTCTTACCTTGCTTTAGAACTAAATCAAATATAGATTAACACACTAAGTGTCAAGATTTTCATTATAAGTTCTAAGTCATGACTGAAGAAACTTAATTTAACCCATCTTATGTCCCACTATCTTACGTGAAGCGTAAAATGAACTTTTAGTGTTACATTGATGCACAAGTTCATACCTCTGTGGAGACATCACTGTAGACTCATAATGTCCATCGCGTGGCTCAAACTCTATCTTAAGATATCTTAACTCAAATTCCTGATTGGCGATAACTCGTCCTCATATTCATCATAGAGGATATGTATATATATATATATGTATATATAATTCTCTTTTAAAACGAGTTCTTCAAGAAACAATTCGTACTTTAATTAACCTTTCCTCAGCCTATGGTACAATACAACAGTCATTCATAACACTCCCCTCAATATAACTCAACCGATAACAACCTCGGTATTAAGCGGTCTCGCAAAAAGGAATTTAGTCTTTTAAAACTCATTCTCCCTTTATCCTTCACTCCCTTAAATATCCTGTTCCAGTAATCATTTGGATGTAGTGAAACTTTCTTAACACTTATAGGGTTGGATGCTTTTTAATGGCATCCCCCACAATTTCTAACTTTTCCGACTCTTTTGTCATGAAACCCTAATGTTCAAACCTTGGACACAAATACTTTAATCAACCCCTCCAGACTTTGAACTTTTCGAGAATTTACAATATTCCTTTGCTAAGGTTCTACTCGCGAACTCAGTTGTTCGAGGTCTTCTTGAAAGACTTTCACCACCTAATGTCTACTCTTTCCTTCTTTTGTCCAAACTACCCCTTTTTGGTAACGCGTATGTGAGTCTTATCTTGCCCAAGTTTCCTTTAAGCCTTGCATCCTGAACTCGGACATTTCCTTTCTAACATCAAACACCTGAGGTCCCATACTCGTCTTTTCTTAGCTTAACAAATTTCATTATGCTCTTCCTTTGAAGTTTACTTGAGCACTTAACTCCTTAGTCGCCTTTCGACTACTTTCACTCATTAGGACTTACTCTTCCATCCTTATGCGTAAACCAATCGTTCTAAAGTACTTTCTATATCCCTTCTTAGACTTGGGTTAAACCAGAACGTCTCCAGTAACTTATGCGCAATAATAGTTCAACATTTCCTTAAGCCGTAAATCCGTCATGTCTATAAATATTAGGGGTACTTAAGTCAAATCTCTATGATCTTCATGATGTTTGTAAAGTGATTTGAAAGTCGTTTCGAAATATCTAATCCCTGGTTCATGACAGGCGCTAACCTAACTCCAAAATCACCTTAAGTGACACTGTACTACTCGTATTGGTGGAATAGGCCGTTCATCCAAAAACGAAGAGGTTTATTCTTAGCAACAACTGTCTTCAAATTCTCATCTCTTATGCACAAGCATAAGGATACACCTTTCTCCTTTACGCACCCCCCTAATACTCCTTATGGCGATAAACTACTACTAACTCTTACCTGGAAGGTTATGTACCTGTGACTTGAGTTCTTTTACTTTCTTGGAGCATTCATGAGGAGTATTAGAAATTATCATTACTCTCTACTTTTAATTCCATACTTAAGTCATGTCTCTTGTGTTAGGGTAACTTTAAAGATAAAACCTTCCTTATCTAATACTAACGCATTGATCCTCGTGCTTACTCTCCTTAAACTTGGCCTTCTTCTTTTAGTAAGATTAAGGACTTTCTCAACTATTTGTACTTGTTTGGTTATAAAGTCAAATTCACTAAAACCTCTCTTAAGAAACCATCAACCTAGCCTTTACTAAAGGAACCTTATAGATTCATGTTTCTAATGGTCGTTAGACCACTACTACTAGACACTTAATTTAATTGGAAGGAGTTCTTGACTTTTGATGCTACATAACGAAGAAGAGATTCCAAGCACTTTCATCTATTAATGAATCCTCTCTCCTTAACCCTCCGATTGGGGAAAAGAAACTTTACTACGTCATAGATCAAGGTTAACACTTCATGTTATCTCTTTCAAGTTGTACACATACATTTAGTCCAACAGGTAGAAATTAGTGGCAAGATTCTTATACACATTCCACAAGCTTGAATACACAAGTGATCATATAAAAGTCAATTCGTGCACAAGTTTCTGGAGTCCCGACAATCATTCTCTTGTGTTCTCAAACTAAAACTCTAACTCTTTACTTTTCTTCGTTATACTTGTCTTTATTAAGTTTATTTAGTTTATGGTATCGCTTTTGAAACTTCGTATCATGCCTATCTGTAGTAACACATTAATTGTGTATATCCACAGGGCTTTCCTCTCAAGAGCAATGGTATAAATAACTCGAAGTGTTTCAAGTATTTTGAAAAAGACTAATTTTCATCTCAACATTAACAATCTATTTTTCCCTTTACATCTCGAGCCCATTTTCAAAACACTTTTGCTCTCTTTACTTTTCAACTCCTTAAATACCATAGTTACGTATTCACTTGAAGGTGAAGGGACTTTATTCAGGAACCAACAAAGTCGAAAACTCCAAAGTGGTACGTTTACTAAATCTCATACCTTTCTATCCAATTGATCTAGCATGAATGAATGAGACCACTAACCTCTTACCGAACACCTTCAAACTTTGAACTTCTCATGAGTAGTCTTAACTTTTATTATTGAAAACTATACTCAAGTAATCTAGTTTCTTAGCAACCTTTAACACTCTAACCTCTTAAGTCTTACTCTTTACTCCCTTGGTCAAAGCGGACTTTTTAATAACCCAGAATATGTGTTTTATGGCTATAAAACTTCATTTTTAGCGTGAACATCCTTAAATAAAACATTTTCCTTTCTATCGTCAAAAGCAGGGATCACATGTATTCTCTTTCCTTTCGGCGTAAAATCACGTCAACTTTACGACATATACGCATATAGATTCGCATATAAGCATTCCCTTTATGCATTTCCTTTTCATAGACATATAGTTTAGTTCATACATTCTCATCCTTTCTTTGTTTGGAAATTCATCAAACTCGATTTTTATATAAAAATATCTTTACATAGAATACTAAATTTTCTTTTCATGAACAATAAAACTTTTAATTCGAAGGCATACCTGGCGGTGACCGGAACGCGTTGTTCAACCATGGGAACTACTCTGTGCTTACTCTGTAAGCAAGTCTACAGAACCCTTAAACCTAGGGCTCTGATACCAACCGTAACGCCCTACTTTTCCCGACTAAACTCTTAGGGACATTACTACACATGCATGCATTTATAGGCGGCGAGAGATAAAACGATCTTTAAATCTCCAATGAAAATAATTTGTCTTTAGGGATCCCAAGAAAACATTCAAAACCGATAAAAGGAGCGGTTTAACATGGCCTATTTAAAATCAGTAAGTAAATTTGAACTTCAAAATATAAAGGAACAACATCGATTATAAAAAGAATGTGCGGAAAACATGTCTATTCCCATGGTCCCGGCAACGCGCCTCAGTCACTCGCCTGCACGTCCTTAGCCTTACCGAAAAACATTTTTAAAAGAAAGGGTGAGTATTGTAAAAACAATACCCAGATAAGTGACCTCGCTCACGAGGTTTGGGATATGCAACCACATACAATCATGACTTTTAAACTTGTTCGAAATGTACATATCACGGGACCTAAAACTTTCTCATATTGTCGTCTTTAATCCATGACTTCCTTTTTTTATTTATGTGGCCGATTGGGTCATCCTGAGTCATTTCATTTTGAGTCCCTCACGCACCCTGTAATTTTTGAGTCCCTCACACACTCTGTATGGTTTGAGTCCCTCACAGGACCCACTGTATAGATTGAGTCCCTCACGGACCCACTGTAATTTGACCCATAGGGTCTCTAATGCATGTTTGACCATGCACATAATGCACTCGGGAGACCAATGTCCACATTTTTCATCAAATCATTTCATGACATACATAACATGCATGAGGTCCCATCATTCAACATAAATATAGTGTACATGCCACAACCATTATCATTGATATGCAAATCATGACTTTCCACATCGATATAGAGTGTAATACCCATGTATATAATCATGCAATATTCTCATAGATAATCTTGCAATATCCTCACATGAAATCTTTGGAATATTCTTACATAAAATACAAAGATAATCTCGCATAAAATACTAGATTACACTCACATAAAATATTGAGATATCTTCACATAGAATATCAAGGCATTCTCAATAAAATCTTGGAATATTCTCGTGTAAAATCATTAGATCTTTTTAAGTAAAATATCGTACTAATTTCACATAAAATATTGAAATTCGTTTTCTTTAATCCCATTTAAAAGATTCGCACAAGGTCCCTTACCTTAGCTCGGAGCTCCTTACATTCCGTTTTTAACTCAAGGTTTCGCTTAGTCGAGCTCGATAGTCGAATCCCTAAATCAAATTCATCAATTCCTTAATTAACTTACGTAATTCGACACTTATTTTGAATCCAATCATAGTTAGGCTAAATTACCACAAACGGCGCTTAAAACGAACTCGGAAATCAAAAGTGGGATCGGAGCAGGAGCCGACTCGTGGCGGCGCGGCGGCGGCGGCGGCGGCGGCGGCGCGTGTGGTGGCGGAGGCGGCGCGTCTTGGCGCGTGAACATCAGATCTGGGAACGTCGTGAGCCGATCTATCCAAAACCAACTAGAGAACTTCGAAAACCGACCATAAAACTGATGAACCGGTCAACCCAAGGCGGCGGCGGTTTGGTTCGAGTGGTTTCGCCCACTACAGTTCACGGCGGCCTGAGGTCGTGGTTCCGGCGAATCAACTGCTCGACGACAGCTTTGCAAGAAGTGGCGCGGTGGAGGCACGACGGTAGGATCCACGAGGCTGGTCGATCGAGGGCTGTGTGAGCTCAACCACGCCGGCGACAGGTGGATGAAGCGCAACTTCTGCCGATGGCGTCTGGGCTTGCGACTCACCGACGCAACACCGGCTGGCACCAAAACATTTCGCGCTCGTTGACGGCGACTTTAGTTGCAAGATCGGTGAGGCTCCTTTGACTCCTCCGGTGAGGCTGCAGTGGCTGGACGGAAAGTTTGAGGGCTTCTCCGGCGGCTGTGCACATCGAATGGAGGAAGGAAGAAGATGGTCCTCAAAAATCGTGCCCCCTTAATAAAGAAAACCCTAATTCCTCTTTTAAAAACTAAAATTACAATAATGCCCCTTTGTCCAAACATAACCACTAAGATGTCCCTTTGACACATTTAATTTCTTTCAAAAGGCCTCTAATTAACCAAAAGTCTCAATTAACACTTTATTATCTTGAATTTGTAATTTCAAAATCTAACTAATTTAAATTCTAAGAACTTAGACTAAAACACAAATTTAAAAGGTACTTAAAGTTTTGGGGCGTTACAGATTGGGTCACATTAACCCCAATAGGATTGAGAGATTGGTAAAGAATGGACTCCTAAATGAGTTAAAAGAAAATACTTTACCTGTATGGGAATCCTGCCTAGAAGGAAAAATGACTAAAAGACCTTTTAGTGGAGAAGGTTATAGAGCCAAAGAACCTCTTGAGCTTTTAAATTCAGACCTTTGTGGTCCGATGAATGTTAAATCAAGAGAAGGTTATGAATATTTCATCTCCTTCAAAGATCATTATTCTAGATTTAGGCATATTTACCTAATGCATTATAAGTCTGAAGCACTTGAAAAGTTCAAGAAATTCAAGACTGAAGTTGAAAACAAATTAAGTAAAAAATTAAAACACTTCGATCTGATCGAGCTGGAGAGTACATGGATTTAAAATTTCAGAACTAAATGATAGAACATGGAATTACATCCCAACTCTCAGCTCCCGGTACACATCAACAAAACGGTGTATCAAAAAGGAGAAATATAACTTTGTTGGACATGGTTCGATCAATGATGAGTTATGTTCATCTCCCTAATTCTTTTTGGGGTTCCGTAGTAGAGACTGAATAAGGGATAGGATGGTAATTTCCATCCTATTTCCAACCTATTTCCCTATATACTAATTTCCTTAGTAGAGACTGAATTAGATTCATATATAAACTATATACTAATTTGAGAATGACTAAGGGATAGGATGGTAATTTCCATCCTATTTCCCTATAAATAGTTGCACGAGATGCAACTTTGTTGAGAAGAACAATTAATCCATGGGAATCCTATATTATCATTTTTGTGTGTTGTTAGAAAGGTTCCACAAACACATTATCTCATAACTTCCACATCTCTCCCTTAAAGGAACCCACATTTCTCCCTCACTTAGAGAACAACGGAGAAGATCAGGTGGTGGTGTCTTCATTCGTTCGGGTTCAAGTTGTTGAGATTGTGACCGTGGGAGAACGAGCACTTGAAGAAAAAGTTCTTCAAAGGTAACCACTTGTTGTCCTATGTCAATGTCATATATAACATGCTTAATCTCGTAGTTATATTGCAAGCCCTAAACTCTATTTTCTTTTATCATTTTGCACTCTTACATGATGTTTTTAAATATGGAAAATGATATAGGTTGCACTAAAGGATGTCATGATCGGATTTGGGAATCTATTTAATTGGGAGCTACGATGTGTTAAAAGCTTCATAAGGAGATAGGTATGTCATTGAAATAAGCATATTAAAAGTTAAAAGCTTCAGCAAATTGGGAAAATTTAAGATGTAATATGTATTGAATGAAAGATCTTATACCTCACAAATTTAGGGTAAGTTGCCTAAAATGCTTAGGGTTTATTTACTTACTTATTTTGGTGTTTTAAAAAGAGGATTTTGATGTAAATATGAAAGTAGGAGCTGCCCAAAGGAGGTGAAGCCTCAGAGTTAAATCTTTGCAAGTAGGTGCTGTCAAATTCGTAGGAAAGCAGCAAGCTGCTGGAAAGTAGGTCATCTTTAAACGATCATATCTCCTAATTTACTTAGCCAAATGCGATGATTTTTGTGTCAAAATTTCATAAATTTAGTGTCGAATATGAAACTGGTCGGATTTTTCAAAAATACGGAGAGGAAGAAGGAGAAAAGTGCAGAATAGTGAGAGGTGTTCAAAGTTCTCGGGTAGTAGAACAACGTGAGGAGATCAGTCTCTTTTGAGCTCATGAGGAGGAATTTGAAGCTGGAATTTTGAGGTAAGTAAGCTAAGAGGTTGTACTTGAGGTTTATCAAAAAATATTTGGTTGTTGTGTTGATAAATTGTGAGGAACCCAAGCTGAAATTTGAACCTGAAATTTTAGCTGCACGGGAAAAACTGTTAGCAAGAGATTGAAAGAGATGTTTTTTTCCATTTCTATATACTTTACAACTAAGTGTGTATGGCTATTCTGAATTGAGTTATGGGACTGAATTAGATCTATTTTTAAGGTGCATAAGGAAAGGAATTAATGTTACTAATTTCATTTTAAGGGCAAACAGAGATAGGAATAGCTTATAATCCTTGGAACTCTTTTGGTGATTGTGAGTGACTATATTTTAGAACTATACTTAACCTTGATTTTTTTTTAAAAGAATAAATGTTGATCACGAAATCATGCCTAAATTAATTTTGTATAGATTCATGGAGTTTTTCACAGAATGTTTTTTAGGGAACTTAAGCATGTTTTGTATTAGTGGGTAACTATATATTCAAGTATGGAAACTAGTTATGGAAGTATGATTTCCTCTAAATAATGCCTTGTGTAAGTTCACTTGGAATCATGTTTAGGAAAGTAATATGGAAATGTTGAGAAATTGTTGTATGTATTTTCAATACATGATTTCCATGGTAAACAAAGTATGCCCTTGTATGTTGTTAACCCCCAGTACTGAAGGATATCGAAAACGTACTTGGGAGGGAAGAATCGTCTTTTCTCGATACTGAAGGACAATGAGAAGGTATTCAGGTAGTAAATGGTCTTATCCTAATACTGAAAGACATAGAGAAGGCATCAGGAAAAACCAAAGTGCCCAACGACATTCCACGTGCTTGTGAGAGAGGTCTGAATGTTGTTGGTATAAAGATAACTCTACCACCGGTAAGTTTCGAAAGCAGTATAATGCCATGAGTTTTATTGTTATGAGCTTCTACGCTATGGATCTGTTTATTCTTCATTATAGTACTACATTAAGAGTTTTTACGTTATACATAAGTGGTGACTTAAACTTGTAAATCGATAGCATGACTTGATTACGTTTACAATCAAATGTTAAGTTATTTTCTACTTATAGCATGTCCATTATTATGCTTCACCTCTGAGCTTATAATGTTCTAAAAATAGACACTCACTGGGCTTCCCAGCTCACGTATTCATTATGTTTACTATTCCAAGGTAGCAAACGAGCTCCCGATGCTTAGTGTTGACAAGACCTGTTTGCCACCACGCCGTTTTAGCTCCTTGTATATACACTCCCTTATGTATATGGTTGTAGTGAAAACATATTAGTTGGGTTGTAATAAACTTGAAGGCTATATGACCAGCTAAAGAACATAGTACTGGAAGTGAATGTGTCGTGCTTATATGTGCATTCAATGTTCAAACGTGTTGTGTTGCATTTAATTTTAGTTTAAGTCTTGGGTTAGTCAGTAAGAAAGTTGGTTATCTCTGTCTTTCCTTCTCTTCCTAGGCTAAGCAAGTAAGCTGGGAGGGGGTGTGACATATATGATCTTGATTGAAATCCGTGTTACAAAATAACAACACGCGATTCACAATCGGGTCCGTTGCGAGATTCGATCCCTTCAGCTTTGGCATACTACAACTCCTACATTAAGAGTAAATACTAACCCTGATGTTGATTTCCAAGAATCTTTATAAGTCTGAAAGTTAGAATCCATGTATCCTGTAAGGATCAAATCCTTAGCTCCATACACAAGCATGTAGTTCCTTGTTCTCCATAGATACTTCATTATTGTTTTAACCGTTGTCCAGTGTTCAGGTCCTGGATTGGACTGATACCTACTGACCATTCCAACTGCAAAATAGATGTCTGACCTAGTACATAACATGGCGTACATCAGGCTCCCAACAATTAATGCATAAGGAATCTGTCTCATATCCTCAACTCCTTGAGGTGTCTTAGGACATTGTTCCTTAGACAAATAGATTCCATATCTAAAAGGCAATGAACCCTTTTTGTAGTCCTGCTTCTTAAACCTTGACAACACTTCGTCGATGTAAGATGTCTGAGACAAGGCTAGTGTTTTATTCTTGCGGTTCCGGACAATCTAGATCCTAAGAACAAACTGCGCTTCACCCACAACTTTAATTTGGAATTGCGTAGCTAGCCAATTGTTAATGTTAGTAAGATATCCTACATGATTCCCAATGAGTAGGATATCATCCACATATAGAACTAGGAATGCAACAGAACTATTGATGATTTTCTTGTAGACACAAGTTTCATCATCATTCTGATCAAAGCAAAAAGATTTGATTGCTCATCAAATCTTATATTTCGGGACCTAGAGGCTTGTTTCAGTCCATAGATTGTCCTTTTAAGCCTGCAAACCTTTTGCTCTTGTCCTGGTTCAAAGAACCCCTTTGGTTGAACTATGTAGATGTTCTCGTCAAGATTTTCATTAAAAAAAGTTGTCTTGACATCCATTTTCCATACCTCATAGTCATAATATGCGTCAAGTGCAAGTAGGATACGGATAGACTTTACCATAGCAACAAGCGAAAAAGTTTCCTCATAATCAACCACTTCAACCTAGGTATAACCCTTTGCTACTAGTCTAGCTTTAAAGGTTCGCACCTTTCCATCTACACCACGCTTTCTCTTATAGATCCACTTACAACCTATAGGTTTACCCCATCAGGTTTATCTACAAGATCCCAAACAGAATTGAAGTAAATAGACTCCATTTCTTGGTCCATGGCTATGACCCATTTGTCTTTGTCTTTGTCAACCATTGTTTGATTATAAGTCAATGGATCCCCACAGTCGTCATCTGGTATAACAGCTTGGGTTTTTGATAAACCCATGTAACGGTCAGGTTGTGTTATAACCCTCCCACTACGTCGAGGCATACTCAACTCTTGAGATGGACTCTCTTAATAAACAAGTTAGTATCAACAACTTTTGTTGACGCACTAGTTTTATTAGCAACCTTTGCTCTTGTTCCGTCTAACTCACTTAACACAATTTTACTTTTCGGTTTTTTGGTCCCTTATGTGGTCCTCCTCTAAGAAAGTGGAATTTGTCGACACAAAAACCTTATCCTACTTAGGACCATAGAATAAACCACCTATTGTTTCTTTTTGGTAACCTACGAATAGGCACAATTTTGAACGTCAATCTAACTTCTTTGGATTTGTCACAAGCACATGTGTTGGACAACCCTAAACTCTGAAATGACATAAACTACTTTTACGTCTTTTTTATAGTCCAAAAGGTGTTTTAGAAACACTTTTTGATGGCACATTGTTCACAATGTATCTCACAATCTCTACTGCGTAACCCCAAAAAGAATTAGGAAGAAGCTGAACATGTCCAACAAGGTTCTATTTCTCCTTTCTGATAAACCCTTTTGTTGTGGTGTATCGGGAGCCGAGAGTTGGGATGCAATTCCATGTTCTATCATAAAGTTCTGAAATTTTAAATCCATATACACTCAACCTCGATCTGGTCGAACTGTTTTAATTGTTTTACCTAATTGATTTTCAACTTCAGTCTTGAATTCTTTGAACTTTTCATGTGTTTCAGACTTATGATGCATTAGGTAAATATGCCCAAATCTAGAATAATCATCTATAAAAAAGATGAAATATTTATAATCTCATCTGGCTTAACACTCATCGGGCCACAAAGGTCTGAATGTATAAGCTCAAGATGTTTTTTGGCTCTATAACCTTTTCCACTAAAAGGTCTTTTAGTCATTTTGCCTTCTAGGCAGGATTCACTTACTGGTAAAATATTTTCTTCTAGCTCATTTAGAAGTCCATTCTTTACCAATCTCCCAATCTTATTGAGGTTAATGTGACCCAATCTAAGATGCCAAAGATCAGCATTTTCTTTAGGAGAAATTTTACGTTTCTTAATTTGTGTGTTTTCAGTTTTAAATAATTCAGTGTTCAAAACCATTTTGACTAAATTATGCCTTAAAACATACAACCCATTTTCTAATGAAGCTGAACATATCCACACATTTCTTTAAAATACACACTTTATTCAAAGAAAAAGAAACATAAATACATTGTTCTATAAGGCAAGAAATTGAAATAAGTTTTCTAGTAAACCCTGCTATCACTAATATATTGTCTAACAACATATATTTCTTGACAAAATTAAGCTTCATCGTGCGTATTGCTACAACTGAGAAGACTCCTCCATTTCCAACCATGAGCGTTATCTCGCCTTTCTGTACCTGCTGTCAGGAATAAATTCCCTAAAAAGAAAGCAAACATGATTACTGGCGCCTGAATAAAGTATCCAAGCTGTTTTATCATTATCCACTAAACAAGCTTCTAGGCAAAGTAAATAATATTTACCTTCCTTCTTCTTTTCTGCAATGTACTTTGGACAGTTCTGTTTCCAATGCTCGTCTTCGTTGCAGTGGAAACACATTCCTTTGTCAGCAACGTCTTTGACTTTCTTGCCCTTCTAGGCGGAAGCTTTGTCAGCCTGTTTCTCTTTACCAACCTTCTTCATGTTCTTCTTCTTATCCCTCAGGTTAGAAGAAGATGAAGCCACAGTTTTTGTCCCAGAGGTCAATCCTCTGTGATAACTCCTACTGGCAACATTTGTCTCACCTTTCGATCCCTGAATTTTCATCAAAGATTGAAAAGGTCTTGAATTCATTCAGAAGGGAGGTAAGATTAAAAGTAAGATTGTTCATAATAACATTACTTATAAACTGGAGTAAACTATCTGGAAGAGTTTCCAAAATGAAGTTGACTCATCGATGGTAGCACCATTCGACTCAGTGATTTTAAAGTGTACCATTATATCAAGGACATGATCCCGAACGGATGTACCCTCTAGCATCCTCAAGTTTAATATATACCTGAGGGCATTGTAGCGGGCCTGTGTAGACTGTTGTACAAACATAAGCTGCACTGAATCCATGATTTCCTTAGCGGTCATCATACCCTTATGCTTTTTACCTAATATGTCAGACATACTTGCAAGCATATAGACCTTGGCCTTATCATTGGCCATGATCCATCGATCATATGCATCACGAACATTTCATGTAGCATTCGAGCTTGGCACATGAGGACATTCCTTAGTCAGCACAAACTTCAGATCGCCCACTACCAATATTATGTTGAGTTTGTTTTTCCACGTCATCATATTCTCTCCTGTTAATTTTTCTGCACTCAATAAGGAAATTATAGAGCTCATTTTGCTGAAAAATAAAAGAAAACTTGTATAAGCTTCTTGCTAAAATTGTCTAATTCAATCATGTTATAGCTAATTATTAAATGTTTTCTAGGTCATTTATTATTTCCAATGATACTCCAAAGGTTTAGAATGTATGACACCGAAGGGTAATAAAAAACACTCCTCCTCTTGACCAAGACAGTTTTGACCAAAACTTTGCAAGAATATCTCTTATTCCTATAGGCTTTAGTTATCATTATTCGGTCAGGATACATACACTTCTTATGTGTTTTGTGAGTGTAACCCTCTGTCTTTAGACCCTAGAGTCCCCATCCAATAAAATTCACCGAAGGGAGGACTAGATTGAAAAACAAACTAAGGAAATCTTTCTCTCATTCGAGTGTCTATTGTGTTCGATCCCCTATGATCAAGCCCTCCGATGGGATTGTCTTGTTCAGACCAAACTAGCAGGCTAACCATAGTGATCTTACGGTGTAAACTAACAGAAAAGATTGTAGGATTTTTTTTTTTTACTAAGCCTGCTCCCACTCACTATAAGTACCCTCTCCATTCATCTTGATATTGACTCATACAAACACCATCCGAAGGGGGACGCTCCCCTTTGCGCCACGAGGCCAAGTATGAGTCTCACGGTGTGAACTTCCGGAAGATACGTAGGTGGAAAAATATGTATCATATACATTGTTCCTCCCACTGGATACTTTAAAACTATAGGAATTGTACTTAGGCTGAAACATCCGGCTAATGGATTTACCTAAACTTATCAATATAACTTTTATATTGATGATCAATATAACTCTTATATTGGCTTTTATCCTAAGTTTGCTCATATAACTCTTTATATTAAGCCTGGGATTTCTAGTTTATTAACCACTTAATAAACCCGTTGACGGTACTATAATTTATAAACTCTCTGATTAAAATTCACTCTCAGGTCAGTTTCCAGGTTGGGGTGTTTCGTTTCCGTCAGCTTAAATACCCCAACCTAGACAAAATCTTCCTTAGACAGAGTTTCTCTTTTAATCGTTGTTTATAAATTACTTGGTTCCTAATTCTAATCTAATTAGAACTAGATAACCTAAGGTCTACTAATACCAAGTTTTAAACATTTTAAAACTAATAATTAAGCTTAAGTGGCAAGCATACTATGTTATTGTGTTTGATCATTCATCTCATGAATAATAAAACATACATAGTATAACCATCTCATGAATTATAATGCATGTCAATGTTGCCCATTTATTAATATAACACCTTATATTAATTATTCATGCAAACTATATAATATAACACTTTATATTATAAATGATGCATGGAAATGCTTCACCTAAGGTGGGATATCTAAATTAAAAGCATACATTATGCATGACAATGATTACACAACAATTGAATAATTTAAATAACAAAATTAGACCAATTTTGACACCCTAAAAAATTAATTTTAATTAATATAATCTAATTATATTAATTAAATAAATAAAAATAAATATACTTAAATATAAAATGTTTTTATATTTATTATATATAATAAAGTCCGTTTCTTCCCGTTTGTCCTTCCCGTGAACCGCCTGTGGCGTTGCAACGCTGATACTGCAGCTTGCCGTAGTGGCGTTGCAACGCCATTCACAGAACAACTATTGTTCTTCATTTTGCTTGCTCGTTTTTGCTCCGTTCTTCTCAGCAATCACTTTACCTCGATCGACATGAACTGACAGACTCGATCCATAAATAAAATTGCCCAAAATATCGGGCCTTAAATTGAACGATTCAATGAAAAATTGCAAATTGATGTGCCAAAATTGAAAAACATCTAATTTGCAAACCGTTCATTCGTGACATGAAAAACAGTATATCCCACCTTTGTTCTTGATAAATCTAGAACGAAATTAAGAACACAACCTGGCTCTAATACCAATTGAAGGGATCGAATCCCGCAACGGAAGCGATTATGAATCGCATGTTCCTATTTTGTAACATGGATTTCAATCAAGATCGAATATACCTAAGATTAAACATGCTATAAGATGTTGGACAACAAGTAATTACCTTTGAAGAACTCTTTCTTCAAGTGGTCCTTCTCCCACGATCACGATCTCAACAACTTGAACCGAAACAAAGGAAGACACCACCACCGGATCTTCTCCGTTGTTCTCTAGGTGAGGGAGGAGTGTGGGTTCCTTTAGGATAAGGTGTGGGTTGTGATAGAGGTTGTGTTTTTGTGGAACTTTTCTAACAACACAAATAGTTGATAATCTAGGGTTTTCAAAATTTTTACTTAGCAACAAAGATGCATCTCATGCAACTATTTATGGAGAAATATGATAGAAATTACCATCCTATCCCTGTTTCATTCTCTCATTAGTATGTAGTTTTTATATAAATCTAATTTACATAAAAACCATATATTATATCAATTGTATCATATATAACTGAAATAACACCTCATGTATGAAATTGCACACTTCAATTTAATTTCTAACTTTATACCATCGATATTACCATGTTTAGCCAACAGAAGAACCTAATGGACCTACAGATCATGACCTCCAATGATGTGAGATTAACTGATCAAACTTTTTGATCCAGTTAATCAATATTCATTAACTACAAATCACTCCACTATAGACATGTAACTATACTATCCTCACTGTAGATTATTTTATGTCCATTGATATAATCATTACCCATGAGTCGACCCTTCACAGGTTGTTCGTAATCACGGCTGGGTAAAATTATCGTTTTACCCCTGTGATTACCACTTTAGTTCCTTAAGCACCACTAATCCTCTAATGAATAACAAGTCTAAGGTTCTACCATGACTCATACCCACTTAGAGGGTGGGGCCCTGTTGCTCAAGACCTGCAGTCAGTTTTGAAGGGAACAACCTATCTAATTCCTTAGTGTAAGAATGAGTGAATTCCATCTTGCATAGTTAAGTTCCCAGCTACCTACGATGTTCCGTCCTTGAGAAGGTAGGCTTATTGAATCATCTACAGGCCACTCTCACCCATACTAGTCTAAGGACAAACCCCTATAAGAAAGAGTTCTTAACTTGCTCAGGATTCAGGTCGAGTCACTAATGACCATCTATAAATTATCAGTCTTATCCTGTTAACGGCGTTATACTGTTAGACTAATAATTTATAGTCCGGTCTTGTATGAACTCTTCATACATGATGCCCCACTCGCATGTCCATCTACATGAATGAGTTGGATTACCTCATTTGTTCTAATTACAAAGTGGGACACATCCATGGTGTTACCAGAATAAGGTTTCCAACCTTATTCTTATACCAATACCCTTTATGTTATACTATTGAGCACAATCCAAATAGTGTCTACTACACTGATGTTCAAGATACATTATAACCTAGGAGCTTAGTTTATTTCATTTATAGAGCAAGAATACAATCTTATCAAAACAAATAACTCTTTAATTATTTGATCAAAATTACATAAGTTTTGGGCACAAATCCCAACAGGCAACTACTGTTTTTTGCCCAATTCCTCTCGATTTCTTGACATAAACACTTTGCCTCGAACAACACGAACTTACGGACTCGATTTACAATACATTTTGCATAAAACACCCGACCCCAAAATTGAACGTTTCAATTGAATTGTAAATCTAAATGACAAATCATGTAAAGATCCATTTTTTGCAAACCACATGCAATTTCTCTAAATTGAATGCTACACCCACCTAATTTCGAGAAATTTCTAACACAATTAATAGCATGATTAGGCTCTGCTACCAATTGAAGAGAATTGAATCCCGTGCGACAGTGATTGATCGCATTTACTCTCAATTTGATGACATAGAAATTACTCAAGAAAGAAATCTAGTTAAGCATACTTCTTCAAAACATATAAGGGATTGGATGGTTACCTTTAAAGACTGATTCTTCAAGTAGTTCCTCCTCGTCCACGAGCTCCTCTTCTCTACGAACAAATCCTCCAACATCGCCAAAAGACCTTATCGGTTGTTTTCTAGGAAAGGGAGAGAGGTGGGATCACCGTTTTGGGATTAGGGAGAGTAGAGAGATTTTGAAAAAGGAATGTTGGTTGGTAGAATTCGAAATTTTAGCAAATGCATCAAGTGTCCTCAATTGCATCCAAAATGATGTTTTTATAGGCAATATGGGTGGAGATAAATTCTCCACCCATTTTGCCACTAACTCCACTTATTATGCATATGTGCATAATATAAAGTGTCAAACGGCTTATTATATGAATCATATTCATATAATGTGGAGAAATTGGACTTAATTAAATCAATTTCATCTCTCCCAAAATTCTATCATAAATTATGTTCTAATTTCATAATTAGACACAATGAAGTTCAATATGAATCATATTCACATTGAACTATATATTATATCAACCACATCATATAAAATTGATATAATCCGTAAATCAAACTTCAACACTTCAAATTCATTCCAAAACTTTATACCCTCTATTAATTCCATGTTGAGCCTACCAAGAGACCTTATGGACTTACAGATCATGAGCACCAAGAATATGAGATTAACTAATCAAAATCATTTATCCCGTCAATCAACATTTGTTAACTACAAGTCACTCCACTAAAGGCTCTTAGCTGCATTCTCCTCACCGTAGGACAATGCGTTTCCATTGATTAAACTAATGCCCGTGAATCAACCCTTCACAGGTCGTTCGTAGTCACATCTAGGTCAAATTATCGTTTTACCCCTTGGACTACTTCTTGCACCTCAACCACCACTGATCCTCTAATGAACATGAAGTTTATGGTCCAACCATAAACATTAAACCTCTCGGGCCAGCAAGAGGGAGGGGCCCCGTTGTTCATGACCTGGATTCAACTCTTAAAGGAACAACCTATCTAGTTACACTAAAATGAGGACGAGTGAATTCCTTCTTGCGAAGTTGAGTCCCCAGGTCCCTACAAGGTTTCATCCTTGAAAAGATATGCATATTGAGTCAGCAACTTTGGCCACTCTCACCCGTATTAGTCAAAGGACAATCCCCACACACAGGAGTTCGCAATTCGCTCAGGATTCAGGTTGAGTCACCATCCGTCATCGTTTGAATTATTAGCCCTAACCTATCAACGGTGTTACTGGATTGGTCTTACAATTCTTGGTCCACCCTTGTACAAACGTTTTGCACAGGATGCCCCCACTCGCATGTAAACTACATGAACGAGCTGGATTTTCTCGTTTATATCAAATTCATAGTGGGTCGCATCCATAGTGTTAGCAGGATGAGGTTCCCAACCTAATCCATCTACTATAGACCATTCAGGTCACAGTCTAAATGTGACCCTGGAGCTTAGTTTATTGAATTTTAGTTTGTAATTGAGAAAATAAAAAATTGATGAGAAAATAACAACTTTATTCATTCCCTCCAATAATTACAAGTACACGAGTTTAGGGCATAAATCCTAATAGGTTTATGCTTCATTTCTATCACCTATTTATAAAGAATATGCACTCTAATGTTTATGGTAAGGATTACGAGACCTTATGATTTTATTTGTTTGTTGTTGAGTCTATGTTTGCTTCGTGATGTTGGGCATTGGTTGTTTTACTTGCGTAATGTTGGGATTAGATTTGGCCAATTGAATTTCCATCTCGTTTCTTGCTTTTGAGAAATAAGAGAAATTGATTTCCCATCTCCATTCTAGGATAAACACTAAGAGAAATCTTGTTTTGAAAAATGGTAGATTGAGGATGATCTCTCGCCTAGAATACTAGCAAGCACGCTAATAGGGATTTGGAATGGGAGTTCACTTGCTGAAAATCTATGTAAGTTATGAGAAAAGCTACCATGAACACTTGTTATGAAATCAACAATTGACAAAAGCTTAATAGGTAGCGTTTAGTAGCACGATATCCCTTAATTTGCGCCTACATGTCTTAGAAAATGGATACAAGCATTCCCACCATCTGAATATTTATTTCTTCTCATTTACTATGCTTTCCATTAATTATGGTATCATTTATCTCGATTTCTTTACTTGCTTTCATTTATAATTTTCATTTATCGCTTTCATTTACTCGTTTTCTTTATTTTACCTTTCATTTACTTTCCTGTTACTTTTATTTATTGACCGAAAACAAACTCTATCATTTTCTTTTCTTTTTGGCTACCCTTAAATTCACTACAAAAGACCCAAACTTGCTAAAAATCACATTTAGTCCCTCTAGAGACGATATTCTTATACTTATTACTTGTTCCAACAAGACGATGCATGCTTGCTTATTGAGTTGGCGTCTCAACCACTTTTACCCATACTAGTCAAAGGACCATTCCTTGCAAACAAGAGTTCGTAACCTACTCAGGATTGAGATCAAGTTGCTTAAGACATCGTATTTAAATAGAAACCTAACTAGTCAACAGAGTTACATATATTGGTTACTAGCTTTTGGTTCGGTCTTATGTTATCAAATCACATATGATATCTCCACTCACATGTCGTCTACACGTGAAAGGAATGAAACTTCCACAGCGAAAAAGGACATGAAACGTCGTGGTTTTCGCCATGCTACTGATTTCTTAAAATCGAATTAAACTACTTTAATCTTAGGCTAAACATGTTGTAAAGAGAAGGAAAAGTAGTAAGTAATAACCGTACTAACCTCTTGAACAATTGTTCTTCAATTTCCTTCTCGATCTCTCTTGATGCAACGAAATCACGAACTCGATCCTCGAACTAACTACGAACCGAACAACAAGACACTTCAAAAGGGTCTTCTCGGTTGTTCTTGGGAGGTAGAAGGAGAGTGGTGGAACTCCTTTTGGATTGGTTTGGAGAGAATTCTTGTGAAATGAGAGAGAACTTTTGAGAGATTTTCTTTCTCTTCGGATTGTAAATTTCAAAACAATGAGAAAAAGGGTTATGGAATATCTCACATTTCATCATTTTATAATGCCATATGGTAGAGTTAAAAACTCTAACGTTACCAATTTACCACAATCATATGATATGCAAATCATATTTACATATCACATAATATAAGGTATCTATACCTTATTATACAAATCTGATTTTCATAATTGTGGAATTTTAACTCGAATCATATTTAATTTAATTTCTCTCAATTCAATTTCTCAAAATTTGCACTAATTAATAAATTATGCTAACCTGTAGTTTATTATGAATCTCATTCACATCAAACTATATATTATATCAACTATTTAACATATAAATGACATAAATACCCAAACAATGAATTTGAACACTTCAAATTCACACCAGACTATAAACCCTCAATTTATCCAGTTTGAGCGAACCGACAGACCTAATGGACCTACATTAACCTGTAAAACTCTTTGACCCGGTTATTCAACATTCATTAGCAACGGTAACACTCCACTAAACCCCGTAGCTGCACGCCGATCACTGTAGGACATTTTATGTCCATCGATATAACATATCTCCGTGACTTGTGCCTTCACAGGTTGTTCGTAGTCACAGCTGGGTCAAAATTACCGTTTTACCCATTGTCTACCTCTTGGTCCTTAAGTCCCACTGCCACTCTAATGAACAACAACGTTGCATCGTCCAACCATAAACAACATCCCTCTCGGGCCAGTGAGAGGGTGAGTGCCCGTTGTCCAAGCCCTCGAGAGAACACTTAGGTGAACAACCCCTCTAGTTTCCCTAATTCGGGAACGAGCGAAATCCATCTCGCGTAGTCAAGTTGTCAGCTCCCCACGTGGTCCTGTCCCTGAGAATATATGAATATTGGATTTGTAACTGTGACCAGCCTCACCTGTACTAGTCAAAGGACACACCCCCGCATACAGGAGTGCGTAACACACTCGGGATTAAGGTTGAGTCACTATTGTTCGTCTACGAAGTTATTAGTCCTATATTGTTAACGGTGTTGCATCAGTAAGTCTAATAATTCACAGTTCAGTCTTGTACAATCTCATTGCACAGGATGCACCCACTCGCATGTCAACTTATATTCCAAGACCTCGAGGCTTGTTTCAGTCCATAAATAGACCATGGAAGTTGGCAAACCTTTTGCTCTTTGCCTTGCGCAATGAACCCCTTGGGCTAGTCCATGTAGATGGTCTCATCAAGATTGCCATTGAGAAAGGCTATCTTGACATCCATCTGCCATACTTCATAGCCATAATATGCGACAATGGCTAGAAGGATCCTGATAGACTTTACCATGGCAATAGGAAAAAAAGGTTTCCTCATAGTTAACCCCTTCAACCTAGGTAAACGCCTTTGCCGTTAGTCTGGAATTTATGGTTTGCACCTTCTCATCTACGCCACGTTTACGCTTGTAGATCCTTTTGTAACCAATGGGTTTGTCCCCATCCGGTTGGTCCACAAGCTCCCAGACAGAATTGAAGTACATCGACTTTATTTCCTTGTCCATAGCTTTAATCTATTCGTCTTTATCAACGTCTGCCATTGCTTGATCATAGGTCAATGGATCCTCGCAGTCATCATCAGTCATCATCAGAGCCAACCTTCCTCCCTCACCTAGAGAATAACGGAGAAGATTCGGTGGTCGTGTCTTCGTACGTTGTAGTTCTTGTTGCTGAGATCGTGACCGTGGAGAGAGGAGCACTTGAAGAAAGGTTCTTCAATGGTATTTACTTGTTGTCCATACTCTAATTATATGCTTAATCTAGATTTGTATGTTCTTGTAGATTCTGTTGTAACTAAATCAAGACGCGCGATTCGCAATCGCTTCCGCTGCGGGGACTTCGATTCCCTTCAAAAATAAATACCATCTAGATTTACCCTAACTGAAGAGCCGCTCAACCTCCCTCTACCTCTATTATTTTCTCTCTATCACGATTTCTCTCGACTCATGGTTCTGATGCAAGATTACGACGATCTCGATTTCCTTTGAATCGTTCAGTTTTTTCGCATCGTAGATATATCCAACGACAAGAAGCTCGAACTGAGGTTTGGGATTGAAACAACTTTGGCTCTTTCTTCATTGCCATTGGGATTAAGAAACAATTTAAGTTTTTTTTACCTTCCTTAATCTATATGTATTTATTTTTCTGCCTTTCTTTCCAAATCCATATTACTTGATCTTCCTTTTTTGGTTGCTTGCTTTTAAGCTCTCATTCTAGGGTTTTATTTTGGTTAAATTTAGTTTCTCTTTTAATTTCTAAAGTTTTTGGTGGGAATGGGGATTATTCGAAGTAGGGTTTATTGTTGGGATGGTGATTGTTGGGACTGTCGTTATTGGGGTTCTGATGTCCTTTTGATGGGTCGAAGATTTTGGCCCCTGTTTTTTAGTGGGGTCTGCAGTTGATGAACCTGAATCAAATTGGGGAAAAAGGTACAAAAGCTGAACTGATTTGTTTGGTTGTAATGTGTAACATGATTCCTTTTCTGCTATGCATCATTGAAATGTTGAAATTTTGAGCAATTAGTCAAAAAAAAAAAAAAGAGAGACTAGAGTAGTATTTTCGAGTTTGTGTTGTTACCTTTTGTTATAGTTATTTTGATGGTCACCCCTAAGTTTGGATGAATTGTAATATTTTATACACAATTTTATTTTTTGTGTTGGTATTTGGAACTTGTTATTGATACATATGAACACTTAGAATGGAAGGTTTTCTTTTATAAGAGCATTTTAAAAAAATATGTTCATACGACATTTAATTCATTTCAAGATCATAACTTCTTATTGCTCAAGTATTGATGTTCAAGGGAATGAATTTAAGGCTCTAGTCATTAATTTCATGTCCAATGAAAATCTTGATTGTTGGATTCATCCTGCAAATCAAAGGCACGATCAAAGAAGGTTGAGTCTCATCCAGAGATTGAACATTACTATTGATACTGCATGTGGACTAGATTATCTCCATAATCATTGTGAAACTCCTATTATTCGTTGTGATCTAAAGCCTAACAATATATTGCTCGACGATGATATGGTAGCTCATGTAGGGGACTTTGGGTTAGCTAGATTCATGTTGGAAGGATCAAATGATAGAACATCTTTCAGTCAAACCATGTCACTTGCACTTAAGGGTTCTGTTAGACCTTAATTTTTTTTAATTCGGCATAATAATTTGATGATGAACAATATATTGCAGAGTATGGCACTTGTAGTAGAATTTCAATTGAAGGAGATATGTTCAGCTATGGAATACTACTATTAGAGATGATCAACAGAAAAATACCTACCGACGACACATTCGACAATGGTGTGGATATTCATTTGGTCACTACGATGGCATTATCTGAGGGTGCCTTGGATATAATTGACCCTTCTATGATATTGGAAGAAACATGTGAAGAAGAAGAGAGTGAAGAGAGGACACAAGAAATAGCAATGATGAGTGATAGCACACAAAATGTGCTATCCTTAGGCTTAATTATTGCTAGTTTTATGATAATTTCAGAGCTTTTACGTGTTCAATTAATTCAATTTCAGGTTAAGAGCTTAAACGGAACTATTGGAGACAAATTGGATCACTCGGGGTCAAACGGGGCTATTTGGAGCTAAAAATAACATCCATTGGAAGAGAAAGGATCAAATCAAGCCAATGAACCCGAAGTGATGGCGTTGCAACGCTGTCCATAGCGTTCTAACCAGCGTGCTGTGAAGCCGTATTGAAGACTACAGGTGATGGCGTTGCGACGCTGCCATATGGCGTTGCAACGCTATATCAATAAGGTCGCACGCTTGAGAAGCCGCACAGAGGGCGTTGCAACGCTGTCTTGCAGCGTCGCAACGCCAATTCGATAAGGAACCCGCGTTTAGGGTAGCGGCGTTGCAACGGTGCTTATAGCGTTGCAACGCCATTGACAGATTCCTTATTTACCACACGTTTAGGGTACAGCGTTGCAACGCTGTCCCTAGCGTTGCAACGCTGCCCCATTGATGCCTATAAATACAATCTTATGATTCTTGCAAAAGGGAGCCGCATTTGATAGAGTTTTGTCCTAATTTGGAAATACACTTTGTAAAAAGAGAGAAAAGAGTGATTTTTGGAGCCAAAGCATTCGTGGAGGTTCGAGATCGATGACGGGAGCTCGGAGACGAAGGACCGACATCGACACCTAAGTTTAATTTCCTTTTCTTTCAATTTGTAATAGCGTTCTAAGACGTTGTCTACTTGTTTAGTTTGATTTTCATGTGATTTAGAGTAGCTAAACATTGTAGTTGGATTTGATTTACTTGTTATGACTTTCTTGCTATGATTTGAAGCATGTTTTGTCCTTATTTTTGGCAATTCGTTCTTTACTTCTTAATTTGTTGATTTAAGTGGACTCGAGAGATAAAACTTGAATTAGAGCCAAATTGTCAAGACCCTAAGAAGTCTTGCACGAGAGTGACTTAGAAATCTTAGGGAAACACATAAAGAAGTTGTTTAATGCCATGCATGTTGTAGGTTCATATGGAGACTATGAGTTTATTGCATGTGTGAGGCTCACTAAGAACCGAGAGGTTTTCTTGAGTAATTTACTTATTGTTTATAAATTCATCTCATGAGGTCAATGCATGTGTAGTTAGGTTATTAACTTGTAAAATCACTTCCTTTAATTCTATCAATTCGTGTCTCCACTTGTTTGTTTGTTTGGTTGTCTTATTCATCAAACACCCATCCATGTTTTGTTGTTTTAGCTAAATTTTAGAATTAGTATCTTAGTACTTAATTAATCTTGAAACCCATTCCCGAGAACGATACTTGGACTCATAAATCACTATACTAAAACTTGACCCGTACACTGCGGTATTGCAATATAATAAATATTACGCAACAAGTTTTTGGCATCGTTGCCGGGGAATGGCGATTATTTAGATTAATTAATATTAGGAGAAAATTTGAAATTATAGACTAAAGCTTGTTTGTTTGTCTTTCCTTAATTGTTTTGTTTGATTGTTTGTTTCTTTATTTGTGTTATTTTAGTTTTGTGTGTTTTTTAGTCTTTGTTTCCTGTTTTTGTTGTGGTGATATTGTGTGAAGTCTTGTTTTGAAATTACTTATTTTTCTAGTATGACTTTGCATAAATTTGAGTTTCCACCATTCTATTGTCCCTCTCAGGTCCCTAGTTTTGTGCATCATGATTTTTCTGAATACCATGTGTCTAATTTTTACCATTCTGTACCTGACATATATGAAAATTCACATGATGGTAGTCATCTAGGCACTTGGAACCATAGTTTTTCGTACCTCAACCAACCCTTAGAAAAATCTTCTCTTATGGACCAATTGGCAGAATATATCTTAGAGTTGAAAATTAAAAATTTGGTTCATGATGAATTAGAAAGGTTGGGTAGATTAGAGGCTAAAGTGGTAGAACATTGGGAAATAGTACAAGATAGAGCTCAATACCTTGACCAGTAAGTAGTTTCCCTTAAGGCCTTACAGGAACAATCTCAGGAACAATTTCTTATCCTTACCACTCAAGAGGTTCAACCTAGGAGGATTTGTTTAGATGCTAGTGAGGATAGTTTGGGGGAGACTGAGGCACACCATGATCAGGTTAGTGAGGAAGGGAGAGGTGATACACTTAGTTCCACAGGGGAGATCCAAAAGATGGAGTTAGAGGCTGAGAAGTCTTCTTTTATTTTATCCCCAGAGATTTCCTTTGTTTTTTATAACCATTTGTCTTGCACTCACGAGACTTGCTTTGATTTCAGTTCTTTTCTTCTAATAAATAAAAATCCAAAAAATAATTCTATCTCTGGTGCCCATGAAAAGCAAGATAGCCTTTTAGACTTAGAGGGCTACATTGATTCAAGCAAGAAGGGTCCAGAGAAGTATGAGTAATTTTATGTGCACTGATAAGTCACCGTCTAGCTAAAGACATTAAAGAAAGCGCTTCTTGGGAGGCAACCCAAGTTTTATGTTTTATGTCTTTATTTTTTGTTTTATTTTCTAGTTGTTTGTGTTTTTCTTTTTATCTAATTTCTTTCTTTTTGGTCCTCCAAGTGTATGCCCAAGGGAAGAGCCTCAGATTTGCACCCTTTTGATCATGAGATCGAGAGGACCTGTAGGGGACTCCTAAGGGAAGGAAGAGTAGAACCTTAGGAAATGGCTGATCAGGAGCTCATCAATAACCCTAAACCTATCAGGGAGTATTTCCAACCTGTGTTTAATTCTGAACAGACTGGAATAGTCCATGCCCCTATGAATGCTAATAACTTTGAACTGAAAACAGGGTTGATACAAATGGTTAGGGAAAGTGCTTTCAGAGGCCTAGCCACAGAAGATCCTAACTCTCATCTTCAAAATTTCTTAGAAATCTGTGGTACATTTAAAATGAATGGTATCTCTGCTGATAGTATTCGCTTACGTCTCTTTCCTTTTTATTTGCAGGGTAGGCCCAAAGAATGGCTAGGGTCCCTTCCCTCAGGGAGTATCACTTCTTGGGAGGAGTTGGCCCAAGCCTTCATGACCAAATTCTTTCCACCTGTGAAAGCTGCAAAGTTAAGGACTGAGATTGGAACATTCAGGCAGCAAGAGGGAGAACAACTATTTGAGGCATGAGAAAGGTACAAAGACATGCTCAGGAGGTGCCCACAACATGACTACCGAGATTGGCTCCAGGTGCAACTGTTCTGTAATGGACTGGAAGGTAAGACAAGGACCATTCTGGATGCCATTGCTGGAGGGGCTTTCATGGCGAAGACTGTGCCAGAAGCACGTGCCCTCCTGGAGGAAATGTCAACTGCCAGCTACCAGTGGCCTACAGAAAGTGACAGATCTATGCCAGTAGCTGGATTATATCAGCTGGATGAGGTAATCTCTGTTAGATCTCATATGGCATCTCTCACTCATGCCCTGAATAATTTTGCAGGATCACCACAGACAGGGATGTCCTCTCAATGCTCCCAGCCAATTGGAGAATCCACTATGGAGCAATTGCACTACCAGAACAACAGAAGCAACACCTATGGGGGAAATCAGACTCAGAATAACCTACCAACACATTACAATCCAGGTTTGAGGTATCATGAAAATTTTTCTTATGCTAACAACAAAAATGTGTTTAATCCCCCTACAGGGCATGCCTCTACATCAGAGAGGAAACCATCTTTGGAAGACACATTGCACTCCTTCATAGCTTAATCAAGAAGTCGTTCCAACCAGCTGGAGAATGCAGTCACAAGTTTATCTTGTTTAGTGACCAGTCATGGAGCTGCAATAAAGAATATAGAGACCCAGATTGGCCAAATGAACACATCACTCCAGGCACTGCAAGCAAGGAAGTAAACACCTTGAGGGAGTACAGTCTAGCAAAAGACGTTAAACAAAGAGCTTCTTGGGAGGCAACCCAAGCTTTACTGACTTTTGTTTTCCTGTTTTTAGCTCGCTTTAGTTTGTTGTTTTTCAATTCTTAGTTAGTTGTTGTCTTACTTTGTAGGTTGTGGAGATGCCATTCTTCATTGAAATCCATGCTCCCATTCTGAGAAACTCCAACACACATGCTTTGGCCATCCCAGAGTACCAGAAAGAGCTCCATAAACCAGGACAGTATTGTTTACTCTTACCCTGATACTTAATTTGTGCTTAGTTCTGCCAACATTGGGGACAATGTTTAGTTTAAGTTTGGGGGTGGGATGTTGAGACTGTCATGAGTATGTGCTGAATTGTTGATTAATCCTTTGCATAAGTATGATCATGATAGCCTAGGATGAGATTTAATTGGAAATCCTTGTGATTCTGCTGAAACTTGAGAGCATGACATGAATTTGAGTTAATTTAAAATTTTCTTGAGTTTTTCCTGCACCATTATGCACATAGCATGTGTTCCTGTTGTTTCGAAATGCTTAGAACAAAGTTATTAGGCTTAGAAGTTTGATGTCACCTCGATAGGTCTGAGAACTAATTTCAGAGCTAAAACTGCAGGATAGGGTGAATGACAATATGAAGTGCATGATCTGTATAATATGTGAACTATTTTGTTTTTGTTGTTTGTTTGTTAAAGAAAAATCGTGAGGGCAAAAAGAGCTACCTCCACTGTGATCAGTTAGGCCACTCATTGAGCGAGTGCTCTGGGTAAGGGTCCCTGCAGTGGATGTGTGAAAGCTAGTGTTCTTGCATAAAAAAAATGATGATTAAGTGCTAAGTAGAGTTATTGATTTCTTGAATGTTGGGAGACTCAAGGATTAGTAATTATGACCAGTGTAGGGGGAAGTTGAATTGAGAACCTAGTAAAGTTGATCCGGGCTTAGTAAAAATGAAGGGAACATAGGCTAATCACACACACACGTAGGAACACTTAGGAAAAATTTTAAATTGCTTGCTGAAGTGTTATGTTTGAGTGTTTCCTGTGATTGCCAAAATTTCTCTTAAATCTTTGAAGCTTGAATCAAATGTATGTTTAAGAACAATCTAATGTTTAACTCTGTTTTTGCTCGGGACTAGCAAAAGTTTAAGTTTGGGGGTGTTTGATAGCACACAAAATGTGTTATCCTTAGGCTTAATTATTGCTAGTTTTATGATAATTTCAGAACTTTTACGTGTTCAATTCATTCAATTTCAGGTTAAGAGCTTAAACGGAACTATTCGAGACAAATTGGATCACTCGGGGTCAAAACGGGGCTATTTGGAGCTAAAAATAACATCCATGGGAAGAGAAAGGATCAAATCAAGCCAATGAAGCCGAAGTGATGGCGTTGCAACGCTGTCCATAGCGTTGCAACGCCGAGCGTGCTGTGAAGCCGTATTGAAGACTACAGGTGATGGCGTTGCGACGCTGCCATATGGTGTTGCAACGCTATATCAATAACGGCGCACGCTTGAGAAGCCACAGAGAGGGCGTTGCAACGCTGCCTTGCAGCGTCGCAACGCTATTTCGATAAGGAACGCGCGTTTAGGGTAGCGGCGTTGCAACGCCATCGACAGATTCCTTATTTATAACGGGTTTAGGGTACAGCGTTGCAACGCTGCCCCATTGATGCCTATAAATACAACCTTATGATTCTTGCAAAAGGGAGCCGCATTTGATAGAGTTTTGCCCTAATTTCGAAATACACTTTGTAAGAAGAGAGAAAAGAGTGATTTTGGGAGCCAAAGCATTCGTGGAGGTTCGAGATCGAAGACGGGAGCTCGGAGACGAAGGACCGACATCGACACCTAAGTTTAATTTCCTTTTCTCTCAATTTGTAATAGCGTTCTAAGACGTTGTCTACTTGTTTAGTTTGATTTTCATGTGATTTAGAGTAGCTAAACATTGTAGTTGGATTTGATTTACTTGTTATGACTTTCTTGCTATGATTTGAAGCATGTTTTTTCCTTATTTTTGGCAATTTGTTCTTTACTTCTTAATTTGTTGATTTAAGTGGACTCGAGAGATAAAACTTGAATTAGAGCCAAATTGTCAAGACCCTTAGAAGTCTGGCACGAGAGTGACTTAGAAATCTTAGGGAAACACATAAAGAAGTTGTTTAATGTCATGTATGTTGTAGGTTCATATGGAGACTATGAGTTTATTGGATGTGTGAGGCTCACTAAGAACCGAGAGGTTTTCTTGAGTAATTTACTTCTTGTTTATAAATTCATCTCATGAGGTCAATGCATGTGTAGTAGGTTATTAACTTGTAAAATCACTTCCTTTAATTCTATCAATTTGTGTCTCCACTTGTTTGTTTGTTTGGTTGTCTTATTCGTCAAACACCTATCCATGTTTTGTTGTTTTAGCTAAATTTGAGAATTAGTATCTTAGTACTTAATTAATCTAGAAACCCATTCCCGAGGACGATACTTGGACTCATAAATCACTATACTAAAACTTGACCCGTACACTGCGGTATTGCAATATCATAAATATTACGCAACAATGAGTTAGGAAGATCATCGTATAGAAACCCTGTCAAGATGGATGGAAGTGTGGTCTCAGTTATGAGAATTGGCTTCTCATGTTCCTCGAGGTTACAAAAAGAGAGAACGCCTATGAATGTTGTTGTTAATGAATTACAAGCAATTAAAACATCCTATCTCAAGTTGAAGAAGACACACAAAAGGTACCATAGATAAGCATGAGTGGCAACTGACTGTATTTGGCCACAAGCGTACGTTGGCTTTTGTTTAATGTTTATGGCTCTAGAGACTACACACGATAGGAGGTTTTCTTTTGTTCATCTTCTTTGGTTTTGTTTAGCCTATATGCAATTGAGATTTGTTCATCTTCCGTTTTTGTTTAGTCCTCTTCTTTGCTTTGATATGTGTTTAGGGGTGGGTTCATGAAATGAAGAAATGTTATGAACTTTCTTATTTTTCTATTGTAGTTCTTCTAATGTACTATTATTTGTTTGTTATGTCATTTTTTGGGAATGCTTCTCTATTGGACATGATTTTGTTTTAATTTCCTGAAATTTGTGTATATTGATGGAAAGATCAAATGCAGTTACTGGTTGATGATATGAGTTAATCCAGGTTAAGTAAAACTTTTTTGTTTATTTTTGATGTAGTTAATGTGCTTTTCAATTTAAATGTTTTTCTTTAATACTTATGCTTGAGTTGAGTTCCTTTGTAGCTTCGTTCGTGAGTAATTAAAATGATGTATGATTATGTTATTTATTTTTGAAATCATATGCATAGTCTAATTGAGAGTGTTCTTTTCAAAAGTAGATGTTCAAAAAAGGGGAGGTATGTTGGTCTTGTCTGTGCCTCATGAGAATTTCATCGGTAATTTTAAATTCTAGAAAAGAAGGGACTTGTGTTATAAGTCTTAAGAAGTGTTTTAAGTTAGTTAAGCTTGAATATTGTTCAATTTGAATTGTTGATGGGTAGTTCTTTTACTTCTCCTTCTATGCAGGTCCTTATTCTTCTCTCTTAAAAATTTATATCTCGTCTCCAATAAAAAATCTTGGTTTATTGGGTTTTGATTTGAATTTTTTGGTCAATTCATTTGGTTTAATACCTTAAAGTGGATGTTGATTGATATTTATAATATGATACAAGGAATTTGAGCATTTTGTTGAGTATTTATTTTGGATTGATTTTTTTTTCTACTTTTGTTATCAATCTAATGAATATATGTTAAATAGTTATTCTATTTGAGCATTTTTTGTGCAAGTTGAGTTGCTCTATTTTGTTTTTCTTTTGTGATGTGGCTACTCTCCTTGTGAAGTTATATGTTTCATTATTCTCTTGAAAACCTCGTTGTCTCTCATTGATGTCTTCTTCTCAAAAGTACCCTGCCCAATTTTTTGATCTTAAATTGTTTCTGCTATGCTGACATATTAGGGAAAAAAAGTGAATAAATCATACGTTATTGCATGTGTTTATTATGAAGCTCCCACCTAATTAGTATGGTTCGATATGCTTGCCTCCAAAAGTTACTATTAGTTTAGGAAATCTTGGTCCTCTTGTAATTTACACTAAAGTTACAAATTCCACTACTTTGCTTTGTTGTTAGTTTAAGACATCCTTTGGGTCTCTACTTACCTTGCAAGCAACTTCTCGAATATATTGTTTTAGATATTGAGAATGTTTCCACTGAAGTTAATGTCGGTGGTTTGAAGTATATTTTTTTCGATGCTCAGGTAGCTCGTGTAGCAGATTTTTGAAGGAATGGCACGATATTCTCTATAAAAACCCATATGGGTCATATTCTAAACCCTGGATTATGGTAATTTTAGTGTTTGAACCTAAAAACTTTAATGGATGAATTATGGTTACTTGGAGTTTAATTTGCTTCATTGTGTTGAATTTGATGATCAATGGTCATTGATGTTGCACTCACAAAAGAAAAGTCTTGTAAATTTGTAACCTTGAGCTCATGTCAAGTTCCCTAGCGAAGTTTTGGGGATAACTTTTCTTATGGTTATTTAAAATAGGGGCGGCGTAGCTCTACCAGAATTTTCTTCATTTTACTATGAACTTGTTTTAGAACACCACATTGTTCTTTTGTTAGCTAACTCTTTAGATTACCTTGTTAAAATTCCACATAACTCATATGTTTTAAGATTAACTTAGTGTTGGAAAGGTTTCATTAGGATCAGAAGTTTTGTTAAGTTCAATTCAGATTTATTTAAGTTAGGTTCAGTTTATTTAGTTTAGTTAACTTTTGAGCTTTTGTTTTGGGTAATTTGGTAGTTTCGATACTTATAAATTAGTTTGTTTCGAATGCAGGATGGAAGAGAATGACTATCTTTGTTGTTGCTTCTCATGGAATTAAAGGAGAAGTAGAAATCAAGCCAGTTGAACACTCGATCAAGGCTTTCAACAACATGTGTCACAACCCGTCCCAACTTACTTGCTTAACCTAAGAAGAGATGCAAAGACAGAGAAAACCGACCCTTTTACTAGCTCCCAATGACTAACCCATGACTTAACCTAAAATTTATCGCAACATAACACGTTT
Organism: Trichosanthes cucumerina; assembly: GCA_036507285.1. NCBI lineage: Eukaryota > Viridiplantae > Streptophyta > Magnoliopsida > Cucurbitales > Cucurbitaceae > Trichosanthes > Trichosanthes cucumerina. The sequence goes on from CM071837.1 coordinate 22,039,903, forward strand.
GAACAAACAAGATTTTACATTGAAATATACATATAAACGAAACACATTCATTTCCAGTACTATGTTCTTTAGCTAGTCATAAAGCTTCCAAGTTTATTACAACTCATCTAATATGTTCCCACTTAACTACAAAGCATATACAAAAGAAAGTGTATATATAAGGAGCTAAAATGGCGTGGTTGCAAACAGGTCTTGTCAAGACTAAGCACCGGGAACTCGTCTGCTACATGGGAAGAGTAAGCATAATGAATACGTGAGCTGGGAAGCCCGGTGAGTGTCTATTTTTAAAACATTATAAGCTCAAAGGTGAAGCATAATAATGGACAGACTTAAGTAGAAAATAACTTAACATGTAAACATAATGAAGCCATATTGTAGTACCATATTAACAGGTTTAAGTCACCACTTATGTATAGCATAAAACTCATAATGTAGTACCATATTGAGGGTAGATAGATCAATAACGTAGAAGCTCATAACAATAAAACTCATGGCATGATACCACTTTTGAACCTTAACGGTGGTAGAGTTATATTTATACCAATAACGATCATACCTCTCTCACGTGCACGTGGAATGCCATTGGCACTTTGGTTTCCCTTAATACCTTCTCTATATCCTTCAGTATTAAGGTAAGACCATTTACTACCCGAATACCTTCTCATTGTCCTTCAGTATCGGAAAATCATGATTCCTTCCCCCCTAAGTACCTTATCAACTGTCCTTCAGTATTAGGGGTTAACAACAAACATGGGCATAATTTGTTTACCATGAAAATCATGTTTTAATAATACATTCAACAATTTCTCAGTATTTGCATATTATTTTCTAAACATGTTCCCAAGTGGATTTACACAAGGCATTCTCTAGAGGAAATCATACTTCCATAATTTAGTTTCTATATTTGGATTTATAGTTACAAACTAATTCAAAACATTCTTAGGTTCCATCAAGAACATTATGTTAAAAACTCCATGAAACTATACATAATTAATTCCAACAAGATACAATAATCAACATTTATATTTTTAAAGAAAAACAAAGGTCAAGTATAGTCCTAAAATAGAGTCACTCACAATCACCAAAAAAGTTCCAAGGATTATAAGCTATTCCTAACTCCGTTTGCCCTTTTCCTTATGCACCTTAAAAACAGATCTAATTCAGTCCCATATCTCAATTCAGAACATCTCCTTCAATCTCTTGCTACCAGTTTTTCTCTTGCACCTAAAATTTAAGGTTAAACTTTCTACTTGGGTTCCCCAAAATTTATCAACACAACCACCCAATATTTTTTGATAAACCTCATGTAAAACATCTTAGCTTACTTATCTCAAAATTTCAGCTTCTATTTCCTCATCATGAGCTCAAAAGAGACCGATCTCATCACACTGTTATGTTACCCAATAACTTTGAACACCTCTCACTTTTCTACCTCTTTCCCCTACTTCCTCTTTGCATTTTCACAAACGCCAACAAGTTTCATATTTTGCACTCAATTTCTGAGATTTTGACTAAAAAATCATCGAATTTGGCTCAGTAAATTAAGAGATATGATCGTTTGAAGATGACCAATTTTCCAGCAGTTTGTTGTTTTCCTACAAATTTGACAGCACATACTTGCAAAGGTTAGCTCTCAGGCTTCACCTCCTTTGGCCAGCTCCTACTTTAATATTTACATCATAATCCCCATTTTAAAATACCTAAATAAGTAAGTAAATTAACCCTAAGCATTTTAGCCAGCTTACTCTAAGTTTGTGAGATATAAGATCTTCCATTCAATACATAATGCACCTAAAATTTCCCCAATTTGCTAATGATTTTAACTTATTTCAATCCAACTTTTAATATGTTTATTTCAATGGCTTACCTATCTCCTAATGAAGCTTAAACACATTGTTGCTCCCAATTCAATAGATTCTCAAATCGAATCACGACATCCTTTACTGTAACCTATGTGATTTTGCATATTTCAAAACATCACATAGGAGTGCAAAATGATAAAAGAAAATAGAGTTTACGGCTTAAAATTTACTACCCCCTTAAGAGGAACTTCGCCCTCGAAATTTAGCACGAGAAAAGTTGTGGATACTTTTCTTTCATTTGGTCTTCGCTCTCCCATGTTGTTTCCTCGACGTCGTGATTTCTCCACAATATCTTTACCAATGGTATTGACTTTTTCCTAAGGACCTATTCTTTCCGATCAAGTACTTGTAGAGGTTCTTCCTCATAGGAGTGATTCTCCTTAAGTTGTATTGGTTCAACCTTGAGCACGTGTGATGGGCCAGAAATGTATTTCCTCATCATTGATATATGGAAAATATTATCTACCCGAGAAAATTCTATAGGTAAAGCTAATCTGTAAGCTGATGGCCCTACACGTTCCAAAATCTCATAAGGCCCTGTATATCTCGGGCTCAGTTTTCCTTTTCTTCTGAACCGTAAAATACCCTTCCACGGGGACAGTCTCAAGAAAACTTTGTCTCCAATTTTGAATTCTAAATCTCTTCTTCGTGTGCCAGTGTAGCTCTTTTGTCTATCTTGTGTTGTCTTTCAGACTTTCCCTAATAAACTTAACATTCTCCGAGGTAACTTGGACCAACTCTAGCCCTATCAGCTTTCTTTCTCCTACCTCGCCCAAGCAAATAGGGGTTTTACATTTCCTTCCATATAATGCTTCGTACGGTGTCATTCCGATGCTAGAATGATAACTATTATTGTATGTAAACGCCATCAACGATAGGTGAGTCTCCCAACTTCCTTTATATTGCAATACGCATTCTCGAAGCATGTCTTCGAGAGTCTGTATGGTTATTTGACTAACCATCGGTTTGTGGATGAAATGTTGTACTAAAGTGCAACTTAGTTCCTAAGGCCTCATGGAGACTAGGGAAAAGTTTGGAAGTAAATCTCGAATCCCTATCAGAAACAATTAATACTGGGGCTCCGTATTGGCTTACAATCCTGTCAACATATAATTTAGCAAGTTTATCCAAAGTAAAAGTTACTTTGACAGGTAAGAATCGAGCAGTCTTAGTCAGTCTGTCTACTATCACCCAAATCCCGTTATAACCACTCGGTGTTCGGAGAAGTCCCAATAAGAAATCCATGATTACATGTTCCCACTTCCATTCAGGTATTGGGAGTGGATTTAGAAACCCTTTTGGTTTCTGTCGTTCAGGTTTCACCTGCTAACAAATTAAACATTTTGAGACATACTCTGCTATCTCTCGTTTCATTCCTAGCGACCAATAATGGTTCTTTAGGGTCCGATACATCTTTGCACCTTCTGGATGCATTGCATAGGTTGAACAATGTGCTTCCTCTAGTATTGCATTTTTCAAAGTTTCATCTTTAGGTACACAAAATCTTCAACACTTCATCAATGCACCATCACGCCTTACTTCGTAATCGGCTCTCTGTTTCAAGTTCACCTCTTCTATCAATTTCTTCAGGGTAGGGTCTTTAGCTTGACTTGATATAACATCATTAATTAAGGTAGGTCTTACATGAAAATGAGCTAACAAATTCCCTTTGTCACCAATATACACTTTTGCATTAGAACTCTTGAGTTCCCCAAATAGAGCCACTCAAACGACATTAAGTGAACTCTTATGTTGCTTCGACTTCCTACTCAGTGGATAAGCTACAACATTAGCTTTTCCTTGGTGGTATTCAATCGTGTTGTCATAGTCTTTTATCAACTCAAGCCACCGCCGCTGTCTCAAATTCAACTTTTTCGGTTCGAAGATATATTTTAAGGTTTTATGATATGTGTAAATACAACACTTCTCACAAAGCAGATAATGCCTCCAAATCTTCAAAGCTAACACAACTGCTGCGAGCTCTAGATCACGAGTAGGATAATTACATTCATGATTTTTCAACTGTCTTGACCCATAAGCGATCACTTTCCCATCCTGCATAAGTACACATCCAAGGCCCAAATGTGAGGCATCACAGTAAACCTTAAACTCTTTTCTCGTGGTGGGTAGATTTAGTACCGGTGCAGTGACAAGTCTATTCTTCAACTCTTGAAAACTTTTTCCACACTCTTCACTCCACTCGAACTTCGTATTCTTCTTTGTCAAACTTGTTAATGGAAGAGTTATCTTCGAAAATCCCTCGATAAAACGTCGATAGTATACTGCAAGTTCCAAAAAACTACAGACTTTCGTTATTGAAGTGGGTTGTTCCCACTTAACTATTGCTTCTGTCTTCTGAGGATCCACTTAAACTCAAGCTGCTGACACAATCGTCATGGTAACGTACAATGGAACTCGCGTTGATGACGGACGCGCGCACGTCATCAACACCCTTTAATCATGGGCATTGCCCGTCATTAAAACATTTTTTTCTACTAGTGCGACTAGAGTTACAACTAAACCCATGTAACGTTCAGGCTGTCTCACAACCCTTCCACTACATCGAGCCATTCTCAACTCTTGAGAACAGACTTGACTAGATGAGCTAGGATCAACAACACTTGTTGACGTACTAACCCCATCAACAACTCTTGCTGATGTACCATCTATTTCGTTTAACACAATCTTACTTCTTGGTAAGTGATCCCTGACGTCGTCTTCATCAAGGAAAGTGGCGTTTGTTGACACAAGCACCCGATTTTTCTTAGGATCCAAAAACCAACCACCCATAGTCTCTTTTGGGTAACCTACAAAGAGGCACAACTTTAAAATGGTGTAAACTGCCTTTACATCCATTCCAGAGTTCAAAGGTGTTTTTGAAACACTCTTCGACGGAATGTTGTTCAAAATGTAAACCCCATTCTCCACTACGTAACCCCAAAAAGAATCAGGGACCCTAACTCATCATCGACCAAACCATGTCCAACAAGGTTCTGTTTCTCCATTCCGATACACAATTCTGTTGTGGCATACCAGATGCGGAGAGTTGAGACGTAATTCCATATTCTATCATATAGTCCGTGAATTCAGTGTCCATATACTTTTCACCTCGATCCGATCAAAGTGTTTTAATCATTTTACCTAACAGATTCTTGAACTTCTTGAACTTTACAATAGTTTCAGACTTCCTATGCATTAGGTAAATGTACCCATACCTCGAATCGTCATCATTGAAAGATACAAAGTATTCGTAACCTTGTCGTGTTTTAACACTCATCGGACCACAAAGGTCAGAATGTATAAGCTCAAGAGGCTCTTTGGCTCTATATTCTTTTGCACTAAAAGGACTTAGGTCATTTTGCCTTCAAGGCATGACTCACAAACTAGTAAAGAGTTTTCTTCCAACTCACTTAGCAGTCCACTCTTCACTAGTCTCTCAATCCTATTGAGATTTATGTGGTCTAACCATAGATACAAAAGATGAGGCAATTTCTTTACGAGAAACTTTTATTCTTTTAGTTCATTTTTTAACCGTTTTAAAGAATTCAGTATTCAATACACTTTTGACCGAATTAGGTTTTGAAACGTATAAATTACTCTCAAGTGAATCTCAACATAACAAGTTTCCTTTGAAAGAAATAAACACTTTTTTTATTTCAAAAGTAACCAAAATACAATGTTCAATAAGGGAGGAAATAAAAACTAGGTTTCTAGTAAACCATGGTACTACGTACAAATTATCTGATAATAAGTACTTCCCGCCAAAAAACAGCTTCACTATGCTGATTGCTGCAACAGAGACAACCTCCTCGGATCCAACCCATAACGTTATCTCACCCTCTCGCAGCCACTGCCAGGAACTAATTTCCTGAAAAGAAGAACAAACATTGTTAGTAGCGCTTGAATCAAGTATCGAGACAGAGTCATTACTCTCCATTAAACAGGTTTAAGTTACAAGTAAATCACACTTACCTTATTTCTTTCTATCGACAAGGAACTTGGGATAATTTCCTTTCTAGTGACCATTCGCGTTGCAGTGGAAACACTTTTCTTTCTCCGCAACTTCCTTGACCTTTTTACCCTTCCGGGCGGGAGTGCGATCAACTTTACCCCCTCTGAATTCCTTATTCTTCCCTTGTTGGGATTTATGCCCTAAACATATGTAATTTTGATCAAATAAATAAAGAGTTATTTATTTTGGTAAAATTATATTCTTGATTTATAAATCCAATAAACTAAGGTCCAAGGTTATAATGTATCTTGAACATTAGTGTAGTAAACACTATTTGGATAACGAAACATGTTGTAAAGAGAAGGAAAAGTAGTAAGTAATAATCGTACCAACGTCTTGAAGAACCTTTCTTCAATTTCCTCTTTGATCTCTCTCGATCAGACGAAATCACAAACTCAATCCTCAAACGAACTACGAACCGAACAACAAGATACTTCCAAAGGGTCTTCTCAGTTGTTATCGGGAGGTAGAGCAAGAGTGGTGGAACTCCATTTGGATTAGGTTGGAGAGAATTCTTGTCAAGCGAGAGAGAGCTTTTGACAGAGTTTCTTTCTCTTTGGATTGTTAATTCAAAAAAAAAAGAGAAGAAAAGTTATGAAATGTCTCAAATTCAATCCTTTTATAATGTCATATGGTGGAGTTAAAATCTCCACAATTTACCAATTTACCACAATCATATGATATGGAAATCATATTTGCATATCACATAATATAAGGTATCTCATACCTTATTATACAAATCTCATTTGCATAATTGTTGAATTTTAAATTGAATCATATTCACTATAATTTCTTTAAATTAAATTTCACCAAATTAGCACTAATTAATCAATTAGGCTAACCTATAGTTTATTATGAATCTCATTCACGTCAAACTATATATTATGTCAACTATATCACATATAAATGAAATAAATACCCAAATAATGAATTTGAGCACTTCAAATTCACATGAAACTCTAAACCATCAATTTGTCAAGTTTGAGCCAACCGAGGGACCTAATGGACCTAAAGATGACGAGCTCCAATGATACGAGATTAACCAGTTAAACTCTTTGACCTGGTTATTCAACATTTATTAACTACGACAACACTCCACTAAACTCCGTAGTTGCACTCCCATCACTACATGACAAGTTGTGTCCATTGATATAACCAATCCTCGTGAGTCGACCCTTCACAGGTTGTTCATAGTCACAACTGGGTCAAAATTACTGTTTTACCCCTGTGTCTCCCTCTTGCTCCTTAAGTCCTATTGCTCCTCTAATGAACAAGAACGTTGCATGGTCCAACCATACACAACATCCCTCTCGGGCCAGTGAGACGGTGGGCGCCCGTTGTCCAAGTCCTGGAGACAACACTTAAGGGAACAACCCTTCTAGTTTTCCTAATTTGGGAACGAGTGAATTCCATCTCGCATCGTCAAGTTCCCAGCTCCCCACGTGTTCCTGTCCCTAAGCAGATAGGCATACTAGATGAGTAATTGTGACCAGCCTCACCCGTACTAGTCAAAGGACAGCCCCCCACATACAGGAGTCCGTAATACGGTAAGGATTAAGGTCGAGTCACTATTGGTCATCTACGAAGTTATCAGTCCTATACTATTAACGGTGTTACATCAGTATGTCTAATAATTCACGGTCCAGTCTTGTACAAACTCATTGCATAGGATGCCCCCACTCGCATGTCAAGCACATGAACAAGCTGAATCACGTCGTTTATATCTAATACAAAGCAGGCCGCCTACACAACGTATCCAAGATTAGGTCTCCAACCCTATCTGTCTCCTATAGTCGTTTGGGTCATTAACTCGAACGTGATCCTCCCTGTGTGTGCACTACACACCGTTCATGTTCTAGTTCTCTCATAATTCAATGACCATGGAACTTAGTTTATTGGATTATGTTTATAAATCTTCGAGACACGAAGTGATGAAAAATAACTGTTATTTATTTTTAATACGTAATATTACAAACTTACACGAGCTTAGGACATACATCCCAACAACACGAACACGTTGGATCGTTGTGTTTGCATCCTATACAAAGTGGGACATATCTATAGTGTCACTAGGATAAGGTACGCAACCTCATCCTTACACTATAGACTCTTTAGACTGTTTCTCAAACTGTGAGCCTCATATGTCTTTTACATACAGTTCAAAAGACATATTACAACCTAGGATGTTCGTTTATTGGATTTAGGGTTAATATAAGGCAATACATAGAATTTCACAAACAATTTAATGAATGAAAATCAATAACGCTTTATTGAATTAATATGAACTAAAAATACAAACTACGAGTTTTACAACATAAAACCTAACAAACTCACATTTGAACTAAAACTCTAGTCTAGTGGGATACATACAATCCAAAACAATGGGATACTAAAATACAATGAACTAGGATATCATTACACCCATTACATATCTCCCACTTGCCCTAGATTACACTACGTACAAATCTCGTAGACCCAAACTTTATAGATCACCCTTGAAAACTTTAGTAGTGAGAGTCTTCGTAAAAGGATCAATAATGTCGTGCTTCGAAGCGATCTTAGTGTCTATCACATTTCCTCATTGCATTATCTCACCAGTGAGATGATACTTCCTCTCGATGTGCTTTTCTCGTTTGTGGATATGAGGTTCTTTAGAATTTTCCACCGCACCATTGTTGTCACTATATAAGGTGATAGGCAATTCCATATTTGGAACGACTTCAAAATCTGTAAAGAACTTCCTCAGCCAAACAACCTCTTTATCTACTTCACAAGCAGCTACATATTCAATCTCCATCGTGGAGTCTGCGATGCATCCTTGCTTGATGCTTCGCCATACTATAGCTATCCTGTTAAGGGTGAAAACTTATCCCAATGTGGATTTCCTTGAATCCTTATCGGTCTGAAAATCAGAGTTAGTGTATCCGGTTATGTTCAAATCCTCAGACCAATACACTAGCATATAACGCCTCGTTCTCCTATCATACTTGAGGATATTTTTAACTGTGGTCCAGTGGTCTAACCCAAGATTCGACTGGTACCTACTGACTATTCCCACAACATAACAAATGTCTGGCCTCGTGCATAGCATTGTTGGGGTTTATGCCCTAAAACTCGTAGTTTGTAATTTTGTTCTAATTATTGTAATAAAGAGTTATAATTTCAATAAAGAGTTATTGTTCGTTATTTGCGATATTGCCCTTGTTTTAACCCTTAACCTATTAAACTAAACATCCAACGCAGTAAAATATCTCTTAAACTAAACGTAATGTACATATAAAGGATCTCGGTTCGAGATACAACCTAAAGGGTCTATAGTAAGGTGATAAGGTTTGGGTACCTTACTCTGGTAACACTATGGATGTGGCCAACTTTGTATATGATACAAACACTTTGATCCTAACGTGTTCGTGTAGATGACATGTGAGTGGGGATATCCTATGTAATGAGATCACATAGGACCGGACCGCGAAATAGTAACCACTAGATGTAACCCCGTTGACTAGCTAGATTTATATTTCACTAGAATGACCTAGCCAACTTGATCTCAATCCTAAGCAGGTTACGAAGTCTAGTTTGCGAGTAGTATGGGTGAGAGGGGCAGATTCGTCGACGCAATATGCCTACCTTCTTGGGGACAAGACCAAGTGAGCAGCTGAAGACTTAGCGTAGCAAGATGAAATTCACTCTTTTTCGCCTACTAGGGTAAGTAGATGAATGTTCCCTTAAGTGATGTCTCCGGGACTTGAACAAAGGGCCCGACTGTCTCATTGGCCCGAGAGGCACTTGTTTTTCTTTGTATGACCCCAAACAAATTGTTCATTAGAGGAGCACTGGTACTTAAGGTACAATATGTAACCAAGGGGTAAAGAAGTAATTTTACCCAGCTGGTTTTACGAACATTCGTGAAGGATTCACTTGCTGTGATTGGTTAATTGTTTGGATATGTGCTCTAAAATTTATATAATTTTGCTCAAATAAATAAAGAGCTATTTGTTTTCATAAAATTATATTCTCGCTTTAAAAATCCAATAAACGAAGCTCAAAGGTTATAATATATCTTGAACATCAGTGAAGTAGACACTATTTGGATTGTGTTCAAGAGTATAACCTAAATGGCCTATGGTATAAGAATAATGTTGGAAATCTTATTTTGGTAACACCATGAATGCAACCGACGTTCTAGTTAGTACAAATGAGGTAATCCGACTCATTCATGTGGATGACATGCGAGTGGGGGCATCCTACAAGAAAAGTTCATACAAGACCCGATTTCAAATTATTAGTCTGACCAACATAACATCGTTAACAGGATAAGAGTGATAATTTATAGATGGTCATTAGTGACTCGACCCGAATCCCGAGAAAGTTAAGAACTCCTGCTTATAGGGGTTTGTTCTTAGACTAGTATGGGTGGGAGCGACCTGTAGCCGACTCAATAAGCTTACCTTCTAAGGGACATAACCTCGTAGGTAGCTGGGGACATAACTATGCAAGATGAAATTCACTCATTCCTGAACTAAGGAATTAGATAGGTTGTTCCCATAAGAACTGAGTCTAGGTCTTCAACAACGGGGCCCTACCCTCTAAACTAGTTTAAGAGGGTTTGAGTTTATGGTAGGACCATATACTTGTTGTTCATTAGAGGATCAGTGGTGGTTAAGGAACAAAGAGGTTATCACAGGGGTAAAACGATAATTTGACCAAATTTTGATTACGAACAACCTGTGAAGGGTCGACTCGTGGGTAATGATTATATCAATGGACATAATATAATCTACACTGAGAAGGGTGCAATAACAAGACTATAGTGGAGTGATTTGTAGTTAATGAATATTGATTAAACAGATCAAAAAGTTTGATCAGTTAATCTCACATCATTGGAGCTCATGAACTGTAGGTCCATTAGGTCCCTCCGTTTGCTCAACATGGTAATATTAAAGGTATAAAGTTAGGAATGAGATTGAAGTGTTCAATTTCATATATGAGGTGTTATATCAATTATATGTGATATCATTGATATAATATATAGTTTTAATGTTAATAAGAATCACATATTAACTATATAATAATGAGAGAATTAAGGAGGGATAGGATGTTAATTTCCACCCTATTTCTCGATAAGTAGTTGGATAAGATGCAACTTTGAGATAAGTTTTTTTGGTGGTAACCCTAGAGTTTCAAATTGTGTGTGGTTGGTAAGAGTTCCAAACACAATCTCTCTCAAATTCCACACCTCATCCTAAAGGAACCCACATTCCTCCCTCACCTACAGAACAACGAAGAAGATCTAGTGGTAGATCTACATACATGTCGGGTTCACGTTGGTGAGATCGTGAACGTTGGTGGAGGAACTCGTGGAAAAAGTGTTCTTCAAAAGTAAATATCTCCCTGTCCTATCTTTAGAATTGCATGATTAATCTTAGTTATTTTTTCTTGCATGAGATCTATGTAACGAAATCATGAACGTGCGATTAACAATCGGTTCTGTTGTGGGATTCAATCCCTTCATCAATATTCGTTGACACAGAAATATATCTGCAGTGAGAAGAGTGCAGCTGCGGGACTCTAGTAGAGTGTTCCCGTAGTTAACGAATGGTGATTAGGAGGTTAATGAGATTAACTTAATAATTTCGTATCGTTGGAGCTTCTGATCAGTAGGTTCATTAGGTCGACATTCTAGCTCGTAAAGGGTTCTTAGATCGTTTGAATTTGAAATGTTCAAATTCAATTACAGAATGAATTTAATGTATATAGATACGTTATAATATACAGTTCCATAAATTAAATATTTGAAAGAGTTAAAATATGATTTTAAATGTGAATTAGAATCATATTTGGAAAACTATAGGTTAAATTTTAATGTGCATTAGATGTTCATTAAAACTATAGTTAGAGGGAGAAATTGATTAAATGTGATTTAATAAAAATTAAATATATGATATTTAATTTGATTTAATTAAATGTGATTTAAATTGACAATTATATAATTATATATGATGTAATTATATTATATTATTAATTTGATTTAATTAAAAATAATTTGATTTTTTTTAATTAAATTATGGGAATGTGTCATCCAGACACGTTCCCACTACCCCTCTCCTCCCCCTATAAATAGATTAACTGGGAGAAGGTAGACAAGTTGGTTGATCGATCAATCAAGCAATTCTGGAATAGCTCTGAAAATTATCTCTCTCAAATTCCCTTTAGCTTCTCCAAAAGTGGAAATACCATACCAGCAAGGTTGATCTATGATACTCAGAGATATAGGAGGTTCTCCAAGTGGTAGTATTCTGTAAAAACAGAGAAGATTTCTTGTTGTTGTATTGTTGTGTTCTTGGAGCAAAGAGTTGTTGAGAAACTACAGAGGTACTACTTACCTCTTTCCTTTTAGTTTATTTTTTACACAACATGTTTGCATGTTTTAGTTCCATGCCTAATTAGATTAGATGCTGCTCATCCTCTGAATTTTTACCAATGTATTGGTATTTGTGTTAAGCCAAATCTACCAAGTAATTAATCCATAAAACACATTTCCACTACTCAAAGGGATAAGATCTAAATCAGTTTAGTAAAAAATGATGATTTTACCTAGATACTTGATTCAGGAGCAACTAACCATGTTTTCTCTTCCTTACAGGAAACTAGTTCCTTCAAGAAGCTCGAAGACGGTGAGATGACGCTCAACGTCGGAACGGGAGACGCCGTCTCAGCTCGTGTAGTGGGAGATGTCAAGCTGTTTATTAGAGATAAATTTATATTTTTAGAAAATCTGTACATAGATCCCAAAAATAAGAGGAACTTGATATCTATCTCTTGTCTAATTGAACATCATTATTGTATTTTCTTTTCTAGTAATGAAGCGTTCATTTCAAACAACGGTGTCAATATTTGTTCCACTAAGTTAGAAAATGGCTTCTATGTACTTAAACCAAATCAAACTAAGGCAATTTTAAAACATGAGATATTTAAAACTACAAATACTCAAAGTAAAAGGCAAAGATTTTATCTAAATAATAATACCTATCTTTGGCCTCTTAGACTTGGTCATATAAATCTCAACCGGATTGAGAGACTACAAAAGAATGGACATATAAATAATTTAGAAGATGATTCTCTAACTCCTCGCGCATCATACTTGGAAGGTAAAATGACTAAGCGACCCTTTTCTGGAAAAGGTTATAGAGCCAAAGAACTCTTGAAGCTTATACATTCGGATCTTTGTGGTCCAATGAATGTTGAAGCTCGTGGAGGGTACGAATATTTCATCTCTTTCATAGATGATTATTCGAGGTATGGTTATCTATACCTAATGCATCATAAGTCTGAGTCTCTTGAAAAGTTAAAAGAGTATAAGACTAAAGTAGAGAATTCATTAGGGAAAACCATTAATACACTTCGATCCGATCGAGGTGGAGAGTATATGGATCTAAGATTGAACATGGAATCCAAACTCTACCCCTGACACCTAATACACCTCAGCAAAATGGTGTATCTGGAAGGAGAAATAGAACCTTGTTAGACATGGTTCGATCTATGATAAGTTATGCTCAATTGGCTGTCTCGTTTTAGGGTTACGTAGTAGAGAGTACGGTTCAAATCTGGAACACTGTTCCATCAAAGAGTGTTTTAGAAACACCTTTTAAGTTATGGAAGGGGCGTAAACCTAGTTTACAACACTTCAGGATTTGGGGATCTCCGACACACGTGATGGTGACAACCCCAAAGAGATTGGAACATCGTTCAAGATTATGCCAATATGTTGGCTATCCGAAAGAAACGAGAGGTGGTCTTTTCTACCACCGACAATAAAACAAGGTGATTGTATCGACAAACGTCACTTTCTTAGATGAAGATCACATGAGGAACCATAAACCGCATAACAAGTTAGTATTAAATGAAGCTACAGATGAGTCAACAAGAGTTGTTGCTCAAGTTGGACCTTCATAAGGAGTTGATAAAGAAGCTGGCACATCGAGTCAGTCTCCTCCTTCTCAATCATTGGGAATGCCTCGACGCAGTGGGAGGGTTGTTTCCCAACCTCACCGCTACTTGGGTTTAGCTGAAACTCTAGTTTCTATACCTGAAGACGGTGTAGAGGATCCATTATCCTATAAACAAGCGATGAATGACGTAGATAAGAACCAATGGATCAAAGCCATGAACCGTGAAATGGAGTGAATATACTTCAATTCAGTTTGGGAACTTGTAGACCAACCTGAATGGGTAAGACCCATAGGGTGCAAATGGATTTATAAGAGAAAGAGAGATGCAACAAGAAAGGTACAATCCTTTAAGGCCAGACATGAAGCAAAAGGTTTTTCCCTAAAGGGAAGGAGTTGACTATGAGGAAACCTTTTTTCCTGTTGTTATGCTTTAGTCTATAAGGATACTCTTGTCCATAACCACTTTTTATGACAATGAAATTTGGCAAATGGTCATCACGACTGCCTTTTTGAATGGAAATCTTGACGAGAGCATCTATATGTCTAAGCCCGAAAGGTTCATAACCCAAGGTCAGGAGCAAGAAGTTTTCAAGCTCAATCGATCCATTTATGGGTTGAAACAAGTATCCAGATCTTGGATCATAAGATTTGATATTGCGATCTAGTCTTATGGCCTTGACCAAAACGTGGATGAGCCTTGTGTTTACAAGAGGATCATCAACGACAAAGTAGCTTTCTTAGTACTTTATGTTGATGATATATTACTCATTGGGAATGATGTAGGATACCTAACTGACATAAATAAATGTCTAGCGACCCAATTCCAAATTAAATATTTGGGAGAGACGTAGTATGTTCTTGGGATTAAAATTATTTTGGGTCTCAAGAACAGAACGCTAGTTGTGTCTCAAGCATCTTATATCGACAAAATGTTGGCCTGATATTCGAAGCAGAATTCCAAGAGTGGTTTATTATCCTTCAGGCATGGAATTCATTTGTCTAAGGAACAGTCTCCTAACACACCTCTAGAAGTTGAAGATATAAGATGTATTCCCTATGCCTTTCAGTAGTTAGCCTAATTGATGCTATGTTGTGCACGAGGATAGACATTTGTTATACAGTGTGAATAGTCAGTAGGTACCAATCAAATCTTGGGTTAGACCACTGGACCACAGTTAAAAATATCCTCGAGTATCTTAGGAGAACGAGGGATTATACGTCTGGGTATGGGATTAAGGATGTTATCTTTACTGGATACACTGAATCTAATTTTTAGACCGATAAGAATCCTAGGAAATCTACATCGGGATCCGTTTTCACCCTTAACCGGGCAGCTATATTATGGTGAAGCATGAAGCAAGGATGCATCGCTGAATCAATGATGGAGGCTGAGTATGTCGCTGCTTGTGAAGCAGCTAAAGAGGTCGTTTGGCAAAGGAAATTCCTTACTGATTTGGGTGTTGTTCCAAATATGGAATTTCCCATCACCTTATACTTTGACAACAGTGGTGCGGTAGCCAATTCAAAAGAACTTCGAAGCCATAAGCGAGCTAAGCATATCGAGAGGAAGTATCACCAGATATGAGAGATAGTGCAATGAGGAGATGGGACAATCACGAAGATCGCTACGGAGCACAACATTGTTGATCCGTTTACAAAGACAATCACGAAGATCATTTCGAGGGTCATTTGGAAAGTCTAGGTCTATAAGATATGTACATAGGCTAATCTAGGGCAAATTGGAGATATGTAATGGGTATATGGATATCGTAGTTTATTGCTTTTGAATCTCTGTAACCACTGTTTTAGATTTTGATATACCCAACTAGAGTCTTAGTTCAAGTGGGAGTTTGTTGGGGTTTATGCCCTAAAACTCGTAGTTTGTAAATTTGTTCTAATTATTGTAATAAAGAGTTATTATTTCAATAAAGAGTTATTGTTCGTTATTTACTATATTGCCCTTTGTTTTAACCCTAAATCCAATAAACTAAACATCCAAGGCTGTAACATGTATCTTGAACTTAATGTAGTGTACATATAAAGGATCTCGGTTCGAGATACAACCTAAAGGGTATATGGTAAGGGGATAAGGTTTGGGTACCTTACCCAGGTAACACTATGGATGTGGCCCACTTTGTATATGATACAAACAATGTGATCCTAACGTGTTCATGTAGATGCCATGTAAGTGGGGTTATCCTATGTAATGAGATTACATATGTCCGGACCGTGAAATTGTAATCACTAGATGTAACCCCGTTGACTAGCTAGGTTTCTGTTTCAATAGAATGACCTAAGCAACTTGATCTCAATCCTCAGCAGGTTAAGAACTTTTGTTTGCGAGGGATTGTCGTTTGACTAGTATTGGTGAGAGTTACCAGATTCTCCGACTCAATATGCCTACCTTCTTGTGGTCAAGACAGAGTGAGCGGCTGGCGACTTAACTTAGCAAGATGGAATTCAGTCCTTCCTGCCTACTAGGCTAAGCAGATGAATGTTCCCTTAAGTGGTGTCTCCGGGACCTGAACAAAGGGCCCGACCCTCTCATTGGCCCAAGAGAGACCTCTGTTTGGTGGTAGAACCACAAAAAAATTATTCATAAGAGAAGCACTAGTTCTTAAGGTACAAGATGTAACCAAGGGGTAAAATAGTAATTTGACTAAACATGTGTTACGAACATTTACTTGTTGTTATTGGTAAATATCCTTGGACACAAAAATATATCTACAGTGAGAAAAGTGCAGTTGTTGGACTTTCGTGGTCTGTTCCCGCAGTTAACGAATGTTTATTAGGATGTTAATGAGATTAACCGAATAATCTCGTATCGTTGGAGCGTCTGATCTGTACGTCCATTATGTCCACTTTTTAGCTCGTAAAGGGTTCTTAGGTCGTTTGAATTTGAAATGTTTAAATTCATTAGGGAATAAATTTAATGTATATAGATACGATATAATATAAAGTTTTGGAACTTTATATTGTAAATTTAATGTGAATATGATTCATATGAGAGAATTAAATATTTGAAAGAGTTCAAATATTAATTTAAATGTGAATGAGATTCATATTTGAAAAACCATAGGTTAAACTTTAATGTGCATAAGATGTATATTAAAACTATAGGTTAGGGGAAAAATTGATTAAATAAGGTTTAATCCAAATTAAATATACGATATTTAATTTAAGATTAATTAAAAATGTTTTGATTAGTTAATTATATTCTTTAATCAATAATATGATTACTTCATTTATAATATAATAAATAAATAAATAAGGGATCGTGTCATGACACGATCCACATGTCTCCCAACTCCCCATCGATAGGGAGTGGGGAGTTGTCGCTCACACAAGCTATTTCTTCTCTAATTTGTAGAGGAAATGGTTGATCGATGTTTTTTTTTTTGTTTTTTGGAGCAACAAAAGAATTTTCTCTCTAAATGCCCTTCATCTCTTCAAATTGTTGGAATCCTTTCCACCAAGGATTGGATCTAAGTAGAAGCTCAGAGGATAGGTGGTTTTCCTATATGGTGTTGTCCTGAGGAAAAGACCAGAGGATTTTTTCTTGGTTGTTGTATTGCTGTGCAAAAGGGGCAAGGAGTTGCTGTTGATTCGAAACTACAAAGGTATCATAGAATTTCCTTATAGTTTATTTATTTACAACATGTTTGCATATTTAGGATCTATGCTCTAATTAGGTTAGATTGTATGCTCCTCTCTGTTTTATGTACACAATGTACTGGTATTTCTAGTAAACCAACACAATCAAGCAATTACGGTTTTAATCACGTTTCCGCTGGTCAAGGGGATCTGATTCCCATCAAGTATAATATACATCAGGCTACATACTGCGGAAGCGTAGGGAATATGTCTCTGACCCTCAACTTATTGAGGTGTTTTGGGACACTATTTCTTAGACCAATGAACTCCATGTCTGAAAGACAATAAACCCTTATTGGAGATATGCATTGAATAAGTACCAACATTTAGTCGATCTACGATGCTTGAGACGACGCTAGGATTTTGTTCTTTCAATTCCTTATAATTTGAATCCCAAAAACGTATTGTGCCTCTCCAAAATCCTTCATTAGAAATTGGGTTGCTAATCATTTCTTTATGTTAGTTAGGTACCCTACATCATTTCCAATGGGTAGGATATCGCCCAAATAAGGTTCTAATAAAACTACCTTATTGTTGATGATTCCTTTGTAAACATTGTTTGGATTTATGCCCTATACTTGTTTAATTTTGATCAATTAAATAAAGTGTTATTTGTTTTGATAAGATTAGAGTCTTGCTTTTATAAATCCAATAAACTAGCCTCCATGGGTATAACATTTATCTTGAAATCAGTGTAGTGGACACTATTTGGGTTGAGTTCAAGAATATAACCTAAATGGTCTATGGTATAAGAATAAGGTTGGAAACCTCATTCTGGTAACGCCATGGATGCAACCCACTTTGTAATTAGTACAAATGAGGTAATCAAACTCATTCATGTAGTTGACATGCGAGTGGGGGCATCCTGTATGAAGAGTTCATACAAGACTTGATCGCAAATTATTAGCCTAACCAGTGTAACACCGTTAATAGGATAAGACTAGTAATTTATAGATGGTCATTAGTGACTCGACCTTAATCCTGTGCAAGTTAAGATCCCTTGCTTATAGGTGTTTGTCCTTACACTAATATGGGTGAGAGTGGCCTGTAGTCGACTCAATAAGTCTACCTTCTCAGGGACAGAACCTCGTAGGTAGCTGGGAACTTAACTGTGCAAGATGGAATTTACTCATTCCTCTACTGAGGAATTAGATAGGTTGTTCCCTTAAGAACTTACTCCAGGTCTTGAACAACGGGTCCCCGCCCTCTATGAGGGTATGAGTCTAAGGTAGGACCTTAGACTTGTTGTTCATTAGAGGATCAGTGGTGCTTAAGGAGCAAACAGGTAATCACAGGGGTAAAACGGTAATTTGACCCAGCTGTGATTACGAACAACCTGTGAAGGGTCGACTCATGGGTAATGACTATATCAGTGGACACACTAATATCTACAGTGAGGAGAGTGCAGCTACAAGTCTATAGTTGAGTGACATGTAGTTAATGAATATTGATTAACTGGATCAAAGAGTTTGATCAGTTAATCTCACATTATTGGAGCTCATGAACTGTAGGTGCATTAGATCTCTCCGTTGGCTCAATATGATAATATTGAAGGTATAAAGTTAGGAGTAAAATTGAAGTGTTCAATTTCATACATGAGGAGTTATATCAATTATATATGATATAATTGATATAATATATAGTTTTAACGTGAATTAGATTCATATATAAACTATATACTAAAGAGAGATTAAAGGAGGGGTAGGATGGTCATTTCTATCCTATTTCTCTAAATATATGGTTGCATGAGATGTAACTAGGTTAAGCTATTATTCTAAGGTTTAACAAGCCCTCTTGTTGTGTTGTTGGAAGAGTTCTAAAGCACACATCTCTCTCAAAATACCTCACCTCTCCTAAAGGGAACCCATCTTCCTCCCTCACCTAGAGAACAACGGAGAATATCCGGTGGTCGTGTCTTCGTACGTTGGAGTTCCTGTTGCTGAGATCGTGATCGTGGGAGCGTGGAGCACTTGAAGAAAGGTTCTTCAAAAGAAATTATCTTGTTGTCCATTCTATTTTATGCTTAATCTTGCTATCTAAGTTCCTGAATTTATCGTTGCAACTAAGTCAAGAGCGCGGGATTTGCGATCGCTTCTGCTGCAGGGACTTCGATTCCCTTCAAACATAAGGTTCATCCACATTCTGGTCAAAACCATAAGACTTGACTGCAATATCAAATCACATGTTCTAACATCTCGAAGCTTGCTTCAACCCATAAATGGATTGATTAAGCTTGCAAACTTTTTGCTCCTGACTTTTTGCTATGAACCCTTCGAGCTGAGACATAAAGATGCACTCATCAAGATTACAAATTCAAAAAGGCAGTCTTGACGTCCATTTTCATAGCAACAAGGGAAAAAGTCTCTTCATAATCAACTCCTTCCCTTGGGGTAAAAACCATTACTACGAGTCTAGCCTTAAAGGTATGTACCTTTCCACCTGCATCTCTCTTTCTCTAATAGATCCATTTACATCATATGGGTCTTACCCCTTTAGGTTGGCCAACAAGTTCCGATATTGAATTGAAGTACATTGACTCCATTTCAAGGTCTACCACTTTTATCCATTGGTCCTTATCTACGTCGTTCATTGCATGTTTATAAGACAATGGATCCTCCTTGACATCATTAAGTATTACAACCTGAGTTTCAGCTAAACACATGTAACGTTCAGGTTATGAGATAACCCTCCCACTGCGTCGACACAATCCTAACGATTGAGAAGGACAAGATTGACTAGATGTACTGGCTCATTCATAAACTCTTGATGAAGGCCCAACTTGGTCAACAAGTCTTGTTGACACATCGATAACTTCATTTAATACTAGTTTGCTATGTTGTTTATTGTTCCTCGTGTGGTCTTCGTCCAAGAAAGTGGCATTTTTCGATACAAGTACCTTATTTTCTACTGGGTCGTAGAAAAGACAACCTCTCGTTTCTTTTGGATAGCCTACAAATAGGCAAAATCTTGAACGACGTTCCAGTTTCTTCGAGTTTGTCACTAATACGTGTGCAAGACAACCCCAAATCCTAAAGTGAGGCAAGCTGGGCCTAGACCTATTCCATAAATCAAACGTTGTTCTAGAAACACTTTTTCATGGAATAGTGTTCATGGTTTGAACTGTAGTCTCCACTACATGACCCCAAAACGAGTCTGGCAATTGAGCATAACTCATCATTGAACGAACCATGTCTAACAAGGTTCTATTTCTCCTTTTTGATACAGCGTTTTGTTGTGGTGTTCCAGGTGCTAAAAGTTGTGATTGAATTCCATGTTGTATCAAATATTCCTGGAATCTTAAGTCCATATACTCTCCACTTTTATCATATTTAAGTGTTTAAATGGTCTTCCCAAATTCATTTTCAACATAAGTTTTAAACTCTTTGAACTTTTCAGAAGCTTCATACTTATGCTACATTAAGTATAAGTAACCATACCTTGAATAATCATCTATGAATGATATGAAATATTTGTACCCTCCTGTAGCTTTTACATTCATTGGACCATATAGATCTAAACGTATCAACTCGAAGAGCTCTTTGGCTCTATAACATTTTTTCAGTAAAAGGTCTTTTCGTCATCTTACCTTTTAGACAAGATTCACATGGAGGTAAAGAATCACCTTTTAACTTATTTAGAAGCCCATTCCTTACGAGTCTCTGAATTCAATAGGTATCTTCATTTGGAGAATTCTTTTGCCTTTTACTTTGAGTGTTAGCAATTTTAAAACATTTCATGATTTAAAAGTGCTTTGGTTTCGATTGGTCTTAAAACATATAAGTTGTTTTCACATTTAGGAGAATAAATAACGACACCATTCTTACTAATGAACGCTTCAATAATATTCAAGGAAATTGAGTAACCTTGTTCGATTAAACATGAGATAAACAAAAAGTTCCTCTTAAATTTAGGAACTATGTACATGTTGTCTAAAAACATAAATCTATCCATAAAAAACAACCTAACAACTCCCACTGCATGAGCTTACATGACGTCTCTCGTTCCGACCCTGAGCGTTATCTCACCCTCTTCGAACTCCCTAAAGGAACTAATTCACTGTAAAGAAGAACAAACATGATTAGTGCCCCCTCAGTCAAGTATCAAGGTGGAATTATCATTTTCCACTAAACAAGTTTCTAGAACAAACAAATCTAGTTTACCTTTCTTCTCATTGAGCTCGGCTAGGTGATGGAGATCGGATGTCCTTGAGCAGCAGAAACGTGATTGAAATCGTAATTGCTAGTTTGTTTTTGGTTAAACACAAATACTAGTACATTGGGGAAAAACACAGAATGAGCATACAATTGTAATCTAATTAGGCATGGATTCGAGACATGCAAACATGTTGTGAATAAATGATTAAACTAAAAGGAAATAGATAAATACATTTGTAGTTTTCACACCAACAACTCCTTGCTCAAAATTGACAACAATACAACAATCAAGGTTCCTCTATTCTAACAGTACACTACCACTAGTGAGAACCTCCTATTCTCTTGATTCTTCTTAGATCTAACCTCGGTGGCAAGTTCTCCAACAGTTGGAAAGTAGAAGAAAGGAATTGAGAGAGTAGCGCAATTTCCAAAAAACAGACAACAATCATTGATTGACTCATTCCTCTTCTGGCCAGGAGAAGAGTAGTTCTCTGGGTAACTCCCAACTCTCAATCGAGAGGGAAATGGGGAGTGGTGGGAACGTGTCATCTTGACACGTTCCTAATTGATTAATTAAAAAATAATTAATTAATTAACTATTAATTAATTTAATTTAATTTAATTTAATTTAATTCAAATATTATATTAAACATTTTACCCTTTATCTATAGTTTAATGTATATCTCATGCACATTAAATTTTAACCTATAGTTTTGAAATATGAATCAGATTCACATTTAAATTAATATTTTAACTCTTTCAAATATTTAAATCTCTCACATCTATATACATTAAATTTATTCCCTAAAGAATTTGAACATTTCAAATTCAAACAATCTAAGAACGCTTTACAAGCTATAAGGTGGACCTAATGAACCTACAGATCAGAAAGGTCCAACGATACGAGATTACTCGGTTAATCTCATTAACCTCCAATCAACATTCGTTAACTGTGGGAACACTCCACCAAAGTCCTACAACTGCACTCTTCTCACTGCATATATATTTCTATGTCCACGGATATTGACCAATAACAACAAGTCAATCCTTCACGAATGTTCTAACACCAGTTGGGTCAAATTATCGTTTTACGCCTTGGTTACATCTTGTACCTTAAGTACTAGTGCTCATCTAATGAACAATTCGTTTGTGGTCCTACCAACAAACAGAAGTCCCTCTTGGGCTAATGAGAGGGTCGGGACCTTTGTTAAGGTCTCGGAGACACCACTTTAGGGAACATTCATCTACTTATCCTAGTAGGCGGGAAGGAGTGAACTAGGCTAAGACCCCAGCTACTCACTCGGTCTTGTCCCCAAGAAGGTTGGCACATTGAGTCGGCGAATTTGGCCACTCTCACCCATACTAGTCAAAGGACAATCTCTTCCGAACAGGAGTTCGTAACCTGCTCAAGATTGAGATCAAGTTGCCTAGGTCATCCTAGTGAAATAGAAACCTAACAAGTCAACGGACTTACACCTAGTGGTTACATAGGATATCCCTACTCACATGTCATCTAAAC
The DNA here is from genome assembly GCA_036507285.1 of Trichosanthes cucumerina. Classification (NCBI taxonomy): domain Eukaryota; kingdom Viridiplantae; phylum Streptophyta; class Magnoliopsida; order Cucurbitales; family Cucurbitaceae; genus Trichosanthes; species Trichosanthes cucumerina. Next base: position 22,063,053 of record CM071837.1, read on the forward strand.
GAACACATTAGGATCACAGTGTTTGTATCATATACAAAGTGAGCCACATCAATAGTGTACCAGGGTAAGGTTACCAAACCTTATCCCCTTATTATAGACCTTTTAGGCTCTATATCGAACCAAGATCCTTTTTATGTACACTACATTTAGTTCAAGACACATTTTACAGCATTGGATGTTTAGTTTATTGGATTTAGATTTAAAACAGGGGTAATATCGTAAATAACAAATAATAACTTCTTATTGAAATAATAACATTGTATTACAATATTTAGAACATAATTAGAAACTACGAGTTTTAGGGCACAAACCTCAACAAACTCCCACTTGAACTAAAACTCTAGTGGGGTACATTACAATCTAAAACAGTGGTTACTGAGATACAAATTCAATAAACTAGGGCATCCATATACTCAATTACATATCTCCCACATCCCCTAGATTAGCCTATGTATATATCTCGTAGACCTAGACTCTTTAGATGACCCTCAAACACTTTAGCCAGGAGTGTTTTTGTAAACAGATCAACAATGTTGTGCTCCGAAGCGATATTCGTGACTGTCACATCTCCTCGTTGCTCTATTTCTCATATCAGGCGATACTTCCTCTCGATGTGCTTGCCTCGCTCAAGGCTGCGAGGTTCCTTCGAATTGGCTACCGCAACACTGTCGTCACCTAATTCCATATTTGGAATAAATTCCAAATCAATAAGGAATTTCCTTAGCCAAATAGCCTCTTTAGCTGCTTCACAAACAATGACACACTACACCTCCATCGTGGGGTCTGCGATGCATCCTTGATTGATGCTTCACCTTACTATAGCTTCTCCATTAAGGGTGAAAACGGATCTCGATGTGGATTTCTTAGAATCCTTATCGGTCTGAAAACCAGAATCAGTGTGTATCCAGTAAGGATCAAATCCTTAGTCTCATACACAAGCGTATAGTCACTTGTCACCTAAGATACTTGAGGATATTTTTAACTGCGGTCTAGTCGTCTAACTCTGGATTGGACTGGTCCAGGCCTCATGCACAACATAACATACATTAAGTTACCTACTGCAGAGGCATAGGGAATGCATCTCATATCCTCAACCTCTCGAGGTGTCTTAGGACACTATTTCTTTGACAGATGAACTCCATGCCTGAAAGGTAATAAGCCCCTCTTTGAATTCTGCAACGAATATCGGACAAACATTTGTTGATATAAGGTACTTGGGAAAGAGCTAGCATTTTGTTCTTGCGATTCCAGAATATCTAAATCCCAAGAACATACTGCACCTCTCCCAAAGCCTTCATTTGGAATTTGATCGCAAGCCAATTCTTTATGTTAGTAAGGTATCCTACATCATTCCCAATGAGTAAGATATCATCCACATAAAGCACTAAGAAAGCTATTTTGTTGTTGATGATCCTCTTGTGAACACAAGGTTCATCAACGTTTTGGTCAAAGCCATAAGTCTTAATCGTAGTATCAAATCTTATGTTGAAAGATCTTGATGTTTGTTTCAACCCATAAATGGATCAATTGAGCTTGCAAACTTTTTTCTCCTGACCTTGGGTTATGAACCCTTCAGGCTGAGACACATTGATGCTCTCGCCTGAAGGGATTTTGAATTCCCGCAGCGGAAGACGTTGTGAAACGTCGTTTATCCGTTGTGTAAAACATGTCTTGAAATTGAATCTATCTCATAGATCCTAGGCTAAACATGCAAATAAGAGAAGAAAACATTAAGGAATTATAAGATACTTACTTTTTGAAGATCTCTTCTTCAACGCTTTTCTCCTCTGGTCACGATCTCTCTCGATCCAACGATCTCCTCCAACACGAACCTCGATCCGAACACGGAGGCACCTCCAAAGGGTCTTCTCGGTTGTTCTCGGGAGGTTGAGGGAGAGTAGGTGGGACTCGCTTTGGTTTTGGGTGAGGAGAAGTTTTAGAGAGAATTGAGAGAGAATCAGAGAAAGTCTTTTTGCTCACTTTGGATGAATGTCCCAAAAAATGGCAAAATGACACACCAAAGGCTTCTTGCAAAGCCTTTAAATACTATTGTGTGATGGAGTTAAAACCTTCACCAAATCACAATTTTACCACAACCATATAATATACAAATCACATTTCCATATTATATAATATAAGGTATCTCATACCTTATTATACAAATCTCATTTGCATAAATGTGGAATTATAAATTGAATCACATTCAATTTAATTTCTCTCAATTCAATTTCTCCAAATAACACTAATTAATCAATTAGGTTATAATATAATTTGTTATGAATCTCATTCACATCAAACTATATACTATGTCATCTATATCTCATATAAATGACATAAAGACCCAAATAATGAATTTGAAAACTTCAAATTCACACTTAAATCTGTAAAACCCTCAATTTGTCCAATTTGAGCAAACCGAGGACCTAATGGACCTACACGTGACGAGCTCCAATGATTCGAGACTAACTTTGTCAAACTCTTTGACCCGGTTATTCAACATTCATTAGCTACGGTAACACTCCACTAAAGCCCGTAGCTGCACTCTTGTCACTGTAGGACAAGTTGTGTCCATCGATATAGCCAATACCCATGATTCGACCCTTCATAGGTCGTTCGTAGTCACAGCTGGGTTAAATTACCGTTCTACCCCTGTGTCTACCTCTTGCTCCTTAAGTCTCACTGCTCCTCTAATGAACAACTACGTTGCATGGTCCAACCATAAACAACAAGCCTATGAGGCCAATGAGAGAGTGGGGCCCCGTTGTTCAAGCCCTGGAGACAGCACTTAAGGGAACAACCCCTCTACTTTCCCTAAGTCGAGGACGAGTGAATTCCTTCTTGCGTTGTCAAGTTCCCAGCTCCTCATGAGGTCCTGCCCCTGAGAAGACAAGCATATTTGGGAACAAACAGTGGCCACCCTCACTCGTACTAGTCAAAGGACAGACCCCCGCAGACATGAGTCCGTAACACACTCAGGATTGAGGTCGAGGCACTAATGGTCATCTACGAATTTATTAGCTCTATACTGTTAACGGTGTTACATCAGTAAGTCTAATAATTCACGGTCTGGTCTTATACAATCTCATTGCACAGGATGCCGCCACTCGCATGTCAACCACATGAACGAGTCAGATCACCTCGTTTGTATCTAATACAAAGCGGGTCGCATCCACAGTGTATCCAGGATTAGGTCTCCAACCCTATCCATAAACTGTGGACCGTTTGGGTCATTAACTCGAACGTGATCTTCCCTGTGTGTCCACTACACACCGTTCATGTTCTTAGTTCTCTCATAATACAATGACCCTGGAGCTTAGTATATTGGATTAAGTTGATGAAAAATGCGAGACACAGAGTTTAAATAAATAACTCTTATTTATTTACAACTTGGATTATTACAAACTACACGAGATGAGGACATACATCCCAACATCACCAAGATTACCATTATAAAAGGCAGTCTGACGTCCATTTGCCAAATCTCATATCATAAAATGTAGCTATGGACAAGAGTATGTTGATATACTTAAGCATAGCAACAGGGGAAAAAGTTTCTTCATAGTCAACTGCTTCCCTTTCGGTAAAACCCTTTGCTACAAGTCTAGCCTTAAAGGTCTGTACCTTTCCTGTTGCATCTCTATTTCTCTTATAGATCCATTTAGACCCTATGGGCCTTACCCCTTCAGGGTGGTCTACAAGTTCCCATACTAAATTGAAGTACATTGACTCCATTTCAAGGTTAATGGCTTTGATCCACTGGTCTTTCTCTACGTCATTCATTGCCTGTCTATAAGACAATGGATCTTCTATGTCGTCATACGGTATGAAGACTCGAGTTTCAGCTAAACCTAAGTAGCGGTCAGGTTGGGAAACAACCCTCCAACTGTGTCGAGTCATTCCCAATGATTGAGAAGGACGAGACTTACTTGATTTGTTGGCTTCTTCATCAACTCTTCATGAAGGTCAAGGTTGATCAACAACTCATTTTGGTTCATTTGTAGCTTCATTTCTAGTTTACTACGTTGTTTATGGTTCTTCATGTGATCTTCCTCCAAGAAAGTGGCGCTTGTCGATACCATCACCTTGTTTTCTTGTGTGTTGTAGAAAAGACCACCAATCGTTTCTTTTGGATAGCCAACAAATTGGCATAATTTTGAACGAGGTTCCAGTTTATTTGCGTTTGTCACCAGCACGTATGCCTGACAACCCCAAATCTTGAAGTGTTTTAAACTAGGTTTATGCCCCTTCCACAATTCAAAAGGTGTTTTAGAAACACTCTTTGATAGAAAAGTGTTCAAGATTTGAACTGCAGTCTCTACTGTGTATCCCCAAAACGAGGCAGGCAATTGAGCATAGCTCATCATAGATCGAACCATGTCCTACAAGGTTCTATTCTCCTTTCTGTCACACCATTTTGCCATGGTGTATTAGGTGCTGAGAGTTGAGATTTAATTCAATGATCTATCAAATAGTTATAGAATCTCACATCCATATACTATCTACCTCGATCAGATTGAAGTGTTTTAATTTTGTTCCCTAATGCATTATCTACTTCAGCCTTATACTCTTTGAACTTTTCAACAGCCTCAGACTTATGATGCATCAGGTATAGATAACCATGCCTCGAATAATCGTCTATGAAAGAGATGAAATATTCGTACCCTCCTCGAGCTTTAGCATTCACCGGACCACAAAGATCCGAATGTATAAGTTCTAGGGGCTCTATGGCTCTATAACCTTTTCTAGTAAAAGGTCGCTTAGTCATTTTACCTTCCAAGCAACATTCACAAGGAGGTAAAGAATCATCTTCTAACTTGTTTAGAAGTCCATTCTTAGATAGTCTCTCAATCCAGTTGAGATTTATATGACCAAGCCTAAGATGCCAAAGATAGGAATTATTATGAGATTTTTTTTGCCTTTTAATTTGAGTATTAGCAGTTTTAAACATCTCATGATTCAAAATTGCTTTAGTTTTATTTGGTTTAAGTAGATACAAGCCATTTTCTAACTTAGCATAACAAAAATTGACACCCTTCTTTAAAATGAACGCTTCATTAAAAGAAAAAGCATTTCAATAGCCATGTTCAATTAAACAAGAGATATAAATTAAGTTCCTCTTAATCTTGGGAACCATGTACAAATCTCGAACCTCCACGAATGCTTTGGCTCCCAATAATGCTCAATTTTCTCTTTTTACAGAGGGTATTTCGAAATTAGGGTAAATTGCCTATCAAATTCGGTTCCATTTGCAAGAAAACATAAAGTCGTATTTATAGACGAAATCGGTGCAGCATTGCAACACTAGGGACAACATTGCAACGTTGTACCCTAACCGTGTGGTATATATGGAAAATATTGATAGCGTTGCAACGCTGAGGGCAACATTGCAACGCCGCTATCCTAACGCGCACGCCTCTCTATTGAAGTAGCGTTGCGACGCTGCAAGGCAACGTTGCAACGCTACCGGCACGGGTCTTCAACGTGTTCTCTTATCGAGATAGCATTGTGACGCTGCAAAGCAACGTTGCAACTTAAGGAAATGAATCCCGTGCAGCGAAAGGACGATTGAATCGTCGTGGTATCATTGTGAAACTCGTTTTCTTAAAATTAAACTATCACATAAAATTAGGCTAATTACATAATTGAGAAGGAAAAACAGTAAACAAACATACTTGTTGAATAACCTTTCTTCACGTTTTCCTCCTCCGGTCACGAACCCTTGGTGTACTACTTCTCAACGATCTCGATCTCCTCAAACGAACAAGCAATCAGGACACTTCCACTCAGTTTCTCGGTTGTTCTACTTTTGGTAGAAGGGAATGGTGGGATTCTCTTCTTTGGTATAGGGAGGAGAGTTTGAAAGAGAGAGGTGTTTGAGGGAGAATTTGCAAATTACTTTTGGTAAGAAATCCAAAAAATGAGCAATCAACCATACCACCCTTTCTTGCAAAGGGTTTATATAATGGTGATAGGTGGAGTTTAAATCTCCACCTATTTACTATTTTACCACAACCATAGGTTATGCAAATCATATTTGCATAACCAGATATAATAAGATATCTCATATCTCATTTTACAAATTACATTTGTATAATTATCGATTTTTAAATTGAATCACATTAGCCCCCATTCAACAATTAGGCTAACCTATAGTTTATTATGAATCTCATTCACATTAAACTATAGAATATGTAATTCATATCTCATATAAATGTCATAATTACCCTTTAGTGCACTTGAACTCTTCAAATTCACACCAAAACTGTATACCTTCTATTAATCTAGTTTCAGCCACCCGAGGGACCTAATGAACCTACAGTGACGAGCTCCAATGATCTGAGATTAACTTGTCAAACTCTTTAACCCGATTAATCAGTATTCATTAGCTATGGTAACACTCCACCAAAGCCCGTAGCTGCACTCTCGTCAGTGTAAGACAAGATGTGTCCACTGATATAACGAATGCCCATGAGTCGACCCTTAACAGGTTGTTCGTAGACACTGCTGGGTAAAATTACCGTTTTACCTCTTTGTCTACTTATAGGTCCTTAAGTCCCCACTGCTTGTCGAATGAACAAAAACATTGTAATGGTCCAACCATACACAACACCCCTCTCGGGCCAGTAAGAGGGTTGGTGCCCGTTGTCCAAGCCCTGGAGACAACACTGAAGGGAAGAACCCCTCTAGTTTCCCTAAAGGCAGGAACCAATGAATTTCATCTCACATAGTTAAGTTCGAAGCTCCCTACATGGCCCTGCCCTTGAGAACATAGGCATATTGGGCGAGTAACAGTGACCACCCTCACACGTACTAGTCAAAGGACATACACCCGCGGACAAGAGTCCATAAAACGTTCAGGATTAAGGTCGAGTCACTAATGGTCATCTACGAAGTTATTAGTCCATACTGTTAACGACGTTACATCAGTATGTGTAATAATTCATGGTCTGGTCTTGTACAATCTCATTGCACAGGATGCCCCCACTCGCATGTCAACCACATGAACAAGTCAGATCACCGGTTTTGTATCTAATACAAAGCGGGCCGCATCCACAACATATCCAAGATTAGGTCTCCAACCCTATCATTATACTGTAGAACATTCGGGTCATTAACTGGAACGTGATCCTCACTTTGTGTCCACTTCACACTATTAATTTCTCTCAATCTAATTTCTCTAAATCAGCCCTAATTCAACAATTAGGCTAACCTATAGTTTGTTATGAATCTCATTCACATTAAACTATATAATATATCATTCATATCTCATATAAATGTCATAATTACCGTTTAGTGAACTTGAACGTTTCAAATTCACATCAAAACTGTATACCTTCTATTAATCCAGTTTGAGCCAACTGAGGGACCTATTGGACCTATAGTGACGAGCTCAAATGATCCGAGATTAACCTTTCAAACTCTTTGACACGGTTAATCAACATTCATTAGCTACAGTAACACTCCACTAAAGCCCTAGCTGCACTCCCGTCAGTGTAAGACAAGATGTGTCCACTGATACAACCAATGCCCATGAGTCGACTATTCACAAGTTGTTCGTAGACATTGTTGGGTCAAATTACCGTTTTACCTCTATGTCTACTTCTTGCTCCTTAAGTCCCCACTACTTCTCTAATGAACAACAACGTTGTAATGGTCAAACCGTACACAACACCACTCTCGGGCCAGTGAGATAGTGGGCACCCATTTTCCAAGCTTTGGAGACAACACTGAAGGGAACAACCCTTCTAGTTTCCCTAAAGGCGGGAACAAGTGAATTCCATCTCGCGTAGTTACGTTCTCAGCTCCCTACTTCGTCCTGTCACTTAGAAGATAGGCATATTGGGCGAGTAACTGTGACCATCCTCAGCCGTAGTAGTCAAAGGACAGACCCCCGTAGACAAGAGTCCGTAACATGCTCTCGATTCAGGTTGAGTCACTAATGGCCATCTATGAAGTTATTAGTCCATACTGTTAACGGTGTTACATCAGTAGGTCTAATAATTCACTGTCCGATCTTGAATAGTCTCATTGCACAGGATGCCCCCACTCGCATGTCAACAACATGAATGAGTAAGATCACCTCGTTTGTATCTAATACAAAGCGGGTCGCATCCACAGCGTATCCAGGATTAGGTCTCCAACCCTATCACTATACTGTAGACCGTTCGACTCATTAAGTCGAACGTGATCCTCCCTGTGTGTCCACTAAACACCGTTCAATTTCTAATTCTCTCATAAATTCAGTGAACTTAGAGCTTAGTTTATTGGACAAAGTTTGTAAAATTTGCGAGACACAAAGTGATGAATTAAATAACTTTTATTAATTCCAAATGTTAAAATTAAAAACAAAACGAGATTAGGACATACATCCCAACAACAACGCTATCGACAATGGCCTTCAACGCCTCCAAGCCGCACGCTCAGCGTTGCAACGCTCTACATGGCGTTGCAACACCATTACCTCAGGTCTGCAAGCTTGGATTGATCTTTCTACTTCTAATTGATGTTATTTTTAGCTCCTAATAGGCTCGTTTCGATCCCAAGTGATCTAAAATTTCTCCAATTATCTTTTTTAAGCTCTTAACCTGAAATTGAGTGATTAAAACACGTAAAAGCCCTGAAATCATCATAAAAGTAGCAATAATTAAGCCTAAGGATAACACATTTTGTGTGCTATCAAACACCCCAAAACATAAACTTTCGCTAGTCCCGAGCAAAAATAGAATTAAACATTAGATTCTTCTTATACATACATTTGATTCAACTCTCAATGATTTAAGAGAAAATTTGGCAATCACAGGAAACACTCAAACATAACACTTCAACGAGAAATTTAAAACTTTTCCTAAGTGTTCCTACTATTGGGATTTGTGCCCTAAACTTATGTAATTTTAATCAAATAAATAAAGAGTTATTTGTTTTGATTAAATCATGTTCTTGCTTTATAACTCCAATAAACTAAGCTCGAAGGTTATAATGCATCTTGAACATCAGTGTAGTAGACACTATTTGGATTGTGTTTAAGAGTATAACCTAAATTGTCTATGGTATAAGAATGAGGTTGAAAACCTTATTATGGTAACACCATGGATGCGACCCACTTTGTAATTATTACAAATGAGGTAATCAAACTCATTCACGTGGTTGACATGCTAGTGGGGGCATCCTGTATGAAGAGGTCATACAAGACTAGACTGCAAATTATTAGTCTAACAAGTATAACGTCATTATCAGGATAAGACTTATAATTTATAGATTGTCATTAGTGACTCGACCTGAATCTAGAGCATGTTAAGAACTCCTGCATATAGGGGTTTGTCCTTAGACTAGTATGGCTGAGAGTGGTCTATAGTCGACTCAATAAGTTTACCTTCTCAGGGACAAAACCTCGTAGGTAGCTAGGGACTTAACTATGCTAGATGAAATTCACTCATTTCTACACTAAGGAATTAAATCGGTTGTTCCCTTAAGAATTGAGTCCAGGTCTTGAACAACGGGGCCCCGCCATCTAAACTCCCTTAAGAAGGTTTGAGTCTATGGTAGGACCATAGACTTGTTGTTCATTAGAGAATCAGTGGTACTTAAGGAACAAAGAGGTAATCATAGGGGTAAAACGGTAATTTGACTCAACCATGAGGATAGTGCAACTACAAGCCTATAGTGGAGTGACTTGTAGTTAATGAATATTGATTAACTGGATCAAAGAGTTTGACCAGTTCATCTCACATCATTGGAGCTCATGAACTTTATGAACTGAGGGTATAAAGTTAGGAATGAAATTGAAGTGTTTTATTTCATATATGAGGTGATATATCAGTTATATGTAATATAGTTGATATAATGTATAGTTTTAATGTGAATTAGATTCACATATTAACTATATGCTAATGAGAGAATGAAGGAGAGATAGGTTGGTAATTTCCATCCTATTTCCCTATAAATAGTTGCATAAGATCTAACTTTGCAACTAATATTTGGAAACCCCATACTTCCATATCATTGTGTTGATGGAAAAGTTCCAAACACATGTTCTCTCATAACCTTCACATGTCACCCTAAAAGAAACCCATCTTCCTCCCTCACTTAGAGAACAATGAAGAAGATCTAGTGGTGGTATCTTTATACGTTCAGGTTCGAGTTGTTGAGAACGTGATCGTGGGAGAAGGAGCACGTGATGAAAGAGTTGTTCAAAAGTAATCATCTTGTTGTCCTTGTCATATAGCATGCTTAATCTTAGATGTTTATGTTCTTGATTGAAATCTATGTAACTAAATAAAAATCACGCGATTCACAATCGCTTCCACTGCGGGATTCGATCCCTTTAATTGGTACCAGAGCTCAATTGTGTTCTTGATTTTGTTATGGATTTATCAATAACAGAGGTGAGATTTATTTTTTTTCTTGTGATGAATGAACGATTTGCAAATTAGATGTTTTCAATTTTGGCACTTATATTTACAATCTTTTCCATTGAATCTTTCAATGTATGGGCCCGGTGTTTTGACCAATATTAATTGTAAATCGAGTCTGTAAGTCTGCGTCCATCGAGGCAAAGTGGTTGCTGAGAAGAACGGAGCGAAAACGAGGCATAACAATGGAGGATTGCTTATTGTCTACGTGTAGTGTTGCAACGCTGTTCATTGGCGTTGCAACGCCACGCTTGCGGATGAAGGCACACATTAGAGGCTGTGTTGCAACGCTGCCATCAGCCATGCAATGCAAAAGGCGTTTCGCAGCACGCTCCAACGGTCATAAATAGACAAAATGCAGCGTTGCAACATCGAAGGCGTTTCAGCAGTTTTTCAAACGACCGAAAAACGTATTATTTATTATATATTAAATATAAAAATTATTTTATATTTAATTATATTTAATTCTAATTAATATAATTAGATTATATTAATTAAAATTAATTTTAGGGTGCCAAAAATTGCATAATTTTGCTATTTAAATTATGCAATTGTTGTATAATTATTGTCATGATGATATATGCTTTTATTTTATATATCCCACCTTAGGTTAAGCATTACCATGCATAATTTACAATATAAAGTGTTATATTATATAGTTTGCATGTATAATTAATAAAAGGTGTTATATTAATTTATGGACAACATTGACATGCATTATAATGCACGAGATGATTATGCTATGTATGTTTTATTATTCATGAGATGAATGATCAAGCACTATAACATAGTATTGGATGTCACCTAAGGTTAATTATTAGTTTTAAAATGTTTAGACCTGAGTTTATCTAGTTCTAATTAAATTATAATTAGTAACCAATTATTTTAGAAACAATGATTAAAAGAGGAACTCTGTCTAAAGAAGGTTCTGTCTAGGTTGAGGTATTTAAGCTAACGGAAACGGAACACCCCTACCTGGGAACTTACCTAGGAGTGAACTTTAATCAGAGAGTTTATATATTATATAAGCGTCAGCGGGTTTATTAAGGGGTTTAATAAACTAGAAATCCTAGGCATAGTATAAAGAGTTATATTAGCAAACATAGGATAAAATCAATATAAGAGTTATATTGATTATCAATATAAGAGATATATTGATAAGATTAGGTAAAACCATTAGTCGGGTTTAACCTAAGTAAATTTCCTATAGAGTTAAAGTATCCAGTGAGAGGAAAAGTGAATACGATACATATTTTTCCACCTACGTTTTCTCCGGGAAGTTCACACCATGAGACTCATACTTGGCCTCGTGGCGCAAATGGGAGCGTCCCCCTTCGGATGTTGTTTGTATGAGTCAATATCAAGGTGAATGGAGAAGGTACTTATAAGGAGTGGGAGCACGTTTAGTGAAAACAAAACCTATGATTTATTCTTTCGATTTACATCGTTGGATCACTATGGTCAGCCTGCTAGTTTGGCCCGAACTAGACACTCCCTTCGGAGGGCTTGATCATAGGGGATCAAACACAGTAGACACCCGAAAGGGATAAAGATTTCCTCAGCCTATTTTTCAACCTAGTCCTCCGTTCGGCGGATTTTGTTGGATGGGGACTCTGGGGTCTAAAGTCAGAGGGCTATATTCATAAGGTACATATGAAGTGTATGTATCTTGACCGAATAATGGTAACTAAAGCCTATAGGAATAAGAGTTATTCTGGTATTAGGTTTTGGTTAAGAATGTCTTGATCCAGAGGATGAGTGTTTTTTATTACCCTTGGGTGTCATACATTGTAAACCTTTGGAGTATCATTGCAAATAATAAATGACCTAGGAATCATTTAATAATTAGCGAAAACATTATTGGATTAGACAATTATAGCAAGACACTTATACAAGTTTTTTTTTTTTTATTTTCAGCAAAATGTCTAGCTCTATAATTTCTTTATTAGGTGCGAAAAATTTAACGGGAGTGAATATGATGACGTGGAAAAACAAATTTAACATTATATTGGTAGTGGATGATCTGAAGTTTGTGCTGACTGAGGAGTGTCCTCGGGTGTTAGGCTCAAATGCTACACGAAATGTTCGTGATGCATATGATCGATGGATCAAGCCCAATGATAAGGCAAAGGTCTATATGCTGGCAAGAATGTCTGACATATTAGCCAAGAAGCAGGAGGGCATGATGACCGTTAAGGAAATCATAAATTCAGTGCAAGGTATGCTTGGACAATAGTCTACACATGCCCGACACAATGCCCTCAAGTATATATTCAACTCGAGGATGCTAGCGGGTTCTTTTGTTCGGGATCATGCCATGGATATGATGGTACACTTTAACATCGCGGAGTCGAATGGTGCTTCCATCGATGAATCGAGCCAGGTCATCGTCCTTCTGGAAACTCTTTCAGATAGTTTCCTACAGTTTCGAAGTAATGTCGTTATGAACAAGCTTACTTTTAATCCTACCTCCCCTCTGAATGAACTTCAGACCTTTCAATCTTTGATGAAAATTCAGGGATCGAAAGGTGAGGCAAATGTTGCCAGTAGGAGTTATCATAGAGGTTCGACCCCTGGATAAAAAACAGTGGCTTCATCTTCTTCTAACCTAAAAGGGAAGAAGAAGAACATGAAGAAGGTTAGAAAAGGAAAACGAGCTTACAAAGCTGCCGCCATGAAAGGCAAGAAGGTAAAAGAAATTGCAGACAAAGGAAAGTGTTTCCACTGTAATTAAGACGTGCATTGGAAACGGAACGATTCGAAATACATTGCATAAAAGAATAAGAAAGGTAAATATGATTTACTTTGCTTAGAAGCTTGTTTAGTGAATAATGATAAAACTGCTTGGATACATGATTTAGGCGCCACTAATCATGTTTGTTCTTCTTTTCAGGGAATTGATTCCAGACAGCAACTACAGAAAGGAGAGATAACGCTCCGGGTTGGAAATGGAGAAGTCGTCTCAACTGTAGCAATAGGCACGATGAAGCTCTATTTTGGCAAAAAATATATATTGCTAGACAATATATTAGTGATACCATGGTTTACTAGAAACCTCATTTCAATTTCTTGCCTTATAAAACAATGTATTTCTGTTTCTTTTTCTTTAAATAAAGTGTTTATTTTAAAGAAACATGTGCAAATATGTTCAACTTCATTAGAAAATGGGGTGTATGTTTTAAGGTTTTATTCAGTCAAAATGGTTTTGAACACTGAATTATTTAAAACTGAAAACACACAAACTAAGAAACGAAAAATTTCTCCTAAATAAAATGCTCATCATTGCCATCTTAGATTGGGTTACAGTAACCTCAATCGGATTGAGAGATTGGTAAAAATGGACTTCTAAATGAGTTAGAAGAAAATACATTGCCTGTATATGAAGTCTGCTTAGAAGGAAAAATGACTAAAAGACCTTTTAGTGGAAAGGTTATAGAGCCAAAGAATCTCTTGAGCTTATACATTTAGACCTTTGTGGTCGGATGAATGTTAAAGCCGGAGGAGGTTATGAATATTTCATCTTCTTTATAGATGATTATTCTAGATTTGGGCATATTTACATAATGCATCTCATAAGTCTGAAGCACTTGAAAAGTTAAAAGAATTCAAGACTGATGTTGAAAATCAATTAGGTAAAACAATTAAAACACTTCGATCAGATCGAGGTGGAGAGTACATGGATTCAAAATTCCAAAACTACATGATAGAACGTGGAATCACATCCCAACACTCAGCTCCCGGTACACATTAATAATATGGTGTATCAGAAGGGAGAAATAGAATCATGTTGGACATGGTTCGATCTGAAGGAATCGGAGTCCCGCAGCGGAAGCGATTGTGAATCGCGCGCTCTTGATTTAGTGAGAACGATTTAATCGAAGAATATATATAACAAGATTAAGCATATGAACATAATGGACAACAAGAAATTATCTTTGAATAACCTTTCTTCAAGTGCCACTCCTTTCTCACGATCAAGATCTCAGCAACACGAACTTGTACAAACACCGACACTACCACCAGATCTTCTCCGTTGTTCTCTAGGTGAGGGAGGAACGTGGATTCCCTTTAGGAGAGGTGAGGTGTTTTGTGAGAGAGATGTTTGTTGTCTTGGAACCTTTCCACCAACACAACAAATGCTTGGAATCCTTTTTTTTTAACATAGTTGCATCTCATGCAACCATATATATAGGGGAATAGGATGGAAATGACCATCCTACCCCTCCATTATTCTCTCTTTGGTATATAGTTTGTATACGAATCTAATTCACATTAAACTATATATTATATCAATTATATCATATATAATTGATATAACACCTCATGTATGAAATTGAACACTTCAATTTCATTCCTAACTTTATACCCTAAATATTACCATTTTTAGCCAACGGAGGGACCTAATGGACCTAAAATTCATGAGCTCCAATGATGTGAGATTAACTGATCAAACTCTTTTATCCAGTTAATCAATATTCATTAACCACAAGTCACTCCACTATAGACTTGTAGCTGCACTCTCCTCACTGTAGATTATATTGTGTCCACTGATATAGTCATACCCATAAGTCGACCCTTCAAAGGTTGTTCGTAATCACGGTTGGGTCAAATTATCGTTTTACCCCTGTGATTACCTCTTTGCTCCTTAACCACCACTGATCCTCTAATGAACAACAAGTCTAAGGTCCTACCTTAGACTCATACCCTCATAGAGGGCGGGGCCCCGTTGTTCAAGACCTGGAGTCAGTTCTTAAGGGAAAAACCTATGTAATTCCTTAGTATAGGAATGGGTGAATTACATCTTGCATAGTTAAGTTCCCAGCTACCTACGAGGTTCTGTCCCTTAAGAAGGTAGGCTTATTGAGTCGGCTACAGGCCTCTCTCACCCATACTAGTCTAAGGACAAACCCCTATAAGCAGAAGTTCTTAACTTGCTCAGGATTCAGGCCGAGTCACTAATGACCATGTAGAAATTACTAGTCTTTGCCTGTTAACGGTGTTACACTAGTTAGACTAATAATTTGCGATCCAGTCTTGTATGAACTCTTAATACAGGATGGCCCCACTCGCATGTCAACTACATGAATGAGTTGGATTACCTCATTTGTACAAATTACAAAGTGAGCCGCATCCATGGTGTTACCAGAATGAGGTTTCCAACCTTATTCTTATACCATAGACTATTTAGGTTATATTCTTGAACTCAACCAAAATAGTGTCCATTACACTAATGTTCAAGATAAATGTTATAACCTCGGAGCTTAGTTTATTGGATTTATAAAGCAAAACTGTAATTCTATCAAAACAAATAACACTTTATTTAATTGATCAAAATTACACAAGTTTAGGGCATAAATTCCAACAATCTCCCACTTGACCTAAAGCTTATGGAGTACTAAAATATTACAACAATGTAAATACAATAAACTAGGGCATTTAAGCCCCTTTGTACAAAATACTCCCACTTGCCCTAGTTGGGAAAGACTTGTAAACCTAGACCTTTTACCTTGGTGATCTAATCTAGGATTGGACTGATATCTACTGACAATTCCGACTGCATAACAGATGTTGAGCCTAGTACACAACATTGCATACATCAGGCTCACTACAGCTGAAGCATATGGAATACGTCTCATATCCTCAATATCTTGAGGAGTCTTAGGACATTGATCCTTAGACAAGTGAACCTCATGCCTAAAAGGCAGCAAGCCCTTCTTGGAGTTCTGCATCTTATATCCAGACAACATCTTGTTAATATAAGATGCCTGAGACAAGGCTAGCATTCTATTCTTCCGGTTCCGGACTATCTGGATACCTAAAACATACTGAGCTTCTCCCAAATATTTCATTTGGAATTGTGAAGCTAGCCAATTTTTAACGTCAGTACGAAATTCTACCTCATTCCCAATTAGAAGAATATCGTCCATATACAACACCAAAAATGCGACAGTTTTGTCAACGATTTTCTTGTACACAAGGCTTGTCGGCATTTTGATAAAAGTCATAAGATTTGATTGCTTCATCAAACCTTATATTCCAAGACCTCGAAGCTCGTTTCAATCCATAAATAGACCTATGAAGCCGATAAACCTTTTGCTCTTGGCCTTGGGTAATGAACCCTTTGGGTTGGTCCATGCAGATGGTCTCATCAACTTTGCCATTAAGAAAGGTTGTCTTGACATCCATCTGCCATACGTCGTAGTCATAATACGCGATAATGGCAAGAAGGATCCTGATTGACTTCACCATGGCAACAGGTGAAAAGGTCTCCTCATAGTCAACCCCTTCAACCTGGGTAAAACCATTTGCCACTAGTCGGGCTTTGAAGGTTTGCACCTTCCCATCTACGCCACGTTTACGCTTGTAGATCCATTTACAACCAATAGGTTTAACCTCATCTAGTTGATCCACAAGCTCCCAGACAGAATTGAAGTACATAGACTCCATTTCTTGGTTCATAGCTTTAATCCACTCGTCTTTATCCACATCAACCATTGCCTGATCATAGATCAATGGATCCTCACAGTCATCGTCAGCAGCGACAACTGAGGTTTCAGCTAAACCCATATAGCGATCGAGCTGTCTCAAAGTCCTCCCACTACGTCGAGGCATTCCCAACTCTTGGGAACGGATTTGACTAGACGTGCTAGGGTCAACAACGCTTGCTGATGTACTAGCCCCATCAACAACTCTTGCTTATGTACTGTCCATTTCATTCAATACAATTTTACTTCTTGGTAAATGATCCCTGATGTGGTCTTCCTCTAAGAAGATAGCGTTTGTCGACACAAGCACTCTATTTTCCTTGGGATCGTAAAACAGACCACCCCTAGTCTCTTTAGGGTAACCTACGAATAGGCACAATTTCGAACGGGGTTCCAACTTTTTCGGGTTTTTCACCAACACATGGGCCGGGCATCCCCAAATTATGAAGAGATGTAAACTGCCTTTACGTCCACTCAAGAGCTCAAAGGGTGTTTCACAAACACTCTTTGAGGGAACATTGTTCAAAATGTAAACTGATCTCTCATGCGTACCCTTCGAAAGAATCGGGGGAGACGAGCATAGCTCATCATCGACCGAACCATGTCCAACAAGGTTCTATTTCTCCTCTTCGATACACCATTCTGCTGTGGAATACCAGGTGTTGAGAGTTGGGACGTAATTTTGTGTTCTATCATATAGTCCTGGAATTCAGTGTCCATGTACTCTCCACCTTGATCCGATCGAAGTGTTTTAAGCGATTTACCTAAGAGGTTCTCAACCTCAGTCTTATATTCCTTGAACTTTTCAAGAGTTTCAAACTTCTTATACATTAGGTAAATATACCCATATCTGGAGTAATCGTCTATGAAATACACGAAGTACTCATAACTGCCTCGAGCTATAACATTCATCGGACCACATAGGTCAGAATGTACTAACTCAAGAGGCTCTTTGGCACTATATCCTTTTCCACTAAAAAGACGTTTGGTCATTTTGCCTTCAAGGCATGACTCACATACTGGTAAAGAGTTTTCTTCAAACTCGTTTAGATGTCCACTCTTCACTAGTTTTTCAATCCTATTGAGATTAATGTGGCCTAACCGTAGATGCCAAAGATGGGTATTTTCTTTTATAGAATTTTTTGCTTTCATAGTTCGTGTTTCCGCAGTTTTAAACAATTCAGTATTTAAAAAACTTTTAACCCAATTGGGTTTTAAAACATACAGATTATTTTCAAGTGAAGCTGAACAAATAACATTCCCTTTGAAAGAAATAAACGCTTTATTTAATTCAAAAGAAACGGAAATACAGTGTTCAATTAAGCAGGAAATAGAAACAAGGTTTCTAGTATACCCTTGAACTATGTACAAATTGTCTAACAATAAGTACTTCCCGCCAAAATTCAGCTTCACTGTGCCGATTGCTTTGCAGCAGAGACAAGCTCCCCGAATCCAACCCGTAGAGTCACCTCACCCTCTCGCAGTGGCTTCCAGGAATCAATCCCCTGAAAAGGAGAACAAACATGGTTAGTGGCGCGTAAATCAAATATCTAGGAAGAGTCATTACTCTCCACTAAACATGTTTCTACCACAAGTAAATCACATTTAACTTGGTTATTCCTCTCGGCCAGGAATTTGGGACAGTTTCTCTTCCAGTGTCTGCTTCCATTGTAGTGGAAACACTTTCCTTTTTCTGCAATCTCCTAGACCTTCTTGCCCTTCTTAGCGGCAACTCAGTCAGTTTTACCCCTCTTCATCCTCTTTTTCCTTTTCGGGTGTAAAAGATCAACAGGTTTTGTCCTAGAGGTCGAACCCCTTGATAAGACCTGTAGACAACATTTGCCTCAGATTCCTTGACCCTGTTCAAGGACTTCAAATTCTGTAGCTCATTGAGTAGGGTAGTCAGATTGTAGCTAATTTTGTTCATAACAACATTGCTACGAAACTGAAGGAAACTCTTCGGAAGAGTCTCCATAATAAAACTTACCTGGATGGACTCGTTGATCGAAGCCTCATTCTCGGCCAGATTAAAGCGGGTCATCATGTCTAGAACATGTTCACGGACTGACGACCCGTCTTTCATCCGAGTGTTGAAAATTTATTTGAGCGAGTCATGCCGGACCTGAAAGGACTGTTGTCCAAACATTTCCTGCAATGACTCCATGATTTCTATAGCGGAAACCATCAGCTCATGCTTCTTTGCCAAAACACCAGACATGCTGGCAATAATGTAGACCTTGGCCTTTTCATTGGCCCTGATCCATCGATCGTACGTATCGCGTACAACTCGCGACGCGGTCGAGCCCGGCATCTGAGGACACTCCTCAGACAACACGAACTTTATGTCGTCAGTCACAAAAATTGTATTGATGTTGTTTTTCCAGCTCTAGTATTTATCTCCCACTAACTTATCGGAAGCAAGTAAAGCTATAATAGCGCTAGACATATTTAGCTGAAAATTTAAGAAAAACTTTGTATTAGTCTCGCAAAAACCCTTTTGAAAAACCAATCTAGTTTTAGCAAAAATGTTTCATGATCCCTAGGCCATTCAAAATTTTGCAATGATACCCTAAAGTTTTAGAATAACTGCCACCGAAGGGCGAACAGAATACTCCTCCTCTAGGACGAGACTTTCTCGATCAGACCCTAATCCCAGAATAACTCTTATTCCATTAGGCATCCAATTACCATTGTTCGGTCAAATTCATTAACACTTAACGAATTCATTGAGTGTCACCCTCAATCTTTAAGTTTCCAAGTATCCGTCCAAACAATAGTCTCCGAAGGGTGAACTAAGAAGGAAAACCAACCAGAAAACTGTATCCCTTTCGGGAATTCACTGTGTTCCGACTCCCATGATCAAGCCCTCCGAAGGGATTGTCTGGTCCAGACCAAACTAGCAGGCAAATCATAGGTGTCTCACGGTGTAAATCGAAAGAAGAGACCGTGGGTCTCGTTTTCACAAGTCCCGCTCCCACTCACTATAAGTACTCTCTCCATCCACGATGACATTGACCTATACAAATGCCACCTGAAGGGGGACACTCCCATTTGCGCCACGAGGCCGAGTATAATCTCACGGTGCGGACTTAACGGAGATTTGTGGTTGGAAATTTAAATGTATCTCATACACTATAGGGATTGACCTTGATAATCGGCTAAAAATTACCTATGTCTACCAATATAACTCTTATATGGTTTAGCCTAAGTCTATAATCACATTATTAACTTAGGTATATGTGAGAAAATTAATTAACACTTACTTAACGGCGCTCACGTAAATATAATCTAAGAATCTCCGGACCGAATTCACTCCCGTGCGGTTTCGGTAGGGGTGTTCATGCAGCGTAAACTTAAATATCCCAGCCTTAGACAAAACCTTCCTTAGACAGAGTTACTAATCAGTCACCATTCAAAGATTATATTTGATTTCCTAAAATTCTAATCTTATTAGAAAATTAGAAAACCTAATTCTAATTATTCAAGTTCTAAACACTTTAAAACTAATAATTAACTTAGGTTGCATGCATTTCTATGTTATAGTGCTTGATCATTCATCACATGAATAACTATATACTATAACATAATAATCATTCATCACATGAATATAAATGCATGAGCATACTTTATCTAAAAATACAACACTTATATTAATTGAATTAAATATGCATTTAATCACATTATAACTCTTATAATATATATGATGCATGAATATGTTTAACCTAAGGTGGGATTTTAAATCTATATGACATACATTATGCACATAGAAATTAATTAAAATTATACATCTCATGCATAAAATAATTAAATAGCAAAAATGGACCGGTTTTTGGCACCTAGGGGTAATTATTTAATTAAATAAAATTAATATAACATTTATATTAATAATATTTAATAAAAAAATTAAATAATTAAATAATAAGACCTTTCTATATAAAAAAAAACTGAAAACGGTCACGTTCGCGCGCATTCAATCTACAACCGTTCTGACGTTGCAGTAACTGCCGCCTCTGACGTTGTCTTTGCGTTCTCAACGCCAATGCGTATCGTTACAACGCCATCGTCTTTGCAAGGCCCCGACCGCAAGGTTGGCGTTGAGACACCGTTGGGCAGCGTCTCAACGCCATCGACGGAACAACACTTTTCTTGCTGTTTTTGCCCGGTTTTTCGCCTGTTTCCGCTCCGATTTCTTCACAGCAACTCTTGCCACGAACGACCCGGATTTACAGACTCGATTTACAAAAAAATTGCCCAAAACAACGAGCCCTTACATTGATCTCAGAAACATAATTGTAAATCTAATCTAGTGCAAAAAACCGAAAACATCCATTTTGCAAACCAAACATTCATCTCATGAAAACATGGTAAAATACCCACCTCAATCTTAATAAAACAGTGCATAGATGAAGAACCATCGAAATGTCTCGGATACAAATTGAAGGGAATGAGAATCCCCGCGTAGCGGAAGACGATCAAATCGTCGTGGTATCATCATGCAACATGCTTATTCAAATCGATCTAACTATTAGATCTAGGCTAAAACATGTTTAAATTTTACAGCAAGAAGGAAAACTTACTTGTTGTAAACCAATTCAGCAAACTCTCCTTGTAGATCACGAACTCTTCGTGGTTCTCGATCTCAACGAACTCTTCCCACGATCGGATCCCAAACACTACCAAATGATCTTCTTGGTTGTTCTCATTTGGAGAAGGAAAGTTGGTGGGAACTTTTGAGTTTTGGAAAGAGTGGAGAAATGACAGAATGGAGAGAGTTCACTTTTGGATTCTTAGGTCAAAATCCAAAAATGAGAAGTTAGCCCCCTAAACCCATCTTACAAAGGGTTTAAATAGTGGAATGTTGAAGTTCACAACTTCACGTAATTACCACTTTACCACAAGCATATGTTATGTCAATCCCATTTACATAATTATATAATATAAGGTATCTCATATCTTATGTTGCAAATCTTATTTGCAATAATTCTGGATTTAATCAAATTGAATCACATTCAATTTATTTTCTCTCTATCAATTTCTCCAATTAGCATTTAATTCAACAATTAGGCTAACATATAGTTTATTATGAATCTCATTCATATTAAAGTATATATTATATCATCTATATGATATAATTACTCTTAAAGTGAAATTGAACACTTCAATTTCATACCAAAACATTAACCCTTCTTTTATCCCAGATTGAGCCAACCAAGAGACCTAATGGACCTACATTGACGGGCTCCAATGATTTGAGGTTAACCAATCCAACTCTTTGACCCGGTCAATGTTTGCTTAAAAGGGGTGTATAAAATTATCAAGAAAGCACTCCTAAACTTTGCAAGCATACACAATCTAAGCAGCAAGTGATAAGTATTTTAATCGTCTCCTCAGGGATTAGTTGTAGGAAATTCACTAGGTTGAGTTTGTTTTTAATGAGTAAGGGTAACCAACATGAATGAAATGAAAACTGGAATTAGACTTAAAAGTAACAATTGAAATGCTAAAGTAATGTGGAAGAGGTTTAAAAACAGTAAGGCAGCAACAACAAAGGTTTAACTAAAATAGTAAAAAAGGGATAGGATTAGGGACGAAATTATGCTTCAGCAATCTTAATGCTAGAGCTCAAAACTGCACCAAAACTCAAAACAGTATGTCTCACGGAATCTTTCCAGATTTCCTCGCGACTTGGGCACTTAATTTCCATTAAACACCCTTAATTTTAGCTCCTATTGTTAACACTAGGTGAGTGACTATTCCTAACTCCTCAATCACCTGAGAGAAGTGAATCTCTTAATCAGAACTAGTGTCATGCCTTTAAATCGGTTTATTCTTCCCTTTTCCAAGTTGGAATAAACACTACTAAGATGAGATGGCCAAACAAACCTTAGTTAAACAGTAAAATCACAAGGTACAAGAGAGAGGTTGCAGCAATTACTCTTTCATTAAAATTGCATCCACATAAAGTCTCCTAATCCTCACCCCAAGGGTGGTTAGCTCATGATAATAAAAGAAGACAACAATAAAACAGTAAAACTAGTGCTAAACATACTTAAATTGGTCTTAGTTACAAAATAGAAGAGTAAGAGTAAGGGAGAATGAAGAATGAACAGATGGTGGAGTTTCCCAGCCTTCCTCGATCCACTCCAGCTTCTTTCCAAAAAAGGAAGCTTTCCAAAGACGGCTTGCTGTCAATTCGTCCTCCTTGTCTTCTTCCCCAATCCGGTTTTATTCCTTTTTCTCCTCTTCCCTTACACAGCCGCAAAAAGACACTTTATATCCTATCCACCTCGAATTAAGGGCTGAATAGACAAAAGGGTAATGACAAGACGGTCCCTTATTGGCCCACGGTATCTGATATGGCAACGTCTGTCCAGTTCAATTAATGAATTCTGTCCACGTGTGCAATTGCATCTGATATCAGCATTGAGCTCCAGCAATCCTTATTCTTCAGCCATTTCACCGCTACAGCAGCTCGAAGCAGACCTTCCACACTTCATAGCATCATCTGCCAAAATTCCTGAAAATATAGTAAGAAAAGAATAACATTCCAACAATCAGAAGTACTATAATTATCTTGTGATATTTCAAAAGTAATTTGTAGAACTAACGCACAAAGTACTTAATCCAGGGGTTAAATAGTCAAGAATTCTCGAAATACAAATGAATAATTGCAATAAAAGCTTAGGCTTAGCTCTCATTCTAAGAGCTAACAAACCCCCAAACATAAATCATTACTCGTCCCTGAGTAATGCTTAAACATTCTCATCCCACCAAAAGGCAACAATCACCGCTAGCTCAAAGAGAATGATTCAGCAGTTCAATGAAATAAATGGTTACTGATATAACAGTCCCATCTCTTTTTCTCTCCAAAGTGCATCAAAACTTAGCCTTGACAAAATTTGCCATAATCAATTTGTTTTTCTTTCAAATCAAAAGTAGCAAACTTCACAAAACAACCCCACAACTCACCTAGCACTTAATCCATCGTTGAATTCACTATGCACCCCATAAACTTACAAAAAGAAGAATGAGTACTACTGTCCTTAGTCTTTTTTTTTTTTTTTCAACAAAGCATTTATTTTTTTACAGCGACAAGAGCTATCATTCCTAAGAATCCTACAAAGCTAACCTTATGCTTAAATAGGCAAACATTCATTCCCTTAGGTTCTCCTAGCCACTCACCTATGCATAAATTCTCCTTAGTTCTTAGAATGGCCACATTGATGATGCAACTCACCTAAGCAACGAGAACTTTATACTAGGCTTTAACTTTCCTCTTCTTTTCGTTGCTTTTTTTTTTTTTTTAGATAAGAACTTACTTCACTAAAGAAGTAAGAGATAACCCTTCTTGTAAACAGAACCTTCGATTTAAGCACCAACATTTGTGATGAAGTCTACCTAACAACGAGCCCATCTACTAAATTAGGTTGCCAAAGCATATTCATATCCCTTTATTACTGTTCAACTCAAAGGTGAGCATGGGTGTCATGTCCAACTCTGGTTTAATAGGCAACATGGGTAGAGGAATAACTCTCAAACTTCATTTTGTTTCTGTATTTTTTTTTTTGTAGAGAAGAGGCACGAGTCCTAAAGAGAAGAGGAATGCTCTTAGGAGTGATAACTTGTTATTACTAGGATGCCGTACCCCCAAACTTAAATTGCTCATTGTCCCCAATGAGTAAAGAATCAAGGGAAGGTACCCCCAAACTTAGTTATTTTTCTGGGGAAAAAAAAACTAAAGGCAGTGAGCATCCAAACTCTGTAATCTAAGTTTAAAGGAGCAAATTCTCAAGAATTGATAGCTAGCAAGCTAGGGGCACAGTAAAGTGGCTACAGTTGTCTCAAAAAAAAAAATAAAAGGATTATGGCAACAGCTTAAACATCGTTAAATGCATCAGAAGTAAGAAAAAAAAGAGGTAGGCAAACCATAAATTTCATTTAACGATAGTGGCGAGTACACTAACAACTAGTAGTGACAACAAAATATTTCTTCCTTTAGCCGGTGGATAACCTAGCAGACACCACCGCGACCAGCTACCTAAACTAGCACAACAGCAGGCATAAAATGGAAAGAACAGACAAAGCACACAGTCTAGACTAAAGATTGACAAAGCAACAAGAAGCAAGTACACATAGGGCAGACAAAACATAAAAGACACAACACGCCACCTATCAACGAGACCACTACAATCTGAACAAAAGGGGCATAACTTCCCTGTTGGATCAATCTTCATCTCCAGGTATGTGATCTTGATTGTCACTTCCTCATCCGCCACAGACGATGAGTGCGCCAAAGGATTTAAGACAGTCTCAGGGAAGGTAGGGAAATCAGTGTGGTGTGCAGGGAAGTTAGCTGTCAGTGCGTCTCTGAAAGCAATGTCCCGACCCTTAGCATAATGCCAATAGGCTAATTGATGTGCTCTGGAGTATTCAAATTGATGCAGTATGGTCTCTTGTTGTTCAAGATGTTTCGTGAGCCCCACAGCTAAACCACCCTTTCCCTTGTGGTCTCGGCGACGCAGTCTCTCAATAGCAGCATTATCAAACATAGAAGTCGATCGACCGTTGCTCACGAAGGATCAACATCAACACCTGCAATCAAACAAAGCTTAGTGATAGTGTTAGGGAAAAAGAGTTTGCCAGCAGTTTTCTTGGCATGAGTTTGAATTTCCTCTGCAATAATGCGTCCCACATCAATGCTCAGAACCTTCAAGATTGCATAAGTCAGCAACATCCGCTCACTGGAGACAGTAGAATCATGGGTTGTTGGAAGTAGTATGTTCTTGAGGAAGGAAAGCCACACATTCGCCTTATCCGTCAGGTAAGCTGGTTGAAAAGACCTCGTACCGGTGGCAGAGACCATGCATCGAGCACGTTTCAATCCTATCAGCCGCAGGGCTGCATTTAGATGAGTAGTGGAAGGATTCAACACCATCCTATTGTAGTTGGCCCGAGGGATGTCGGGTAGCTCATACATCTTGTTGATGGCTTCAGGAGACCAATCTACTGATTTCCCACAAACAAGGACACGAAACTCACTCGTATCATCAAAGTTGGCGTAGAACTCGCGTATTAAAGAGCCAACGGCTAGTTCCGGTGGTTGACAGAAGAAAGACCACCAATGATTAATGATGTTTGCCTTAATGAAATGAGGGAGATCGACGAAAGGAGCAACAAAACCTCGTTCCAAAAAGAGCTCCTTGGATTGTAATATGGCAAACCGCTCGTGAGCCTGCTCGGTGATGAAACGTGGTGTAGTCTGAGTGGAGCGGACATGAGAAGGGTGTTCCTCCCTCTTGGAGGACTTCCTGCGAGGGGTGGAGTGTTCAGGCGATTCGACGGGTGATTCCTCACCAATGTCCCCTTCCGCCAATTGAGGGTTAGGTTCCTCAGCAATGTCCCCTACGGCATCCTCAGATGAATCGGCGACGGGTGCTGATGCTTTGGCACTCTTCTTTTTTACTCTTTGCTTTGGTTTGCTTAGATGCCTTAGGTGGAGGAGGTGGTGGTAGCAGAACTGGAGTAGGCTCTTCCTGGTCGTGGTCGTCAGATGCTGCAACAGGGACTACTACTTTAGCCTTCGTAACCTTAGCCTTCGTAATCTTAGCCTTCTTCGGAGACATGGGAATGAAATGCTTGCAGCAACTTCGAGTACAAAAGCTAAAGCATGCAAGGTGCTTCTTGGGCAGATGAAGAATGCTTAATAAGCTGGGCAATTTAAAGACTCCATCCCCCGAACAAGGCTTTACGTGTCGCAATCGTAGAGAGTTCAACCAAATCAGCCCAAATCTCGTAATTTGGATTGTAGCCAACTGCCGGCAGGCTTGATTTATTACGGAGGAGACAAGTTTGATATGTTTCAGACTCCTTTCCCTTTTTGTAAGTGTTGTTAATGTCACAGTTAATGCTCTAGCAAAGGGAATACATTCCAGCCACTACCTACAGTTGTCGCTCATTGAGTCCTAACGCTGGAGGTGGTATGAAATAACACCTAAATAAGCTGTTAAAATAGAACTGAAAAAGGCAAGAGAAATCAATTAAGAAAGTACTGCATGAATTAAAACGTAACAAAGAAAGAAAACTATTCGAAAACTAAAGAAATGAGAAGAAGGCAGAGCTTGGAATTCCACTTCCAATTATTAACACTTGCTGAAAAATATGATTAAGTATCAATTAGCCTCTGGTAGGCTATACTCCTTTGGAATTCTTTCCCCCAGTAATGCTTCAATCTCTGACCATTAACATTGAAGTCTCGTCCGTTCCTTTCATCCCTAAGCATCACAACCCCATGGGGGAACACTTCCAAGATGGTAAAGGGACCGGACCACTTTGATTTCAATTTACCAGGAAACAATTTCAACCGAGAGTTAAACAACAACACTTTATGTCCTTTTTCAAAATGTTTGCGCACAATGTTTCTATTGTGTCACAGCTTAACTTTCTCTTTGTAAAATTTAGCATTTTCATAAGAGAATAACCTGAGCTCTTCCAATTCATTAAGCTGACGCATCCTGAAAGCTCCAGCTGCGGATGGATCCAGATTAAGTTCCTTCAGGGCCCAAAATGCTTTGTGCTCAAGCTCAAGAGGTAAGTGGCAGGCCTTTCCATAAACTAACCTATAAGGAGACATGCCCAAGGGAGTTTTAAAAGCTGTCCTATAGGCCCCCAAAGAATCGTCGAGCCGAAAGGACCAATCCTTTATGCTGGGATTTACTACTTTTTCCAGAATCTTCTTGATTTCCCTATTAGATATTTCAGCTTGTCCATTGGCTTGCGGGTGATATGGAGTTGAGATCTTGTGTTTGACATTATATTTACTCAAGAGTATAGTCATGGCCTTATTCACAAAGTGAGAGCCTTCATCACTAATTAAGGCTCGAGGAGTTCCAAACCTAGTGAGGATATGCTTATGTAAGAACCGCATAACTGTGTTGGCATCGTTCACGGGGCAGGCTATTGCTTCAATCCATTTGGAGACATAGACCACAACCACCAAAATATATAAATGTCCATTAGAAGGTTGAAAAGGGCCCATGAAATCAATGCCCCAAACATCGAATAGCTCAACTTCCAAAATATAGGAGAGGGGTAGTTCATCCCTCTTTCCTATGTTACCTCTTCTCTGACACCTATCACAAGCTTTACTAAACAAATGTGCGTCCTTAAAAATGGAAGGCCAATAGTAACCAGATTGAAAAACCTTAGCGGCTGTCCGTTGGCCACCAAAGTGTCCTTCATAGGGTGAAGTGTGGCAATGCTGTAAAATGGAAGTAAATTCAGCTTCAGTGACACATCTTCTCCACAATCCATCAGCACATTGTTTATTAAGGTAAGGCTCATCCCAAAAATAAGTCCTAGCATCATGAATGAACCGTTTCAATGATTGCCCCGATATGTCTAAAGGTAGGATGCCACTGGCTGCATAGTTGGCAAAATCTGCAAACCAAGGGGTTCCACATTCGTTCACTTGGGCTACTGTCAGTAGTTGTTCATCGGAAAACTCATCTATGATTTCAGATTGTAACGGCAGTGATGGTGTTGGTGTCAATCTAGAGAGATGATCTGCTACCTTGTTCTTAGAGCCCTTCCTGTCAATTATAGTAATATCAAATTCTTGAAGCAGCAACACCCATCGCACCAACCTAGGCTTGGCCTTTTTCTTTGCCAATAAATATTTTATGGCTGCATGATCTGTTAAAACAGTGACACTAGAACCCACCAAATAAGCTCTAAATTTTTCCAATGCAAAAACTACAGCCAACAGTTCCTTCTCTGTAGTGGTGTAATTTAATTGAGCTTCATTGAGAGTTCTGTTAGCATAAAACACAGGATGAAGAAGCTTCTCGTACTTCTGCCCTAGCATGGCTCCTACTGCATAGTCGCTTGCATCAGTCATCACTGCAAAAGGTAAGTCCCAATTGGGTCATTTCATAATAGGGGTTGTAACCAAAGCTCTCTTCAAAGTTGTAAACGCAGTCAAACATGCAGAGTTAAACTCAAAAGGTCTATTGGCTTCCAAGAGAGCACA
The DNA here is from genome assembly GCA_036507285.1 of Trichosanthes cucumerina. NCBI lineage: Eukaryota > Viridiplantae > Streptophyta > Magnoliopsida > Cucurbitales > Cucurbitaceae > Trichosanthes > Trichosanthes cucumerina. Next base: position 22,091,975 of record CM071837.1, read on the forward strand.
CAGAGGCTTGAATATCTTGGAAAAATCCTTGATAAACCTCCTGTAGAAGCCAGCATGTCCTAAAAAACTTCTGATTCCCTTCACTGATGTTGGATGCTCCAGCCTTTCAATGATCTCCACTTTCGCTCTTTCCACCTCAATACCGTTTCTTGAAATCTTGTGACCTAAAACGATGCCTTCCTTCACCATGAATTGACACTTTTCCCAATTCAAAATCAAATTTTCCTCTTCACACCTTGTCAACACCTTCCCTAGATTGTCCAAGCAACTCTCGAATGATTTACCAAAAACTGAAAAATCATCCATGAACACCTCCATGACATCCTCCACTAAATCACCAAAAATAGCCATCATACACCTCTGAAAGGTTGCAGGGGCATTGCAAAGGCCAAATGGCATTCTCCTGAAGGCAAAGGTTCCATATGGACAGGTAAATTTGGTTTTTTCATGATCTTGAGGAGCTATTGTTATTTGATTGTAACCACTGTAACCATCCAAAAAACAGTAGTAAGCCTTGCCAGCTAACCTATCTAACAATTGGTCAATGAAGGGTAGAGGGAAATGATCCTTACGGGTGGCATTATTAAGTATCCTGTAGTCCATGCAGACTCTCCATCCAGTCACTGTCCTAGTAGGGATCAGTTCATTTGCCTCATTAGTCACAACTGTCATTCCCTCTTTTTTCGGCGCACATTGCACAGGGCTGACCCAACTACTATCGGCTATAGGGTATATGATTCCTGCATCTAACCACTAAATCACTTCTTTCTTGACAACTTCCTTCATGGTTGGATTAAGCCTTCTCTGCTGCTCAATGGATTTGAAGTTTCCATCCTCCAAATTTATTTTGTGCATACAGAAGGAGGGATTTATACCTTTAATGTCAGCTAACGTCAACCCAATAGCCTTCTTATGTTGTCTTAATAGTTTAAGCAGCAGTTCCTCATCCTTAGGCGTTAAACCAGCTGAAACACTTATGGGAAGAGTTTGACATTCTCCAACGAAGGCATATTTTAAGTGCATTGGAAACGGCTTTAAATCCAACGTAGGTGGTATCTCAATGGATGGTAGCATAGGTGGTGTTTTTCGCTAACTCAGTTCTAAGGACTCAAAAACCCTTGTGCAATTGTTTAATTCTGCGACAACCTCACTTAGCTCACAACCATTAAGTTCCTCACCTGTAACCTGTCCCAAACCCTGAATGTGATGCTCCAGCAATTCCTGTTCGATGGATTCATCAACAATCTCCTCCAGCATGTTAAGAACAAAGCAGTTTTCCACGTCTGTCGGGTGTTTCATTGTATCATAGATGCTGAACTCAATCTTTTGGTCATTCATTTTCAGAGTGATTGTTCCTTCATAGACATCCACAACTGTCCTTCCAGTCTTGAGAAAAGGTCTTCCTAGAATGATAGGCACCTCACTATCTGCCTCGTAGTCTAGAATAATGAAATCAGCAGGGAATATGAATTTACCCACTTGAACCAAAATATCCTCAATCTTACCTTCGGGGTGAGTAATGGATCTGTCCAAGTTGCAATGTGACAATGAGTGGGTCGAGCTTCACCTATGCAAAATTTCTTGTAAACCGATAATGGCATTAGGTTTATGCTTGCACCTAAGTCACAAAGAGCCCTTCCTAGCTGCTTTCCTCCTATGGACACTGGTATAGTGAAGGCACTTGGGTCCTTCTCCTTACTAGGAATCCTTCTTCTTGGCATAGCGCTACATTCTTCATTCAGAGACACTACCTTGAACTCCTCAAATCTCTCCCTTTCAGATAGGACGTCCTTAAGAAACTTCATGTAGTTTGGCATTTGTTTAAGAGCATCAACCAAAGGGATGTTGATATGAATTTCCTTAAGAATATCCATGAATTTCTCAAAATGGACTTCATTTTTTTCTTTTTCTTCAACCTCTGCGGAAAAGGTGGAGGAGGTGGTACAAACTCAGGGGTGACAGGAAGTATACAACCAGATGAATTTGCAGGTTGTATTCTTGGTAATTCCTCAACTTCCTCATCCCCTACGTCATCAGGTTTCTTCGGTGTTTCCTTTCTTTCTTCAAATTGGACTGCAACTTCCTTCCCCTTATGGTTGTTCTTGTTGTTCTCTTCCGGCTTAGCTAAAGGTTTTCCACTCCTTAACTCTATAGCTTGCACTTGTTCCTTCCTTTCCCTTTTGGAAGTTCGATGCTCTGCGAGAAGCTTACCTTGAGGCCTAGATCTTATCTCATTAGCAAGTTGCCCCACTTGCACTTCGAGGTTTCTCATCGAAGCATGCTGACTTTGAATAACGGCTTGCTGTCCTTAAATGACAGCATCATTCTTAGCCATATATTCCTTCAGCAAACTTTAAAGAGAAGTACGGAATATGTCATGCGAGGCGTGATTCTGACCCTCGATCTTTGGAGCATCACCGCTTGATTACCATAGGCCTGCTGATTCTGATGCCCAAAACCTGGTGGATAACTCACCTTTTGTTGTACTTGAGGGGCTTGAGAATTACTTCCTTGACCTCCCCAAGCAAAGTTAGGGTGATTTCGCCAGCCTGGATTATAAGTATTAGAATAGGGATTGCTCCTTTGAGTACCTTGGTTCGTCCCAACATAGTATACTGAGGCTGGGTTAGTTGGACAACATTCAAATGTATGTCCTTCGCCACAATAAACACATGACTCAGAACTTACTACTTGGTTTACCATAGTTGCATTCTGAACATTAGGGGAAACTTGAGTTGCATTTCCAACAGTTAGGTTTTTCAGCATATTGGCCATGGATCCCATTTGTGCATTTATAGCGGTTAAAGCATCTAACTCCAACATGCCTCTAACTTTTTTACCTTGGGAGCTCCTTGAATCAGCCCACTAACAGTTGTTTGAGGATATTCTCTCCAGTATCTCAAATGCTTCATTATAGGTTCTTGATAAAAAAGCCCCATTTGCAGAGCATGCACAACTTGTTTAGTGGCTGTATTCAAGCAATTGTAAAATATTTCCATTTGAATACAATGAGGGAGTCCATGATGAGGACACTTCCTGAGCAAATCCTTAAATCTCTCCCAGGCTTCGCTCAAGGATTCATCATCCAACTGCTGGAAAGCCACAATTTCATTCCTAAACTTAGCATTCCTAGTTGGCGGGAAATACTTAATGGGGAATTTTTCAGCATGGGTGTTCCAAGAGTCAACTGCCCCATGAGGAAGTGTATTCAACCATGTCTTGGCTGCATCTCTAAGGGAGTAAGGGAACAAACTCAACCTTAGAGCATCCTTGGGCACTCCTGGCAGTTTAAAAGAATCACTGACCCCTAGGAAGGATTTTAAATGCAAGTGAGGATCTTCAGATGATAGTCCATGAAACTTTCCTATGGTTTGGAGCATTTGGAACATGACAGGTTTAAGCTCAAACGTTGGGGCTTGGATTTCTGGCCTAATGATACAAGGATTTAACTCTTCAACCAAGGGATTGGCATAAGTTCTAATAGCTCTCTCCCTGACATCTGCTAAGACAATAACATTGACAGGGACAATAGCTTGGGGTTAAACTAAAGGTGGTCTAAAGCCTTCTTGTCCATAGCTTGGGGTTAAACTAAAGTTGGTTTCCAGGGTTATTTTGAGGATTATTAGGATCTACAGGACCTCCACGAAAATCTGCCATTCTTTCCCTTTTAATCCTCCTTCTTCTATGAAATGTTCTCTCAGGTTCAGGATCTAAGAAAAATTCTAAACGTGGGAAATCATTCATGCACAATTACAACACCTGAAAAAGACAGAAACACCTTAGTTAGACCTTTCTTTAAGCTCAAAAATCACTAAAAACAACTCAAACAAAGTAAAAATCAAACTAATCCCCGGCAACGGCGCCAAAAACTTGTTTGCTTAAAACGGGTGTATAAAATTATCAAGAAAGCAATCCGAAACTGTGCAAACATACACAATCTAAGCAGCAAGTGATAAGTATTTTAATCGTCTCCTCAGGGATTAGTTGTAGGAAATTCACAAGGTTGAGTTTGTTTTTAATGAGTAAGGGTAACAAACATGAATGAAATGAATTTTGGAATTAGACTTAAAAGTAACAATTGAAATGTTAGAGTAATGTGGAAGAGGTTTAAAAGCAGTAAGGCAGCAACAACACAGGTTTAACTAAAATAGTAAAAAGGTGATAGGATTAGGGACGAAATTATGCTTCAACAATCTTAATGCTAGAGCTCAAAACTGCACCAAAACTCAAAACAGTATGTCTCACGGAATCTTTCCAGATTTCCTCGCGACTTGGGCACTTAATTTCCATTAAACACCCTTAATTTTAGCTCCTACTGTTAACACTAGGTGAGTGACTGTTCCTAGACTCCTCAATCACCTGAGAGAAGCGATTCTCTTATTCAGAACTAGTGCCATGCCTTGAAATCGGTTTATTCTTCCCTTTTCCATGTTGGAATAAACACTACTAAGATGAAATGGCCAAACAAACCTTAGTTAAACAGTAAAATAACAAGGCACAAGAGAGAGGTTGCAGCAATTACTCTTTCATTAAAATTGCATCCACATAAAGTCTCCTAATCCTCACCCCAAGGGTGATTAGCTCATGATAATAAAATAAGACAACAATAAAACAGTAAAACTAGTGCTAAACATACTTAAATTGGTCTTAGTTACAAAATAGAAGAGTAAGAGTAAGGGAGAATGAAGAATGAACAGATGGTGGAGTTTCCCATAATTCCTTGGTCCACTCCAGCTTCTTTCCAGAAAAGGAAGCTTTCCAAAGACGGCTTGCTGTCAATTCGTCCTCCTTGTCTTCTTCCCCAATCCGGTTCTATTCCTTTTTCTCCTCTTCCCTTACACAGCCACAAAGAGACACTTTATATCCTATCCACCTCGAATTAAGGGTTGAATAGACAAAAGGGTAATGACAAGACGGTCTCTTATTGGCCCTCGGTATCTGATATAATGGCAGCTTCTGTCCAGCTCAATTAATGAATTCTGTCCACGTGTGCAATTGCATCTGATAACTCACCATTAATGAGTTATTTTACTAGAATTTTAGTGTTTAATTCACTTGAATTGCATTTAATTTAGTGATCCTCGTGTTATTTTATCCATAAATTATGTGTGTTAGCTCTAAAATCTTGAATTTAAGCATTATGTTAAAAAAGAATTAATTTTGATGTTTTTGTGCTTTAATTTAAGAAATTTAGGAAAATAAGCTTACGGTTGATTAAAGACCGAAATTTGAGATTTTTCTTAACTCCAAAAATCCTTGCGTATTTAGTTTTTTTATAATTACTTTATAAATTTATTTGGGATTTTTCTGTGTGCTGAAGATGTTTAAAAATTACAAGATTCCTTAAGGGCATTTTAGACATTTTACCCAAAGGGTAAGATGGTCTTTTTACCCTTAAGGGTATTTTTGTAATTTATGGAATTAGGGCAGCACCATCTTGTATAAGGAGGCTAGGGTTTACAGGTGAAAATGGGAGAGGATTGGCAACAAGAGAAAGAGACCGAGGAGAGAAAGAGAACCGAGCGATTGCTACAGCAAATGTGTGCATTGGAGAGACAAATCATGAAGGTGTATTTGTTGTAGCAATCGTGTGGTCCATCCATTGTTGAAGCAATCGTGGTTGGTGTGGTGAGAATTGCTACAGCAAAGCCAAGAGAGGATTCGTGAAGGGCTTCGATTTACTGAAGCATTTGGAAGACAGAGGCACTTCGATTTGCTGTAGCAATTTTGAGGGGCGGCATCGAGAGAGCTGACCCATCAATTTGCTGAAGCAATTGTGAAGGAAGGTCAAAGGAGCGATTTGCTGAAGCAATATGCATGAGGTTGCTGATTGCCAAGAGTTGCTGAAGCAATCATTGGAAGAAAAAATGATTTACCGAGAGGTTTGCTGAAACAATCTTGTGAAAGGACTGTCGTTGGGAGCTGTCAAGGATTGCTTAAGCAATCGCGTGACGTTACTGACATTGGGAGTTGTCAAGGACTGCTGAAGCAATCACGTGAGGGTGCTGCAGTTGTGTTGCTTGCTGTTTGCTGAAGCAATCAGTTGATCCAAGGGGTTGTTGCTGCTGTTGCTTGCCTTTGTTTAATCAATTGGCTGCACTGTTGCTGAAGCCAACCCAAGGGTTTTGCTGAAGCAAAGTGCCCTACTGCAGACCATCGACAGAGGCCTGCATCTAGGCAATTGCGGTAGCAAAACAAAGCCTATTTGCTGTGTAATTTGACTTCCTTTCCTCTAGCACTTACTCTAATATTTTGCCAAATATCACAGCTTTTATTGGGCTTTGTCACAACAATAATTAGAGGTTAATTGCCTTACTGTTCTAAGCAATTTGTGTGACTGTTTTGGATTGTTTTTGCATATGAATTTCTTGATTAGTGTAAGCATGACCAATTTAAAGAAGTGTGATTTGATCCTTGCCATGAACTAATTTATCTTAGGCAAAGGTTGGGTTGTGGTCAAATGCAAATTTTGGAATAAATTTATGATTAATGTCATCGATTGAGTTTATGAAATTTTAGTAACTTTAAACATTGCATGAGAATTGAAATTGGGTTCTTAATTTCTCTAGATTCACGAACTTGAGAGAGCTAGTGAATTAGAAAACGAAAACTTCATTCTAGGGTGTTGAGTTGATTAGAGATGATTGACACACCTAGAACCTAAAATTCATGATCATAATTTAGATCTCAATTGAGAGATTGTTGATTTTAAAACTTAATGAATTTGAAAGAAATCACTTGAACACATGAATAGGTGAACTTGAGGAATTAATCACATCTTTATTCCAATTAAAGCATGAGAGTTACAACCTAACCCAAGCCTACTTTTTCATTACAAATCTCATCTCTTGAATCTGCCCTCTTGTTTGCATTGTCCTCTTCCCGCATTTAAATTCAGGTATTTTCTTTTGTCTTATCTTATCTTTTTTACTTATAAATTTATTTATTTGCAAGAATAATTTGCACACTCATGCATTGCACTAAAATAAGGAAAATTTTCTAGGACACTCATTCATTTCGTGTATTTTTTAGTCTTGGTTATTTTTTTTTTCTGGTTGTGTTGGGGCTTATTGTGTTTGTTGAGTCTGTTATAATTGATTCATTAATTTATTATGGCTTATGATAACTTTGGGTGGTCTTCTGTGCCCAATGAGCAACCACAATATAGTTCTTTTTCCTATGATCATCCCTTTGCCAATTTAGAGTCTTCTAGTGAGTGGTATAGATCTTATGGCTACAAAATGCCTAATTACTATCACAGTAACCCTATGACTTATGGGGATCACATGTATGATAATAATCAGAGCAATTGGGCCTATGAACCATATCCTAGGGGTTTTGAGTCATATCCTTCCCAAATCCAAGAACTCCAGGTAGAAGATGAATCTTCCCTTAAAACGTTGTTATTAGAATATATGAGATCATCAGGTGAGAGGAATAGGCAAATACGAGAGTTAATTCAATGCCTAACAGATACACTTGTCTCCCTTAGAGAACAAATGCATTTAGACTCATCTGAGGTTGAACATCCTAGGGAAGAGAGTGATGGAGGACCCACACCCATAGATAGTTCGGTGAGTCACTTAATCACTGACCCGCTGATAGACCTTCAGGATCCTAGTCCTTCAAATTTTTCTGAGTATGGGCAATTAGAGGATTGTGCTTTAGATATAAAAGAACTAGAACCTTGTAGTACACTCCAGGATGGAGTCAATGAGAGCGTGGAAGAAGTCGAGCCTGTTGAGTTAGGCCAGGAGGTAGAGTTTGAAGCTTTTGAGTCTATGTTAGTTCTATCTTCTGATTTTTCTCTTATTGGTGAGTGTTTTTCTTTCTATACTCTTGAGTCAGTGTATTTTTTTGAGTCTGTTTATTTTCCTGTTTTTTCTTCTTTTCCATTATCAAATAAAGAACTAAAAAATATTTACTTTGTTGTTTTTCCTTTTCTTTTATTATATAAAAAATCAAAAAATATATCTGAATCGGGCTCTCATGAGAAGCTAGTATTCTTGCTAGCATTAATTTGTTTTGTAGATTCAAGAAAGGGAGGCCCGAAGAAGTGGGAGAATTTTTACGTACCTTGACGAGCCCACGTATACTACGTCAAGCTAATGACGTTAAATAAGCGCTTATTGGGAGGCAACCCAAAGTTTATTTCGTTTGTTTCGTCTTTAATTTTTTTTTGTTTTTTTTGTTTTGTTTTGTTTTTAGTTTTTTTTTTGTTTTAAAATAAATAACCCTTGTCTATTTTGTAGCTCCCTTAGGGTTTGATGATTGATATGCGCTTTAGTGGAGGTCTCATCGATTCAGAGCAGTATTGTTCTCTCTTCCATCTTTGTTAGTTGTCCTTAAGCATGCTTAAGTGAGCATTTTTTTACATTAAGGGCAAAATATGCCTTAACCATGAGGGAGACATGTGTTGTTCTGAATCTGATTTTGGGCTTGATTGAAAATTTTCTGTTTATGAGACTGTGTCTTGTTAGCGTTTATAAGGTGTTGCATGTCTTTGTGTTTATAAAGTTATTTACTTGCTTTAGGACTTTAAAATGAACTAATTTGACTACCAGATTCCATGTTAGTTGTTTGTTTCATGGTCTTCTATATGCATGATGTAGGTAGTTGATTCGTTATCTTTAAGCAAATAAAAATTGGAAAGATGGTTGTTGTTCCTTGTTGAAAAATTTAAGTTTCTGCATGTTTTTTAATGGTAAAAAGTGTGTTGTCATTGGTAGAAACTTGATATGCATCTCTATGGAAATAAAAGGTTAAAGTCAAATCTTAAGGTTAATGAAAATAAGGGTTGTTGTTTGTGTTTGAGACAAGAGTGTGCTATCTTATTTAGTGTTTCTCGAGGTTAAGCTTGTCATTAGGGTTCACTAGTGCACTTATGGTTAGTGTGCCAATCAAACTAGTTAGGACTAAACTCCTAGACCAAAACATTTCGAAAACTAGAAGCCATGACAAGTTAGGTAACTCATACATATTTTAGAACGCTCCTAATTTGAGATCACTCCAAGTTTGGGGGAGTTACCTAACCTCCCTAACTCAATGAGGACATTGAGTACTCTAAGTTTGGGGGGAAAGGTAAATTCTCCGTGTTTATTATTTTAAAAAAAAAAATGAAGAAAGAAAAAGTGTGCAAATCTTTCATTTCCTCAAAACTCCATTGGGCTAAAAAAAATGTGCTACTTCTTTTGTTATTTAGAGTCAATTTAGGCAACTTGGTACTCGATGTCAGGGGGTCTTGGCACTAACCATGTTGGCCTCTTGGAGCGAAGGTATCAAGCGAGAAGCCTGTACCCATTGCTTAGATGAGTTGCGTTAACCACGTGTGCCATTCTAAGAACTACGGGAGAGCGTCATTGCTTAGGTGTGCTACGCTAACCACGTGTGCCATTCTAAGAACTACAGGAGAGTCAAGAAGATAAAAAAAATGGTAAAAAGAAAAAAAAGAAAAATAATAATAAAAAAAAAACATAGCCCTAAGTAGTGAGTTTTATGGAAGTGGAGGAGAATAATGTAAATATCTATTTTTATAAAAAGTAAACTAAAATAAAAGGAATGATCAGCGTCTGATATCAGCATTGAGCTCCAACAATCCTTATCCTCCAGCCATTTCACCGTTACCGCAGCTCGAAGCAGACCTTCCACACTTCATAGCATCATCTGCCAAAATTCCTGAAAATATGGTAAGAAAAGAATAACATTCCAACAATCAGAAGTACTATAATGATCTTGTGATATTTCAAAAGTAATTTGTAGAACTAACGCACAAAGTACTTAATCCAGGGGTTAAACAGTCAAGAATTCTTGAAATACTAAGGAATAATTGCAATATAAGCTTAAGCATAGCTCTCATTCTGAGAGCTAACAGTCAACCAATGTTCATTAGCTACAGTAACACTCCACTAAAACCTGTAGTTGTACTCCCATCAGTGTAGAATATTATGTGTCCACTGATATAACCAATGCTCATGAGTCGACCATTCACAGGTTGTTCGTAGACACGGCTCGATCAAATTACCATTTTACCCTTGTGTCTACATCTTGTTCCTTAAGTCCCCACTGTTCCTCTAATGAACAACATATTGTGCTGGTCCAACCATACACAACACCCTTCTCGGGCCACTGAGAAGGTGGGCACCCGTTGTCCAAGCCCTGGAGACAACACTTAAGGGAACAACCCCTCTAGATTCCGTATAGGCGGGAACGAGTGAATTCCATCTCGCGTAATTAGGTTCCCAACTCTCTACTTGGTTCTGTCCCTGAGAAGATAGGCATATTGGGTGAGTAACCAAGACCACCCTCACCCGTACTAGTCAAAGGACAAACCCCCGTAGACAGGGGTCCGTAATACGCTCAGGATTGAGGTCGAGTCACTAATGGTCATCTACGAATTTATTAGTCTTTACTGCCAACGGTGTTATATCAGTAAGTCTAATAATTCACGATGCAGTCTTGTACAATCTGATTGTACAGGATGCCCCCACTCGCATGTCAACCACATGAACGAGTCAGATCACCTCGTTTGTATCTAATACAAAGCGGGTCGCATCCACAGTGTATCAAGGATTAGATCTCCAACCCCATCCTTATACTGTAGACCGTTCGGGTCATTAACTCGAACGTGATCCTCCTTGTGTGTCAACTACACATCGTTCAAGTTCTAGTTCTCTCATATATTCAATGACCCTGGAGCTTAGTTTATTGGAAAGTTTTAAAATATTTGCGAGACACAAAGTGAAGAAAAGAATAACTCTTATTAATTTCAAAACAATATTTTACAAACACGAGATTAGGAAAGAAATCCCAACAAAAGTGCACCATCATACCCAGGACATCATCCCGAACAGATGTACCCTTTGACATCCTCGAGTTGAATATGTACTTCAGGGCATTATGTACGGCTTGTGTGGACTGTTGTAAAAACATACCCTGCACATAATCCATGATTTCCTTGGCGGTAATTATGCCCTCATGCTTCTTGGCCAATATGTCAGACATACTTGCAAGCATCTAGAACTTGGCCTTATCATTGGCCTTGATCCATCGATCATATGCATCACGAACATTTCGTGACGCATTCGAGCCTGACACCTGAGGACACTCCTCAATTAGCACAAACTTCAGATCATCCACTACCAATATAGTGTTGAGTTTGTTTTTCCATGTCATAATATTCTCTCCGGTTAACTTTTCCACACCTAATAAGGAAATTATAGAGCAAGACATTTTTGCTGAAATAATTTACAAACAAACTTGCATGAATTTCTTTCTATAACTCTAATCTAATAATTTTTTATAATGTATGACACCAAAGGGTAATAAAAAACACTCCTCCTCTGGATCAAGACACCCTTGACCAAAACCTAATACCCGAATAACTCTTATTCCTATAGGTTTTAGTTACCATTTTTTCGGTCAGGATACATACACAACTTATGTACCCCGTGAGTGTAACCCTCTGTCTTTAGATCCCAGAGTCACCATCCAATAAAATCCGCCGAAAAGAGGACTAGATTGAAAAATAGTCTAAGGAAATCTTTATCCGATTCGGGTGTCTACTGTGTTCGATTCCCTATGATCAAGCCCTCCGAAGCGATTGTCTAGTCCAAGCAAAACTAGTAGGCTGACCATAGTGGTATAACGATGTAAACCGATAAAAGAGACCGTAGGTTTTGTTTTCACTAAACCTGCTCCCACTCACTATAAGTATCCTCTCCATTCACCTTGATATTGACACATACAAACACCATACTTGAAAGATCAGTAATTCAAATAAGGACTTTTGGACAATAGCCACACAACAAAAACAGGGGACAAATACTAAAAAACACACAAAATTAAAATAAATAAGGAAACAAACGACAAACACACAATGTACAAAAAGAGAAAGAAAACACAAACACACATTAGTCTAAAATTTTAAATTTTATCCTAATATTAACTAATCTAAATACTCGTCGTTCCCCGACGACGACGCGAAAAAGTTGTTGCGTAAAATTATATTGCAAGATTGCAAGTGTACGGGTCAAGTTTTAGTATAGTGATTTAAGAGTCCAAGTATCGCCCTCGTGAAGGGGTTTCTATATTAATTAATTACTAAGATACTAATGCGTGCGTCTCTCTATCAATGTAGCGTTGCGACGCTGAAAGGTATCCAATTGTCTTATTTAAGCTCTCAACCTGACATTGAGTCATTTTTAGCTTGGATTGATCCTTATACTTCCAATTGATGTTATTTTTAGCTCCCAATAGCCTCGTTATGATCACGAGTGGTCTAAAATGTATGCAATTGTCTTGTTTAAGCTCTTAACCTGAAATTGAGTGATTTAAACACGTAACAACCCTGAAATCATCATAAAACTAGCAATAATTAACCCTAAGGATAACACATTTTTTGTGCTATCATCATATAAAATGATCATTTTCCATTAAGCAAGATTCAAGAACAAGTAAATCGAATTTACCTTTCTTCTCTTTTAGCTCAGAAAGGTACTTTGGGCAGTTTCGATTCAAGTGTCGTCCATGTTGCAATGGACACACTTTCCTTTGTCTGCAACGTTGGCTTTTCCCTTGCCCTTATCAGAAGTAGGTGCCTTCCCTTCCCCTCATATCTTTTTCTTTTGGGTTTTCTTAGGCCCAGGAAGATGGACCACAGGACTTAGTCCAAGAGGACGAACCCTTCTAGAATGGGCAGACGATTTGCCTCTCCATCAGCCTGTCCCTTATTCTTCATAAGTGACTGGAAAGTTTGTAGTTCATTAAGGAGAGTAGTCAGGTTATATTCTATCTTGTTCATCACCGCATTGTTGCTAAATTGCAGGAAACTCTTCGGAAGAGATTACAAGATGAACGAGACCTAAATTTGTTCGTCTATGACCACTCTGTTCATTTCAGCCACGTTGAAATGGACCATCAGATCAAGAAGGTGTTCTCCACCGATGACCCCTCCTTCATACGGGAGTTATAAACATACTTGAGGGATTCATGTCGAAGCTATCCAGATGGTTTTCCAAACATATGCTGCAATGAACTCATGATCTCATGAGCTGAGACCATGTCCTCGTGCTTTTTGGCTAGAACTTCAGAAACAGTAGCCAAAATGTAGACCATGGCCTTATCATTTGGCCTTGATCAAACGATCATACACATCCTTAACTGATTGAGGAGTGTTTCGAGCAGGGAGTTGAGGACATTCTTCAGTCAGTACAAACCGAAAGTCGTCAACAAAAAGAATCGTATTGAAGTTGGACTTCCACGTAGTATAGTTTTTACAAGTTAAACGTTCGCTTTTCTGTAAGGCTATAATTGAGGACGACATGCTGCAATTTAAAAAATAGTTCTAATTAGTTATGCCTTATAACCCATTATAACCAATAAATTTTAGCAAAATTGTTAAAGAACCCCAATGTTTAAATTAAACCTTAAATTTTGCAACGATACTTCAAGGGTTTAGAACAAAAGCCACCGTCGGGTGGTTAGTCACTCCTCCCCTGAATTGAGACTATCGCAACCAACTCTCACTACTAGAACATCTAATGTCCCAATGGTCCCTACCTACCGTTTCTTTGGTCAAGGACTTGTTAACTAGCTTAACTTATCTCGTAAAGGTGACCCTATAATTTTAAGATCCAATAGGTCCGAGCCAACAGGCTACTGCAAAGAAAGACAACTGTTGGCAAATTACCGAAGAGACCTTATCCATTTCTGGAGTTCGCGGTGTTCCGATCCCGATAGTTAGGCCCTTCGTATGGATTGGTTGTTCGAGGATAATCTAGTAGGCAGACTATAGAAATCTCACGGTGTGACCTAATGGAGAAGACCGTAGGATACGTTGACACGTGCCCTGCTTTCATTTACTATGGATACTTCCCTCATTCACCTTGGTATTGAACCATGGAAACACTTACCGTAGGGGGACGCTCTATTGACGCCACGTAGCCGAGCATGGAACAAACGGTGTGAACTTTTGAGGACGTGAGAGTAAACTTGATGTGAACATCTCGTTTTCTCCCAATGAAGCTCCTAAGGTTCGGGTGTTTGGACGTGAAGGTCTCCCCTCATCCGGCTCTCTTCAGGCCATAGCGTGGGTCCCTTAGGAGAGATGAAAGTTTCGGTGTCGGATTCTAGCTCAAAGAATCTATTTAAGTCTATGCCAATTGTAACTCTTATAACTACGTCTTTTATCCTTATGTCTAGGTGACTAAACATTTTAATTACCTAAAAATAAACCAGGAGTATGGTTAATTCAAATCAAGATCCAGGTCAGTTCCTAAGTAGGAGATGTTCTGTTAACCGTCAGCTTAAGTACCCCTAACCTTAGACAGAACTTCAGCGGTAGAGTTCCCTTAAAACCATAGCTCTATTGTCCTACTATATTTTAAACTATTTAAAATACTATGTAAGAAAAACTTCTAATCCTATTAGAAATTAAAACTTAGGTTTAAATTAATTATAAATAGTTTAAAACTAATTTAATTTAACCATAGTTCCTATGTTTGCATGCAATTTTTCGTTATAGGTTATGGTTTCTAAACACCCTTTAATTTATAACTTTTATAAATTTTAATAATTAACCTATGATAACGAGTTATGTTATAAAACCACATTGGAATTATAAAAAATATTCAACTAATTAAATAATAAAATTACTTGAATAAAATAACATTTATTTTAAACTAAGTGATTTCATGCTCCATGCAATTTATTTTCCATATTGTCTAATTATAACAAGTATAAATAAATACTGATGTAAAATAAATTAGATCATGCATTTCTACAATATTTATATAATAATTATACAAATAAAATGCATCAACATGCTCATCCTGGAAGGAAATGGAAATCCGACGCAGCGGCAAAATGCGATTAAATCGCCGTGGTTTCGTTGCGATAAAAAATGTCTTCTTAAAACTATTTCTATCCTATAGAAACTAGTTTAAAACATGCAATTAGAAGGAAAACATTAAGGGAACATACTTGTTGAAGAACCTTTTCTTCGCGATTTCCTTCTCCGACCACGAACACTTCGCGATCACGATCTCAACAATCACAATCTCCTCGAACAAACAAACGAACTGGACCCCTCCAAAAAGGGATTCTCGGTTGTTCCCTTTTAGGTCGAAGTGGAGTAGGTATGACTCCATTTGGTGAAAGGGATGAGAGATTTGAGATAAGGTTGGGAGAGTTCTTGAGTTCCTTGTGGTGAGAAATAAAAAAAGTGAACTTTTGGTTGGGATGTTTGTCCTAATCTCGTTAAGTTTGTAAATATACATTTCAAATTAATAAACGTTATTTATTTCATCATTTTGTGTCTCACATTTACTACAAACATTGTCCAATAAACTAAGCTCTAAGGTCATTGAATACATCAGAGAACTAGAACTTGAGCGGTGTGTAGTGGACACATAGGAAGGATCACGTTCGAGTAAATGACCCGAACGGTCTACAGTATATGGATGGGGATGGAGACCAAATCTTGGATACGTTGTGGATGCGACCCACTTTGTATAAAGATACAAAAGAGGTGATCTGACTCGTTCATGTTGTTGACATGCGAGTGGGGGCATCCTGTACAATGAAATTGTACAAGACCGGGCCGTGAATTATTAGACCTACTGATGTAACACCGTTAACTATATGGACTACTAACTTCATAGATGACCATTAGTACGGGTGAGGGTGGTCACAGTTACTCGCGCAACATGCCTATCTTCTCTGGGACAGGCCCAAGTAGGGAGCTAGGAACTTAACTACGCGAGATGGAATTCACTCGTTCTCGCCTTTAGGGAAACTAGAGGGGTTGTTCCCTTAAGTGTTATCTTCAGGGCTTGGACAACGGGCACCCACTCTCTCACTGGCACGAGAGAGTTGTTTTGTATGGTCGAACCATTACAACGTTCTTGTAACACCCATACTTTTATAACATAAGTTCCTAGGGACATTACTACTCATGTATGCACTTTTAGGCCATTAAACGCGATGGAAGTAATTTACTAAAAAAATTAGTTGAAAATTTACTTTTAGGGATCCCAAAACATAAAATCAAAACTTTTAAAATACATAGTTAACGTCTGGTCTCAGTTTAAAAAATAGAAATGCTACATAAACGAAAATAAACATTAAATGTCAAAATAACTAAATTTAATTAAATTCGGAAACATGACTTCTAAGCTTTTCATGGCTTTTGTAACTCATCCCGTCACTCGCCCTGTATGTCTTTGCCCTGAAAAACATTTTTAAAAGAAAGGGTGAGTATTACAAAAATAATACCCAATAAGTAACCTTGCACCGAGGTTTTGGGATGTGCATACACATACAATCATGACTATGAAACTTTCATGTGTGGGACCTAACTTTCTCATCAAACTATCATAATTATTTCCTTTGGCTTTTAGTGGTCCATTAAATTCTGCTGAGAGCATGTTAAGTCCAAAGACTCCTGTACTATGGAGTCCTCCCTAACCCCGAGAGCATGTTGAGTCCGAAGACTCCTATCATATGGGGTCTTCTCAAAACCCCGAAGGCATGTTGCGTCCGAAGACTCCTGAATCATGTTGAGTCTGAAGACTCCAGTCATATGGGGTCCTCTCAAATCCCCGGAGCATATTAGGTCCGAAGACCACTATCATATGTGGAGTCCTCTCAAACCCCTATTGTCATATGGAGAATAATTGCCACAAGCATTTATATCTCAATCATGTACATACAATCATGCATGCGGTCTCATCTTCCTTTCATATTCTATGATAAACATGTCATAAATCATGGCAAATCACATGTCACAACAAACTTTCATAACAATTAAGATGTCAATCAATAATAAATCATAAGATAACTTTCATAGCCTTCATAACGATTAAGGAAATAATAAATCATGAATCCTAACATAACTTTCATAGCTTTCCATTTAAAATACTTTAAAACATAATACTTTTCGAAATATTTAAAATAATTAAACATAACAAGATCCATGACTTTTATCCCATTTAAAAAAAAAGTTCGGCACGAGGTTCCTTACTTTAAGTTTTGATTCAAAAAATTTTACTCCTAATTTTTAGGATGATAGCCTCTTTCGAAGAACCTCAAATCCAATGCATAAGCCGAACACCACTTACCTCGTTTCAAATCTCGAAATCCCAGCACCGTACTACGTTTGACTCCTAAGAATTAATGTTTCAACAAATTAATTCCAAATTCCTTAATCTTCAATAATACAAAAATAATAAGCCCATTTACTTACTCCAAAAAGAACACAACAAGCTCAAACGAGAAACTGGAATGAATCGGCTTCAGCTAACTTCCGGCAGCAGCGTTGAAGGCCTGCTGGTCGGACGACGAAACGACGAGAAGTACTGCGACGAGCGGTTTGCTTTTCCGGCGAGATACTCGGCTTCTCAATCCCTTGAACCGATCTTATTTTTTATTTCCACGCTACAATCGTCGATGATGGAAGACCATAGACGAACGACCGGCGATGAAGGTGCTTTTAACGTTGAGCGACGCCGATCTGGTATTCGACGCACGCACAACTTGCGACTGGTCAACCATGCTGCGCACGATAGTCAGATGAAAGGAACTCGATCGACGTTTAGTCACCGGCGGCGTGGTGTGCTCGAGAGCGACAAGGTTGACGGTAGGTGGTTGCACCTCAAACTCCTCCAATGGTGGTTTTCGTGAAGATGGTTGGGAATGGAGAAAGTGAATAATATCTTCAAAATTGGAGCTCACTAAAAGACAAAACTCTTTTTTATCCCAAAATGCCCCTCACTTGAATGAAAACCACAATAGTGCCATAAATTTCAAATTCTAACTCTTAGGACAACCCAAACGCCAACATTAATAATTTAATTTAGCTAACTTTATAAATTCCCCTCATAAAGCTAACTCAAACTTTAATTTAGAAATACTTGAAATTGGTGGCGTTACAGATCTTATTCATTAGAGGAGCAGTGGGGACTTAATAAACTATGAGATATGGATGATATAATATATAGTTTAATGTGAATGAGATTCATAATAAACTATAGGTTAGCCTAATTGTTAAATTAGGGATAATTGGAGAAATTAATTGAGAGAAATTAAATTGAATGTGATTCAATTTAATAATTCCACAATTATACAAATATGATTTGTGAGATGAGATATGAGATATCATATATTACATGGTTATGCAAATATGATTTGCATAACCTATGGTTGTGGTAAAATGGTAATAATGAAGAGATTTTAAGTCCATCATTTTAATTAATTAAACCCTTGGTAAGAAGGGTATCATAGTGCATTCTCTCATTTTTTTTTTTTAACTTTGACCAAAGCGAAGATATTTAATATTCTCTCAAATCCTCTCAATTGTTTTTCTCCTCACTTCTCAAAATCAAAGAAATTCCCACAACTTTCTTTCTTCCAAAAGAAGAACATCCGAGATTCCAAAGGGTGATGATCGTTCTTGATCGAGAGAAGAGTTCTAGAAGTTTGCGATCGTTGAGAGTACACGAAGAGTTCGTACCGAAAAGGAAAAATCGAAGCACGTCTTCAACAAGTAAGTGTTCTAGTACTTGCTGTGTTTTTCTTCCGATTTTATGTATGTTTAGGCTAGATTTAAGAGTTTAATCATTTTAACGAAATTAAATTGCACAACTTTACCATGACGATTCAATCCTCTTCCGCTGCGTGGGAGTTTAATTCCCTTCAATTGGTATATGAGCCATACATTAGTTCGATGTTGTGCACTATTTTTTCGTTGAAATTAGGTGGGTATAGCATTATTTGATGTGATAAATGTTTGGTTTGCATAATGGATGTGTTACGGTTTTTGACATTAGTTTAGATTTACAATTTATGTTGATTTGATCAATGTAAGGACCCGTAATTTTTGGGTATTTTCTTCTAACTCGAGTCTGTAAATCCGAATCGTTCGTGGCAAGAGTTGTAGTGAAGATATCGGAGCGGATACGAGCGTGAATCGACGAAGAACAACAAGCGGAGCTTGTTGGTCTGTCGACAGCATTGGGACGTTGTTCATCGGCGTCTCCACGCTGCGCATGCGGGAGCAAAGCGCGCTGCAGGACAGCGTTGCGACGCTAGGCGTAGCGTTGCAATGCTGCTGGCATTTGGAACGCTGATACAACGCCAACGCTGCCCACGACGTTGTAACACTGTGAGCGTAGAGGAGCAGTTCGCGACAGTTTCGCGTGCAACGTGGGTGTGTAGCTTAATGGGGCAGTTTTTAATCTGTTGTTCATTATTTTTAATTGTAAGAATGTATTTTTATTTTATAATTAATTTATTTTATTAAATACTATTAATATAAAAGTAATATTAATGTTATTTAATTAAATAAATGCTCCTAGGTGCTAAAACCAACCCATTTTTGCTATTTAATTATTTTTTGC
Source organism: Trichosanthes cucumerina (assembly GCA_036507285.1). Lineage (NCBI taxonomy): Eukaryota > Viridiplantae > Streptophyta > Magnoliopsida > Cucurbitales > Cucurbitaceae > Trichosanthes > Trichosanthes cucumerina. The sequence goes on from CM071837.1 coordinate 22,111,369, forward strand.
ATGTGATGGATGATTTAATTAATTTCTATGTGCATAATGTATGTCATATACATTTAAAATCCCACCTTAAGTTAAACATTTCATGCATCATTTATATTATAAGAGATATAATATATAGTTTGCATGATAGGTTTTATTATAAGATTTATAATATAATAAAATGCATTTTTTAATTTAATAATATAAGTGTTATATTTTTTGAATAAAGTATGCTCATGCATTTTAATTTCATGAGATGAAATATTTTATTTTGTTATATTATATAGTTATTCATGTGATGAATGATCACGCACTACAACATAGAAATGCATGCAACCTAAGTTAATTATTAGTTTTAAAGTGTTTAGAACTTGAATAATTAGACTTAGGTTTTCTAGTTCTAATAAGATTAGAATTGGGAATTCAAAATGTAATCTTTGAACGATGACTGATTAGTAACTCTGTCTAAGGAAGGTTTTATCTAAGGCTAGGGTATTTAAGTTGACGCTTGCGGAACACCCCTACCTGGAAACTGACCTGGGTGTGAATTCGGTATGGAGATTCTTAGATTATATTTATCGTGAGTGTCGTTAATTAAAAGTTGGTTAATATACTCACATAGACCAAAGAAATAATGTGATTATAAACATAGGCTAAATACCATATAAGAGTTATATTGGTAGACTTAGGTAAATTTTAGCCGGTTTATCTAGGTCAATCCCGAAATTATAAAGTGTTGAGTGGGAGAAAATATAGTGTATAGGATACATTTAATTTTCGCCCACAAATCTCCGTTAAGTCTGCACCGTGAGATCCATACTCGCCCTCGTGGCGCAAATGGGAGTGTCCCCCTTCGGATGGTATTTGTATGGGTCAATATAAACGTTGATGAAGAGAGTACTTATAGTGAGTGGGAGCGGGACCTACGAAAAATGGGACCCACGGTGTATTCTTTCGATTCACACCGTGAGACCCCTATGATCCGCTAACTAGTTTGGCCTTGACCAGACAATCCCTTCGGAGGACCTTGATTATGGGAGTCGGAACACCGTAAATTCCCGAAAGAGATACAGTTTCCTTGTTGGTTTTCCTTCGTGGTTCACCCTTCGGTAGCTATTGTTTGGACAGATACTGGGGAACTTAAAGAGTGAGGGTGACACACACAGAATTCGTTAAATGGTAATGAATTCGACCAAATAATGGTAACTGGACGCCTAATGGATTAAGAGTTATTCGGGAATTAGGGTCTGGTCGAGAAAGTCTCGTCCTAGAGGAGTAGTGTTTATGTTCACCCTTCGGTGGCGGTCATTCTAAACCTTTAGGATATCATTGCAATTTTTAAATGACCTAGGGATCATAAGATTAGATTTTTTCTAAAACTTGATTGGTTTTCAAAAAGTTTATGTGAGACTGACACAAAATTTTATTTGATTTTTCTGATAAAAACATGTCTAGCTCAATTATAGCTTTACTAGCTTCGGACAAATTGGTGAGAGATAACTTCCAAACTTGGAAGAATAATATCAACACGATTGTAGTAACCGACGACCTGAAGTTTGTGCATACTGAGGAGTGTCCTTAGTTGCCGAGCTCGACTGCATCACGAAGTGTTCGTGATGCATACGATCGATGGATCAGGGTCAATAAAAAGATCAAGGTCTATATCATTGCCAGATTGTCTGAAGTTTTGGCAAAGAAGCATGAGTTGATTGTCACTGCTAAGGAGATCATGGATTCATTGCAGGACATGTTTGGACAACATTCCTTTCAGGTCAGACATGATTCGCTCAAACACGTCTTCAACGCACGAATGAAAGAAGGGTGGTCTGCCCGTGAACATGTTCTAGACATGATGACCCACTTTAATCTGGCGGAGATGAACGGGGCTTCGATCGACGAGTCGAGCCAGGTCAGCTTTATCCTGGAGTCTCTTCAGAAGAGTTTCCTTCAGTTCCGTAGCAATACTTTTATGAAAAAATTAGCTACACTCTGACTACTCTCTTCAATGTGCTATAGAATTTCCAGTCCTTGATCAGGATCAGGGCACCGGAAGTTGAGGCAAACGTTGCCTACAGGTCTTATCACAGGGGTTCGACCTCTAGGACTAAACCTGTTACTTCTTCTCACCCGAAAGGGAAGAAGAAGATGAAGAGGGGTAATGTTGTAAGCCCTAAACTCTATTTTCATTTATCATTTTGCACTCGTACTTGATGTTTTGAAATACGTAAAATGATATAGGTTGCACTAAAGGATGTCGTGATCGGATTTGAGAATCTATTTAATTGGGAGCTATAACGTGTTAAAAGCTTCATAAAGAGATAGTTAAGCCATTGAAGTAAGCATATTAAAAGTGTTGGGATTTCTGTCCTAATCTCGTGTTTGTAAAATATTATTTTGAAATTAATAAGAGTTATTCTTTTCTTCAATTTGTGTCTCGCAAATATTTTAAACATTTCCAATAAACTAACCTCCAGGGTCATTGAATATATGAGAGAACTAGAACTTGAGCGGTGTGTAGTTGCCACACAAGGAGGATCACGTTCGAGTTAATGACCCGAACGGTCTACAGTATAAGGATGGGGTTGGAGACCTAATCCTGGATACACTGTGGATGCGGCCCGCTTTGTATTAGATACAAACGAGGTGATCTGGCTCGTTCATGTGGTTGACATGTGAATGGGGGCATCCTGTACAATGAGATTGTACAACACTGGACCGTGAATTATTAGACATACTAATATAACATCGTTGACAGTAAAAGACTAATAAATTCGTAGATGACCATTAGTGACTCGACCTGAATCCTGAGCGTATAACGGACTCCTGTCTGCCGAGGTCTGTCCTTTGATTAGTACGGGTGAGGATGGTCTCAGTCACTCGCCCAATATGTCTATCTTCTCAGGTACAGAACCAAGTAGAGAGCTGGGAACATAATTACGCGAGATGGAATTCACTCGTTCCCGCCTATAGGGAAAGTAGAGGGGTTGTTCCCTTAAGTGTTGTCTCAAGGGCTTGGACAACGGGCGCCCACCTTCTCACAGGCTCGAGAAGGGTGTTGTGTATGGTTGGACCATCACAATATGTTGTTCATTAGAGGAGAAGTGGGGACTTAAGGAACAAGATGTAGACACAGGGGTAAAACGGTTATTTGACCCAGCCGTGTCTACGAACAATTTGTGAAGAGTCGACTCATGAGTATTGGTTATATTAGTGGACACGTAATATTCTACACTGATGGGAGTACAACTACAGGCTTTAGTGGAGTGTTACTGTAGCTAATGAACATTAGTTGACCGGGTCACAGAGCTTGACTGGTCAACCTCAAATCATTGGAGCCCGTCACTGTAGGTCCATTAGGTCCCTTGGTTGGCTCAATCTGTGATAAAAGAAGGGTTAATGTTTTGGTGTGAAATTGAAGTGTTCAATTTCACTTTAAGAGTAATTATATCATATAGATAGTTTAATATGAATGAGATTCATAATAAACTATGTGTTAGCCTAATTGTTGAATTAAAGGCTAATTGGAGAAATTGAAAGAGAGAAAATAAATTGAATGTGATTCAATTTGATTAAATCCACAATAATTGCAAATAAGATTTGCAACATAAGATATGTGATATTTAATATTATATAATTATGTAAATGAGATTTACATAACATATGGTTGTGGTAAAGTGGTAATTATGTGAAGTTGTGAACTTCATCATTCCACTATTTAAACCCTTTGTAAGATGGGTTTTGTAAGCCAAGTTCTCATTTTTGGATCTTGACCTAAGAATCCAAAAGTGAACTCCCTCCATTCTCTCATTTCTCCACTCTTTCCAAAACTCAAAAGTTCCCACCAACTTCCCTTCTCCAAAAGAGAACAAACACGAAGATCATTTGGTAGTGTTTGGGATCCGTTCGTGGGAAGAGTTCGTGGAGATCGAGAAGCGCGAAGAGTTCATGATCCACAAGGAGAGTTTGCTGAATCGGTCTACAACAAGTAAGTTATTCTTCTTGTTGTAAAATTTCAGCATGTTTAGCTTAGATCTAATAGTTAGATCATTTTAATAAGCATGTAGCATGATGATACCACGACGATTCGATCGCCTTCCGCTGCGCGGGGATTCTCATTCCCTTCCATTTGTATCAGAGATATCTCGATGGTTCTTCATACATGCACTGTATTATTAAGATTTAGGTGGGTAATTTACCATGTTTTCATGAGATGAATGTTTGGTTTGCGAAATTGATGTTTTCGGTTTTTGGCACTAGATTAGATTTACAATTATGTTGATGAGATCAATGTAAGGGCCCATTGTTTTGGGCAATTTCGTTGTAAATCGAGTCTGTAAGTCCGGGTCGTTCGTGGCAAGAGTTGCTGTGAAGAAATCGGAGCGAAACAAAGCGCGCGGCACGGCGAAAACAGCAAGAACAGTGTTGTTCTGTCGATGGCGTTCAGACGCTGCCCAACGACGTCTCAACGCCATCCTTGCGGTCGGGGCGCTGCAACACGATGGCGTTGTAACGCTGGACGTAGCGTTGAAACGCTGAGAACGCAACTCAACGCTGCAGGCTACAACGTTGCAACGCTGTAACGATTGGAGAATGAATGCGCGCGAACGTGTCCGTTTTCAGTTTTTTTTATTTATTAATTTTTCAGTTTTTTTTTTAAAAAACGTTTTAATTAATTTAATTATTAATTATTTTATTATTTTATTAAATATTATTAATATAATTGTTATATTAATTTTATTTAATTAAATAATTACCCCTAGGTGCCAAAAACCTATCCAAATTTGCTATTTAATTATTTTATGCATGAGATGTATAATTTTAATTAATTTCTATGTGCATAATGTATGCCATATAGATTTAAAATCTCACCTTAGGTTAAACATAATCATGCATCATGTATATTATAAGAGTTATAATATAGTTTGCATGATAGGTTATATTATAAGAGTTATAATGTAATTAAATGCATATTTAATTTAATTAATATAAGTGTTATATTTTAGATTAATGTATGCTCATGCATTTATATTCATGTGATGAATGATAATTATGTTATAGTATATAGTTATTCATGTGATGAATGATCCAGCACTATAACATAGAAATGCATGCAACCTATGTTAATTATTAGTTTTAAAGTATTTAGAACTTGAATAATTAGACTTAGTTTTCTAATTTTCTAATGAGATTAGAATTTTAGAAAATCAAATATAATCTTTGAATGGTGACTGATTAGTAACTCTGTCTAAGAAAGGTTTTGTCTAAGGTCAGTATTTAAGTTGACGCTATGAACACCCCTACTCGAAACCGACCGGGAGTGAATTCGGTCCGGAGATTCTTAGATTATATTTACGTGAGCGCCGTTAATTAAGTGTTAATTAATTTTCTCACATAGACCTAAGTTAATAATGTGATTATAGACTTGGGCTAAATACCATATAAGAGTTATATTGGTAGACTTAGGTAATTTTTAGCCGATTATCTAGGTCAATCACTATTAAAATTAAAGTACTGAGTGGGAGAAAATATAATGTATAAGATACATTTGAATTTCCAACCACAAATCTCCGTTAAGTCCGCACCGTGAGATCTATACTCGGCCTCGTGGCGGAAATGGGGCGCGCCTTCTTCTCGTGGCATTTGTATAGATCAATATCATCGTGGATGGAGAGAGTTCTATAGTGAGTGGGAGCGGGACTTGTGAAAACGAGACCCACGGTCTCTTCTTTCGATTCACACCGTGAGACACCTATGATCTGCCTGCTAGTTTGGCCTGGACCACACAATCCCTTCGGAGGGCTTGATCATAGGAGTCAGAACACAGTGAATTCCAGAAAGGGATACAGTTTCCTGGTTGGTTTTCCTTCTTAGTTCACCCTTCGGTGGCTATTGTTAGGACGGATACTTGGAAACTTAAAGATTGAGGGTGACACTCACAGAATTCGTTAAGTCTTAATGAATTCGACCGAACAATGGTAATTGGATGCCTAATGGAATAAGAGTTATTCTGGGATTAGGGTCTGATCGAGAAAGTCTCGTCCTAGAGGAGGAGTGTTCTGTTCACCCTTCGGTTGCAGTTATTCTAAACATTTATGGTTTCATTGCAAAATTTTGATTGACCTAGGGATCATGAAAACATCATTGCTAAAATTTAGATTGGTTTTTCAAAAAGGTTTTTGCGAGACTAATACAAAGTTTTTCTTAAATTTTCAACTAAAAATGTCTAGCGCTATTATAGCTTTACTTGCTTCCGATAAGTTAGTGGGAGATAATTACCAGAGCTGGAAAAACAACATCAATACAATTTTGGTGACTAACGACATAAAGTTCGTGTTGTCTGAGGAGTGTCCTCAGATGTCGGGCTCGACCGCATCGCGAGTCGTTCGCGATACGTACGATCGATGGATCAGGGCCAATGAAAAGGCCAAGGTCTATATAATTGCCAGCATGTCTGATGTTTTGGCAAAGAAGCATGAGCTGATGGTTTCCGCTAAGGAAATAATGGAGTCCTTGCAGGAAATGTTTGGACAACAGTACTTTCAGGTCCGGCATGACTCGCTCAAATACATTTTCAACGCTCGGATGAAAGAGGGGTCGTCTGTCCGTGAACATGTTCTAGACGAGATGAATGGGGCTTCGATCGACGAGTCGAGCCAGATCAGTTTTATTATGGAGAATTCCGAAGAGTTTCCTTCAGTTTCGTAGCAATGCTTTTATGAACAAAATTAGCTACACTCGACTACCCTTCTCAATGAGCTACAATTTCTTCACTGAGACAGTGGTCGTGAATCTGAGGCAAATGTTGCCTACAGGTCTTATCACAGGGGTTCGACCTCTGGAACAAAACCTGTTGCTCCTTTACGCCCAAAAGAGAAAAAGAGGATGAAGAGGGGTAAAACTGACCGAGCTGTCGCCCGGAAGGGCAAGAAGGTCAAGGAGGTTGCAAAGAAAGGAAAGTGTTTCCACTTCAATGGTAGTGGACACTGGAAGAGAAACTGTCCCAAATTACTAGCCGAGAGGAATAACCAAGGTAAATGTGATTTACTTGTTGTAGAAACATGTTTAGTGGAGAGTAATGACTCTTCCTAGATATTAGATTCAGGTGCCACTAACCACGTTTGTTCTTCTTTTCAGGGGATTGATTCCTGGCAGCCGTTGCGAGAGGGTGAGGTGACTCTACGGGTTGGATCTGGGGAGCTTGTTACTGCTGCAACAATCAGCACGGTGAAGCTGCATTTTAGCGGGAAATACTTATTGTTAGGCAATTTGTACATAGTCCCAGGGTTTACTAGAAATCTTGTTTCTATTTCCTGCTTAATTGAACAATGTATTTACGTTTCTTTTGAATTAAATAAAGCGTTTATTTCTTTCAAAGGGAATGTTTTTTGTTCAACTTCAATTGAAAATAATCAGTATGTTTTAAAACTCAATTCGGTTAAAAGTGTTTTAAATACTGAATTGTTTAAAACTTCGGAAACACGAACTAAGAAAGAAAAAATTTCTCCAAAAGAAAATGCCCATCTTTGGCATCTACGGTTAGGCCACATTAATCTCAATAGGATTGAGAAACTGGTGAAGAGTGGACTTCTAAACGAGTTGGAAGAAAACTCTTTACAAGTATATGAGTCATGCCTTGAAGGCAAAATGACCAAACGTCCTTTTAGTGGAAAAGGATATAGAGCCAAAGAGCCTCTTGAGTTAGTACATTCTGACCTCTATGGTCCGATGAATGATAAAGCTCGGGGCGGTTATGAGTACTTTGTGTCATTCATAGACGATTACTACAGATATGGATATATTTACCTAATGCATAAGAAGTTTGAAACTCTTGAAAAGTTCAAGGAGTATAAGACTGAGGTTGAGAACCTCTTAGGTAAAACGCTTAAAACACTTTGATCGGATCGAGGTGGAGAGTACATGGACACTGAATTCCAGGACTATATGATAGAACACGGAATTACGTCCCAACTCTCAGCACCTGGTATGCCACAGCAGAATGGTGTATCTGAGAGGAGAAATAGAACCTTGTTGGACATGGTTCGATCAATGATGAGCTATGCTCGTCTCCCTGATTCTTTCTGGGGGTACGCAGTAGAGACTGCGACTTACATTTTCAACAATATTCCATCAAAGAGTGTTTGTGAAACACCCTTTGAGCTCTGGAGTGGACGTAAAGGCAGTTTACATCACTTCAGAATTTGGGGATGCCCGACCCATGTGTTGGTGTCAAACCCGAAGAAGTTGGAACCCCGTTCAAAATTGTGCCTATTCGTAGGTTACCCTAAAGAGACTAGGGGTGGTCTGTTTTACGATCCCAAGGAAAATAGGGTGCTTGTGTCGACAAACACCATTTTCTTAGAGGAAGACCACATCAAGGATCACTTACCAAGAAGAAAAATTGTATTGAATGAAATGGACAGTACATCAGCAAGAGTTGCTGATGGAGCTAGTACGTCAACAAGCGTTGTTGACCCTAGCACGTCTAGTCAAATCCGTTCCCAAGAGTTGGGAATGCCTCGACGTAGTGGGAGGACTGTGAGGCAGCCCGATCACTATATGGGTTTAGCTGAAACCTCAATTGTCGTTGTTGACGATGACTGTGAGGATCCATTGACCTATAATCAGGCAATGGCTGATGTTGATAAAGACGAGTGGATTTAAGCTATGGACCAAGAAATGGAGTCTATGTACTTCAATTCTGTCTGGGAGCTTGTGAATCAACCGGATGGGGTAAAACCTATTGGTTGTAAATGGATCTACAAGCGTAAACGTGGCGTAGATGGGAAGGTGCAAACCTTCAAAGCCCGACTAGTGGCAAAGGATTTTACCCAGGTTGAAGGGTTGACTATGAGGAGACCTTTTCACCTTTTGCCATGGTAAAGTCAATCAGGATCCTTCTGGCCATCGCCGCGTATTATGACTACGAGGTATGGCAGATGGATGTCAAGACAACCTTTCTGAATGGCAAACTTGACGAGACCATTTACATGGACCAGCCCAAAGGGTTCATTGCCCAAGGCCAAGAGCAAAAAGTTTGCAAGCTTCATAAGTCCATTTATGGACTAAAACAAGCTTCGAGGTCTTGGAATATAAGGTTTGAAGAGGCAATCAAATCTTATGGATTTGATCAAAATGGCGACGAACCATGTGTCTACAAGAAAATCGTTGACAAAACTATCGCATTTCTGGTGTTGTACGTGGACGATATTCTTCTCATTGGGAATGAGGTAGAATTTCTTACTGACGTTAAGAAATGGCTAGCTTCACAATTCCAAATGAAAGATTTGGGAGAAGCTCAGTATGTTCTAGGTATCCAGATAGTCCTAACCTAGGAAGAAGCATACTAGCCTTGTCTCAAGCATCTTATATTGACAAGATGTTGTCTAGATATAAGATGCGTAACTCCAAGAAGGGCTTGCCGCTTTTAGGCATGGGGTTCACTTGTTCAAGGATCGGTGTCCTAAGACTCCTCGAGATGTTGAGGATATGAGACGTATTCCATATGCTTCAGCTGTAGGGAGCCTGATGTATGCAATGCTGTGTACTAGGCCCGACATCCATTATGCAAAGAGGAATTGTCGAGAGATATCACCCAATCAAGGATTAGATCACCGGACAACCAGTAAAGACAATCCTCAAGTATCTTAGGAGAACGAGGAACTACAACTTAGTGTATGGGCGTGGGGATTTGATCCTTACAGGATACACGAATTCTGATTTTCAGACCGATAAGGATTTTAGGAAATCTACTTCACGGTCAGCCTTCATTTTGAATGGAGGAGCTGTAGTATGGCGAAGCATCAAGCAGGGATGCATTGCTGATTCCTCTATTTTAGAACTATTCTTAGCCATAGTTTTTCTTTAAAAACATAAATGTTGATAACTGAATCATGCCTAAATTAATTTTGTATAGTTTCATGGAGTTTTTGACAGAATGTTCTTTAGGAAACTTAAGCACGTTTTGTATTAGTGGGTAACTATATGTTAAAGTATGGAAACTAGTTATGGAAGTATGATTTCCTCTAGAGAATGCCTTGTATAAGTTCACTTAGAAACATGTTTAGGAAAGTTATATGCAAATGTTGAGAGATTATTGTATGTATTTTGAAAACATGATTTCCATGGTAAACAAAGTATGCCCCTGTAAGTTGTTAACCCCCAGTACTGAAGGACATCGAGAAGGTACTTGGGAGGGAAGAATAGTGTTTTCCCGATACTGAAGGACAATGAGAAGGTATTCGGGTAGTAAATGGTCTCATCCTAATACTGAAGGACATGGAGAAGGTATTAGGAAAAACCAAAGTGCCCAATGGCATTTCACGTGCACGAGAGAGAGGTATGAACATTATTGGTATAAATTTAACTATACCACCGCTAAGGTTCGAAAGTGGTATCATGCCATGAGTTTTGTTGTATTGAGCTTCTACATTATTGATATATCTACCCTCAATATAGTACTACATTTTGAGATTTATACTATACATAAGTGGTGACTTAAACCTGTAAATTGAAAGCATGGCTTGATTATGTTTACAAACAAATCTTAAGTTATTTTCTACTTATTGTCTGCCCATTATTATGCTTCACCTCTGAGCTTATAATGTTTTAAAAATAGACACTCACTGGGCTTCCCAGCTCACGTATAGATTATGTTTACTTTTCCCAGGCAGCAGACGAGTTCCCGGTGCTTAGCCTTGACAGGACCTGTTTGCCACCACGCCGTTTTAGCTCTTTGTATATACACTTTCTTATGTATATGGTTTGTAGTTAAAACATATTAGTTGGGTTGTAATAACTTTAAGGCATTATGACTAGCTAAAGAACATAGTACTGGAAGTGAATGTGTCGTGCTTATATGTGTATTCAATGTTCAATCTTGCTTGTTCAAACGTGTTCTGTTGCGTTTAATTTTAGGTTAAGTCTTTGGTTAGTCAGGGAGAGCAAGTAAGGGAGTTGGTTATCTCTGTCTTTGCATCTATTCCTAGGTTAAGCAAGTAAGCTAGATGGGGGTGTGACAACTTGGTTTCAGAGCAAAAGGTTTTGGGAAAGGAACAAGGTTCATGCATTAAACTAGGAGCTTGTTGTCTTAACTATTTTAATAAGATTGTATAATTTAGGACCATGGCTCGAGGTGGCAAACGAGGCAGGCAAGTGGAGGCCACAACTGAAGAAGCTACTGGTGGTAGAGGAAGAGAGGTATTAGAGGGAGAGTCTAGTCATCCTCACCAAGAGGTGAACATGGAGAAACAGATCTTTACGAGGATAACTCAAAAATTAGCTGAAAGTGTTGGATCAGCACAAGCAGATCCAAAAAAGAAGTATGGCATTGAAAGACTGAAGGCGGTAGGTACAACAACATTTGAAGGCACGACAGATCCCATATAATAAGATAGTGAAAGCATGCTTAACTTAAAGATGTGTAATTTGACTCCAAGCATTAGCTAAATTCTTCTGGCACGGGTTAGGTTGTTCATCAATGTATAAATTGTAATAAATTAGTGGTTGATGCCATGATTGGATTTATGAGGTTTTAATGTTTTTAACGATGCATGAGGATTAAAATTTGACCACTTTAACTTCTCTTAAAATTCACGAACTTGGAAAAACTAGTGAATTATGAAATTAAAATTTCATTATAGGATCTTGAGTTAATTAGGGATAATTGACCCACCTAGAACCTTAAAATAATGAGCGTAATTTAGGTTGCAATTGGGAAATTGTTGGTTTTAAAATTTAGTGATTTTGGAAATATTCACTTGATCACATGTGTAGGGAAATTCAAGGCATCAACCACACATTTGTTATTCTAATTATACATGAAACATCATTTTAACCGTAGCCTATCTCTTAATCTAGAAGCCCCAGTTTTCTCTCGTTTAGTTTATGTTATTAATGTTTTCACATACTTTCATTTGTTGCATTAGTCTTAATTATATTTAACTCATTCAAACAACAAAAATCAAATTTCTATTATTGCATTTACTTATTCTTAACAAAATTTTGCATGCCCATGCATTGCACCAAAAACAAGGAGAAAAATTTTTAGGACACTCATTGGTTTAGATTCTCCTAGTCCTCGTGGGATCGATACTTTACTTATCACTTGCTGCACTTGATCGTGCATACTTCCACGTGAAGGAAGAGTCAGAGTCTCATCCTAAGAAACTAGGTTCAGCATGCAAATAGAAGGAAAAAACAGTAAGGGAACTTACTTGTTGAAGAACCTTTTCTTCGTGATTTCATTCTCCGATCACGAACACTACGTGAACACGATTTCCTCGAACAAACCAACGAACCAGACACATCGGAAAAGGGCTTCTCTGTTGTTATCTTTTAGGTTGAAGGAGAGTGGGTGGGACTCCTTTTGGTGAAAGGGAGGAGAGTTTGAGAGAAGGTTGAGAGAGTTCTTGAGTTCCTTTTGGTGAGAAACCCAACAAATGAACTTTCAAGTGAGTAATCCTTCATGCAAAGGAGTTTAAATAATGGTGATATGTGTTACCACCTATTTACCATTCTACCTCAACCATAGATTATGCAAATCATATTTGCATACTCACATATAATAAGATATCTCATATCTCATTATACAAATTATATTTGTATAATTGTGGATTTTAAATTGAATCACATTCAATTTAATTTCTCTCCATCAAATTTCTCCAAAATAGCCCTGTTGTGGGTGAAATTGGACCAAGAAGAAAAATCTAAATTATAAAGGAATCTTATCATATAAGATTAACATTTATAAATCTCATTCCTACATAGAAAGGGAAATCTATTTAAATCCTTATCTGAAAAGGAAAAGGAAAGTCAAAGATCCTATAAATAAATCATTATGACTCAAAGACAGGTAGTTCAACTGAACCTTCATCCTCAAAACTCTAGTTTATTACACTCAAATTCTCCATACTAACTTAAGCATCGGAGCTGGTGTGATAAATGTCACATCGGTCCTAACTTTTTCTCTATTACAGATCACCTCTTCGTCCAAATTATAAATTTACAGTTGTTGTCACGTGAAGATCAGGTGAGATTTCTCTTGGTCAGATTTTGACAACAACAGTTGGCGCCGTCTATGGGGAACGTGAGTGCTCTACCTTGAATTTATAATCGAGAAAATCAAAACTATGAAGACATATGTTTGTTTGGGGATTCTGCATACAATATCAAAAAGGATGAGTAATCATGCCAACAAAAACTATCGAAACATCGAAGACGAAGATTGAAGAAGGCACCTTTGTAAGAGACCCTGCCATAGGGAAATCTTCAATGGTGAATGAGGACGTGGGAGAAACTAGTTCCCCTATCATAAAACCAAAGGATAAGCTGATCCTTGACAGGAATCAATCAAAAGAACAGCGACACGTTGAATGCATCAAGACAAGCAAAGTAAGCAGAATGAAGTCTACAATCGAATTTTCAACAGGAAAGCTTAGTTGAGGTCGATCCCAAGGTCCCCTATCCCAGGAAACTACTAGCTCTGATATCCAGAGCTTCATCAGAGAGCGACGAAGATTGCGAGTCGAGGCCGAGGGGAGAGTTTCTGCTGGGACTCCTTTTTGGAAAGACAAACTCTTAAAGATTCAGAAAGAATATGGGGTTATTCAAGAAAACGTTCAAAAGCATCAAGAAGCCGAAGGATTCAACTTAGAAGTCCCAATCGAATAGATATATCCACCATTCACATACAAGATCATGGAATATAAGGTACTTGAAAATTTTTAAATACCAATCATACCTCTCGAGAAGATTCTGATGGAAATTCAAAACTTTGATCTCATTTATCTTCTTTGTACGGTATTTCTTTTCTGTTGTTCCTTTTAACTATCTGATGAGCTTTTTTATAACTTTGTGTACGACCATTTATATTGCATGTTCTTCACATGTTTTTGTCTCTTTCAGTGAATAGACTTTGGGTGTCAAGGACATATGATGAGGATGCTAAAAGGGTGCCAACCTATTTGGGATGATTGGGTGCACCTACTGATTCATTGCTCCCAGTATTTACTTAAAAAAAAAAGTATCCAAAAAATATGAGAGTTGCAGCAGAAAAAAGAGACCGAAGCAAATATGGTATTTTCCGAGAATATTTTCAACTAAAAGATGAAATTGAGACTCTGATTAGAGAAAGATACCTAAAAGATATCATCCAGATGATGAACAAAAGTGGTCAAAGTCGACCAACCAAGATCGAGGATGACAAGAGAACGAGCCACAACGAGAGATCACATGACTAGGAAGTCAAGAAGCCAGAGAAACACCAATTAGTGACAAAGAAGACTGACATCTCTAGAAATTGATTTTTATGTTTCTATGAGAGGATGATAAAAAAATAACCCTCTATGGAATTGATTTTCATCTTCCCTGGAAAAATAAGTCATATGGAAGGTTGAGTTTAACCTCACGAGGTTAGACCGAAAAGTCTTAAGGTTGATCTGAAGCGAGACTTTGGAAATATGAAATAAATTTCTAGGGAATTGATTTTCATCTTCCCTGGAAAAATAAGCCCTATGGAAGGCTGAGTTTTACCTCACGAGGTCAGACCTGCAAATCCTAAGGCTGATTCGAAGCGAGACTTTGGAAATATTTAGTAACCTTCTAGGGAATTGATTTTCATCTTCCCTGAAAAAATAAGTCCTATGGAAGACTGAGTTTAACCTTACGGGGTTAGACCCCCAAATCCTAAGGCCGATACGAAGCGAAACTTTGGAAATATTTTAGGGAATTGATTTTCATCTTCCATGAGAAAATAAGTCCTATGGAAGTCTGAGTTTAACCTTACGGGGTTAGACGTGCAAATCATAAGACTGGTCTGGAGCGAGACTTTGGAAATATTGTAGGGAATTGATTTTCATCTTCCCTAAGAAAATAAGTCCTATGGAAGACTGAGTTTAACCTCACGGGGTTAGATCTGCAAATCCTAAGGCTTATCCGAAGACGGACTTTGGAAATATTTAGTAACGTTCTAGGGAATTGATTTTAATCTTCCCTGAAAAAATAAGTCCTATGGAAGACTGAGTTTAATCTTACGGGGTTACACCTGCAAATCCTAAAGCTTATCTAAAGCGAAACATTGGAAATATTGTCGGGAATTGATTTTCATCTTCCTTAAGAAAATAAGTCCTATGGAAGACTGAGTTTAACCTCACGGGGTTAGATCTGCAGATCCTAAGGCTGATCCAAAGCAGGACTTTGAAAATATTTAGTAACCTTTAGAGGAATTGATTTTCATTTTCCCAGAGGAAAATCTCTCAATAAGCGGTATATTATACTCTCAAATTGGACCTCATATTGTAGGCTCATAAGCATTAAGACACACCATGAACTCCAAATAGAGAGTGGGGGCTAATGTTGTAGGTGAAATTGGACCAAGAAGATAAATCTAAACTACAAAGGAATCTTATCATATAAGATTATCCTTTTTAAATCTCATTCCTACATAGAAAGAGAAATCTGTTTAAATCCTTATCTGAAAAGGAAAAGGAAAGTCAAAATCCTATAAATAGATCATTATTACTCAAAGACAGAGAGTTCAACTGAACCTTCATCCTCAAAACTCTAGTTTATTACACTCAAATTCTCCATACTAACATAAGCATCCGAGCTGGTGTGATAAATGTCACATCAGTCCTAACTTTTTCTCTTTTACAGGTCACCTCTTCTCCCAAATTATAAATTTACAGTTGTTGTCACGTGAAGATCAGGTGAGATTTCTCTTGGTCAGATTTTTGCAACAACAAGCCTAAACTGAAAAATTAGGCTAACCTATAGTTTATTATAAATCTCATTCACATTAAACTATGTAATATGTCAATCAAATCTCATGTGAATGATGTAGTTCTCCTTTTAATGAATTTGAACACTTCAAATTAACATCAAACTATAAACCCTATATTTCTCCATTTTGAGCCAGCCAAGGGACCTAATGGACCTACAGGTGACGAGCTCCAATGATCTTATACTAACCTGTCAAACTCTTTGACCCGGTTAATCAACATTCATTAGCTATGGTAACACTCCACTGAAGTACATAGTTGCACTCCCATCACTGTAGTACAAGTTTTGTCCATTGATATAACAAATGCCCATGAGTCGACCCTTCACAGGTTGTTCGTAAACACTGCTTGGTAAAATTACCGATTTACCCTTGTGTCTACTTCTTCTTCCTTAAGTCCCCACTGCTCCTCTAATAAAAAACAACGTAGTAATGGTCCAACCATATACAACATCCCTCTCGACCCAGTGACAAGGTGGGCGCCCGTTGTCCAAGCCCCGGAGACAACACTTAAGGAAACAACCCCTCTAGTTTTCCTAAAGTCGCGAACGAGTGAATTCCATCTCGCGTAGTTAAGTTCTCAGCTACCCACGTTGTTTTGTCCCTGAGAACATAGGCATATTGGGCGAGTAACTGTGGCCACCCTCACCCGTACTAGTCAAAGGACCGTCCCCTACGGACAGGAGTGTTCGAATGTATGTCCTAATCTCGTTTTGTTTGTAATATTACCATTTAAAATTAATAAGAGTTATTTCTATCATCACTTTGTGTCTCACAATTTTTACAAACTTTGTCCAATAAACTAAGCTCTAGCGTCATTGAATATATGAGAGAACTAGAACTTGAACGGTGTGTAGTGGACACACAGGGAGGATAACGTTCGAGTTAATGACTCGAACGGTCTACAGTATATAGATATGGTTGACACCTAATCCTGGATACGTCCTGGATGCGACCCGCTTTGTTTAAGATACAAACGAGGTGATCTAACTCGTTCACGTGGTTGACATGCGAGTGGGGGCATCCTTTGCAATGAGATTGTACAAAACCAAACCGTGAATTATTAGACCTACTGATTTAACACCGTTAAAAGTATGGGACTAATAATCTCGTAGATGACCATTAATAACTCGACATGAATCCCAAGCGTTTTACGGACTTCTGTCATCAGGCGGCTTTCCTTTGACTAGTACAGGTGAGGGAGGTCACAATTAGTCCCCCAATATGCCTATCTTCTTAGGGACAGGACCACGTGGGGAGCTGGGAACTTAACTACGCGAGATGGAATACACTCGTTCCCGACATTAGGGAAACTAGAGGGGTTGTTCTCTTAAGTGTTGTCTCCAGGGATTGGACAACAGACGCCCACCCTCTCACTGGCCCGAGAGGGGTGTTGTGTATGGTTGGACCATTACAACATTCTTGTTTATTAGAGGAGCAGTTGGACTAAAGGAGCAAGAAGTAGACATAGGGGTAAAACGGTAGTTTGACCCAACAGTGTCTGCGAACAACCTGTGAAGGGTCGACTCACGGGCATTGGTTATACAATGGATAGAACTAGTGTTACAGTGACGGGAGTGCAACTGTGGGCTTTAGTGCAATGTTACCGTAGCTAATGAATGTTGATTAACCGGGTTAAAGAGTTTGACATGTTAGTCTCGAATCAATGGAGCTCGTCACGTGTAGGTCCATTAGGTCTCTCGATTAGCTCAGACTTGATTAATAGAGGGTTTACAGTTTTGGTGTGAATTTGATGTGTACAAGTTCACTAAAGGTAATTATGTCATTTATATGAGATATGAATGACGTATTATACAAAAGTGATTTGTATAATTAGATATGAGATATCTTATTATATGTGGTTATCTAAATATGATTTGCATAATCTATCGTTATGGTTAAATGGTAAATAGGTGGAGATTTCAACTCCACCTATCTGTAGGGAATGAGAATCCTCGCGCAGCGGAAGACGATCAAATCGTCGTGGTATCATCATGCAACATGTGTTTATTAAAATTTATCTAACTATTAGATCTAGGCTAAACATGCTGAAATTTTACAACAAGAGGAAAATACTTGTTGTAGACCAATTCAACAATTTTTCTTGTTGATCACGAACTCTTCGTGCTTCTCGATCTCTACGAACTCTTCCCACGATTAGATTCCAAACACTACCAAAATAGATCTTCTTGGTTGTTCTCTTTTGGAGAAGGGAGGTCGGTGGGAACTTTTGTGTTTTGGAAAGAGAGGAGAAATGAGAGAGTAGAGAGAATTCACTCTTGGATTCTTAGGTCAAAATCCAAAAAATGAGAGCTTGGCTTACCAAAGCCCTTTTGCAAAAGGGATTAGATAGTGGAATGATGGAGTTCAAAACTTCACATTATTACCACTTTACCACAAGCATAGGTTATGTAAATCTCATTTACATAATCACATAGTATAAGATATCTCATATTTCATATTGCAAATCTTATTTGCAACAATTGTATATTAATTAAATTGAATCACATCTAATTTAATTTCTCTCAATTAATTTCTCCATTTAGCCATTGATTGAACAATTATGCTAACATATAGTTTATTATGAATCTCATTCATATTAAACTATATATTATATCACTTATATCTCATATAAATGATATAAATAATCTTAAAGTGAAATTGAACACTTCAATTTCCTGTGAAAACATTAACCCTTCTTTTATTCCAGATTGAGCCAACCAAGGGACCTAATGAACCTACAGTGACGAGCTCCAATGATCTGATGTTAACCAGTTAAACTCTTTGACCCGGTCAACCAATGTTCATTAGCAACAGTAACACTACACTATAACCTGTAGTTGTACTCTCATTAGTGTAGAATATTACGTGTCCAATGATATAACCAATACCCATGAGTCGACCCTTCACAGGTTGTTCGTAGACACTGCTGGGTCAAATTACCGTTTTACCCCTGTGTCTACTTCTTGTTCATTAAGTCCCCACTGCTCCTCTAATGAACAACATATTGTGATGGTCCAACCATACACAACACCCTTCTCGGTCGGTGAGAAGAAGGTGGCGCCTGCTATCCAAGCCTCGGAGACAAAGACTTAAGGGAACAACCCCTCTAGATTCCCTATAGGCGAGAACGAGTGAATTCCATCTCGCATAGTTAGGTTCTCAGCTCTCTACTTGGTTCTGTCCCTGAGAAGATGGGCATATTGGGCAAGAAACTGAGACAACCCTCACCCGTACTAGTCAAAGGACAGACCCCCGCAGACAGGAGTCCGTAATACGCTCAAGATTCATGTCGAGTCACTAATGGTCATCTATGAATTTATTAGTCTTTATTGTCAACCTTGTTAAATCAGTAAGTCTAATAATTCACGGTCCGATCTTGTACAATCTCATTGTACAGGATGCCCCCAGTCGCATGTCAACCACATGAACGAGTCAGATCACCTCGTTTATATCTAATACAAAGTGGCCGCATCCACAGTGTATCCAGGATTAGGTCTCCAACCCCATCCTTATATTGTAGACCGTTCGGGTCATTAACTCGAACGTGATCCTCCTTGTGTGTCAACTACAAACTGTTCAAGTTCTAGTTCTCTCATATATTCAATGACCCTAGAGCTTAGTTTATTGGAAAGGTTTAAAATATTGCGAGACACAAAGTAAAGAAATGAATAACTCTTATTAATTTTAAAATAATATTTTATAAACACGAGATTAGGACAGAAATCCCAACAAACTCCCACTTGGACTAAGCTATTGGAGAAGATACATTTCCAAAATGTATTTGAGTTAAAATGAAAAATACAATAAACTAGGGCATTGAATACCCGTTTACACATCTCCCACTTGCCCTAGTCAGGAAGCTCTCGAATACTTAGAATCTCTAGGTGACCCTCAAACACTTTAGCCGTGAGGGGCTTTGTAAATGGATCAGCTACATTGTGCTCCGATGCTATCTGCGTGATTGTCACGTCTCCACGATGCATAATTTCCCGTATCAGATGATACTTGCGCTCAATGTGTTTACCTCTCTTATGGCTTCGATGCTCACGGAGTTGGCTACTGCATCACTGTTACCACAGAACAGTGTGATTGGCAAATTCATATTTGGAACAACTTCCAAATCCGTCATGAACTTCCTAAGCCAAAGAGCTTCCTTTGAAGCTTCGCAAGCCGCAACATACTCTGCTTCCATAGTGGAATAAGCGATGCATCCCCACTTGATGCTTCACCATACTACAACTCCTCCATTCAAAATGAAGGTTGACCCCGAAGTGGATTTCCTAGAATCCTTATCGGTCTGAAAATCAGAATCCGTGTATCTTGTAAGGATCAAATCCCCACAGCAATACACTAAGCCGTAGTTCCTCGTTCTCCTAAGTTACTTGAGGATTGTCTTTACGGTTTTCCAGTGATCTAATCCTGGATTGGACTGATATCTACTGACAATTCCTACTGCATAACAGATGTCGGGCCTAGTACACAACATTGCATACATCAAGCTCACCACAGCTGAAGCATATGGAATGCGTCTCATATCCTCAACATCTTGAGGAGTCTTAGAACACTGATCCTTAGACAAGTGAACCACATGCCTAAAAGGCAGCAAGCCCTTCTTGGAGTTCTGCATCTTATGTCTAGACAACATCTTGTCAATATAAGACGCCTCAGACAAGGCTAGGAATCTGTTCTTCCGATTCCAGACTATCTGGATGGCTAGAACATACTGAGCTTCTCCCAAATCTTACATTTCGAATTGTGAAGCTAGCCATTTCTTAACGTCAGTAAGAAATTCTACCTCATTCCAAACGAGAAGAATATCGTCGACATACAACACCAAAAATGCGATAGTTTTGTCAATAATTTTCTTGTAGACACAACGCTCGTCGGCATTTTGATCAAAGCCATAAGATTTGATTGCTTCATCAAACGTTATATTCCAAGACCTCGAAGTTTGTTTCAGTCCATAAATGGACTTATGAAGCCGGCAAACCTTTTACTCTTGGCCTTGGGCAATGAACCCTTTGGGCTGTGTAAGCCCTAAATCCTATTCTCTTTTATCATTGAGCACTCGTTCATGATGTTTTGAAATATGCAAAATCGTATAGGTTGCACTAAACGATGTCGTGATCGAATTTGGGAATCTATTGAATTTGGAGCTACAATGTGTCTAAACTTCATAAAGGGATAGGTAAACATTGAAATAAGCATATTAAAAGTTTCATTGAAGTAAGTTCAAATCATTAGCAATTTGGAGAAGTTTTAGGTGCATCATGTATTGAATGGAAGATCATATGTCTCACAGACTTGGGATAAGTTGGCTAAATGCTTAGGGTTTCTTTACACACTTATTTTGGTGTTTAAAAAAAAAAGAAAAGAAATGAAGTGAAGGATAAAAGGAAAACAAGGAAGGAAAAGCTCAAGCCATTTTGGTTTGGTTTGCTTTAAAAATAATGAAGAAAATGAAATGAAATGAATGGATATAATATTGTGTTTGGTTTTGTTTAGGAAATAAAAGGAAAGAAAAGAAAAGAAAGAAAGGGATAAAGGAAAGGAAAAGAAAAGGAAAAGAAAAGAAAAAGCAAAAGGAAAAAGACAAACTTTGCCTCCTTGGTTTATAAAATGACTTTATCTTCTCCATTTTCTTCTTCATTTATCAAAACCAAGCTGAAATTTCGTGGGAGAAGGAGAAAGGAAGAAGAAGGAAGCCATTTTTCATAAACTTGGAGCTGTAGTTGCGAGAAGAAAGGAGAAGAACTCAAGGGGATTCTTTATTGCAAAGAAGGAGATCAACTCAGACCAGTTCTGATGTTTTGGTCTTTTCGACCTCAAAAGAAGAGGTAAGAGTTGAGTTTTTGTTACATGAAAGTTAACTCAATTTGGAACAAAGTTTGTGAAGGAAGCTCGAACTAATACTGAAGTTAACTTACTGTTTTGTGAAGAGGAAGACAGAAGACAGAATTTGTTGTCAAATCTGGGAAGTCTCTCGATGTTTTGGTTGTTCTGATCTGTATACTTGGAGTTAGAAGCTCTAATTGGTATGGTTAGAAAGCTTATTCCATTTCCTACAAGTTTCATGAAGGAATCGTGAGAAGAAATTATTGGAAGATGTTGTAATCTTCAGGTCAAGTTTCAGGTTGCAGCAGAAGTGAAATCTGGAACAAAGAAGCAGATTCATTTTAGGGGTTAAGCTACTGAGGTAATTTCTAACCAATACGTTAGGAATCTCATTTTCATGTCTTCATAAGAGTTTTAGAGGATTCAAAAGGAAGAGTTTGGTATAAAGTACATTCTTTTTGGATAAGTAATGAAGAAGTTATGGCTGTCTGAAAACAGGGCAGAAAATCTGAAAATGCTGGAATTTTGAAAGTGTGTTTTCTTGCAAGTTTTAAGGTAAAAATCATGAGCTCAAGGTTCTAATGATTGATTTGGCTTGTTTGACAGGCCAAGAGCACATAGGTCAAGTTTACAAGCCAAGGTTCCAATTCTAATACTGTGAGTGACTCTATCTTAGAACTATGTTTGACCTATATTTTTCTTCATGAACATAAGTGTTGATAATTACATCTTGTTTGAACTAGTTGTGAATGGCTTCATGGAGTTTTCTAACATAAAGTTCATGATGGAACCTAAGCATGCTTTGAATTAGTTGTAACTATAAATCAAAGTATGGAAACTAAATTATGAAAGTATGCTTTCCTTTAGAGAATGTTTTGTGTAAATCCACTTGGGAACATGTTTAGATGATAATATGAAATTGTCAAGAAATCGTTGTATGTGTTATAAAGACTTGATTTCCATAGTAAACAAGTTATGCCCTTGATTTGATTAACCCCTAATATCAAGGACATTCGAGAAGGTACTTAGGGGGGTAATGAATCATGATATCCCGATACTGAAGGACAATGAGAAGGTATCCGGGAAGTAAATGGTTTTACCTAAATACTGAAGGACAATGAGAAGGTATTTGGGTAGTAAATGGTTTTACCTTAATACTGAAGGACATAGAGAAGGTATTAGGGAAAACCAAACGACCAAAGGTATTCCACGTGCACGTGAGAGAGAGAGAGAGAGAGGTATGAACCTTATTGGAATAAATGTAACTCTACCACCTCTATGGTTTGATGTGGAGTCATGTCATGTGCTTTATTGTTATGAGCTTTTATATTATTGATTTATCTACCCTCGAAAAGTTAGTACATTTCAAGTTGTGTGCTATGCACAAGTGGTGACTTAAAACTCAGAAATTGGAAGCATGGTTTGTTAATGTTTACAAACAGATGTTAAGCTATTTTGGACTTATAATCGCCATTATTATGATTCACCCGTGAGCTTATAATGTTTTAAAGATAGACACTCACCGAGCTTTTTAGCTCATTCTTTCAATGTTTTCAAACCTTTCGTAGAGATCGAGCTCTCGGTACTTCGACATCCTGCCATAGTCTCACTGGAAGTTCATAAGTTGTTAGTTTGTACGTGGTCGTGTTGTATAGCAAGTCGTTATGTAGTTATAGAAGTCTTATACATTAGCGGTTGTATATACAATGAGTTGTCTTGTGTTGTTTTGATGCACTTGACTTTTAGTTTCCAAGAGAGACTTGTGAAGGGTTTCTCCTTGTGTATGTTTAATAGTTGTCCAGGCCACTGCGTGTTATGTTAAAATGTTCCATATGCAAACATAGTATGTTTATCAAAGATCAGAGTCAGTGGTAGTATTGTTAAGAGGTAAACAATGTCTGTTGGTTTCACGCCGCCTTTCGGGCTAAGTAGCAGGTAGTTCGGGAGGGGGTGTGACAGGCTGGTCCATGTAGATGGTCTCATCAAGTTTGCCATTCAGAAAGGCTGTCTTGACATCCATCTTCCATACCTTGTAGTCATAATATGCAGCGATGGCCAGAAGGATCCTGATTTACTTTACCATGGCAACAGGTGAAAAGGTCTCCTCATAGTCAACCCCTTCAACCTGGGTAAAACCCTTTGCCACTAGTCGGGCTTTGAAGGTTTGCACCTTCCCATCTGCGCCACGTTTATGCTTGTAGCTCCATTTACAACCAATAGGTTTTACCCCATCCGGTTGATCCACAAGCTCCCAAAAAGAATTGAAGTACATAGACTCCATTTCTTGATCCATAGCTTTAATCCACTCGTCTTTATCAGCATCAACAATTGCCTGATCATAGGTCAATGGATCCTCACGGTCATCGTCAGGAGCGAAAACTGAGGTTTCAGCTAAACCCATATAGCTATCGGGTTGTCTCACAGTCCTCCCACTAGGTCGAGGCATTCCCAACTCTTGAAAACGGATTTGACTATACGTGCTAGGGTCAACAACGCTTGCTGACGAACTAGCCCCATCAACAACTCTTGCTGATGTACTGCCCATTTCATTCAATACAATTTTACTCGTTGGTAAATGATCCCTGGTGTGGTCTTCCTCTAGGAAAATGGCGTTTGTCGACACAAGCACCCTATTTTCCTTGGGATCGTAAAACAGACCACCGCTAGTCTCTTTAGGGTAACCTACGAATAGGCACAATTTCGAATGGGGTTCCAACTTTTTCGGGTTAGACACCAACGCATGGGTCGGGCTTCCCCAAATTCTGAAGTGATCTAACTGTCTTTACGTCCACTCCAGAGCTCGAAAGGTGTTTCACAAACACTCTTCGATGTAACATTGTTCAAAATATAAACTGCAGTCTCCACTACGTACCCCCAAAAAGAATCAGGGAGACGAGCATAGCTCATCTTCGACCGAACCATGTCCAACAAGGTCCTGTTTCTCCTCTCCGATACACCATTCAGCTGTGGCATACCAGGTGCTGAGAGTTGGGACGTAATTCCGTGTTCTATCATATAGTCCTGGAATTTAGTGTTCATGTACTCTCCACCTCGATCTGATCGAAGTGTTTTAAGCGATTTACCTAAGAGGTTCTCAACCTCAGTCTTATACTCTTTGAACTTTTCAAGAGTTTCAGACTTCTTATGCATTAGGTAAATATACCCATATCATGAGTAATCGTCTATGAAAGACACGAAGTACTCATAACTGCCCCGAGCTTGAACATTCATCATTCCACAGAGGTCAGAATTTAGTAACTCAAGAGGCTCTTTGGCTCTATATCCTTTTCCACTAAAAGAACGTTTGGTCATTTTGCCTTTAAGGCATGACTCACATACTGGCAAAAAGTTTTCTTCCAACTCGTTTAGAAGTCCAGTCTTCACTAGTTTCTCAATCCTATTGAGATTAATGTGCCCTAACCATCGATGCCAAAGATGGACATTTTCTTTTGGAGAAACTTTCGCTTTCTTAGTTCATGTTTCCACAGTTTTAAACAAATCAGTATTCAAAACACTTTTGACCGAATTGGGTTTCAAAACGTACAGATTATTTTCGAGTGAAGCTGAACAAATAACATTTCCTTTGCAAGAAATACACGGGTTATTTAATTCAAATGAAACTGAAATAGAGTGTTCAATTAAGCAGGAAATAGAAACGAGGTTTGTAGTAAACCCTGGAACAATGTACAAATTGTCTAACAATAAGTAGTTCCCGCTAAAATGCAGCTTCACCGTGCCGATTGCAGCAGCAGAGACAAGCTCCCCGGATCCAACTCGTAGAGTCACCTCACCCTCTCGCAGCGGCTGCCAGGAATCAATCCCCTAAAAAGAAGAACAAATGTGGTTAGTGGCGCCTGAATCTAATATCCAGGAAGAATCATTACTCTCCACTAAACATGTTTCTACCACAAGTAAATCACATTTACCATGGTTCTTCCTCTCGGCAAAGAATTTGGGACAGTTTCTCTTCTAGTGTCCGCTTCCATTGCAGTGGAAACACTTTCCTTATTCTGCAACCTTCTTGACCTTCTTGCCCTTCTGGACGGCAACTCGATCAATTTTACCCCTCTTCATCCTTTTCTTCCCTTTCGGGCGTAAAAGAGCAACAGGTTTTGTCACAGAGGTCCCCCTATGATAAGACCTGTGGGCAACATTTGCCTCAGATTCCTTGACCTGCTCAGTGGACCAAAATTCTCAGTGAGCTCATTGAGGAAGGTAGTCGATTGTAACTAATTTTGTTCATAACAAATTGCTGTTACTTTAAATCAAGGAAACTCTTCTAAGAGTCTCCATGAGAAAACTGACCTGGCTCGACTCGTCGATCGAAGCCCCATTCATCTCAGCCAGATTAAAGCGGGTCATCATGTCTAGAACATGTTCACGGACAGACGACCCCTCTTTCATCCAACCATTGAAAATGAATTTGAGCGAGTCATGCCAGACCTGAAAGGACTGTTGTCAAAACATTTCCTGCAAGGACTCCATGATTTCCTTAGCGGAAACCTTCAGCTCATGCTTCTTTGCCAAGACATCAGACATGCTGGCAATTATGTAGACCTTGGCCTTTTCATTGGCCCTGATCCATCGATCGTACGTATCGCGAACAACTCGTGACGCGGTCGAGCTCGACATCTGAGGACACTCCTCAGAAAGCACGAACTTTATGTCGTCAGTTACCAAAATTGTATTGATGTTGTTTTTCTACTGGTAATTATCACCCACTAACTTGTCGGAAGCAAGTAAAGCTATAATAGGGCTAGACATTTTTGGCTGAAAATTTAAGAAAAACTTTGTATTAGTCTCGCAAAAACCTTTTGAAAACAAATCTAGTTTTAGCAAATATGTTTCATGATCCCTAGGTCATTCAAAAGTTTGCAATGATACCCTAAAGATTTAGAATGACTGCCACCGAAGGGTGAACATAACACTTCTCCTCTAGGACGAGACTTTCTCGATCAGACCATTGTTCGGTCGAATTCATTAACACTTAACGAATTCTGTGAGTGTCACCCTCAATCTTTAAGTTTCCAAGTATCCGTCCAGACAATAGTCACTGAAGGGTGAACTAAGAAGGAAAACAAACGAGGAAACTGTATCCCTTTCGGGAATTCACTATGTTCCGACTCCCATGATCAAGCCATCCGAAGGGATTGTCTGGTCCAGGCTAAACTAGCAGGCAGATCATAGGTGTCTCGTGGTGTGAATCAAAAGAAGAGACCGTGGGTATCGTTTTCACAAGTCCCGCTCCAACTCACTATAAGTACTCTCTAAATCCACGATGATATTGATCTATACAAATGCCACTCGAAGGGGGACGCTCCCATTCGCACAACGAGGTCGAGTATAGATCTCACGGTGCGGACTTAAAAGAGATTTGTGGTTGGAAATTTAAATGTATCTCATACACTATATTTCCTCCCACTCAGCACTTTAATTTTATTAGGGATTGACCAAGATAATCGGCTAAAAATTACCTAAGTCTACCAATATAACTCTTATATGGTATTCAGCCTAAGTCTATAATCACATTATTAACTGAGGTCTATGTGAGAAAATTAATTAATACTTAATTCACGGCGCTCACGTAAATACAACCTAAGAATCACCAGCCTGAATTCACTCCCAGGTCGGTTTCCAGATAGTGGTGTTCCGCAAGCGTCAACTTAAATACCCCATGCTTAGACAAAACCTTCCTTAGACAGAGTTACTAATCAGTCACCATTCAAAGATTATATTTGATTTCCTAAAATTCTAATCTCATTAGAAAATTAGAAAACCTTAGTCTAATTATTCAAGTTTTAAAAACTTTAAAACTAATAATTAACTTAGGTTGCATGCATTTCTATGTTATAGTGTTGGATCATTCATCACATGAATAACTATATACTATAACATAATTACCATTCATCACATGAATATAAATGCATGAGCATACATTAATCTAAAATATAACAATTATATTAATTAAATTAAATATGCATTTAATTAAATTATAACTCTTATAATATAACCTATCATGCAAACTATATTATAACTCTTATAATATACATGATGCATGAATATGTTTAACATAAGGTGGGATTTTAAATCTATATGACATACATTAGACACATAAAAAATTAATTAAAATATACATCTGATGCATAAAATAATTAAATAGCAAAATTAGACCGGTTTTTGGCACCTAGGGACAATTATTTAATTAAATAAAATTAATATAACATTTATATTAATAATATTTAACAAAATAATTAAAGAAATAAAAAAAACTGAAAAAAAAGAAATAAATATCAACGGATATAAAACTGCCCACGTCGCGCGCATTAACTCCTCAATCATTAAAGCGTTGCAACGTTGTCGCCTATAGCGTTGAGCTGTGTCTTCAACGCCAGCGGCGTTGCAACGCTACGCCCAACGTTCCAACGCCATCGTGCTGCAGAGCCTCTGACCGCAAGCATGGCGTTGAGACGCCGTTGGGCAGCGTCTCAACGCCATCGACCGAACAACAAACGAAATTGCTGTTCTTCCACCGATTTTTGCCTGTTTCCGCTCCGATTTCTTCACAGCAACTCTTGCCACGAATGACCCGGACTTACAGACTCGATTTACAATACAATTGCGTAAAACATCGAGCCCTTACATTGATCTCATCAACATAATTGTAAATCTAATCTAGTGCCAATATCCGAAAACATCCATTTTGCAAAGCAAAACATTCATCTCATGAAAATATGGCAAAATACCCACCTAAATCTTAATAAAACAGTGCATAGATGAAGAACCATCGAAATGGCTCTGATACCAATTGAAGGGAATGAGAATCCCTGCGCAGCGGAAGACGATCGAATCGTCGTCGTATCATCATGCAACATGTGTTTACTAAAATTGATCTAACTATTAGATCTAGGCTAAACATGCTGAAATTTTACAGCAAGAAGAAAATACTTACTTGTTGTAGACCAATTCAAAAATTTTTCTTGTTGATCACGAACTCTTCGTGCTTCTCGATCTCTACGAACTCTTCCCACGATTAGATTCTAAACACTACCAAAATAGATCTTCTTGGTTGTTCTCTTCTGGAGAAGGGAAGTTGGTCGGAACTTTTGTGTTTTGGAAAGAGAGGAGAAATGAGAGAGTAGAGAGAATTCACTTTTGGATTCTTAGGTCAAGATCCAGAAAATGAGAACTTGGCTTACCAAAACCCATTTGCAAAGGGGATTAAATAGTGGAATGATGGAGTTCAAAACTTCACATTATTACCACTTTACCACAACCATAGGTTATGTAAATCTCATTTACATAATCACATAGTATAAGATATCTCATATCTCATATTGCAAATCTTATTCGCAACAATTGTGTATTAATTAAATTGAATCACATCCAATTTAATTTCTCTCAATTAATTTCTCCATTTAGCCATTGATTCAACAATTAGGCTAACATATAGTTTATTATGAATCTCATTCATATTAAACTACATATTATATCACCTATATCTCATATAAATGATATAAATACTCTTAAAGTGAAATTGAATACTTCAATTTCATGCCAAAACATTAACCCTTCTTTTATTCCAGATTGAGCCAACCAAGGGACCTAATGGACCTACAAAGATGGAGCTGCTCGAATGATTTGAGGTTAACCACCTAACTCTTTGACCCTGTCAACCAATGTTCATTAGCTACAGTAACACTCCACTATAGCCTGTAGCTATACTCCCATCAGTGTAGAATATTACGTGTCCACTGATATAACGAATACCAATGAGTCGACCCTTCACAGGTTGTTCGTAGGCACGGCTGGGTCCAATTACCGTTTTACCCCTGTGTCTACTTCTTATTCCTTAAGACCCCACTGCTTCTCTAATGAACAACATGTTGTGATGGTCCAACCATACACAACACCCTTCTCGGGCCGGTGTGAAGGTGGGCGCCCGCTGTCCAAGCCTCGAGGCAAGACTTTGGGGAACAACCCTCTAGATTCTCTATAGGCGGAATGAGTGAATTCCATCTCGCGTAGTTAGGTTCCCACTCTCTACTTGGTTACGCCCTCGAGAAGATAGGCATATTGGGCAAGAAATCGAGACCACCCTCACTCGCATTAGTCAAAGGACGTATCCCCGAGAGCAGAGTCCGTATTACGCCAGATTAAGGTCGAAATACTAATGGTCATCTATGAATTTATTAGGCTTTATCACAACGGTGTTAAATCGCAAGTCTAAGAATTCATCGTTTCGGTCTTGTACAATATCATTGTGCAGATGCTTTCACTCGCATGTCAACCACATGAACGCAGTCGAGATCACCTCGCTTATATCTAATACAAAGCGGTCGCATCCACAAGTGTATCCAGATTAGGTCTCCAACCCTATCCTTATCATGAGATCGTCAAATCATTAACTCGACGTGATCCTCCTTGTGTGTAAATTACACACCGTTCAAGTTCTAGTTCTCTCATATATTCAATGACCCTGGAGCTTAGTTTATTGGAGAGGTTTAAAATATTGTGAGACACAAAGTAAAGAAATGAATAACTCTTATTAATTTTAAAACAATATTTTACAAATACGAGATTAGGACAGAAATCCCAACACTATCACCATTATTCAAACTCCTTTCTAAGTAGGATTTCCAAACTCAAGGCTCATTTTTTTTATTTCTCACCAGAGAGCATTTGAAAATTCTTTAAACACTTCTCTCAACCTCTCCTCCCTTTCACCCAAAGAAGAGTTCCACAACTCTCCTTCTACCAAAAGTAGAACAACCGAGAAGACTTTCGGAACGTGTCCAGTTTATTGTTTGTTCGAGGAGATCAAATACGCTGAGATCGTGATCATGTAGGGTTCGTGACTGGAGAAGGAAAACGTGAAGACGGTTCTTTGACAAGTAACTACACCTAATGTTTTCTTCCTAAATTTCATGTTTAGCCTAGTTTTTATTGTTGGGATGTATGCCCTGATCTCATTTTGTTTGTAATATTACAATTTTGAAATTAATAAGAGTTATTTCATTCATCATTTTGTGTCTCGCAATTTTGCAAAATTTTTCCAATAAACTAAGCTCTCGGGTCATTGAATTTATTAGAGAACTATAACTTGAATGGTCTGTAGTGGACATATAGGGAGGATCACGTTCGAGTTCATGACCCGAACGATCTACAGTATATGGATAGGGTTGGAGACCTAATCCTAGATACGTTGTGGATGTGTCCCGTTTTGTATCAGATACAAATGCGGTGATCTGACTCGTTCATGTGGTTGACATGCGAGCGGGGGCATCTTGTGCAATGAGATTGTACAAGACCAGACCGTGAATTATTAGACCTACTAATGTAACACCGTTAACATTAAGGGCCTAATAACTTCGTAGATGACCATTGGTGACTCGACCTGAATCCCGAGCATCTTACGGGCTCACGTCTGCGGGTGTCTGTCATTTGACTAGTACAGGTGAGGGTGATCACAGTTACTCACCCAATATGCCTATCATCTCAGGGATAGGACCGAGTAGGCAGCTGGGAAATAAACTACGTCGATGGAATTCACTAGTTCCCGACCTTAGGGAAATTAGAGGGGTTCTTCCCTTAAGTGTTGTCTCCAGGGCTTGGACAACGGGCACCCACCCTCTCACTTGCCCGAGAGAGGTGTTGTGCATGGTTAGACCATAACAACGTTGTTGTTCATTAGAGAAGCAGTGGAGACTTAAGGAGGAAGAAGTAGACACAAGGGTAAAATGGTAATTTGACCCAACAGTGTCTACGAACAACCTATGAAGGGTCGACTCATAGGCATTGGTTATATCAGTGGTCACAACTTGTCTTCCACTGACGGGAGTGCAGCTACGGGCTTTAGTGGAGCGTTACCGTAGCTAATGAATGTTGATTAACTGGGTCAAAGAGTTTGACAGGTTAATCTCAGATCTTTGGAGCTCGTCTTGTGTAGGTCCATTAGGTCCCTCGGTTGGCTCAAACTTGATTAATAGGTGGTTTACAGTTTTGGTGTCAATTTGAAGTGTTCAAGTTCACTAAAGGGTAGTTAAGTCATTTATATGAGATATGAATGACATATTATATAGTTTAATGTGAAATAGATTCATAATAAAAATCCACAATTATACAAATGTAAATAGGTGGAGATTTCAACTCCACCTATCACCATTATTTAAACTCCTTTGCAAGAAAGATTTGGTAACACAAAGCTCATTTTTGGATTTCTCACCAAAGAGCTCTTGCATTCTCTCTCAACACTTCTCTCAACATCTCCTACCTTTCTCCTAAAAGAAGAGTCCCACAACTCTTCTTCTTCCAAAAGTAGAACAACCGAGAAACTTTGTGGAGGTGTCCGAGTTACTCACCGTTTGAGGAGTTCGAGTACGTTGAGATCGTGATCACGAAGGCTTCGTGAAGGGAGAAGGAAAACTTGAAGACGATTCTTCAACAAGTAAATAGACTTGTTGTTTTTCTTCTTAAATTTCATGTTTAGCCTTCTTTTTATGTGATAGAAACTATTTTAGGAAAATGAATTTCGCAACGATACCACGGAGATTCGATCACCCTTCCACTACACGGGATTTTATTCCGTTCAATTGCTATCAGAGCCAATCGTTGGCTTCTCGTTGTGCATTTGTTTTCTTTAAATTAGGTGGGTAATTCTTCAATTTCATGAGATGAATATTGTTTGGTTACATAATTGGGCGTTTTAGGTTTTGGCACTAGTTTAGGTTTATTTTATGTTTGATGAAATCAAATATAAAGGCATGTGTTTTTTGGGCAAATTAGAAAATAAATCGAGTTTGTAAGTCCGGGTCTTTGGCGGCAAGAGTTGTTGTGAAGAAATCGGAGCTGAAACGAGCGAGAAACGACGAAGAACAACAAGAGGAGCTTGATGTTTTGTCGACGGCGTTGAGACGTTAGTCTTCGGCGTCCAACGCTTTGAGCAAGGAAGGAGACCCTACTACAGATCAACGTTGCAACACCCTGGCGTGGAGCACGCGGCGTGCGACGCTGAGTGATGCAGCGTTGCAAAGGTGCACACAGCGTTGCAACGCTGCATGCATTGAGGGGCAGTTCGCGGGCGGTTCACATGCAACGTCGGCGTGATGATAGTTTCTCAAACATGGGTGATTTTCTTTTGTTTTATTTATTTATATTCAAATGTAAAATGTAATTTTACCTATTTTAAATTAAATTTATTAATTAATATTAATATAACTGTTATATTAATATTAATTAATTTATTTAATTCCCCTAAGTGCCAAAACCAATCCAATTTTTACTATTTAATTATTCTATGCATGAGATGTATGAAATATTTTTATTCAATGTGCATAATGTATGTCATATGAATAATTAGACTTAGGTTTTCTAGTTCAAATAAGATTAGAAACTGGAAATCAAAATATGACCTTTGAATGGTGACTGATAAATAACTCTGTCTAAGGAAGGTTTTGTCTAATGCTATGGTATTTAAGATGAATTCAGTCCTACCACGAAACCGACCTGAGAGTGAATTCGGTCCGGAGATTCTTAGGTTATATTATTGTGAGTGTCGTTCATTAAAAGTTGATTAACTTACTCACATTGACCTAAATTAATAATGTGATTATAAACTTATGCAAAATCAATATAAGCGTTATATAGGTAGACTTAGGTAAATATTAGCCGATTTATCTAGGTCAATCCCGAATTATACAAAGTTCTGAGTGGGAGGAAATAAAGTATATAAGATACATTTGAATTTTCGACCACAAATCTCCGTTAAAGTCCACACCGTGAGATCCATACTCGGCCTCGTGGCACAATTGGGAGCGTCCCCCTTCGGATGGTATTTGTATGGATCAATATCATAGTGGATGGAGAAAGTACCTATAGTCAGTGGGAGCAGGACCTATTAAAACGGGATTCACGGTCTCTTCTTTCGATTCACACCGTGAGACCCCTATGATTTGCCCGCTTGTTTGGCCTGGACTAGACAATCCCTTCAGAGAGCCTTGATCATGAGAGTCGAAACATCATGAATTCTCGAAAGGGATACAGTTTCCTTGTTGGTTTTCCTTCTTGGTTCATCTTTCGGTGGCTATTGTTTGGACGGATACTTGGAAACTTAAAGATTGAGGGTGACACTCATGGGATTCATTAAGAGTTAATGGATTCGACCGAAAACTAGTAGCTGGACGCCAAATGGAATAAGATTTATTCTGGGAATAGGGTCAGGTCGAGAAAGTCTCGCCCTGGAGGAGTAGTGTCTCTATTCACCCTTCGATGGCGGTCATTCTAAACACTTGGGATATCATTACAAATTTTTAAATGACCTAGGGATCATAGGATAAAATTTTTGCTAAAACTTGATTGGATTTCAAAAAGTTTTTTGCGAGACTGCCACAAAGATTTTATTTGATTTTTTCAGCAAAATGTCTAGCTCGATAATAACATTACTAGCTTCGGACAAATTAGTGGGTGACAATTTCCAAACATGGAAAAACATTATCAACACGATTCTAGTAACTGATGACCTTAAATTCGTGCTTACTAAGGAGTGTCCTCACTTGTCGAGCTCGACTGCGTCACGAAGTGTTCGTGATTCATATGATCGGTGGATCAGGGCCAATGAAAAGGCGAAAGTCTACATAATTGCCAGCTTGTCTGATGTCTTGGCAAAGAAGCATGAGTTTATGGTTACCGCTAAGTAGATCATGAAGTCATTGCATGATATGTTTGGACAATAGTGTTTTCAAATACGACATGACTCGCTCAAACACGTCTTCAACGCCCGGATGAAAGAAGGGACGTCTGTCTGAGAACACGTTCAAGACATGAGACCCACTTTAATCTGGCGTTGATTAATGGAGATTCGATCGATGAGTCGCGCCATGTCAGCTTTATCTTGGAGACTCTTCCGAAGAGTTTCCTTTAGTTTAGTAGTAATGTTGTCATGAAAAAAATTAGCTACACACTGATTACCCTTGTGAACGAGTTACAGAACTTCCAGTCCTTGATGAGGATCAGAACACCGGAAGCTAAGGCAAATGTTGCCTTCAGGTTCTATCACAAGGGTTCGACCCTTGAGACAAATTTTGTGGCTCGTTCTCACCTGAAAGGCAAGAAGAAGAAGATAAAGAAGGGCAAAGCTGACCGCGCTGCCGCCGACAAGGGGAAAAAGGTCAAGGAAGTTGCAAAAAAATGAAAGTGTTTCCACTACAATGGAGATGGCCACTGAAGCGTAACTGTCTCAAGTTCTTTGCCGATAGGAAGAATACAGTTAAATGTTATATACTAGAAACTGTAACCTGTTTAGTGGAGAGTAATGACTCTGCCTGGATATTGGATTTGGGCGCCACTAACCATGTTTGTTCTTGTTTTTAGGGAATTAATTCTTGGCAGCAGCTACAAGAGGGAGGTGACTCTACGAGTTGGTTCCGTGGAGATTCTCTCTACTGCAGCGATCGACAAAGTGAAGCGCTTTTTCAGTTGGAATTACATTTTATTAGATAATTTGTATATACTTCCAGGGTTTACTAGAAACCTAGTTTCTATTTCCTGCCTACTTGAACACTCTATTTATGTAAATTTCTCTAGTAATAAAGCGTTTGTTTGTAGAAATGGAAATTTCATGTATTTGGCTTCACTTGAGTCTAATCTGTATGTTTTGAAACAAAATTCGGTCAAAAGCATTTTGAATACTGAATTATTTTAAGAAGTAGAAACACAAACTAAAAGAGTAAAAGTTTATCCAAAATAAAATGTCATTCTTTGACATCTAAGGTTAGGCCACATTAATCTCAATAGGATTGAAAGACTAGTGAAGAGTTGACTTCTAAGCGAGTTAGAAGAAAACTCTTTACCGGTATGTGAGTCATGCCTAGAAGGCAAAATGACCAAACATCCTTTTAGTGGAATAGAATATAGAGCCAAAGATCCCCTTGAGCTTATACATTATGACCTTTGTGGTTCGATGAGTGTTAAAGCACGAGGTGGTTACGAATACTTTGTATCTTTTATAGATGACTATTCGAGGTATGGGTATATTTACCTAATGCATAGGACGTCTGAAACTGTTGAAAAGTTCGAGGAGTACAATACTGAGGTTGGCAACCTATTATGTAAAGCAACAAAAACACTTCAATCGGATCGAGGTGGAGAGTATATAGACACAAAATTTCAAGACTATATGATAGAACACGAAATTACGTCCCAACTCTCAACACCTTGTATGCCACCGAATAATGGTCTATCGGAGAGGAGAAATAGAACCCTGTTGGACATGATTCGGTCGATGATGAGCTATGTTCGTTCCCCTGATTCATTTTTGGGTTACTCAATGGAGACTACGGTGTATATTTTGAACAACGTTCCGTCGAAGAGTGTTTGTGAAACACCTTTCGAACTCTAGGATGAACGTAGAGGCAGTTTACACCATTTAAGAATTCGAGGATGCCTGGCCAACGTGTTGGTGAAAACTTGAAGAAGTTGGAACCCCGTTCAAAATTGTGTCTATTTGAATGTTACCCAAAAGAGACTAGGGGTCGTTTATTTTCGATCCTAAGGAAAATAGGGTGCTTATGTTGACAAACCCTACTTTCCTTGAGGAAGACAACGTCAGGGATCATTTTCCTAGAAGCAAAATCGTGTTAAACGACATGGACAGTGCATCAGTAAGAGTTGCTGATGGGGCTAGTACGTCAACAAGTGTTGTTGATCCTAGCACGTCTAGTCAAGTCCGTTCCCAAGAGTTCAGAATGTCTCGATGTAGTGGGAGGGTTGTGAGATAACCTAAATGTTACATGGGTTTAGTTGAAACCCAAGTCGTCACTCCTGATGATGACTGCGATGATCCATTGACCTATGATCAGGCAACGACAAACGTTGACAAAGACAAATGGAATAAAGCTATGGACTAGGAAATGGAGTCGATGTCCTTCAATTGCGTCAAGGAGCCTATGGATGAACAAGATGGGGTAAAACCTATTGGTTGCAAATGGATCTAAAGCGTAAACGTGGCGTAGATGGGGTCGAAGGGGTTGACTATGAGGAAACCTTTTCACCTGCTGTCATGGTAAAGTCGATCAGTATCCTTGACGAAACCTTGACGAAAATATCTACTTGGTATGGCAGATGGATGTCAAGACCGCCTTTATGAATGGAAACCTTGACGAAACAACCTACATGGACCAACCCAAAGGGTTCATTGCCCAAGGCCAAGAGCAAAAGGTTTGCCGGCTTCATAGATATATTTATGGAATGAAACAAGCCTCGAGGTCGTGGAATATAAGGTTTGATGAGGCAATCAAATCTTATGGCTTTGATTAGAATGTTAACGAGCCTTGTGTCTACAAGAAAACCGTTGACAAAACTGTCGCATTTATGATATTATACGTGGATGATATTCTTCTCATTCGGAATGAGGTAGAAATTCTTACTGACGTAATGAAATGTCTAGCTTCGCAATTCCAAATAAAAGATTTGGGAGAAACCTAGTATTTTTAGGTATCCAGATAGTCTAGAACCGGAATAATAGGACGTTGGCCATGTCTCAAGCGTCTTATATTGACAAGATGTTGTCTAGATATAAGATGTAGAACTCCAAGAAGGGCGTGCTGCCTTTCAGGCACGAGGTTCAAATGTCTAAGGATCAATGTCCTAAGAATCCTCAAGAGGTTCAGGATATGAGACGGATCCCCTATGCTTCAGTTGTAGGGAGGCTAATGTATGCCATGTTGTGAACTAGGCCCGACATCTGTTATGCAGTAGAGATAGTATGTAGGAATCTATCCAATCCAGGATTAAGTTATTGGACAGTCGTAAAGGCGATCCTCAAGTATTTTAGGAGAACGAGGAACTACAACTTAGTGTATGACAGTCGGGATTTGATCCTTTCTGGATACATAGATTCTGACTTTCAGACCGATAAGGATTGTAGGAAATCCAATTCGAGGTCAACCTTCATCTTGAATGGAGGAGCTGTAGTATGGCGAAACATCAAGCAGGGATGCATCGCTAATTCCACTGTGGAAGCGAAGTACGTTGCGGCTCGTGAAGCAGCAAATGAAGTTGTTTGGCATAGGAAGTTCATGACAGATTTGGAAGTTGTTCCAAATATGAACTTGCCAATCACACCGTTCTGTGACAATAGTGAGGCAGTAGGCGACTCCAGGGAGCCTCGGAGCCTTAAGAAGGGCAAACACATTCAGCGGAAGTATCATCTAATACGTGAGATTGTGCACCGCGACGACGTGACAGTCACGCAGATAGGGTCGGAACACACCGTAGCTAATCCATTTACAAAGCCCTTCACGACTAAGGTGTTTGAGGATCACCTAGAGAGTCTAGGTCTTCGAGTACTTCCTGACTAGAGCAAGTGGAGATATGTTAACGGGTATTCAATGCCCTAGTTTATTGTATTACTTAATTATAATTTATGTACATTTCAGAAATGTATTTGTTCCACTAGCTTAGTCCAAGTGAGAGTTTGTTGGGATGTTTGTCCTAATCTCGTTCAGTTATTTATTTCATCTTTTGTGTCTAGCATTTTATACAAACTTTGACCGATAAACTAAGCTCCAGGGTCATTGAATATATAAGAGAGCTAGAACTTGAACGGTGTGTAGTGGACACACAGGGAGGATCACGTTCGAGTAAATGATCCGAACGGTCTATAGTATTTGGATGGGGTTGGAGACCTAATCCTAGATACACAGTGGATGCGACCCGCTTTTTATTAAGATACAAACGAGGTGATCTGACTCGTGCATGTGGTTGACATGCGAGTAGGGGCATCCTTTACAATGAGAATGTACAAGACCGGACCGTGAATTATTAGACCTATTGATGTAACATCGTTGTCACTAAGGACTAATAACTTCCTAGATGACCATTACTAACTCAACTTTAATCCTTAGCGTGTTACGGACTTCGGTCTACGGGAGTCTGTCCTTTGACTAGTACGGGTGAGGGTGGTCACAGTTACTCGCCCAATCTGCCTATCTTCTCAGAGACAGGACAAAGTAGGGAGCTGGGAACTTAACTACGGGAGATGAAATACACTCGTTCCCGCCTTTAGGGAAACTAGAGGGGTTGTTCCCTTAAGTGTTTTCTCCAAGGCTTGGACAACGGGTGCCCACCCACTCACTTGCCCGAGAGGGTGAGGGTGGTCACAATTACTCGCCCAATCTTCCTATCTTCTTAGAGATAGGACCAAGTAGGGAGCTGGAAACATAACTACCCGAGATGAAATTCACTCATTCTCGCCTTTATGGAAACTAGAGGGGTTGTACCCTTAAGTGTTGTCTCCAGGGCTTGGACAACGGGCGCCAACCCTCTCACTGGCCCGAGAGGGTGAGGGTGGTCACAGTTACTCGCCCAATCTGCCTATCTTCTTAGAGACAGGACCAAGTAGGGAGTTGGGAGCTTAACTACACGATATGAAATTCATTCGTTCCCGCCTTTAGGGAAACTAGAGGGGTTGTTCCCTTAAGTGTTGTCTCCAGGGCTTGGACAACGGGCGCCAACCCTCTCACTGGACCGAGAGGGTGAGGGTGGTCACATTTACTCGCCCAATCTGCCTATCTTTTTAGAGACAGGACCAAGTAGGGAGCTTGGAACTTAACTACGCGAGATGAAATTCACTCGTTCCCGCCTTTAGGGAAACTAGAGGGGTTGGTCCCTTAAGTGTTGTCTCCAAGGCTTGGACAACGGGCGCCCAACCTCTCACTTGCCCGAGAGGGTGAGGGTGGTCACAGTTACTCGCCCAATCTGCCTATCTTCTTAGAGACAGGACCAAGTAGGAAGCTGGGAACATAACTACGCGAGATGAAATTCACTCGTTCCCGCCTTTAGGCAAACTTGAGGGGTTGTTCCCTTAAGTGTTGTCTCCAGGGCTTAGACAACGGGCGCCCACCCTCTCACTTGGCCGAGAGGGTGAGGGTGGTCACAGTTACTCGCCCAATCTGCCTATCTTCTTAGAGACGGGACCAAGTAGGGAGCTGGGAGCTTAACTACACGAGATGAAATTCACTCGTTCCCGCCTTTAGGGAAACTAGAGGGGTTGTTCCCTTAAGTGTTGTCTCCAGGGCTTGGAAAACGGGCGCCAACCCTCTCACTGGACTGAGAGGGTCACAGTTACTCTCCCAATCTCCCTATCTTCTTAGAGACAGGACGAAGTAGGGAGCTGGGAACTTAACTACGCGAGATGAAATTCACT
Source organism: Trichosanthes cucumerina (assembly GCA_036507285.1). NCBI lineage: Eukaryota > Viridiplantae > Streptophyta > Magnoliopsida > Cucurbitales > Cucurbitaceae > Trichosanthes > Trichosanthes cucumerina. The sequence goes on from CM071837.1 coordinate 22,151,160, forward strand.
CGTTCCCGCCTTTAGGGAAACTAGAGGGGTTGTTCCCTTAAGTCTTGTCTCCAGGGCTTGGACAATGGGCGCCCACCCTCTCACTGGCCCGAGAGGGTTGTTGTGTATGGTCGGACCATAACAACGTTGTTGTTCATTAGAGGAGTAGTGGGGGCTTAAGGGCAAAGAAGTAGATACAGGGGTAAAACGGTAATTTGACCGAGAAGTTTCTACGAATAACCTGTGAAGGGTCGACTCATGGGCATTTGTTATATCAATGAACACGTAATATTCAACACTGACGGGAGTGTAGCTATGGGCTTTAGTGGAGTGTTACCGTAGCTAATGAATGTTGATTAACCGGGTCAAGGAGTTTGATAGGTTAATCTCGAATCATTGGAGCTCGTCATTGTAGGTCTATTAGGTCCCTCGGTTAGCTCAAATTAGGTTAAAAGAAGGGTTAATGTTTTGGTGTGAATTCATGTGTTCAGTTTCGCTAAAGGGCATTTATGTCATTTATATGAGATATGAATGATGTGATATAGAGTTTAATGTGAATGAGATTCATAATTAACTATAGGTTAGCCCAATTGTTAAATTTGGGCTAATTGGAGAAATTAGATTGAGAGATATTAAATTAGATGTGATTCAATTTAATAAATCCACAATTATATAAAGGTGATTTCTAAAATGAAATATGAGATATCTTATAATATATGGTTATACAAATATTATTTGCATAACCTATAATTGTGCTAAAATGGTAAATAGGTGGATATTTCAACTCCACCTATCTCCATTATTTAAACCCATTTGCAAGTAGGGGAACTGACTCATTTGCTCATTTTTTTTATTTTTCACCAAAAGAAGCAAAAGTTCTCTCTCAAGTTCTCTCTCAACTTTTCTCCTCCCAATACTAAAACAAAAGAAGTTCCACCAACTTCCTTCTTCCAAAAGAAGAACAACCGAGAAGCTGGATGGTTGTGTTTGATCTTTGTTCGAGAGAAGGGTTTGAGATCGTTTAGTTCAAGATAGCACAAAGAGTTCGTGGATCGTTGGAAAAAATTTTGAAGCACGTCTTCAACAAGTAAGTACTTGTTGTATTTTCATCCATTTTATGCATGTTTAACCTATAGTCTAAGTGTTAGATTAATTTAACGAACAACAGTTGCATAACTTCACCATGATGATTCAATCATCTTCCACTGCGTGGAGTTTTCATTCCCTTCATCCCTACAGCTGAAGCGTAGGGGATCCGTCTCATATCCTCAACCTTTTGAGGAGTCTTAGGACACTAATCCTTAGACAGGTGAACCCCATGCCTGAAAGGCAACAAGCCCTTCTTGGAGTTCTAGATCTTATATCTTGACAATATCTTGTTAATATAAGACGCTTGAGACATGCCAACGTTCAGTTCTTCCAAATCCGAAAAATCTGGATACCTAGAACATACTAAGCTTCTCCTAAATCGTTCATTTGGAATTGCGAAGCTAGCCAATTTTTTACGTCAGTAGGAAATCCTACCCCACCCCCAATGACAAGGATAACATCCACATATAATATCAGAAATGCAAAAGTTTTGTCGACGATTCTCTTGTAGACACAATGCTCATCAACATTCTGATCAAAGTCGTAAGATTTAACTACCTCATAAAACCTTATATTCCCAGACCTCGAGGCTTGTTTCAGACCATAAATTGACCTATGAAGCCGACAAACCTTTTGGTCTTGGCCTTGGGTTATGAACCCTTTGGGCTGGTCCATGTTGATGGTCTCATCAAGGTTGCATTTAGAAAGGCGGTCTTGACATCCATCTGCCATACCTCGTAGTCATAATACGCGGCAATAGCAAGAAGGCTCCTGACCGACTTTACCATGGTAATAGGTGAAAAGGTGTCTTCATAGTCAACCCCTTTGACCTGGGTAAAACCCTTTGCCACTAGTTGTAAACCCAATCTCTTTGGAACTTCCTTATTAACAAACAACAAAAAGAAAGAAGAAATGAATGTTTAAAACTTTGTTTTCCATGTTTTAAAAAGAAAAGAAATGAAGTGAAAGACAAAAGGAAAACAAGGAAGGAAAGTTTAAACCATTTTGGTTTGGATTGCATTAAAGACAAAAGAAGAAAAGGAAATGAAACAAATGTTTAATATATTAAGTTTTGTTTTGTTAAGAAAAGAAAAGAAAAGAAAAGAAAGAAAGGGATAAAGGAAAGAAAAAAGAAAAGGAAAAAGAAAAGAAAAGCAAAAAGCAAAAAGGGAAGAAGACAAATACCACCTCCACCGTTTGTTTTTTTTTAAAATAACTTTATCTTCTCCATTTTCTTCTTCATTTATCAAAACCAAAGCTGAAGCTTCGTGGGAGAAGGAGAAAGGAAGAAAATGGAAGCCATTTTCGTGATTTTGGAGCTGGAATTGCAGAAGAAAGGAAGAGAACTCAAAGCTTAATTGTATAGCACCAAGGTGATCAACTAAGACTAGTTCTGATGTTTTGATCTTTTCGAGCTCAAAAAGAAGAGGTAAGAGTTGAGTTTTTGATACATTAAAGTTAACTCAATTTGGAACAAATTTCGTGAAGGAAGCTCGAGCTAATACTGAAGTTAACTTACTGTTTTGTTAAGAGAAAGACAGAAGACAGAATTTGCTATCAAATCTGGGAAGTCTCTGATGTTTGTGTTGTTCTGATCTGATTACTTTGGGTTAGAAGCTCTAATTTGTATGGTTCGAAAGCTTATTGAATGTCCTACAACTTTTGTGAAGAAATCGTGAGTAGAAAATGTCTAGAAGATGTTTTAAATATCAGGTTAAATTTGTTGTGCAGCAGGAAATCCGAATCTGGAAACAGCAGAAGTCTGTTTTGAGGAAAGTAGCTTTCGAGGTATTTCAGAGTAAATCCGTTTGGAATTTCAATTTCATGTCTTCATATGATATTTAGAGGATTCAAAAAGGAAGAGTTGGATATAAATTACATTATTTTTGGATAAGTAATGAAGAAGTTATGGCTGTCTGAAAACAGGGCGGAAAAACCGAAAATGCTGGAAATTTGAAAGTGCGTTTTCTTGCAAGTTTTAAGGTCAAAAATCATGAGCTCGAGGTTCTAATGGTTGAGTTGGTTTGTTTGACAGGCCAAGAGCAAATAGGTCAAGTTTACAAGCCAAGGTTCCAATTCTAATACTGTGAGTGACTCTATCTTAGAACTATGCTTGACCTATGTTTTTCTTCATGAACATAAGTGTTGATAATTACATCCTGTTTGAACTAGTTATGAATGGCTTCATAGAGTTTTCTAACATAAAGTTCATGATGGAACCTAAACATGCTTGAAGTTAGTTGTAACAATAAATCCAAGTATGGAAACTAAATTATGAAAGTATGCTTTCCTTTAGAGAATGTTTTATGTAAATCCACTTGGGAACATGTTTAGATGATAATGTGAAAATGTCAAGAAATTGTTATATGTGTTTTAAAGACATGATTTCCATGGTAAACAAATTATGCTCATGTTTGTGGTTAACCCCTAATACTGAAGGACATTCGAGAAGGTATTTGGGGGGGAAGAATCATGATATCCCGATCTCAAGGACAATGAGAAGGTATTCGGGTAGTAAATGGTTTTACCTTAATCTTCAAGGACAATGAGAAGGTATTCGGGTAGTAAATGGTTTTACCTTAATCTTCAAGGACAATGAGAAGGTATTCGGGTAGTAAATGGTTTTACCTTAATATCAAGGACATAGAGAAGGTATTAGGGAAAACCAAACGACCAAAGGTATTCCATGTCCACGTGAGAGAGAGAGAGGTATGAACCTTATTGGTATAAATGTAACTCTATCACCTCTATGGTTTGATGTGGTATCATGTCATGTGTTTTATTGTTATGAGCTTCTATATTATTGATCTATCTACCCTCGATATGTTAGTACATTTCGAGTTGTGTGCTATGCACAAGTGGTGACTTAAACCTGTAAATTGGAAACATGGTTTGTATATGTTTACAAACAGATGTTAAGCTATTTTCTACTTATAATCTGTCATTATTATGATTCACCTGTGAGCTTATAATGTTTTAAAGATAGACACTCATCGAGCTTTTTAGCTCATTCTTCCAATGTTTTCAAACATTTTCGTGTAGAGATCGAGCTCTGCACCGACATCCCGCCATAGTTTGCTTGAAGTTTCATAAGTTGTTAGTTTGTACGTGGTCGTGTTTGTATAGCAAGTCGTTATGTAGTTATAGAAGTTTTGTACATTAGTGGTTGTATAAACATTGAGTTGTCTTGTGTTGTTTTGATGCACTTGACTTTTAGTTTCCAAGAGAGACTTATGAAGGGTTTCTCCTTGTGTATGTTTAATAGTTGTCCAGTTTACTTTGTGTGTTATGTTAAAATGTTCCATATGCGAACATAGTATGTTTATCAGAGAACAAGGTCAGCAGTATTGTTAAGAGGTAAACAATGTCTGTTGGTTTCACGCCGCCTTTTTGGGCTAAGTAGCGGAGTAGTTCGGGAGGGTGTGACAACTTGGTATCGTGAGCGATTAGCTCCATGGGAATGAGACAGGGCAAGTTAGCTCTGAGAACAAAGTAAAAGTCATAGCAAGTTATTGAGTTAGTTTAGATCAAACTAGTAAAGTATAGTCCAAGTAAGAATAAGAGTAAGTCCAGCTTAGGGCTAAAATGCGAATAGAAGTTTAGTATCACTGCGTTTGGAGTTAGATATCCATAGTATGTCTAATATATTGATATGTTATTGAGTCATGCCACCATGTACTAGCAGGGCAGCGCGCAGCGATCGGGGGCGGGATGCGATGATCCTACCCTAGGCCAATCTGAGAGGGGATCTAGTGCCCCGAGAGTCTAAATTGAGGCTACAGATGAGCAACATGTTAGTTTCTCATAGGAGGCAGATGGGCCAGAGAGAGTAGGGCCAAGTGATCTAAAAAAAAAGGGCGTATAGAATAGAACGTCTGAAGGAATCAGGAGCCACAGTGTTTGATGGTTCCATAGATCCAGCTGATGTCGAGGTTTGGCTGAATATGCTACAAAATGTTTTGATGTAATGAATTGCTCTGAGGAGCAAAGTCAAGCTAGCCACATTCCTACTAGAGAAAGAAGCGAGAGGATGGTGGGAATCGATTTTAGCCGAGACGGAGTGATGCACGTACTGATTGGCAAACATTCGAGGCATATCTGAAGATAAATATTACCCTAGCACGTATCGTGAGGCAAAGAGGGATGAATTTTTAGAACCGAAGCAAGGGCTATTTTCAAGGGTTGAGTATGAGAGAAGGTATACCGAGAAATTTGTCATGGTATCTTGATGTGATTGTGATATCCGAGAGTGACAGTGCTCGGAGATTTGAAAGAGGGTTACGCCCGAGATACGAACCCGAGCACATGTGCATTGCAAAGTGGGCTTACTTTTCCTCTGCTGGTAGAGATCGCTCTACGTGTTGAGCGAGTATAACAGAGGCACAAACAATGCAGTGAAGCCTACTCGAGGGCCTTCAACGACGAGCGCGCGCTCATGGTCGTGAGCAAATGACGATTCACACCGGAGTGAATGTTTTGAGTCGTCAGACTTTAAAAAGTCGAGTGGCGCCGGACATCGAGGTAAACGCATGTTAGTGGTGCCTATCGAGGCGTGAGCCAAAGAACACCTAGTCAATCGCGGATCCACGGTAAGACCACCGACAATACAGAGTTCATTTGCAAGTGCAACAAGGAGAACTCCATGTATAAATTGTGGTATGAATCACCGAGGCCAATGTCCGTTGGTGTCGATGTGTGTTACCAGATGTTGATGACCAAGGCATTTTAAGAGGAATTGTCCACACCGGTGAGCAGCGACACACAGAGGGACTAGGGAGTTGAGTCCCAGCACACTTGCAAGCGTAGGAGTTTCAGTGAGAGAGTCGCAAGAGAGGCACCAGTGGTGTTAGACTAAAGAGAATTGTAGGGAGGCCTAGGCAACACGGAAAGGTCTACGTTATGACTCAAAGAAGAAGTTGAGGATGCACCGATGTGATTACTGGGTACGATTACTATTTGAAATGTACCGCACTGCTTTAATAGAACCAGTGCTACACATTTCTTTGTTTTTAGTATGTTCTTGACTAAGTTGAATGGGAAGCTAGAACCTTTATGTAAAAGGTTAGTTATATACACTCTAGTTGGTGATGTTATTTTAGTCGATGTAGTGTTGCGAATCGTGAGATCTTTGTAGAAGATCTTATTATGTTAGTGGATCTTCTACCACTAGACTTGCAGTGTGAGATGCAATCTTAAGGATGGATTTCAGTATTTACTCATTATGCTTCCAGAGATTGCCATATAAAGGAAGTTGTTTTCAAGAAACCAAGATTAGTCAAGTGGTTTTATGGGATGAAAGAAAGATTATCCCTACGAGTTTATTTTCGCATTCAAAGCTCGTGGTTATTGAGGAAAGGTTGCACGACGTTTCTTGCACATGTAGTTGAGGTGCGTGGAAGAAAAGTTAAAACCAGAAGATGTTCTTGTTGTGAACGAGTTTCTTGATGTTTTTCCAGCAGATCTGTCAGGGTTGCCACTTGATAGGGATGTAGACTTCACTATTGAATTGCTACCAGGAATAACACCTATTTCGCAAGCGCCGTATAGAATGGCTCCAAGTAAGATCAGGGAGCTAAAGATGCAAATACAAGGGCTAGATGACAAGGGATACATCAGACCTAGTGTATCATCCTGGGGAGCTCCAGTATTATTTGTAAAGAAGAAAGATGGTACCCTTAGATTATGCATTGATTATAGATAGTTAAACAAGTCACGATACGTAATAAGTATCCTTTACCCCGCATGGATTACTTGTTTGACCTGTTATGAGGAGCATCAATGTTTTCTAAGATTGATTTGAGATCAGGATACCATCAGTTAAAGGTAAGGGAATCAGACATTCATAAAACAACATTCAGAACCAAGTATGGGCATTATGAGTATTTAGTAATGTCGTTCGGTTTGACGAATGCACCAGTAGTTTTCATGGACCTCATGAATAGGATATTCCACGAGTATTTGGATCAGTTCGTGATAGTATTTATTGATGATATACTAGTTTACTCAATTAATAGGAAAACTCATGAGGAACATTTGAGGATTATTCTACAAACACTACGAGATAAGCAGTTGTATGCTAAATTCACCAAATGTGAGTTTTGGTTGAATCAGGTAGTGTTTCTGGGGCATGTTGTTTCAGCAAATGGAGTTAGTGTGGATTCGCATTAAGTGAAAGTTGTGGTCAACTGGAAGAGACCAGCCAGTATGACAGAGGTACGTAGTTTCCTAGGCTTGGCAGGATACTACAGACGGTTTGTTGAGGATTTCTCATGATTAGCATTACAATTAACAATTTTGACAAGGAAGAATGCTAAGTTTGAATGGTTAGATAAGTGTGAATGCAGGTTTTCAAGAGTCGAAAAAGAGGTTAGTTACAACACCTATTTTGACACTTCTTAATGGAATAGAGTATGTAATTTATTGTGACACCTCGAGGCAAGGTTTAGGGTTTGTGCTCGTGCAAGAAGGAAAAGTAATAGCTTATGCGTCAAGACAATTGAAAAAGCACGAATGTAATTACCCTACTCATGATCTCGAGCTAGCGCAGCAGCTTGTTTTAGCAATCAAGATCCGTAGAGACATTACTTGTTTGGTGAAAGGTGTCATATTTACACGCATCATAAGAGTCTGAAATATATCTTTGATCAGAATGAGTTGAATGTGAGACAAAGAAGATGGTTAGAACTGATTAAAGATTATGGTTGTACTATAGAATACCATCCAGGTAAGGCGAATGTGGTAGCAGATACATTGAGTAGGAAGTCAAGACTTCCTAAGGACGCCTTGTGTGGTATTCGAGCGACATTTTTAAGTACTCTATGGGATTCTAAGGCAGTTGTGAATGCAGAGAGTTTAGGGAATCTTTTAGCTCAATTCCAGGTCAGGTCTTCACTCATAGCAAAGGTTGTGAGAAGACAACCAGAGGATAGTAACTTGCAGAGAATGTTTGGAAAGTCCAAACAGGGCCGAGAGGAAGAATTTAAATGAGATCAGATGGAGCCATAGAGAGGCAAGGAAGACTATGTGTTCCGAGTGTTAGTGAGCTTAAAGATGCTATTCTAGAAGAAGCTCACAGTTCAGTTTACGTTATACATCCAAGAAGCACCAAGATGTATAAGACATTGAAAAGGAACGTATTGGTGGCCTGGGATGAAGCGAGAGGTAGCTGAATATGTTGATAATGTTTGATCTGCTAACAGGTTAAACCAATTAGACAGAGACCAGGAGGACTCCTTAATCCATTGCCAGTGCCGGAATGGAAATAGGAGAATATCACTATGGATTTTCTGTTTGGATTACCACGTACTTCTAGTGGACATGATGGTATTTCGGTAATAGTGGATAGACTGACTAAAACAACACGGAGTGCCAGTATCGATTAAAGCGACGTCTACACTTGATCACTAGCTGCTTTATCGTCGGCCAAATTGTGAGTCAATACGGAGTGCCAAAGTGTCCATAGTTTCGAGATAGGGATCCAAGATTTACTTCTAAGTTTTGGCCTAGCCTACAGAAAGCTATAGGGACAAAGTTGAATTTTAGTATAGCATTCCATCCTCAGATAGATGGTCAGTCAGAGATGACCATCAAGACCCTAGAGGATATGTTGAGAGCATGTGTCCTTAAATTTAAGGGTAGTTGTGATACACACCTATCACTTATGGAATCCGCTTATAATAGCAGCTATCAGTCAAGTATTGGCATGGCACCATTTGAGGCTCTGTATGGAAGGTCGAGTAGAACGCCCGTATGTTAGAATGAAGTAGGAGAGCGGAAGCTAATCGGTCCTGAGTTGGTACAAGTTACGACGGATAATATTAAGGTAATCTGAGAGAATCAGAAAGTAGCACAAGACCGTCGTAAGAAAGACGCAGATAAGAGACGAAAGGACTTAGAATTCCAGGTCGGAGATCAAGTTTTCTTGAAGTTATCTCAGTGGAGAGGTGTCCTTCGTTTTTGGCAAGAAAGGTAAGTTAAGTCCTAGATATATTGGTCCTTATCCATGAACTGGCGCGAATTAGGCCAAAGCGACCTACAGATCGGAGTTGCCAGTGAGAACTATCTCGAGTACATGATGTTTTTCATGTGTCCATGTTGAGGAAGTATTATCCAGATCCGACACATGTGTTGCAAGCACGACCAGTTGAGTTGAAAGAAGACATGAGTTACATAGAGGATGCAGTTTAAATCCTCGACAGGAAAGAACAAGTTTTGAAAAACAAGACGATCTCACTCGTGAAGGTTCGTTGGAGACATCACGGAGTGAAGGAGGCAACTTGTGAATTAGAGAACCAAATGAGGAGGAAGTACCCGATGATTTTCACTTAAAGGCTACTCAATTTCGAGGACGAAATTTCTTAAGGGAAGGTAAGTTGTAAACCCAATCTCTTTGGAACTTCCTTATTAACAAACAACAAAAAGAAAGAAGAAATGAATGTTTAAAACTTTGTTTTCCATGTTTTAAAAAGAAAAGAAATGAAGTGAAAGACAAAAGGAAAACAAGGAAGGAAAGTTTAAACCATTTTGGTTTGGATTGCTTTAAAGACAAAAGAAGAAAAGGAAATGAAACAAATGTTTAATATATTAAGTTTTGTTTTGTTAAGAAAAGAAATGAAAAGAAAAGAAAGAAAGGGATAAAGGAAAGAAAAAAGAAAAGGAAAAAGAAAAGAAAAGCAAAAAGCAAAAAGGGAAGAAGACAAATACCACCTCCACCGTTTGTTTTTTTTAAAAATAACTTTATCTTCTCCATTTTCTTCTTCATTTATCAAAACCAAAGCTGAAGCTTTGTGGGAGAAGGAGAAAGGAAGAAAATGGAAGCCATTTTCGTGATTTTGGAGCTGGAATTGCAGAAGAAAGGAGGAGAACTCAAAGCTTAATTGTATAGCAGCAAGGTGATCAACTCAGACCAATTCTGATATTTTGGTCTTTTCGAGCACAAAAAGAAGAGGTAAGAGTTGAGTTTTTGATACATGAAAGTTAACTCAATTTGGAACAAATTTCGTGAAGGAAGCTCGAGCTAATACTGAAGTTAACTTACTATTTTGTTAAGAGAAAGACAGAAGACAGAATTTGCTGTCAAATCTGGGAAGTCTCTGATGTTTTGGTTGTTCTGATCTGAATACTTTGTGTTAGAAGCTCTATTTGTATGGTTCGAAAGCTTATTGAATGTCCTACAACTTTTGTGAAGAAATCGTGAGTAGAAAATGTCTAGAAGATGTTTTAAATATCAGGTTAAATTTGTTGTGCAGCAGGAAATCTGAATCTGGAAACAGCAGAAGTCTGTTTCGAGGAAAGTAGATTTCGAGGTATTTCTGAGTAAATCCGTTTGGAATTTCAATTTCATGTCTTCATATGCTATTTAGAGGATTCAAAAAGGAAGAGTTTGATATAAATTACATTATTTTTGGATAAGTAATGAAGAAGTTATGGCTGTCTGAAAACAGGGCAGAAAAATCAAAAATGCTGGAAATTTGAAAGTGCGTTTTCTTGCAAGTTTTAAGGTCAAAAATCATGAGCTCGAGGTTCTAATGGTTGAGTTGGTTTGTTTGACAGGCCAAGAGCAAATAGGTCAAGTTTACAAGCCAAGGTTCCAATTCTAATACTGTGAGTGACCCTATCTTAGAACTATGCTTGACCTATGTTTTTCTTCATGAACATAAGTGTTGATAATTACATCCTGTTTGAACTAGTTATGAATGGCTTCATAGAGTTTTCTAACATAAAGTTCATGATGGAACCTAAGCATGCTTGAAGTTAGTTGTAACAATAAATCCAAGTATGGAAACTAAATTATGAAAGTATGCTTTCCTTTAGAGAATGTTTTATGTAAATCCACTTGGGAACATGTTTAGATGATAATGTGAAAATGTCAAGAAATTGTTATATGTGTTTTAAAGACATGATTTCCATGGTAAACAAATTATGCTCATGTTTGTGGTTAACCCCTAATACTGAAGGACATTCGAGAAGGTATTTAGGGGGGGAAAGAATCATGATATCCCGATACTGAAAGACAATGAGAAGGTATTCGGGTAGTAAATGGTTTTACCTTAATACTGAAGGACAATGAGAAGGTATTCGGGTAGTAAATTGTTTTACCTTAATACTGAAGGACAATGAGAAGGTATTCGGGTAGTAAATGGTTTTACCTTAATACTGAAGGACATAGAGAAGGTATTAGGGAAAACCAAACGACCAAAGGTATTCCATGTGCACGTGAGAGAGAGAGAGGTATGAACCTTATTGGTATAAATGTAACTCTATCACCTCTATGGTTTGATGTGGTATCATGTCATGTGTTTTATTGTTATGAGCTTCTATATTATTGATCTATCTACCCTCGATATGTTAGTACATTTCGAGTTGTGTGCTATGCACAAGTGGTGACTTAAACCTGTAAATTGGAAGCATGGTTTGTATATGTTTACAAACAGATGTTAATCTATTTTCTACTTATAATCTGCCATTATTATGATTCACCTGTGAGCTTATAATGTTTTAAAGATAGACACTCACTGAGCTTTTTAGCTCATTCTTCCAATGTTTTCAAACCTTTTCAGGTAGAGATCGAGCTCCTGGTACCTGACATCCTGCCATAGTCTGCTGGAAGTTTCATAAGTTGTTAGTTTGTACGTGGCTGGTGTTGTATAGCAAGTTGTTATGTAGTTATAGAAGTTTTGTACATTAGTGGTTGTATAAACATTGAGTTGTCTTGTGTTGTTTTGATGCACTTGACTTTTAGTTTCCAAGAGAGACTTATGAAGGGTTTCTCCTTGTGTATGTTTAATAGTTGTCCAGTTTCTGTTGTGTTATGTTAAAATGTTCCATATGCGAACATAGTATGTTTATCAGGAGAACAAGGTCAGCAGGTATTGTTATGAGGTAAACAATGTCTGTTGGTTTCACGCCGCCTTTTGGGCTAAGTAGCAGGTAGTTCGGGAGGGGGTGTGACACTAGTCGTGCTTTGAAGGTCTGCACCTTCCAATCTATGCAACATTTACTCTTGTAGGTCCATTTAAAACCCATAGGTTTTACCCCATCAGGTTGATCCACAAGCTCCTAGACATAATTGAAGTACATCGACTCCATTTCCGGGTCCATAGCTTTAATCCATTCGTCCTTGTCAACATCTGCTATTGCCTGATCATTTGTCAATGAATCCTCGTAGTTTTAATCATGATTGAGGACTTGGGTTTCAACTAAACCCATGTAACGTTCAGGTTGTCTCGCAGCTCTCCCACTACGTCGTGGCATTCCCAACTCTTAGGAACGAACTTGACTTGACGTGCTAGGATCAACAACACTTGTTAAAGTACTAGCCCTATCAGCAACTCTTGCTGACGCACTGTCCATTTCGTTCAACACGATTTGTGTTCTAGGCAAATGATCCCTGATGTGGTCTTCCTCATGAAAAGTGGCATTTGTCGACACAATCACCCTGTTTTCCTTAGGATCGTAAAATAGACTAGCTCTGGTCTCATTTGGGTAACCTACGAATTGGCACAATTTTGAACGGGGTTCCAACTTTTTCGGGTTTGAGACCAACACGTGGGTCAGGCATCCCCAATTTCTGAAATCGTGTAAACTACCTTTATGGCCATTTCAGATTTCGAAAGGTGTTTCACAAACACTCTTCGACGGAACGTTGTTCAAAATATACACCGCAATCTCCACTACATAACCCCAAAAAGAATCAGGGAGACGAGCATAGCTCATCATTGACGAACCATGTCCAACAAGGTTCTGTTCTCCTCTCCGATATTCAATTCTGTTGTGGCATACTAGGTGCTGAGAGTTGAGACGTAATTCCATGTTCTATCATATAGTCTTGGAATTCAGTGTCCATATACTCTCTACCTCGATCCCATCGAAGTGTTTTTATGGTTTTACCTAACAGGTTCTCAACCTCAGTCTTGAACTCCTTGAACTTTTCAAGAGTTTCAGACTTCCTATGCATTAGGTAAATATACCCATACCTCGAATAGTCATCTATGAAAGATACGAAGTATTCATAATAACCCCGTGCTTTAACACTCATCGGACCACGGAGGTCATAATGTATAAGCTCAAGGGGCTCTTTGGCTCTATATCCTTTTCCATTGAAAGAACGTTTGGTAATTTTGCCTTCGAGACATGACTCACACACCGGTAAAGAGTTTTCTTCTAATTTAGTTAGAAGTCCAATATTCGCTAGTCTCTCAATCCTATTGAGATTAATGTGGCCTAACCTTAGATGTCAAAGATTGGGCATTTTCTTTTGAAGAAACATTAACTCTTTTAGTTCGTGTTTTTGCAGTTTTAATTAATTAAGTATTCAAAACTCTTTTGACTAAATTTAGTTTAAAAAATACATGATAGACTCAAGTGAAGCTGAACGAATTAAATTGCCATTGAAAGAAATAAACGCTTTATTATATTCAAAGGAAATTGAAATACACTGTTCAATAAGACAAGAAATAGAAAAAAGTTTTCTAGTAAACCCTGGGACTATATACAAATGGTCTAATCGTAAGTAATTCCTACTAAAGAAAAGCTTCACTCTGGTGATAGCTGCAGAAGAGACTATCTCCCTTGATCCAACCCCCAGAGTCACCTCACCCTCTCGAAGCCGCTGCCAGGAATCAATTCCCTGAAAAGAAGAACAATCGTGGTTAGTGGCACCGAAATCTAAAATCCAGGCAGTCACTACTCTCCACTAAACAATTTTCAGTTACTAGTAAATCATATTTAACTTGATTCTTCCTCTCGACAAGGAACTTGGGACAATTTCTCTTTCAGTGACCGTCCCCATTGCAGTGGAAGCGCTTTCCTTTCTCCGTAACTTCCTTGACCTTCTTGCCTTTTTGGGCGGCAGCTCGGTCAACTTTACCCCTCTTCATTTTCTTCTTCCCCTTCGGGCGAGAACGAGCGACAGATTTGTCCCAAAGGTCGAACCCCTGTAATATGATCTGTAGGTAACATTTGTCTCAGCTTCCGGTTTCCTGGTCCTCATCAAGGTCTGGAAGTTCTATTGCTCATTGAGGAGGGTAGTCAAAGTGTAACTAATTTTGTCATAACAACATTGCTACGAAACTGAAGCAAACTATTCGGAGGAGTCTCGAAAATAAAGCTGACCAGATTCGACTCATCGATCGATGCCCCCGTTCATCTCCACCAAATAAAAGTGGGTCATCATGTCCAGAACATGTTCACGGACAAATGTCCCTTCTTTCATTCGAGCGTTGAAGACGTGTTTGAGCGAATCGTGTCAGACCTGAAAGGTCTACTGTCCAAACATGTTTTGCAACGACTCCATGATCTATTTAGTGGTGATCATCAACTCGTGCTTCTTCGCAAAGACTTCAGATAAGCTGGCATTGATATAGACTTTGGACTTTTTATTGGCCCCGATCCATCGATCGTATGCATCACGAAGACGTCGTGATGCGATCGAGGTTGGCAATTTAGGACACTCCTCAGTAAGCACGAACATGAGGTCGTTAGTTACAAGAATCGTGTTAATATTATTCTTCTACGTTTGGAAGTTATATCCCACTAACTTATCGGAAGCGAGTAAAGCGATAATTGAACTGGACATTTTAGCTGAAAAAATCAAATAAAATGTTGTGTCAGTCTCGCATTAACTTTTGAAAACCAATAGTGTTTTAGCAAAATTTTATCCTACGATCCCTAAATCATTTAAAAATTGCAATGATATCCTAAAGGTTTAGAATGACCGCCACCGAAGGGTGAAAAGAAACACTCCTACTCTAGGACGAGACTTTCTCGACCAGACCCTAATCCAAAAATAACTCTTAGGCTTCCAGTTACCATTATTTGGTCGAATTCATTAACACTTAACGAATCCCGTGAGTGTCACCCTTAATCTTTAAGTTTCCAAGTATCCGTCCAAACAATAGCCACCAAAGGGTGAACCACGAAGGAAAACCAACAAGGAAACTCTATCCCTTTCGGGAATTCACGGTGTTCCGACTCCCAAGATCAATGCCCTCCGAAGGGATTGTCTCGTCTAGGCCAAACTAGCAGGCGGATCATAAGGGTCCCACGGTGTGAATCGAAAGAAGAGACCGTCGGTCCCGTTTTCACAGGTTCTGCTCCCACTTACTATAAGTACTCTCTCCATCCACTTTGATATTGACCCATTCAAATACCATCCCAAGGGGGACGCTCCCATTTGCGCCACGAGGCCGAGTATGGATCTCATGGTGCAGACGTAATGGAAATTTGTTGTCGAAACATCAAATGTATCTCATACACTCTATTTCCTCCCAATCAGCACTTTACAATTTTCGGGATTGACCTAGATAAACCGGCTAAAATTTACCTAAGTCTACAAATATAACTCTTATATTGAATTAGGCCTAAGTTTATAATAACATTATTACTTAGGCCTATATGAGTAAATTAATCAACTTTTAAGTAACGACACTCACGAAAAATATAACCTGAGAATCTTCGGATCGAATTCACTCCCAAGTCGGTTTCTAGGTAGGGGTGTTCTGCAGGCGTCAACTTAAACACCCCAGCCTTACACAAAATCTTCCTTAGACAGAGTTACTTATCAGTCACCATTCAAAGATTATACTTTGATTTCCTAATTCTAATCTTATTAGAACTAAAAAACCTATATTTAAATATTCAAGTTATAAACACCTTAAAATTAATAATTAACTTATGTTACAGACATTTCGATGTTATAGTGCTTGATCATTCATGACATGAATAACTATATACTATAACATAATAATTCATCTCATGAAATTAAATGCATCAACATACTTGAATATAAAAAAATAGAACACTTATATTAATTAAATTCAAACATGCATTTAATTATATAATAACACTTATAATATAACCTCTCATGCAAACTATATACTATAACACTAATAATATAAATGATGCATGAAAATGTTTAACCTAAGGTGGGATTTTAAATCTATATGACATACATTATGCATAGAAATTAATTAAACTATACATCTCATGCATAAAATAATTAAATAGAAAAAATGGAACGATTTTAGCACTTTGGGGCAATTATTTAATTAAATAACAATAATATAACAATTATATTAATATTATTTAATAAAATAAATTAAATAAATAAAAAGTAATTACATTTTTACATTTAAAATAGAAAAAATGTTGAAAAACGGCTGCCCACGACTCCACAAAGGAGAGTGCCACTTTTCTCGCGTGCGCGCCTCGCCAATCTGACCACTATGCCTGTAGCGTTGCAATGTCGTGGGCAGCGTTGCAACGTTGCAGCATCCAGCGTCACGCCCCGCGTGCTCCATGCCAGTGGCGTTGCAACACCGTTCTGCAGCTAGGCCTCTGCCCGCATGGGCAGCGTTGAGACGCCGATGAACAACGTCTCAACGCTGTCGACATAATAGCAAGCATCTCTTGCTGTTCTTCGTCGTTTCTCGCCCTTTTTCGCTCCGATTTCTTCCCAGCATCCCATGCCACGAACGACACGGACTTACAGTCTCGATTTACATTAAAAAATGCCCAAAACACGGACCCTTACTTTTGATCTAATCAACATAAAATGTAAATGTTAAAACTAGTGCCAAAATCGAAAACATCCATTTTGCAAACCACAATTTATCTCATAAATTATAGCAAATGTCTACCTAATTTTAACAAAATAAAGTGCAATAACAAGAACCAACGACTGGCTCTGATACCAATTGAAGGGAATAGTAGTCACAGCGCAGCGGAAGAAGATCAAATCGTCATGGTGATATTGTGCTACTTAATTAAGTTAAAATTAAGTATCACATAATTATAGGCTAAACATGTAATCTATGGAATAAATCAACAAGTATAAAGTAGAGGTACTTACTTGTTGAAGACTTTCTTCAAGATTCCTTCCTCCGATGATCACAAACTCTTCGTGATCTCCCCAACGATCACGAACTACTCGAACAATTCCAACGAAACGACATTCTCCACTCGATTTCTCAGTTGTTCTACTTTAAGAAGAAGGAGAATTGTGGGATTCTATTCTTTTGGTGTAGGGAGGAGAACTTTTAAGATTGAGAGTTTGAGAGAGAAAAGAACTCTTCTTTTGGTGAGAATTAAAAACATGAGAGTAGGATCCTCCAACCCTTCTTGCAAAAGGGGTTTATACAGTGGTGATAGGTGGAGTTGAAATCTCAACATATTTACCATTTTACCACAACCATAGGTTATGCAAATCATATTTGCATTACCACATATTATATGATATCTCATATCTCATTTTAAAAGTCACATTTACAATATTGTGGATTCTTAAATTGAATCACATGCAATTTAATATCTCTCAACGTAATTTCCACAAATTAACCCTAATTCAACAATTAGGCTAACCTATAGTTTATTGTCACACCCCCTCCCGAACTACCTGTTAACTCAGCCCAAAAGGCGGCGTGAAGCCAACAGACATTGTTTATCTCTTAACAACACTGTTGACCCCGATTCACCTGATAAACATACTATGTTCGAAAAATGAAACACTTAAACATGACATAGCGAAATCGACAACTATTAAACATATACAAGGAGAAACCATTCACAAGTCTCTCTTGGAAACTAAAAGTCTAGTGCATCGAAACAACACAAGACAACCAAAGGTTTATACAACCTCTAATGTACAAACAACTATAACACCCAAGTCCTCACAAATAATTTACAAACATAGAGACTTGCTAGACAAAACCAGCCACGTACAAAGTATTTAACTTATGAAGCTTCAGCAGACTATGGCAGTAACTCAGGTGCCAGGAGCTCGATCTCTACCTGAAAGGTTTGAAAACATAGAAGGAATGAGCTATGAAGCTCAGTGAGTGACTGTGTTAAATATCTGTAACTTGTAAAACATGTGACCTGAAAACTATGAGCATATGCATTTGTATTCAAGCATTGAAAGTAAACGTGGAATCATAATAGACTTTCAGAAAACCAACAAGTATATCATCAAATCTCGTAAGGCATGTAAATGAAATAAACTCTTTTAAAAACATTTCACAATCCACGTTGTGTAGGGCACGCCAAAGACAACCAACGCTTTACTCTACGATGTAGTGGGGCCCGCCCAAAGACTCCCATCGTCTTTTTGTCGTGGGGGGCTCGCCAAAGACTCACGACACAATTGTTGTCACGAGTACACTCAACGTCGACAACGTAATAAGACCTGTGTGCACACCAGTACCATAAAGCCTCGGGCTCAATATCTCGTAAATTCACATGAAAACATTTGAACATGTCCGCTTATCTTTCTTTCATAAAACTCAAGCTTACTCAACATTGTTCATAAAATCGAAATCTTTAAAACATACTTGCTAGTACATGCTTGCTTGAAATCATAACATTACCATAAATTTTGCAACCATTGGACATATGCTCATGTATAAACTTTATAAAGACTTTTAGGGTCACAATGAACACTTGACACATTTCTAGGAAAACATGAATAGTCATAAACATGTACTCAAAAGAAAGCATAATGCATTGAAAACTTTATTCTAGCAAAACTTGCATTTCTTGAACATAATTCAAACATATATACACTTTTGAAGTTCCTTTTATCACTCACGATGCTTGAACTAGAATCTTAGCCCGTACACTTGACCTATTTGCTCTTGGCCTCGGTGAGCTTAACCCCTAAATTGATACTTCATTGCTCCATTTCACTTCCTGCTGCAACCCGAAACTTAACCTCAAGATTACAACATCTTCCAATCATTTTCTTCTCACGATTCCTTCACAAAACTTGTAGGAAATTGAATAAGCTTTCGAACCATACCAATTAGAGCTTCTAACTCCAAGTATACAGATCAGAACAACCAAAACATCGAGACCTCTCTCGGATTTGACAACAAATTTCCTCTCTTCCGCCTTCCTCTCTTCTTGTGGAACTCGAGATGAACAGAAAATCGAGCTTGTCCGAGTTGATTTCCCTCGCTGCAATAATGAATTCCCTTGAGTTTTCCTCTTTCCTTCTGCAAACTCCAAATAAAAATCACCAAAAATGGCCTCCTTCTTCTTCCTTTCTCCTTCAACCACGAAATTTCAAATTGGTTTGTGATGAAAGAGAAGAAAATGGAGAGAAACCCTTTTAACAAAAAGTCAATCGGTGGAAGAAGCATCCATTTGTCTTTTTGCACTTTTGATATTTTCATTTTCTATTTCTTTTTCCTTTTCTTTTCTTTCCTTTATCTTCTTTCTTTCTTTTCTTTTCTTTTCTTTTCTTTTCTTAACAAAACCAAAATAACTTAATATAAAACATTTTTTCCATTTCCTTTTCTTCTTTTGTCTTTAAAAGCAAAACAAACCAAAATGGTTTAAACTTTTTCTTTCTTGTTTTCCTTTTGTCTTTCACTTCATTACTTTTCTTTTTAAAACATGGGAAACCAAGTTTTAAACATTCATTTCTTCTTTCTTTTTGTTGTTTGATAAAAAGGAAGTTCCAAAGAGATCGGGTTTACAACTTACCTCCCCCTTGAGAAATTTCGTCCTCGAAATTGAGTAGTCTTTAAGTGAAAATCATTGGGTACTTCCTCCTCATTAGATCCTCTAACTCCCGTGTTGCCTCCTCCACTCGTGATGTCTCCAACGAACCTTCACGAGTGGGATTGTCTTGTTCCTCAAAACTTGTTCTTTCCTGCCGAGGATTTGAACTGCATCCTCAACGTAACTCATGTCTTCTTTCACTCAATCAAGTTGTGCTTGCAACACATGTGTCGGATCTCGGGATATACTTCCTCAACATGGACACATGAAATACATCATGTACTCGAGATAGTTCTGCTGCAACTCAAGTCCAGTAGGTCGCCCAACTCGTCCCAAGTTACTAGATAAGGACCAATATATCTAGGGCTTAGTTTACCCTTCTTACCAAAACGAAGGACACCTCTCCATGGAGATAACTTCAAGAAAACTTGATCTCCAACTGAATTTAAGTCCTTTCGTCGCTTATCTCTGCAGAACTCTTCTCTTACGGTCTTGTGCTACCTTCAAATTTTCTCTGATTACCTTAATATTGTCGGTGATTAACTTGTACCAACTCAGTAATGATTAGCTTTCGCTCTCCAACTTCATTCCAACATACAAAGCGTTCTACATGGTCTTCCATACAGAGCCTCAAATGGTGCCATACCAATACTCAATCGGTAGTCATTATTGTAAGCAAATTCCATAAGCGATAGGTGAGTATCCCAACTCCTTTAAATCAAGGACACATGCTCTCAACATGTCCTCTAAGGTCCGGATGGTCCTCTCTCGATCGCCCATCCGTCTGCGAGGATGGAATGTCAGACTAAACTTCACTTTGTTCCCATAGCTTTACGTAAACTAGGCCAAAACTTAGAAGTAAATCTTGGATCTCTATCTCAAACGATAGACACTGGCACTCGTATTGACTCACAATTCTATCGACGTATAGTTTAGCTAGTCGATCAAGCGTGAGACGCCGCTTTAATCGGTACAAACCGTGTTGTTTTAGTGAGTCTATCCACTATTACCCAAATACCATCATGCCCACCGAAGTACGTGGTAATCCAAACAGAAAATCCATAGTGATATGCTCCCATTTCCACTCGCACTTTGGCGATGGGTTAAGGAGTCCTCCCGCCTCTGTCTAATCGGGTTTTAACTCATTGGCGTATCAAACATCTATCAACATAATCGCTATCTCTCGTTTCATTCCGTGCCACCAATACGCTCCTTTCAAAGTTTTGTACATCTTGGTGCTTCTGGATGCATAGCGTAAGTCGAATCGTGAGCTTCCTCTAGAATAGCATCTTTAAGCTCACTAAAATTCGAACACATAGTCTTCCTTGCCTTTCTATGGCCCCGCCCGATCTTATCTTAAACTCTGCTACGGGCCTTGTTTGGACTTTCCAAACATTTTCTCGCAAGTTACTATCCTCTCGCTTGTCTTCTCACAACCTCTCACTACGAGTGAAGACTCGACTGGACCGAGCTAAAAGACTCCCGAACTCTCTGCATTCACAATCGCTTTAGAATCCCTTAGAGTTCTTAAAAATGTTGCTCAAATACCACACAAAGCATCCCTAGGAAGTCTTGACTTCCCGCAAAGCATCTGCTACCACATTCGCCTTCCTGGATGGTATTCTATAGTACAATCATAATCTTTAATCGAGTTCTAACCATCTTCTCTGCATCTCATATTCAACTCCTTCTCGATCAAAGATATACTTGAACTCTTATGATCTGTGGTAGATGTGATACCTTTCACCAAACAAGTAATGTCTCCAGATCTTCAGTTGCTAAAACAATCTGCCGCTAGCTCGAGATCGTGGGTAGGGTAATTACATTCATGCTTTTTCAATTGTCTTGATGCATAAGCTATTACTTTTCCTTCTTGCATCGTAACACACCCTAAACCTTGTCTCGAGGCATCACAAGAAATCACATACTCTTTTCCCATTTACAGAAGTGTCGAATAGGTGTCAGAATTCAATCTCTTTTTCACTTCGTGAAAACTCTGCTCACACTTATCCGACCACTCGAACTTAGCATTCTTTCTTGTCAAAGCCATTAAGGGTAATGCTAATCGTGAGAAATCTTCAACAAACCGCTTTGTAGTATCCCCGCCAAGCCTAGGAAACTACGTGCCTCTGTCATGTCGATCGGTCTTTCCCGATTGACTCTGACTTTAATTTTATTTAGATCCACACTAACACCATTTGCTTGAGACAACATGCCCCAAAAACACTACTCGATCCAACCAAAACTCACATTTGGTGAATTTAGCGTCAATCGCTTATCTCGTAGTGTTTGCGAGAATAATCCTTAAATGTTCCTCATGAGCTTTCTCACAATCGAGTAAACTAGTATATCATCAATAAATACTATCACGAATCGATCCAAATATCGTGGAATATCCTGCTTCATGAGGTCCGTGAAAATCGTTGGTGCATTCGTCAAACCGAACGCATTTACTAGAAACTCATAATGCCCGTGCTGCAGTTCTCAATCTTTGCCTTAGGAATATCTGATTCCCTTACCTTTAACTGATGGTATCCGGATCTTAAATCAATCTTAGAAAACACTGATGCTCCTCGTAACTGGTCAAACAAGTCATCTATACGGGGTAAAGGATACTTGTTACGTATCATGACTTTGTTTAACTGTCTGTAATCAATGCATAATCTAAGGGTACCATTTTTCTTCTTTACAAATAACACTGGAGCTCCCCAGGGTGATACACTAGGTCTGATGTATCCCTTATCAACTAGTTCTTGTAATTGCATCTTCAGCTCTTTGAGCTCACTTGGAGCCATTCTATACGGCGCCTGCGAAATAGGTGTTGTTCCTGGTAGCAATTCAATAGTGAACTCTACCTCCCTATCAGGTGGCAACCCTGACAGATCTGCTGGAAAAACATCTAGAAATTCGTTCACAACAAGAACATCTTCTGGTTTTAACTTTTCTTCCTGCACCTCCACTACGTGAGCAAGAAACGCCGTGCATCCTTTTCTCAACAACTTCTGAGCTTTGAATGCGTAAATCAAACTCAGAGAAATAATCTTCTTTTACCCCGAAACCACTTCACCAACCCCGGTTTTCTAAAAACAACTTCCTTTTTATGGCAATCCATGGAAGCATAATGAGTGAATAAGAAATCCATCCCTAAGATTGCATCTAACATCTGCAACTCTAGTGGAAAAGATCCACTAACATATTGAGACCTTCTACTAAGACCTCACAATCTCGCAACACTGAATTTACTAGTAAAGCATCACCAATCGGAGTGTATATAACTAACTCCTCAAACAAAGGCTCTAGCTTCCTACTAAGCTTAGTTAGGAATAAACTGAAACAAAGGAATGCGTAGCACTGGATCTATCAAAACACATGCAGTACATTACAAATAGAAATCGTACCGTAATCACATCCGTGCATCCTCTGCTTCTCGCTGAGTCATAGCGTAGACCTTTCCTGTTGCTAGGTCTCCTACAACTCCTTACTGCTTTGCACCGTGGTGCCCTCTCCCCTGCAGCAGCTTTGGAACTCTCGCCGCTCAACCGCTCGGGATCCAACTCCATGGTCCTCCCTCGTGCGGCACGCTCTAAGCCGTGGACAATCCTCTTGAAATGCCCTTGCTGCCCACATCGGTAACACACACCGACACCAACAAGACATTGGCCTCGATGATTCTTGCCACAATTTGCACATGGAGTTCTCCTTGTTGCACCGCGCAGCGACTCGCATTGTCTCGTGGTCTTCTTTGTGGATCTCGCGATTGACTAGGTGCTCTTTGACTCGCCTCCGATAGGCACCACTAACATTCATCCGCCTCGACATCCGCCGCCACCGATTCGATTCTTAAAGTCCTCGACGACTTGAAACATTCACCCTGTGTGTGAATCTTCGCCGTCACGACCCCAAAACTACTCGTCGTTGAAGGCCCACGAGTAGGCTCCACTCATCGATCGCGCTCTGCTATACTCGCTCAACACGTAGGCGCGGTCTCTACCACCGTGAGAAGTCACCCCACTTAGCAATGGTCGTGGATCGGGTACGTATCTCGTGTCGTAACCTCTCTCAAATCGTCGACACTGTCACTCTCGGATGCCACAATAACATCAAAGATACCGTGATAGCTCTGGTATACCTTCTCTCATACTCACCCACCGATAGTGACCCTTGCTTTAATTCTAAAAATTCATCTCTCTTTGCTTCATGCAGTATGTGCCGGGTAATATTTATCTTCAAATATGCCTTTGAAAGTTTGCCGCCTAAAGTGCGTGCATCACTCAAATCTCAGCTAAAATTGACTTCCACCATCCTCTCCGCTTCTTTCTCTAGCAGAATGTGGCTAGCTTGACTTTACGCTCTTTAGGCGACTCATCACATCAAAACATTTCTCAAGTTTATTCACCACACCTCTACGTCACCGGATCTGTGGAACCCTCAAACACACTGTGGCTCCCAATTTCTTCGAGACGTTCTATTCCATACGCCTTTTCTCGGATCACTTGGCCTCGCTCTCTCGCCCGCCTACCTCCTGTGAGGAAATGGCATGCTCACGATCTCTCGGCCTCGCTTTGGACTCTCGGGGCACTAGATCCTCTCTCGATTGGCCTTGGGTAGGATCCTGCGTCCCGCCCGATCCCCGCGCTGCGTGTCCTGCTAGTACGTGGTGGCATGACTCCTATAACATATCAAAATATTAGACATGCTATGGATACTTAACTCAAATACACACTACTAAACTTCTATTCATATTTTAGCCCTAACTGGACTTGCTCTCACCCTTACTTAAACCATACTCCATTAGTTCGATCCGAACTAACTCAATAACATGCTATGACTTTTACTTTATTCTCGAGCTAACTTGCCTGTCTCATTCCCATGGAGCTAACTTCTCGATACCAAGTTGTCACACCCCCTCCCGAACTACTGTTAACTTTCACCCAAAAGGCGTGAAAGCCAACAGACATTGTTTATCTCTTAACAACACCTGTTGACCCCGATTCACCGATAAACATACTATGTTCAAAATGAAACACTTAAACATGACATAGCAGGCGGACAACTATTAAACATATACAAGGAGAAACCATTCACAAGTCTCTCTTGGAAACTAAAAGTCTAGTGCATCGAAACAACACAAGACAAAACAAAGTGTTTATACAACCTCTAATGTACAAACAACTATAACACCCAAGTCCTCACAAATAATTTACAAACATAGAGACTTGCTAGACAAAACCACCACACGTACAAAGTATTTAACTTATGAAGCTTCAAAGAGACTATATGAAACTTTCAAAGCCGGAGCTCGATCTCTACAGAAAGGTTTGAAAACATAGAAGGAATGAGCTATGAAGCTCGGTGAGTGATCTGTGTTAAATATCTCAGAATCAGAAACATGTGACTCAAAAACTATGAGCATATGCATTTGTATTCAAGCATTGAAAGTAAACGTGGAATCATAATAGACTTTCGTAAAACCAACAAGTATATCATCAAATCTCGTAAGGCATGTAAATGAAATAAACTCTTTTAAAAACATTTCACAATCCACGTTGTGTAGGGCACGCCCAAAGATAAACCAACGCTTACTCTACGATGTAGTGGGGCCCGCCAAAGACTCCCATCGTCTTTGTCGTAGTGGGGCCCACCCAAAGACTCACGACAGCCACTGTTGTCACGAGTACACTCAACGTCGACAACGAGAATAAGACCCGTGTGCACACTGCATACCATAAAGCCTCGGGCTCAATATCTCGTAAATTCACATGAAAACATTTGAACATGCCCGCTTATCTTTTCTTTCATAAAACTCAAGCTTACTCAGCTTGTTCATAAAACTGGAAATCTTTAAAACATACTTGCTAGTACATGCTTGCTTGAAATCATAACATTACCATAAATTTTGCAACCATTGGACATATGCTCATGTATAAACTTTATAAAGACTTTTTAGGGTCACAATGAACACTTGACACATTTCTAGGAAAACATGAATAGTCATAAACATGTACTCAAAAGAAAGCATAATGCATTGAAAACTTTATTCTAGCAAAACTTGCATTTCTTGAACATAATTCAAACATATATACACTTTTGAAGTTCCTTTTATCACTCACAGTGCTTGAACTAGAATCTTAGCCCGTACACTTGACCTATTTGCTCTTGGCCTCAGTAGCTTAACCCCTAAATTGATACTTCTGCTGTTCCAGATTTCACTTCCTGCTGCAACCCGAAACTTAACCTGAAGATTACAACATCTTCCAATCATTTTCTTCTCACGATTCCTTCACAAAACTTGTAGGAAATTGAATAAGCTTTCGAACCATACCAATTAGAGATTCTAACTCCAAGTATACAGATCAGAACAACCAAAACATCAGAGACCTCTCGGATTTGACAGCAAATTTCCCTCTTCTGCCTTCCTCTCTTCTTGTGGAACTCGAGATGAACAGAAAATCAGAGCTTGTCTGAGTTGATTTCCCTGCTGCAATAATGAATTCCCTTGAGTTTTCCTCTTTCCTTCTGCAACTCCATTAAAATCACCAAAAATGGCCTCCTTCTTCTTCCTTTCTCCTTCAACCACGAAATTTCACTTGGTTTGTGATGAAAGAGAAAGAAAATGGAGAGAAACCCTTTTTAACAAAAAGTCAATCGGTGGAAGAAGCATCCATTTGTCTTTTTGCACTTTTGATATTTTCATTTTCTATTTCTTTTTCCTTCTCTTTTCTTTCCTTTATCTTCTTTCTTTCTTTTCTTTTCTTTTCTTTTCTTTTCTTAACAAAACCAAAATAGCTTAATATAAAACATTTTTTCCATTTCCTTTTCTTCTTTTGTCTTTAAAAGCAAAACAAACCAAAATGGTTTAAACTTTTTCTTTCTTGTTTTCCTTTTGTCTTTCACTTCATTACTTTTCTTTTTAAAACATGGGAAACCAAGTTTTAAACATTCATTTCTTCTTTCTTTTTGTTGTTTGATAAAAAGGAAGTTCCAAAGAGATCGGGTTTACATTTATTATGAATCTCATTCCCATTAAGCTATATATTATATCATTCATATCTCATATAATTGATATAAATACCCTTTAGTGAATTGTAACACTTCAATTCACACCAAAATTGTGAACCTTATTTTAATCAAGTTCGAGCCAACTGAGGGACCTTATGGACAGATAGTGACGAGCTCCAATGATCCAAGATTAACCTATCAAACTCTTTGACC
This sequence comes from Trichosanthes cucumerina, assembly GCA_036507285.1. Classification (NCBI taxonomy): domain Eukaryota; kingdom Viridiplantae; phylum Streptophyta; class Magnoliopsida; order Cucurbitales; family Cucurbitaceae; genus Trichosanthes; species Trichosanthes cucumerina. The sequence goes on from CM071837.1 coordinate 22,177,941, forward strand.
CGGTTAATCAACCTTTATTAGCTACTGTAACACTCCACTAAAGCCTATAGCTGCACTCCTGTCAGTGTAGGACATTATGTGTCCAGTGATATAACCAATACCCATGAGTCGACCCTTCATAGGTTGTTCGTAGACACCGTTGGGTCAAATTATCGTTTTACCCCTGTGTCTACTTCTTGCTCCTTAAGTCCCCAATGCTTCTCTAATGAACAAGAACGTTGTAATGGTCCTACCATACACAACACCACTCTTGTGCGAGTGAGAGGGTGGGCATTCGTTGTCCAAGCCCTGGAGACAACACTTAAGGGAACAACCCCTCTAGTTTCCCCAAAGGCGGGAACGAGTGATTCCATCTCGCGTAGTTACGTTCCTAGCTCCCTACGTTGTTCTGTCCTTGAGAAGATAGGCATTCTGGGCGATTAACTATGACCACTCTCACCCGTACTAGTCAAAGGACAAACCCTCTCATACAGAAGTCTGTAACACTCTCAGGATTCAGATCGAGTTACTAATGGTCATCTACGAAGTTATTAGTCCATACTGTTAACGGTGTTACATCAGTACGTCTAATAATTCACGGCCAGGTCTTGTACAATCTCATTGTACAGGATGCCCCCACTCGCATTTCAACCTCATGAATGAGTCAGATTACCTCGTTTGTATCTTAATACAAAACGGGTCGCATCCACTTTGTGTCCAGGATTAGGTCTCCTACCCCATCCATATACTGTAGACCGTTTAGTAATTTACTCGAACGTGATCCTGCCTGTGTGCCCCCTACACACCGTTCAAGTTCTAGTTCTCTCATATATTCAATGACCCTTGAGCTTAGTTTATTGGTCAAAGTGTGTAATAAATACGAGACACAAAATGATGAAATAAATAACATTTATTAATTTCAAATGTATAATTAGAAGCTAAACGAGATTAGGAAAAACATCCCAACAAGGTTTTCGAGTTCTAATAAGATTAGAATTAGGAAATAAAAAATATGACCTTTGAATGGTGACTGATAAGTAACTCTGTCGAATGAAGGTTTTGTCTAAGGCTGGGGTATTTAAGCTGACGCTTTGCGGAACACCCCTACATGGAAACGGACCTAGGAGTGAATTAGGTGCAGAGATTCTTAGGTTATATTATCGTGAGGGGCGTTAATTAAAAGTTGATTAATTTACTCACACAAACCTAAGTTAATAATGTGATTATAAACTTAGGTTAAATCAGTATAAGAGTTATAATTGTAGACTTAGGTAAATATTAGTCAATTTATGTGGGTTAATCCCGAATAATATAAAGTGCATACTGGGAGGAAATAAAGTGTATGAGATACATTTAATTTTTTGACCACAAATCACCGTTAAAGTCCGCACCGTGAGATCCATACTCGGCCTCGTGGCGCAAATGGGAGCGTCCCCCTTCAGATGGTATTTGTGTGGAAAATATCATAGTGGATGGAGAGAGTACTTATAGTGAGTGGGAGCGGGACCTGTGAAAACGGGACCCACGATCTCTTATTTCGATTAACACCGTGAGACCCCTATGATTCGCCTGCTCGTTTGGCCTGGACCAGACAATCCCTTCGGAGTGCCTTGATGATGGGAGTCGGAACACCGTGAATTCTTGAAAGGAATCGAGTTTCCTTGTTGGTTTTCCTTCTTGGTTCACCTTTCGGTGGCTATTGTTTGGATAAATACTTGGAAACTTAAAGATTGAGGGTGACACTCACGGAATTCATTAAGGGTTAATGGATTATGACTGAAAAATTGTAACTGGACGCCTAATGGAATAAGATTTATTCTTGTATTAGGATCTGGTCGAGAAAGTCTCGTCGTTGAGGAGGAGTCTCTGTTCACCCTTCGGTGGCGGTCATTCTAAGCCTTTGGGATATCATTGCAAATTTTTAAAATGACCTAGGGATCATAGAATAAAATTTTTGCTAAAACTTGATTGGGTTTTAAAAAGTTTTTTGCGAGACTGACACAAAGCTTTTAATTGATTTTTTCAGCAAAAATGCCTACCTCAATAATACCGTTACTAGTGTCCGGCAAATTAGTGGGAGATAATTTCCAAACATGGAAAAACAATATCAACACGATTCTAGTAATGACGACCTTAAGTTCGTGCTCATTGAGGAGTGTTCTCAATTGTCGAGCTCCACTGCATCACAAAGTGTTCGTGATGCATACGATCGATAAATAAAGGCTAATGAAAAGGCCAAGGTCTACATCATTACAAGATTGTCTGAAGTTTTGGCAAAGAAACATGAGTTGATGGTCACCGCTAAGGATATTATGGAATCATTGCAAGATATGTTCGGACAACAGTCCTTTCAAGTCTGGCATGACTAGCTCAAACACGTCTTCAACGCCCGGATGAAAGAAGGGGCGTCTGCCCTATAACACGTTCTAAACATGATGACCCACTTTAAGATGGCGGAGATGAACGGGACTTCGATCGATGAGTCGAACCATGTCAGGTTTATCTTTGAGACTCTTTCGACGAGTTTCCTTCGGTTTTGTAGCAATGTTGTTATAAAAAAAATTAGCTACACACTTACCACCCTTCTAAACGCGCTGCAGAACTTCCAGTCGTTGATGAGGATCAGGACACCGGAAGCTGAGAAAAATGTTGCCTTCAGGTCCTATCACGTGGGTTCGACCTCTAGGACAAAACTTGTAGCTCCTTCTTAACCGAAATATAAGAAGAAGAAGATGAAGAAAGGTCGAGCTGAGTGAGTTGCGACCCCAAAGGCCAAAAAGGTCAAGGATGTTGCAGAAAAAGAAAAGTGTTTCCACTGCAATGGGGACGACCACTGGAAGCGTAAATGTCCGAAGTTCCTTGTCGACAGGAAGAATACAGGTAAATGTGATTTACTAGTAACTGACATCTATTTAGTGTAGAGTAATGACTCTGCCTGGATATTGGATTTAGGCGCCACTAACCATGTTTGTTCTTATTTTCATTGAATTAGTTCCTGGCAGCAACTGCGAGAGGGTGAGGTGACTCTACGGGTTGGATCCGGGGAGATTGTCTCTACTGCAGCGATCGGAACGGTGAAGCTTTATTTTCGCAGGAAATACCTATTATTAGATAATATGTATATAGTACTATGGTTTACTAGAAACCTTGTTTCGGTTTCCGGCTTATTAGAACAAAATGTATTTATGTTTCATTCAATGCTAATAAATCGTTTATTTCTCGAAATGAAAACTTTATTTGTTCTGCTTCACTTCACTCTAATATGTATGTTTTGAAACCAAATTCGGTCAAAAGCATTTTGAATAGTGAATTATTTAAAACAACAGAAACATGAACTAAAAGAGTAAAAGTTTCTGAAAAAGCAAAAGCCCATCTTTTGCATCTAAGGTTAGGCCACATCAATCTTAATAGAATTGAGAGACTAGTGAAGAGCGGACTTCAAAACCAGTTGGAAGAAAACTCTTTACCAGTATGTGAGTCATGTCTCGAAGGCAAAATGACCAAACACCCTTTTACTGGAAAAGGATATAAAGCCAAAGAGCCCCTTGAGCTTATACATTCTGACCTCTTTGGTTCGATGAGTGTCAAAGCTCGAGGTGGTTACGAATACTTTGTATCTTTCATAGATGACTATTCAAGGTATGGGTATATTTACCTAATGCATTGGAAGTCTGAAACTGTTGAAAAATACAAGGAGTATAAGACTGAGGTTCATAACCTGTTAGGTAAAACGATTAAAACACTTGGATCGGATCGAGGTGTAGAGAATATGGACACTGAATTCCAGAACTATATGATAGAACATGGAATTACGTCACAACTCTTAGCACCTAGTATGCATGTGCAGAATGGTGTATCTGAGAGGACAAACAGAACCTTGTTGGACATGGTTCGGTTGATGATGAGTTTTGCTCGTCACCCTGTTTCTTTTTTGGGATACGTAGTGGAGACTGCGGTCTATATTTTGAACAATGTTCCATCATAGAGTGTTTGTGAAACACCTTTCGAACTCTGGAATGGACGTAAAGGCAGTTTACACCATTTCAGAATTTGGGGATGCCCTACCCACGTGTTTGTGTCGAACCCGAAGAAATTGGATTCTCGTTCAAAATTGTGCCAATTTGTAGGTTACCCTAAAGAGACTAGGGGTGGTATGTTTTTTGATCCTAAAGAAAATAGGGTGCTTGTGTCGACAAACACCACTTTCCTTGAGGAAGACCACGTCAGAGATCATTTGCCTAGAAGCAAAACCGTGTTCAACGGAATGGATAGTACATCAGCAAGAATTGCTGATGGGGCTGGTACGCCAACAAGTGTTGTTGATCCTACCACGTCAAGTCAAGTCTGTTCCCAAGAGTTGAGAATGCCTCGACGTAGTGGGAGGGTTGTGAGACAACCTGAACGTTACATGGGTTTGGCTGAAACCTAAGTCGTCACTCCTGATGATGACTGCGAGGATCCATTGACCTATGATCAGGCAATGGAACACGTTAACAAAGACGAATGGATTAAAGCTATGGACCAGGAAATAGAGTCGACGTACTTCAATTCCGTCTGGGAGCTTGTTGATAAACCTGATGGGGAACAACCGATTGGTTGCAAATTGATCTACAAGCGTAAATGTGGCATAGGTGGGAAGGTGCAAACCTTCAAAGCACGACTAGTGGCAAAGGGTTTTACCCAGGGGTTGGCTATGAGGAAACCTTTTCACTTGTTGCCATGGTAAATTCGATCAGGATTCTTCTGGCGATTGTCGCATATTATGACTATGAGGTATGACAGATGGATGTGAAGAACGCCTTTCTGAATGGCAACCTTGACGAAACCATTTACATGGACCAACACAAGTGGTTCATAACCCAAGACCAAGAGCAAAAGGTTTGTCGGCATCATAGGTCCATTAATGGACTGAAACAAGCCTCGAGGTCTTGGAATATAAGGTTTGATGAGGCGATCAAATATTATGGCTTTGATAGAATGTTGACGAGCCTTGTGTATACAAGAAAATCATCAACAATACTCTCGCATTCATGGTATTGTTCGTGGATGATATCCTTCTCATTGGGAATTAGGTAGGAGATCTTACTGACGTAAAGAAATGGCTAGCTTCACAATTCCAAATGAAAGAATAGAACGCTGGCCATGTCTCAACTGTCCGAAACTAGAAGAATAAAACGCAGTGTGTTCTACGTATCCCGATTGTTCGGAACTTGAAGAATAGAACGTTGGCCATGTCTCAAGCGTGCTATATTGACAAGATGTTGTCTAAATATAAGATGTTGAACTCCAAGAAGGTTTTGTTGCCTTTAAGGCATGGGGTTCACCTGTCTAAGGATCAATGTCCAACGCCTCCTCAAGAGGTGTAGGATATGAGACGAATCCCTTATGCTTCAGCTGTAGGGAGCCTGATGTATGTCATGTTGTGTACTAGGTCCGACATCTGCTATGCAGTTGGGATTGTTAGTAGGTATCAATCCAATCAAGGATTAGATGATCGGACTGTCGTAAAGGCAATCCTCAAGTATCTTAGGAGAACGAGGAATTACAACCTAGTGTATGACAGTGGGGATTTTGACTTTCAGAACGATGAGGATTCTAAGAAATACACTTCGGGGTCAGCCTTCATTCTGAATGGAGGAGTTGTAGTATGGTGAAACATTAAGCAGGGATGCATCGTTGATTCCACTATGGAAGTTGAGTACGTTGAGGCTTGTGAAGCTGCAAAGGAAGCTGTTTGGCTTAGGAAGTTCATGATGGATTTAGAAGTTGTTCCAAATATGAACTTGTCGATCACCCTATTTTGTGTTAACAGTGGTGTTGTAGCCAACTCCAGAGAGCCTCGGAGTCATAAGAGGGGCAAGCACATTGAGTAGAAGTATCTCCTGGTACGGAAGACTGTGCACCACGGTGATGTGACGGTCACATAAATCGCATCGGAGCACAACGTTGCTGATCCATTTACAAAGGTCCTCGCAGCTAAGGAGTTTGAGTGTCACCTAGATAGTCTACGTCTTCGAGTGCTTTCTTACTAGGGCAAGTGGGAGTATTGTAAAGGGTATTCAATGCCCTAGTTTCTGGTATTACTTTATTGTAATCTATTGTACATTAGAGAAATGTATGTTAGCTCCACTAGCTTAGTCCCAGTGGGAAATTGTTGGGATGTATGTCCTAATCTCGTTTTGTTTGTAATATTACCATTTGAAATTAATAAGAGTTATTTCTTTAATCACTTTATGTCTCTCAATTTTTATGAGCTTCCTCCAATAAACTAAACTCAAGAATCATTGAATATAAGAGAGAACTAGAACTTGAATGGTGTGTAGTGAACACACAGGGAGGATCACGTTTGAGTTAATGACCCGAACGGTCTACAGTATATGAATAGGGTTGGAGACCTAATCCTTGATACAAAGTGGGTCGCATCCACAACGTATCAAGGATTAGGTCTCCAACCCTATCCATATGCTATAGACCGTTTATGTCATTAATTCGAACGTGATCCTTCCTGTGTGTCCACTACTCACCATTCAAGTTCTTAGTTCTCTCATAATACAATGACCCTGGACCTTAGTTCATTCGATTAATTTTATGAAAAATGCGAGACACAAAGTTAAAATAAATAACTCTTATTTATTTACAACTTGGAATATTACAAACTACACGAGATGAGGACATACATCCCAACAAACTCCCCATTAGACTAGGCTAGTGGAGTACATAATACATCAAATGTACAGTAAAGTAATAGAATAAAAGTAATACAATAAACTAGGACATTAAATACCCCTTTACAGTACTCCCACTTGCCCTATTCAGGAAGCACTCGAAGACCTAGACTCTCTAGCCGCGAGGGCCTTTGTAAATGGATTATCAACGTTGTGCTTTGAAGTTATATGTGTGACTGTCACGTCTTCGCGGTGCACAATCTCCCGTATCAAGTGATACTTACGCTCAATATGTTTGCCCCTTTTATGACTCTGAGGTTCTCTCGAGTTGGCTACTGCACCATTGTTCTAACAAAACAACGTGATCAACAAGTTCATATTTGGAACAACTTCCAAATCCGTCATGAACATCCTGAGCCAATCACTTTCCTTTGCAGCTTCACAATCTGCAACATCCTCGGCTTCCATAATGGAATTAGTGATGCATCCACGCTTGATGCTTCACCACACTACAACTCCTCTTTCAGAATGAAGGCTGACCCCGAACTGGATTTCCTAGAATCCTTATCGGTCTGAAAGACAGAATTTGTGTATCCCGTAAGGATCAAATACCCACTCCCATACACAAGACTGTAGTTCCTCATTCTCCTATTATACTTGAGGACTGCCTTTAAGGTTGTCCAATGATCTAAACCTGGATTGGATTGATACCTACTGACAATCCCAACTGCATAACAGATGTCGGGCCTAGTACAAAGTATGACATACATCAGGCTCCCTACAGCTGAAGCATAGAGGATTCATCTTAAATCCTCAACCTCTTGAGGTGTCTATGGACATTGATCCTTAGACTGGTGAACCCCATGCCTGAAAGTCAACAAACCCTTCTTCGTGTTCTGCATCTTAAATCTAGACAACATCTTGTCAATATAAGACGGCTGAGACATGGTCAGCATTCTGTTCTTCCGACTCCGGACAATCTGGATACCTAGAACATTTTGTGCCGCTCCCAAATATTTCATTTGGAATTGCGAAGCCACCCATTCCCTTATCTCATCTTATTTGTAATACTACCTATTGAAATAAATAAGAGTTATTTCTTTCATCAATTTGATTCTCCCACTTTTACAAAGTTTGTCCAACAAACTAAGCTCTAGGGTCATTGAATTAATGAGAGAACTAGAACTTGAACGTTGTGTAGTGAACACACATGGAGGATCACGGTCGAGTAAATGACCCGAACGATCTGCAATATATGGATAGGGTTGGAGACCTAATCCTAGATACGTCGTGGATGTGACCCGCATTGTATTAGACACAAACGAGGTGATTTGACTCGTTTATGTGGTTGACATGCAAGTGGGGGCATCCTGTGCAATGAGATAGTACAAGACCAGACTTTGAATTATTAGACTTACTGATGTAACACCGTTGACCGTAGGACTAATAACTTCCCAAATGCCCATTAGTTATTCGACCTTAATCCTGAGCGTGTTACGGACTCCTTGAAGGGAATGAAATCACACACATTGGAAGGGTGATCGAATAACCGTGGTATCGTTGGGAAATATGTTTTCTTAAAAAAGTTTCTATCACGTAAAAACTAGGCTAAACATGAAATTTAGGAAGAAAAACACCAAGTGTACTTTCTTCTTGAAGAACCGTCCGTCTTCACGTTCTCCTTCTCCAGTCTTGAACCCTTCGAGATCACGATCTCAACTTACTCGATCTCCTAAAAAAAAATAATGAACCGGACAGGCTCCGAAAGGTTTCTCGGTTGTTCTACTTTTGGTAGAAAGAGAGTTGGTGGACTCTTATTTGAGTGAAATGGAGGAGATATCTCATATCTCATATCTCGTAGATGACCATTCGTGACTCGACCTTAATCCTCTGCAATGAGATTGTACAAGACGAGACTGTGAATTATTAGACTTACTATTGTAACACCATTAACAATATAAGACTAATAAATTCGTAGATGACCATCAGTGACTCGACCTTAATCCTTAGCGTGTTAAGGACTTTTGTCTGCGGGGGTCAGTCCTTTGACTAGTACGGGTGAGGGTGGCCACTATTGCTCGCCCAATATGTCAATCTTCTGAGGGACAAGACCACGTGATTAGCTCGGAAGTTGACTACGTAAGAAGGAATTTGCCTGTTCCCGACTTAGGGAAACTTGAGGGGTTGTTCCCTTCAGTGCTCTTTCCAAGGCTTGAACAATGGTTGGACCATGCAACGTTGTTGTTCATAAGCGAAGAAGTGAGACATAAGGAGTAAGAGGTAGACACAAGGATAAAACGGTAATTTGACCCAGCAGTGTCTACGAACAACCTTTGAAGGGTCGGCTCATGGGTATTGGTTATATCGATGGACACAACTTGTCCTACAGTGATGAGAGTGCAGCTACGAGCTTTAGTGGACTATTACCATGGCTAATGAATGTTGAATAACTGGGTCAAAGAGTTTGACAGGTTAGTCACGGATCATTGGAGCTCGCCATCTGTAGGTCCATTAGGTCTCTCGGTTGGCTCTAATTGGACAAATTTAGGGTTTATAGTTTCGTGTGAGTTTGAAGTGTTCAAATTCATTATTTGGGTATTTATGTCATTTATATGAGATACAGATGACAAAATATATCGTTTGATGTGAAAGAGATTCATAATAAACTATGGTATAGCCTAATTAATGTATTAGTGCTAGTTTGAGAAATTGAATTGAGAGAAATTAAATATAATGTGATTCAATTTAAAATTCCACATTTATGCAAATGTGATATGTATAATAAGGAATTAGATACCTCCTTTTTTGTGATATACAGATATGAATTGTATATGATATAGTTTTTGTAAAATGGTGAATTGGTGGAGATTTTAACTCCACCACACACCATTATAAATAGGTGCATTCAAAGGCATCTCATAAGGATTTTTCAATTTTTTTGATTTTCATCCAAAGAGAGCAAAATGGTTTCTTTAAACTCTCTCGCAATTCTCTAAAACTCTCCTCACCCAAAATCCAAATGGAGTCCCACCTACTCTCCCCAACCTCCCAGGAACAACCGAGAAGTCATTTTGAAAGTGTCTTGTTGCACTGTTCGAGGATCGAGTTCGAGGAGTTCGTTGGTTCGAGAGAGATCGTGACTGGAGGGGGGAAAGCATTGAAGAAGAGTTCTTTAACAAGTAAGTACCGAGATCCTTACTGTTTTTCCTTCTTTTCTGCATGTTTAGCCTGGGATTAATGAGATTGATTCAATTTTAAGACAACAATTACACAATGAATCGACGAAGTTTCACAAAGTCTTCCGCTGGGAGAATTCAAAATCCCTTCAATTGGTATCAGAGAAAGGTTGTTGCTCTTCGTTGTGTATTTCGTGAAGTCTTAAAATTAGGAGGGTAGTATTACTTTTCACGAGATGAATGCTGATGGTTTGCAATTTTGGATGTTTTCGGTTTTTGGCACTTAGTTGGATTTACATTCAAAGTTGATGAGATCAATGTAAAGGCCCGGTGTTTTTTGCATTTCTTGATGTAAATCGAGTCTGTAAGTCTGTGTCTCATGGCATGAGATGCTGTGAACAAATTGGAGCCGAAACGGGCAAAAAACGATGAAGAACAGCAAAGTGTATGTTATTCTATCGACGGCGTTGAGACGCTGTTTATCAGCCTCTCAATGTTGTCCATGCTGATCCAGCCGCGCAGCAGGCACAACGTTGTGACACGAGGTGCGGAGCTGCAATGCTCGGGCTTTTAGAACGCGTGGTGCAATGCTGAACGCCGCGAGGTTACTGTTGCAACGCCGCCGTATGCGTGCAACGCCGCCGAGAGTGGGCGCTTTCAGCGGCCAGTGCGAGACGTGAGTGAAGGTGGCGTAATGGGATTTTGAGGTTGGCGGTTCGAGCCCTGATAGACTTGTTGTCCTTTTTTATTTTATTCTTAATTATTTTCTTTGTAAAACGATATTATACAATATATTTTATTAATTATTTTAATTATTATTAATTATTATTAATATAAATCTTATATTAATGTTAATTAATATAATTTTATGTCCCTGGGGTGCCAAAAATCGGTCCAATAATGCTATTTATTTATTTTATGCATGAGATGTATGAAATATTTATTCTATGTCCATAATTTATGTCATAAAGAATTAAAATCCCACCTTAGGTTAAACATTTCATCCATCATATTTATATTATAAGAGTTATTATATATAGTATGCATGATAGGATTATATTATAAGAGTTATAATATAATGTTTGCATGATTTATATTATTTAATATAAGTGTTATATTTCGTAGATTAAAAGCATGCTCATACATTTAATTCATGAGATGAATGTATGTTATACTATAGGATTATTCATGTGATGAATGATTGCGCACTATAACATAGAAATGCATGTAACCTAAGTTAATTATTAGTTTTAAAATGTTTAGAACATGAATAATTAGACTTAGGTTTTCTAGTTCTAATAAGATTAGAATTAGAAAATCAAATATGACATTTGAATTGAGACTAATATGTAACTTTGTCTAAGGAAGGTTTTGTTTAAGGCTGAGGTATTTAAGCTGATGCTTTGCGGAACACCCCTACCTTGGAACCGACCTAAGAGTGAATTCGATCCGGAGATTCATAGGTTTTATTCTCGTGAGTGCCGTTAATTAAGAGTTAATTAATTTACTCACATAGGCCTATGTTAATAATGTGATATAGACTTAGGCTTATCTAATATAGGAGTTATATTCGTAGACTTAGGTATATTTTAGTCGGTTAATCTAGGTCAATCCCGTTTAATTTAAAGTGCTGAGTAGGAGGAAATAGAGTGCATGGGATGATGGAGATCTGACCCCCTTAAGAAGCGGAAACGTGTTTTGGAATCGTAATTGCAAGTTCGTTTTGGTTGAAAACTAAAAACCAATACATTGGAAAAAATACAAAACAAACATACTTTTCCTAATCTAATTAGGCATGGAACCAATCATGCCGACACATGCTTTAGAATTTAGACTAAACTAAAAAGGAATTCAAAATTGACCTTTGAAGTTTCACAGCAACTCCTTTCTCAAAGTGTGTACAACAACATAACAACAAAATTTCTTCTCTATTTTCTCCAAAAGGACAACACCACTTGGAAAACGTTCTATTCTCTAAGTATCCACTTAGATCACCCTATGTGGGAAGGGATCCAACTTTTGGAAGATGAGGGAATATTAAAGAGGAGAGATTTTTTCCATTTGAGAGAGCAAATCACCAGAGAATCATCGATCACCCAAAACATCTCTTACTCGAGAAGTTATTCAGAGGGGTTCTTCCCCCCACTCCTTATCGATGGGAAGTTGGTGGGGAAGATGGGAACGTGTCCTCCTGACATGTTCCCATTAATAAATTTAAATAAAATTAATGAAATGAAATTTAATTAATCAATTAATAAAATATCATGTATTTAATTAAGATCAAATCATATTTAATCTTTTTCTCCTCTAACATATAGTTTTAATGCACATATTATTCACATTAAATTTTAACCTATAGTTTTCAAATATGAATCACATTCACATTTGAATTTAATATTTGAACTCTTTCAAATATTTAATTCTCTCAAATAATTTAATGTGAATCATATTCAAATGAAATCTATAATATATAGTTCCAAAACTATATACTATATCGTATCTATATAGAGTAAATTTATTCCCTAATGAATTTGAACATTTCAAATTCAAACGATCTAAGAACCCTTTACGAGCTAGAATGTGGACCTACAGATCAGAAGCTCCAACGATACGAGAATACTCGGTTAATCTTATTAACCTCCAAATCAACATTCGGTAACTACGAGAACACTTAACTAAAGTCCCGCAGCTGCACTCTTGTCAGTGCAGATATATTTCTATGTCCACAGAGATTGACCAATAACAAAAAGTCAATCATTCACTAATGTTCGTAACACCAGCTGGGTCAAAGTTTCGTTTTACTCCAAGGTTACATCTTGTACCTTAAGTACCAGTGCTCCTCTAATAACAATTTGTTTGTGGTCCTACCAACAAAAAGAGTCCCTCTCGGGCAATGAGAGCGTCGGGCCCTTTGTTCAAGTCCCGGAGACACAACTTAAGGGAAAATTCCTCTACTTACCCTAGAAGGTGGGAATGAGTGAATTCCATCTTGCTAGGCTAAGTCCCAGCTGCTCACTCGGTCTTGTCCCCAAGAAGGTAGGCATATGGAGTCGGCGAATCTAACCACTCTCACCCATACTAGTCAAAGGACAATCCCTCGCAAACAGTTCGTAACCCGCTCAGGATTGAGACCAAGTTGCCAAGGTCATCATAGTGAAATAGAAACATAACTAGTCAATGGAGTTACATCTAGTGGTTATTATTTCGTGGTCCGGTCTTATGTAATTTCATTACATAAGATATCCCCACCCACATGTCATCTACACAAACACGTTAGGATCACAATTTTTGTATCATATACAAAGTGGGCCACATAATAGTTTTACAAGGGTAAGGTACCCAAACTTTATTCCCTTACTATAGACCCTTTAGGTTCTATCTCGAACCGAGATCCTCTATATGTATACTACATTCAGTTAAAGATACATTTTACAACCTTGGATGTTTAGCTTATTGGATTTAGGGTTAAAACAATGGCAATATCGTAAAAAACGAACAATAACACTTTATTGAAGTAATGATAATTTATTACATTAATTAAAACAAAAATTACAAACTACGAGTTTTAGGGCACAAAACCTAACAAACTCCCACTTGACCTAAAAATCTAGTGGGGTAAATCATAATCTAAAACAGTGGTTACAGAGATACAAATACAATAAAGTATGGCATCCATATACCCATTACATATCTATCACTTGTCCTAGATTAGCCTATGCACAGGCCTCGTAGACCTAGACTCCCCAGCTGACCCTCGAACAGTTTAGCCGTGAGAGTCTTTCTAAGCGAATCAACAATGTTGTGCTTCAAAGGGATCTTCGTGACTCTCACATCTCCTTGTTGCACAATTTCTTGTATCAGGTGAAACAACCTCTCAATGTTGTGCTTCCTTTGAATTGGCTACTGCACCACTGTTATCATTGTATAAGGTGATGGAAAATTCCATACTTCGAACAATTTCCAAATAAATAAGGAATTTCCTTAGCCAAACAACCTCTTTAGCTACTTCACAAGCAGCGACATACTAAGCCTCCATCGTGGACTTAACGATGCATCCTTGCTTGATGTTTCTCCATACTATAGCTCCCCCGTTAAGGGTGAAAACTGATCCCGATGTGGATTTCCTAGAATCCTTATCGGTCTTAAAATCATAATCAGTGTATTTAGTAAGGATGAAATCCTTAGACGCATACACAAGCGTATAGTCCCTCGTTTTCCTAAGATAATTAAGGATATTTTTAACTATGGTCCAGTGGTCTAACCCTGGATTGGATTGGTATCTACTTACTATTCCCACTACATAGCAAATGTCTGGCCTCGTGCACATCATAGCATACAGTAAGGTACCTACTGCAGAGGCATACAAAATACGCCTCATATCCTCAACTTCTTGAGGTGTCTTAGGACACTATTCCTTAGACAGATGAACTCCATGCCTGAAGGGTAATAAGCCCCTCTTGGACTTCTACATCGAATATCGGGACAACATTTTGTCGATATAAGATGTTTGAGACAGAGCTAGCGTTCTATTCTTGCGATTCTTGAAAATCTGAATCCAAAGAACAAACTGTGCCTCTCCCAAATCTTTAGTTTAGTATTGGGTAGCCAACCATTTTTTTATGTCAGTAAGCTATCCGACATCATTCCCAATAAGTAGAATATAATCCACATAATGCACTAAGAAAGCTAGTATGTTGTCGATGATCCTCTTGTAAACACAAGGCTCATCAACGTTTTGGTCAAAGCCATAAAACTTGATCGCAGTATCAAATCTTATGTTCCAAGATCTTGATGCTTGTTTCAACCCATAAATGGATCGATTGAGCTTCCAAACTTTTTACTCCTGACCCTCGGTTATGAACCCTTCGCGCTATGACATACTGATGCTCTCGTCAAGATTACAATTCAAAAACGCATTCTTGGCGTCGATTTGCAAGATTTCATAATCATAAAATGTGGCTATGGACAAGACTATCCCTATAGACTTAAGCATATCAATAGGGGAAAAACTTTCTTCATAGTAAACTCCTTCTCTTTTGGTAAAACCCTTTGCTACAAGTCTAGCCTTAAAGGTATGTACACCATATGGGTCTTACCCCTTCAGGATGGTCTACAAGTTCCCATACTGAATTGAAGTACATTGACTCCATTTCAAGGTCCATGGCTTTGATCCATTGGTCCTTGTCTACGTCATTCATTGTCTGTTTATAAGTCAATGGATCTTCTACGTCATCATCAGGTATGACGACTTGAGTTTCAACTAAACCCAAGTAGCTGTCCTGTTGGGAAACAACCCTCCCATTGCGTCGAGGCATTCTGAACGTTTGAGAAGGACGAGACTGACTTGAGGTGTTGGCTTCTCCATAAACTCTTGATGAAGGTCCAGCTTAATCAACAACTCTTGTTGGTTCATCTGTATCTTCATTTAGTACTAATTTACTACGTGCTTTATGGTTCCTCATGCGTCCAATAAAGTGGCGTTTGTCGATACAATCTCCTTGCTTTCTTGTGGGTCGTAGAAAAGACAACCTCTCTTTTCTTTGGGATAGTCAACAAATTGGCATAATCTTGAACGAGGTTCCAGTTTCTTTGGGTTTGTCACCAGCACGTGTGTCTGACAACCCAAAATCCTGAAGTGTTGTAAACTAGGCTTACGCCGCTTCCACAATTCAAAAGTTGTTTCTAAAACACTCTTTGATGGAAAAGTGTTTAAGATTTGAACTGCAGTCTCTACTGCGTATACCCAAAACGAGGCAGCCAATTGAGCATAGCTCATCATATAACGAACCATGTCCAACAAGGTTCTATTTCTCCTTTTTGACACACCATTTCGCTGCTGTGTATTAGGTGCTGAGAGTTGAGAATTAATTCCATGTTCTATAAAATATTCCTGGATCTCAAATCCATACACTCTCCACCTCGATCGGATCGAAGTGTTTTAATGGTTTTCTCTAATGCATTCTCTACTTCAGCCTCATACTCTTTGAACTTTTCAAGAGCTTCAGACTTATGATGCATTAGGTATAAATAATCATACCTCGAACAATCATCTATGAATGAGATGAAATATTCGTACCCTCCTCGAGCTTTAACATTCACCAGACCACAAAGATCCGAATGTATAAGTTCTAAGGGCTCTAAGGCTCTGTAACATTATTCAGTAAAAGGTCCCTTAGTCATTTTACCTTCGAAGCAGGATTCACAAGGACGTAAAGAATCATCTTCTAACTAGTTTAAAAGTCCATTCTTAGAGAGTCTCTCAATCCGATTGAGATTTATATGACCAAGTCTAAGATGCCAAAGATAGTTTTAAACATCTCATGATTCAAAATTGTTTCAGTTCGATTCGGTTTAAATGCATACAAGCCATTTTCTATCTTACCAAAACAAATATTTACAGCTTTCTTTAAAATAAACGCTTCATTGAAAGAAAAAATAATACAATAGCCAACTTCAATTAAACAAGAGATAGAAAATAAGTTCCTCTTAAACATAGGAACTATATACAGATTTTCTAAAAAGATAAATCTATCTCTAAAAAATAGCTTTGCATCTCCCACTTCACGAGCTGAGACTTTGTCTCCCGTTCCGACCCTTTGTTGGGATTTCTGTCCTAATCTCGTGTTTGTAAAATATTGTTTTGAAATTAATAAGAGTTATTCTTTTCTTCACTTTGTGTCTCACAAATATTTTAAACCGTTCCAATAAAGTAAGCTTCAGGGTCATTGAATATATGAGAGAACTAGAACTTGAGCGGTGTGTAGTTGCCACACAAGGAGGATCACGTTCGAGTTAATGACCCGAACGGTCTACCGTATAAGGATGGGGTTGGAGACCTAATCCTGTATACATTATGGATGCGGCCCGCTTTGTATTAGATACAAACGAGGTGATCTGACTCGTTCATGTGGTTGACATGCGAGTGGGGGCATCCTGTACAATGAGATTGTACAAGACCGAACCGTGAATTATTAGACTTACAGATATAACACCGTTGATAGTAAAAGACTAATAAATTCGTACATGACCATTAGTTACTCGACCTGAATCTTGAGCGTATTACAGACTCCTGTCTACCGGGGTCTGTCCTTTGATTAGTACGGGTGAGGGTGGTCTCAGTCACTCGCCCAATATGCCTATCTTCTCAAGAGGACAGAACCAAGTAGAGAGAGTCGGGAACCTAATTACGCGAGATGGAATTCACTGCTTCCGCCTATAGGGAAACTAGAGGGGTTGTTCCCTTAAGTGTTGTCTCCAGGGCTTGGACAACGGGCGCCCACCTTCTCATTGGCCCGAGAAGGGTGTTGTGTATGGTTGGACCATCACAATATTTTGTTCATTAGAGAAGCAGTGGGGACTTAAGGAACAAGATGTAGACACAGCGGTAAAACGGTAATTTGACCCAACCGCGTCTACGAACAATCTGTGAAAGGTCGACTCATGAGTATTTGTTATATCAGTGGACACGTAATATTGTCCACTGATGGGAGTACAACTACAGGCTTTAGTAGAGTTTTACTGTAGCTAATGAACATTAGTTGACCGGGTCAAAGAGTTTGACTGGTCAAACTCAAATCATTGGAGCCTGTCACTGTCGGTCCATTAGGTCCCTTGGTTGGCTCAATCTGCGATAAAAGAAGGGTTTGTTTTGGTGTGAAATTGAAGTGTTCAATTTCATTTTATGAGTTATTATATCATATAGATGATATAATATATAGTTTAATATGAATGAGATTCATAATAAACTATGTGTTAGCCTAATTGTTGAATTAAAGGCTAATTGGAGAAATTGAAAGAGAGAAAATAAATTGAATGTGATTCAATTTGATTAAATCCACAATTATTTCAAATAAGATTTCCAACATAAGATATGAGATATTTTAAATAATTATGTAAATGAGATTTACATAACATATGGTTGTGGTAAAGTGGTAATTATGTGAAGTTGTGAACTTCATCATTCCACTATTTAAACCCTTTGTAAGATGGGTTTTGGAAGCTAAGTTCTCATTTTTGGATTTTGACCTAAGAATCCAAAAGTGAACTCTCTCCATTCTCTCATTTCTCCACCCTTTCCAAAACTCAAAAGTTCCCACCAACTTTTCTTCTCCAAAAGAGAACAACCAAGAAGATCATTTAGTAGTGTTTGGGATCCATTCGTGGGAAGAGTTCGTGGAGATTGAGAAGCACGAAGAGTTCGTGATCTACAAGGAGAGTTTGCTGAATCGGTCTACAACAAGTAAGTTATTCTTCTTCTTGTAAAAAATTCAAATGTTTAGCCTAGATCTAATAGTTAGATCATTTTAATAAGCATGTAGCATGATGATACCACGACGATTCGATCGTATTCCGCTGCGCGGGGATTCTCATTTCCTTCAATTGGTATCAGAGCCAGGTTGATGGTTCTTCATACATGCACTGTATTATTAAGATTTAGGTGGGTAATTTACCATGTTTTCATGAGATGAATGTTTGGTTTGCGAAATAGATGTTTTCGGTTTTTGGCACTAGATTAGATTTACAATTATGTTGATGAGATCAATGTAAGGACCCATTGTTTTGGGCAATTTTGTTATAAATCGAGTCTGTAAGTCCGGGTCGTTCGTGGCAAGAGTTGCTGTGAAGAAATCAGAGCGAAACAGCAAAACCGAGCGAAAAACAAAAGAAGAAACGGTGTTGTTACATCGATGGCGTTGAGACGCTGCCCAACAGCGTCTCAACGCCGTCCTTGCGGTCGGGGCGCTGCAGCACGATTGCGTTGCAACACTGGGCGTAGCGTTGCAACGCCGCTGGTGTTGAGAACGTAGGTCAACGCTGCAGGCGACAGCGTTGCAACGCTGTAACGATTGGAGATTAATAACGCGCGAACGTGACCATTTTTTCGGTTTATTTTATTAATTTATCAGTTTTTTATTAATTAAAACGTTTTTTAAATTTTTTTATTTAATTATTTTATTAAATATTATTAATATAATTATTATATTGATTTTATTTAATTAAATAATTGCCCCTAGGTGCCAAAAATCGGTCCAATTTTGCTATTTAATTATTTTATGCATGAGATGTATAATTTTAATTAATTTCTATGTGCATAATGTATGTCATATAGATTTAAAATCCCACCTTAGGTTAAACATATTCATGCATCATATATATTATAAGAGTTATAATATAGTTTGCATGATAGGTTATATTATAAGTGTTATAATGTAAATAAATGCATATTTAATTTAATTAATATAAGTGTTATATTTTTAGATTAAAGTGTGCTCATGCATTTATATTCATGTGATGAATGTTTATCATGTTATAGTATTCATGTGATGAATGATCAAGCACTATAACATAGAAATGCATGCAACTTAAGTTAATTATTAGTTTTAAAGTGTTTAGAACTTGAATAATTAGACTTAGGTTTTCTAATTTTCTAATAAGATTAGAATTTAGGAAATCAAATATAATTTTTGAATGGTGACTGATTAGTAACTCTTTCTAAGGAAGGTTTTGTCTAAGGCTGGGGTATTTAAGTTGACGCTTGCGGAACACCCCTACCTGAAAACCGACCTGGGAGTGAATTTGGTCTGGAGATTCTTAGTACTAAGTTGGAGAATATATAGTGTATGAGATACATTTGAATTTCCAACCACACATCTCCGTTAAGTCCGCACCGTGAGATCTATACTCGGCCACGTGGCACAAATGGGAGCATCCTTCTTCGGGTGGCATTTGTATAGATCAATATCATCGTGGATGGAGAGAGTACTTATAGTGAGTGGGAGCGGGACTTGTGAAAACGAGACCCACGGTCTCTTCTTTCGATTCACACCGTGAGACACCTATGATCTGCCTGCTAGTTTGGCCTGGACCAGACAATCTTTTCGGAGGGCTTGATCATAGGATTCGAGGCTACGATGAATTCCCGAAAGGATCTGACTTCTGGTTGGTTTTCCTTCTTAGTTCACCCTTCGGTGGCTATTGTTAGGACGGATACTTGGAAACTTAAAGATTGAGGGTGACACTCAAAGAATTCTTTAAGTGTTAATGAATTCGACCGAACAATGGTAATTGGATGCCTAATGGAATAAGAGTTATTCTGGGATTAGGGTCTGATCGAGAAAGTCTCGTCCTAGAGCAGGAGTGTTTTGTTCACCGTTCGGTTGCAGTCATTCTAAACCTTTAGGGTATCATTGCAAAATTTTGAATGACCTAGGGATCATGAAACACTTTTGCTAAAACTCGATTTGTTTTTCAAAAAGGTTTTTGCGAGACTAATACAAAGTTTTTCTTAAATTTTTCAGCTAGAAATGTCTAGCGCTATTATAGCTTTACTTGCTTCCGATAAGTTAGTGGGAGATAATTACAAGAGCTGGAAAAACAACATCAATACAATTTTTGTGACTGACGACATAAAGTTCGTGTGGTTTGAGGAGTGTCCTCACATGTCGGGCTCGACCGCATCACGAGTCGTTCGCGATACGTACGATCGATGGATCAGGGCCAATGAAAAAGCCAAGTTCTATCTAATTGCGAGAATGTCTGATGTTTTGGCAAAGAAGCATGAGCTGATGGTTTCCGCTAAGGAAATCATGGAGTCCTTGCAGGAAATGTTTGGTCAACAGTTATTTCAGGTCCGACATGACTCGCTCAAATACATTTTCAACGCTCGGATGAAAGAGGGGTCGTATGTCCGTGAACATGTTCTAGACATGATGACCCGCTTTAATCTGGCCGAGATGAATGAGGCTTCGATCGACGACAGGTCAGTTTTATTATGGAGACTCTTCCGAAGAGTTTCCTTTAGTTTCGTAGCAATGCTGTTATGAACAAAATTAGCTACACTTTGACTACCCTCCTCAATGAGCTACAGAATTTCCAATCCCTGAACAGGGTCAGAGAATCTGAGGCAAATGTTGCCTACAGGTCTTATCACAGGGGTTCGACCTCTGGGACAAAACCTGTTGCTCCTTTACGCCCGAAAGGGAAAAAGAGGATGAAGAGGGGTAAAACTGACCGTGCTGCCACCCAGAAGGGCAAGAAGGTCAAGGAAGTTGCAGAGAAAGGAAAGTGTTTCTACTACAATGGTAGCAGACACTGGAAGAGAAACATGTTTAGTGGAGAGTAATGACTCTTCCTGGATATTAGATTCAGGCGCCACTAACCACGCTTGTTCTTCTTTTCAGGGGATTGATTCCTGGCAGCCGCTACGAGAGGGTGAGGTGACTCTACGGGTTGGATCCGAAGAGCTTGTCTCTTTTGCGACAATCGGCCACAGTGAAGAAGCGCATTTGTGGAAGTACTTATTGTTAGACAATTTGTACATAGTCCAAGGGTTTACTAGAAACCTTGTTTCTATTTACTGCTTAATTGAAAAATGTATTTCCGTTTCTTTTGAATTAAATAAAGCGTTTATTTCTTTCAAAGGGAATGTTATTTGCTCAGCTTCACTTGAAAATAATCTGTATGTTTTAAAACCCAATTCGGTTAAAAGTGTTTTAAATACTGAATTGTTTAAAACTGCGGAAACACGAACTAAGAAAGCAAAAATTTCTCCAAAAGAAAATGCCCATCTTTGGCATCTACTAAGAGGCCACATTAATCTCAATAGGATTGAGAAACGGTGAAGAGTGGACTTCTAAACGAGTTGGAAGAAAACTCTTTACCAGTATGTGAGTCATGCCTTGAAGGCAAAATGACCAAGGTTCTTTTAGTGGAAAAGGATATAGAGCCAAAGAGCCTATTGAGTTAGTACATTCTGACCTCTGTGGTCCGATGAATGTTAAAGCTCGGGGCGGTTATGAGTACTTCGTGTCTTTCATAGACGATTACTCCAGATATGGGTATATTTACCTAATGCATAAGAAGTCTGAAACTCTTGAAAAGTTCAAGGAGTATAAGACTGAGGTTGAGAACCTCTTAGGTAAATCGCTTAAAACACTTCGATCGGATCGAGGTGGAGAGTATATGGACACTGAATTCCAGGACTATATGATATAACACGGAATTACGTCCCAACTCTCGAAGATCCGGTATGCCACAATGAGAATGGTGTATCCGAGAGAGAGAAATAGAACCTTGTTGGACATGGTTCGGTCGATGATGAGCTATGCTCGTCTCCCTCATTCTTTACGGGGTGCACGATGAGAGATCTGCGGTTTACATTTTGAACAATGTTCCTTCAAAGAGTGTTTGTGAAACACCCTTTGAGCTCTGGAGTGGACATAAAGGCAATTTACATCACTTCAGAATTTGGGGATGCCTGGCCCATGTGTTGGTGTCAAACCCGAAGAAGTTGGAACCCCGTTCAAAATTGTGTCTATTCGTAGGTTACCCTAAAGAGACTAGGGGTGGTCTGTTTTACGATCCCAATGAAAATAGGGTGCTTGTGTCGACAAACGTCGTTTTCCTAGAGGAAGACCACATCATGGATCATTTACAATGAAGCAAAATTGTATTGAATGAAATGGGCAGTACATCAGTAAGAGTTGCTGATGGAGCTTGTACGTCAGCAAGCGTTGTTGACCCTAGCACGTGTAGTCAAATCCGTTCCCAAGAGTTGGGAATGCCTCGACGTAGTGGGAGGACTGTGAGACAGCCCGATCGCTATATGGGTTTAGCTGAAACCTCAATTTTCGCTGCTGACGATGATTGTGAGGATCCATTGACCTAGGCAATGGCTGATGTTGATAAAGACGAGTGGATTAAAGTTATGGACCAAGAAATGGAGTCTATGTACTGCAATTTTGTCTGGGAGCTTGTGGATCAACCGGATGGGGTAAAACCTATTGGTTGTAAATGGATCTACAAGCATCAACGTGGCGTAGATGGGAAGGTGCAAACCTTCAAAGCCCGACTAGTGGCAAAGGGTTTTACCCAGGATGAAGGGGTTGACTATGAGGAGCCCTTTTCACCTGTTTCCATGGTAAAGTCAATCAGGATCCTTCTAGCCATCGACGCGTATTATGACTACGAGGTATGGCAGATGGATGTCAAGACAACCTTTCTGAATGGCAAACTTGACGAGACCATCTACATGGACCATCCCAGAGGGTTCATTGCCCAAGGCCAAGAGCAAAAAGTTTGCCAGCTTCATAAGTCCATTTATGGACTAAAACAAGCTTCGAGGTCTTGGAATACAAGGTTTGATGAGGCAATCAAATCTTATGGCTTTGATCAAAATGGCGACGAACCTTGTGTCTACAAGAAAATCGTTGACAAAACTGTCGCATTTCTGGTGTTGTACGTGGACGATATTCTTCCCATTGGGAATGAGGTAGACTTTCTTACTGACGTTAAGAAATGGCTAGCTTTACAATTCCAAATGAAAGATTTGGGAGAAGCTCAGTATGTTCTAGGTATCCAGATTGTTTGGAACCGGAAGAACAGAATACTAGCCTTGTCTCAGGCATCTTATATTGACAAAATGTTGTCTAGATATAAGATGCAGAAGTCCAAGAAGGGCTTGCTGCCTTTTAGGCATGGGGTTCACTTGTCTAAGGATAAGTGTCCTAAGTCTCCTCAAGATGTTGAGGATGTGAGACGTATTCCATATGCTAAAGCTGTAGGGAGCCTGATGTATGCAATGTTGTATACTAGGCCCGACATCTGTTATGCAGTAGGAATTGCTAGTAGATATCAGTCCAATCCAGGATTAGATCACTGGACAACCGTAAAGATAATCGTCAAGTATCTTAGGAGAACGAGGAACTACAACTTAGTGTATGGGCGTGGGGATTTCATCCTTATAAGATACACAGATTCTGATTTTCAGACCGATAAGGATTCTAGGAAATCCACTTCAGGGTTAGCCTTAATTTTGAATGGAGGAGCTGTAGTATGGCGAAACATCAAGCAGGGATGTATTGCTGATTCCACTATGGAAGCAGAGTATGTTGCGGCTTGTGAAGCTGCAAAGGAAGCTGTTTGGCTAAGGAAGTTCATGACGGACTTGGAAGTTGTTCCAAATATGAACTTGTCAATCACGCTGTTCTGTGATAATAGTGGTGCAGTAGCCAACTCACGTGAGCCTCGAATCCATAAAAGAGGTAAACACATTGAGCGCAAGTATCATCTGATACGGGAAATTGTGCACCGCGAGACGTGGCGATCCACGCAGATAGCATCGAGCACAATGTAGCCGATCCATTTACAAAGCCCCTCATGGCTAAAGTGCTTGAGGGTCACCTAGAGTGTCTAGGCATTCGAGAGCTTCCTGACTAGGGCAAGTGGGAGATGTGTAAACGGGTATTCAATGCCCTAGTTTATTGTAATTTTTTATTGTAACTCAAATACATTTTGGAAATGTACCTTCTCCAATAGCTTAGTCCAAGTGGGAGTTTGTTGGGATTTCTGTCCTAATCTCGTGTTTGTAAAATATTGTTTTGAAGTTAATAAGAGTTATTCTTTTCTTCACTCTGTGTCTCGCAAATATTTTAAACCTTTCCAATAAACTAAGCTGGGGTGATTGAATATATGAGAGAACTAGAACTTGAGCGGTGTGTAGTTGCCACACAAGGATGATCACGTTCGAGTTAATGACCCGAACGGTCTACAGTATAAGGATGGGGTTGGAGACCTAATCCTGGATACACTAGATGCGGCCCGCTTTGTATTAGATACAAACGAGATGATCTGACTCGTTCATGTTGTTGACATGCGAGTGGGGGCATCCTGTACAATGAGATTGTGCAAGACCGGACCGTGAATTATTAGACTTACTGATATAACACCGCTGTGATAAAAGACTAATAAATTCGTAGATGACCATTAGTAACTCGACACGAATCCACGAGCGTATTACGGACTCCTGCCTCCGGTCCGTCCTTTGATTAGTACGGGTGAGGGTGGTCTCAGTCACTCGCCCAATATGCCTATCTTCTAATGGACAGAACCAAGTAGAGTGCTGGGAACCTAATTACGCGAGATGGAATTCACTCGTTCTCTCCTATAGGGAATCTAGAGGGGTTGTTCCCTTAAGTGTTGTCTCCACGGCTTGGACAACAGGCGCCCACCTTCTCACTAGCCCGAGAAGGGTGTTGTGTATGGTTTGACCATCACAATATGTTATTCATTAGAGGAGTAGTGGGGACTTAAGGAACAAGATGTAGACACAGGGGTAAAACGGTAATTTGACCCAGCCGTGTCTAAGAACAATCTGTGAAGGGTCGACTCATGAGTATTGGTTATATCAGTGGACACGTAATATTCTACACTGATGGGAGTACAACTACAGGCTTTAGTGGAGTGTTACTGTAGCTAATTAACATTAGTTGACCGGGTAAAAGAGTTTGACTGGTCAACCTCAAATCATTGGAGCCCGTCACTGTAGGTCCATTAGGTCACTTGGTTGGCTCAATCTGGGATAAAAGAAGGGTTAATGTTTTGGTGTGAAATTGAAGTGTTCAATTTCATTTTAAGGGTAATTATATCATATAGATGATATAATATATAGTTTAATATGAATGAGATTCATAATAAACAATGTGTTAGCCTAATTGTTGAATTAAAGGCCAATTGGAGAAATTGAAAGAGAGAAAATAAATTGAATGTGATTCAATTTTATTAAATCCATAATTATTGAAAATAAGATTTGCAACATAAGATATGAGATATTTTATATGATTATGTAAATGAGATTTACATAACATATGGTTGTGGTAAATTGGTAATTATGTGAAGTTGTGAACTTCATCATTCCACTATTTAAACCCTTTGTAAGATGGGTTTTGGAAGCTAAGTTCTCATTTTTGGATTTTGACCTAAGAATCCAAAAGTGAACTCTCTCCATTCTCTCATTTCTCCACTCTTTCCAAAACTCAAAAGTTCCCACCAACTTCCGTTCTCCAAAAGTAAACAACCAAGAAGATCATTTGGTAGTGTTTGGGATCCGTTCGTGGTGATCGAGAAGCGCGGAGAATTCGTGATCTACAAGGAGAGTTTGCTGAATCGGTCTACAACAAGTAAGTTATTCTTCTTGCTGTAAAATTTCAGCATGTTTAACATAGATCTAATAGTTAGATCATTTTAATAAGCATGTAGCATGATGATACCATGACGATTCGATCGTCTTCCGCGGCGCGGGGATTCTCATTTCCTTCACCCTAAGCGTCATCTCACCTTCTTCGAGCTCCTTGTAGGAACTAGTTTCGTGAAAATAAGAGTGAACATGATAAGTTTCTCCTGAATCAAGTATCCAGGTAAAATCATCATTTTCCACTAAGCAAGTTTCAAGAACGAGTAAATCGAATTTACCCTTCTTCTCTTTAAGCTCAGCAAGCTATATTGGGCATTTTCGCTTCCATTGCCCATCCATGTTGCAGTGGAAACACTCTCCTTTGTCAGCAGCAGGTGCCTTCCGTTTCCCTCATATCTTCTTTTTTTGGATCTTCTTAAGCCTAGAATATGAACTACAGGACTTAGTCCCAGAGGACGAACCCTTCCAGAACCTTCTTGAATGGCCAAATAAATTTGCCTCTCCATCAGCCTGTCCCCTATTCTTCGTAAGAGACTAGACAGTTTGTAGTTAATTAAGAAGAGTAATGAGGTTATACTCTATCTTGTTCATCACCGCATTGCTGCAAATTGCAGGTTATACTCTATCTTGTTCATGAACGAGACTTGACTTTGCTCCTCAATGACCGCATCGTTCATTTCAGCCAAGTTGAAGTGGACCATGAGATCGAGAACGTGTTCTCTCACCGACGATCCCTCCTTCATACGGGAGTTATAACTGTACTTGAGGGATTCGTGTCGAAGCAATCCAGACGATTGTCCAAACATATCCTGCAACAAACTTATGATCTCACGAGCTGAGACCATGCCCTCGTGCTTTTTAGCAAGAACTTCAGAAACACTAGCCAAAATGTAGACCTTGGCCTTATCATTGGCCTTGATCTAGCGGTCATACGCATCCTTAACGGATTGAGGAGCGTTTCTAGCAGGGACCTGAGGACATTCCTCAGTCAGTACAAACCGAAGGTCGTCAACAACAAGAATCATATTCAGGTTTGACTTCTACATAATATAGTTTTCTCCAATTAAACGTTCGCTTTTCAGTAAGGCCATAATCGAGGAGGACATGCTAAAATTTCAAAAATAGTTCTAATTAGTTATGCCTTTAACCCATTATAAACCAATCAATTTTAGCAAAAATTATTAAAGAACCGTAGTGTTTAAATTAAACCTTTAATTTTGCAACGATACTTCAAGGGTTTAGAACAAAAACCTTCGTCAGGTGGTCAGTCTCTCCCACTGGATTTAGACTATCTCACCAAATTCTCACTACCAGACTCATGTCCCAATGATCTTTAGCAACCGTTTGTTTGGTCAAGGACTAGTTAAGTAGCTTAACTTATCCCATAAATGTGACCCTACAATTTTCAGATCCAATAGATCCGAGCAAACAGGTTACTATTAAGAAAGACAGCTGTTGGCAAATTACCTAAGAGACCCTATACATTTCTAGAGTTCGCGGTGTTTCGATCTCTATTCAGGCCCCCCGTAGGGTTTGGTTGTTCAAGGACAACCTAGCAGGCGGACTATAGAAATCTCGCGGTGTAAACCCGAGATCTATCATTGAAATTTTCCTTAAAAAAAACAACAGAAAGGAAGAAAGGAAATGATTAAATATTTGGTTTTGTTTCAAAATAAAAGAAACGAAAAGAAAAGGAAAATAGATAAAGGAAAGAATAAAGGAAAAAGAGAAAAAGTAAAAGGGAAAGGACAAAAAAAAAAGGGTCAACCGCCAAAGCTTTTCTAAGTTTATTTAATTCACCTTCTTTCCATTCCCTTGTCATTTTAAGAAAGAAAACCAGAGAGTCTCGTGAGAGAAAGTTGAGGGAAGGAGAAGAAAGTTGTTTTTGGTATAATGTACATCCTCTTTTGCTTAGTAATGAAGAAGTTATGATTGGATTAAGTTAGGGAATGAAATCTGTAAAGTGCAGGAAAATAGATAGTATGCCCTTGTAATTTTAAGGTTGGAAGTCATGACAACAATGTTGTCACACCCCCTCCCGAACTACCTACTAACTTAGCCCGGCAGACGGCGTGAAGCCAACAGACATCGTTCACCTCTCTAACGATACCTGTTGACCCTGTTTTACCTAATAAGCATACTAAACTTGTATAAGAAATACTTAAACATAACACAACGGAATATTGACAATTACGTAACCTACGTAAGGGGTAACCCTACTTAAGACTCTCTGGAAAACTGAAAGAGATATGAACATCACAACAAAAAACATACCCAACCATGGGTCACACGATCCCCATTGCCCTCAGCGTCGCAACGCCATTTCGATAAGGAACGGGCGTTTAGGGTAGCGGCGTTGCAACACTGCCCTCAGCGTTGCAACGCCATCGGCTGTTTCCTTATTTACCACACGTTTAGGGTACAACGTTGCAACGCTGCCCCTAGCGTTGCAATGCTGCCCCTTTGATGCCTATAAATACAATATTATGATTCTTGCAAGGGGGAACACAATTTGATAGAGTTTTGCCCTAATTTCGAAACACACCTTGTAAGAAGAGAGAAAAGAGTGATTTTCTGAGCCAAAGCATTCGTGGAGGTTCGAGCTCGAAGACGAAGGACCGACATTGACACCAAAGTTTATTTCTCTTTCTTTCAATTTGTAATAGCGTTTTAAGACGTTTTCTACTTGTTTAATTTGTTTTTCATGTGATTTAGAGTAACTAAACATTGTAGTTAGGATTTGAATTACGTGTTATGACTTTCTTGCGATGTATTAAAGCATGTTATGTCGTTATTTTTGGCAATTCGTTCTTTACTTTTTAATTTGTTGATTTAAGTGGACTCGAGAGATAAAGCTTGAATTAGAGCAAAATTGTCAAAACCCTTAGAAGTCTGGCACGAGAGTGACTTAGAAATCTTCGGGAAACACATAAAGAAGTTGCTTAATACCATGCATGTGGTAGGTTCATATGGAGACTATGTGTTTATTGTATGTGTGAGGCTCACTAAGAATCGAGAGATTTTCTTGAGTATTTCACTTCTTGTTTATAATTTCATCTCATTGATTCAATGCATGTGTTAGTCAGGTCTTTAACTTATAAAAATCACATCCCCCAATCTATCAATTCGTGTCTCCACATGTTTGTTTGTTTGTATTTACTTCAACCAACTATCCATGTTATGTTTCTTTAGCTAAAATTGAGAATTGGTACCTTAATAATTAATTAATCTAGAAACCCATTCCCGAGGACGATACTTGGACTCATAAATTACTATACTAAAACTTGACCCGTACACTGCGGTATTGCAATATCTTAAAATATCACGCAACAAGTTTTTGGCGCCGTTGCCGGAGAATGGCGATTATTTAGATTAATTGATATTAGGAGAAACTTTGAAATTTTAGACTATAGCTTTTTTGTTTGTCTTTCCTTAATTATTTTGTGTGTTTGTTTGTTACCTTATTTGTTTTATTGTTAGTTTTGTGTGACTTGAGTCTTTGCTCCCTGTTTTTGTTGTGTTGATATTGTGTGAAGTCTTGTTGTGAAATTATTGATTTATCAAGTATGACTTTGCATAATTTTGAGTTTCCACCATTCTATTGTCCCTCTGAGAGGACCCTAGTTTTGGGCATCATAATTTTTCTGAACACCATGTGTCTAATTTTTACCATTATGTACCTGACATATATGAAAATTTACATGAGGGTAGACATTTAGGCACTTGGAACCATAGTTTTTCGTACCTCAACCAACCCATAGAAAAATTTTCTCTTATGGACCAATTGGCAGAATATACCTTGGAGTTGAAATTTAAAAATTTGGTCCATAGTGAATTAGAAAGGTTGGATAGGTTAGAAACTGAGGTGGTAGGACTTTGGGAAATAGTACAAGATAGAGCTCAATACCTTGACCAGTTAGTAGTTTCCCTTAAGGCCTTACAGGAACAATTTCTTATCCTTACCACTCAGGAGATGCCACCTAGAAGGGTTTGTTTAGACGTTAGTGAGGATAGTTTGGGGGAGACTGAGGCACACCATGATCAGGTTAGTGAGAACGACACTGGTGAAACACTTAATTCCACAGGAGAGATCCAGGTGATAGAGTTAGAGGCTGAGAAGTCTTCTTTTCCTTCATCCCCAGAAATTTCCTCTATTTTTAATAACCATGTGTCTTATACTCACGAGTCTTGCTTTGATTTCAGTTCTTTTCTTTTGATAAATAAAAATCCCAAAAACAATTTTCTGTCTGGGTCTCAAGAAAAACAGGTTAGCCTTTTAGACTTAGAAGGCTACATCGATTCGAGAAAGAAGGGACCAAAGAAATATGAGCAATTTTATGTGCCTTGATAAGTCACCGTCTAGCTAAAGACGTTAAAGAAAGCGCTTCTTGAGAGGCAACCCAAGTTTTATGTTTTATGTCTTTATTTTTTGTTATATTTTCTAGTTGTTTGTGTTTCTCTTTTAAACTAATTTTTTTCTTTTTGTTCCTAAGGTGTATGCCCAAAGGGAGAACTGCAGACTTGCACCCTTTTGATCCTGAGATCGAGAGGACCTGTAGAAGACTCCTAAGGGAAGGAAGAGTAAAGCTTCATACTATGGTTGATCAGGAGCTTATTAATAACCTTAAACCTATCAGGGAGTATTTCAAACCTGTGTTTAATTCTGAGCAGGCTGGAATAGTTCATGCCCCTATAAATGCTTATAACTTTGAACTGAAAATAGGGTTGATACAAATGGTTAGGGAAGGTCCTTTCAGAGGCCTAGCCACATAAGATCCTAACTCTCATCTTCAAAATTTTTTGGAAATCTGTGGTACATTTAAAATGAATGGTATCTCTGCTGATAGTATTCACTTACGCCTCTTTACTTTTTCTTTGCAGGGTAGAGCAAAAGAATGGCTAGGGTCCCTTCCCTCAGGGAGTATCACTTCCTGGGAGGAGTTGACCCAAGCCTTCATGACCAAATTCTTTCCACCTGTGAAAGCTGCAAAGTTAAGGACTGAGATTGGAACATTCAGGCAGCAAGAGGGAGAACAACTATTTGAGGCATGGGAAAGGTAAAAAGACATGCTCAGGAGGTGCCCACAACATATCTACCTAGATTGGCTTCAGGTGCAATTATTTTATAATTGACTGGAAGGTAA